>CM052710.1:87576971-87621971 GCA_028551405.1 Uromys caudimaculatus
AACATCCCCCTGCCCATCTTTCAGGTTCAAGCAACCAAGCCTTCCACCCCGCCCTTCATAGTAGCTGAGAATGCAAGGATGCCAGTGGTTTTTTTAAGACTTCTTTGTGTTATGCAGTTTCATGTTCTTTCTTTTGTCTATCATGAAGGAATCGAAATCTTTTCAGCACTTAGAGCAGACACAGGTCTTCATCTGGTCTGGGTGCTGTTCTTTGCATAAATGTAGCACATGAAATTCTGGGAAGGGAAATGACTTGTCATAAAGCTTCAGAGTTACAGAGAGAAACCTTCAGTGTAGTCTACCATCTCCAAGTCTAGGAAATACTTGTCCCAGGATCCTATTATCACCAGAGTTGTCTGATGACTCAAAAAAGGATCAGGTAGGCCCAAGGGGCCACAGGCTCAGAACTTTGTGGGTGGTAGCTCTGGGAGGGGAGGGGGCTGTAAGGCAGGCTGAGGCCAGAGAGCTGTCACCTCTGTAGTGGGACACTACCCCACAGCCTCTCCTACAAGACATAGTGCTTCCCAGAAATGGGTCCATTTCTATTTTATACAATCTACTTCTAAGTTCTCTCACAGGACAAGAAACCTCCCATCCACACTTACACACACACACACACACACACCCCTCCCTCCAGGAAAGACCAAGAACTCTGGAGAACTCCACACATGCTGACATCTCACTAAAACATCTTTCACTTACAAGACAGACACCTCAGCATAAATGACAAAACTTTTACTGCCTCATCTTCCAAACCATACTCTTTACATTTCCCCCTCTGAGCAGAGTTTCTGAAAGCAGAGAATTTCACAGAGCTGGTCTCTTCTCCTTTTCAAATGAAGAGGGTGTGTAACAGTCTGGTGCTCACAGCTCTGGAGCCAAGTACAAAGGCCTGTGGGACTCAAAGCTGTAACTGTGAGGTCACCAACTGCACTTCAGCCCTGCTCTGAAGCTTAGAAAACATCCACGGCACCAGCAGGTTCAAACTAGGCAAGCCTGGAACATACAAAAGAGCCAAAAGTACAAGGCCAAGGGCTGAACAAGCAGACAACTCACTTTAATTATTGCCAGCATAATCTGCTGGGACAACCAGGCCTCTGGGGCACATTCCATTTTCTCTCTCAAAACAGTTTTGTTCCCTGAAGTATTCTTTAAACATTCCCTCTCTCTTCTGGCTAGCTAACTTAAGTCTTCTTAAGTCCATGTAAAGGTCTTTCCTGGTTCTAAAACTCATCCTATAGAAACCCTCCAAAACCCTTTGGTTCTTCAGGGCTGGAAGACAGACTGACTTTCAAATAGCCAAGGTTGAAAAAAAAAAAAAAAATCAATAAGCAACAAAATTTCTAAGTCTAGTTAATAATATGCAAGCTTTACTAGGAATGGAAATATGTCTGTAGTATACTTTGGCATGCATGAAAATAAAAGACTGATAGATAGGTACACAATAAAGGGTGATATTAAATGTACAGTCTAGGTGGCAGTCCATGGCTGTGCACTAGGAAATTCAACGGTTTTTATATGCTTTGAATTATTCCTAATTATTGTCAGGGTAGAGGAGGTCTTTGAGACAGTGAATGACCAAAAATATCTTTTTTTTTTTTTTTTTTTTTTTTTTTGAGACAGGGTTTCTCTTGTAGCCCTGGCTGTTCTGGAACTCACTCTGTAGACCAGGCTGGCCTCCAACTCAGAAATCTACCTACCTCTGCCTCCCAAGTGCTGGGATTAAAGGTGTGCACCACCACTGCCCGGCAAATATCTTTCTTATTATGAGTAGAGAGCAAGAAGAGCAGACATGCTCACCTCTTTCTTCCCATCCAACTCTGGCCAGCACCAACAAAAAGCTAAGGACCAGATAGAGCAGTCCTATTTGCCCAGACAATGCCCTGTTTGGAGTACACTACAAAACTGATATAAAAACTACTGAGTGCCCTCTCCCTAGAGCCCCTGATCCTTACTCCTGAGACACAGGTTCTCAGTCCCAAGTGTGCAGGAGAATTTCTGGAGAGCTTGTTAAATGCAGATTTCTGGGCCTTATCCCATAAATACTCAACAGATCCTGGGGGATGGGGAAAGTCCAGGGTTTTCTGATGCAAATGATCCTACCCGGCTCACTCCATCTTTCCTGACACCTGTTGTGAGGCCCCTGGAGGCCCACCTCCTCCAAGGTCCTGGATGGCTTGGGGCTTCGCCAGCCCCTCGCCTTCCTAACGTCCTGCCGGAGCGCCACATAGAGCCAAGTCCAGACCTGCAAACCGGCGGGGGAAGAAGGGCGAGACGGTCTCCTCCAGGACCGCCAAGGTCAACCGCGGGTCTCTGAGGCTTGCCTCAGGGATCCTCCCGGACCGCCGTTCCTCAACCTTCCATACCCCGAGGAGAAATGGCACACACAGCCTTCCCTTACAGAAATGTAGAAAGGCGTGATAATCACCCTAGTGGGCTGGCCCTTCTCTGGCAGATACCCGTCTGCAGGCCCAGTCGCTCGGGGCCCTGAAATGCTATCCCTCGCAGCCCCGCAGCTGCAGCCACACCGAAATCAACTGCCCTGATTCTGCGTAGCGTTTCAGGGAGAATGGACTCCACCACGCCATCCCAGCTCCGTTTACCTCGGAATCCAGGAGCCTGAGGCCTGAGGTACAAAAATCAGCAGGGGTCCGGCCCGGAGCTCCAAGGAGCCCCTCTACCAGAGGGCTCACAGCACTCACCGCCCCCGCACGGAGAGGACCCTGGAATTTGTAGTCCTTCGGCGCACCCGCAGCATTCCCTGAGGCGGGGGCCTACAGCTCCCGGCACCCTCCGCGCGGCGGAGGGTGAGGGCGGAGCTCGCGGGCCAGGTCACGCGGGCCGAGGGTTTCGAAGCCCAGCCCCCGCCTCGGAGTGTGAGAGGGGTCCCACCGGAAGCTGCCTGGAAGTCCCAGAGGTGACTCACCTTCGGTTCGGCCCCTCACCGGCCGAGCGCTGCTGCTGGAACGGCTGCCTCAGCCCATAGCTGTCAAGAGGAAACCGGAAGACTTTGGAGAAAGGCCCAAGCTCCGGGCCTCGCGGCTTAGGGCGGGGCTTGGCGCCTCACGTAACGAGCTTGGGTGACGTCAGTGGAGGCCCGTTGCGGGTGTGAGATGAGCAAGTGGGAGTACCCTAGGCCTTTCAGCTTGGGGAAAGGCTGGAAAGAAGGTGCATGGCGGTACTTGTGCTCCCTCAGGCCAGCCAGCCGTGCTGAGCACAGCACGGGTAGAGGGAGAGCTACCACCATTGCTCTAGGTTGCCCAGGCGTGCAGGAAGCTGGGAACCACACCAGCTGTCCCCGCCCTCACACAGCTTCCACTCTGACAGACGCTATACAGATAAGCCACAAAATGCCCAGCACCTCAAAGGAAAGCAACAGGATGTCCCAACAATTATAGTGTTGCCTCTGGGCAGGGAAGGTAGGAACGGCGATAGGTATAGAAAGAGACTGGCGTAGATGAACTGAAAGGCACTTTGGCTAGCAAGGTGAAGACTCTGGAAGACAGGCTAGATCCAAGTCACCAAGGTCATCAATAAAGTTTGGATTTATTACACGAGGAAACCAAAGCTCTCTTGTATTTGTGCTTGTGTTAGGCACTCATGTAGGTCAAAGGGCAACTTTCAGGAGTCAGGTCTCCCTCCTTCCAGCATGTGGGTTTTGGCTCTCTAACTCAGGTCTTCAGGTTTGGCAGACAAACACCCATGAGCCATCTCATGGACCCTTTTGTATGTTTAGACAGGGTCTCCTGAGTCTTGCGTTCAGGCTCATGACCATCCCCCTAACCTCGTTACAGCAGGGAGACATCACATTTTGAGGAGTTTTAAGCATTAGAATTACAATTTCGGGCTAGAGAGATGGCTCACCGGTTAAGAGCACTGACTGCTCTTCCAAAGGTCCTGAGTTCAAATCCCAGCAACCACATGATGGCTCACAACCATCCATAATGAGATCTGATGCCCTCTTCTGGTGTGTCTGAACACAGCTACAGTGTACTTACACATAATAAATAAATCTTAAAAAAAAAAAAAAAAAAAGAATTACAATTTCATTGGTCACAGGCTTTGTATTGTAAATTTCATCTGGTCAGTAACATATATATATATATATACATATATTATATTTATTTATTTTTTAAAAGATTTTATTTTATTATTTGAGTACACTGTCGTTATCTTCAGGCACACCAGAAGAGGGCATCAGATCCCATTACAGATGGTTGTGAGCCACCATGTGGTTGCTGGGAATTGAACTCAGGACCTCTGGAAGAACAGCCAGTGCTCTTAACCTCTGAGCCATCTTTCTAGCTCCACAGGTTCAGGTTTTAATTCTATATTTCATGCATTTTGTGTCTTCTTGTCCTCTGCTGTCTGAATGTGTGACTGCTTGAAGGCTGTCTTGTGAAGGTTTGTTCCTGGGTCTGTGATTCTGTGTCTGTGTGTCTCTGTGTCTGCTGTATGAGCTGTGTTTGTCTGTACCTAACATAGAGCATGCTATCTTTACTGAATAGTACAGAAAACATCACCTGGGTTACAGAAAACTTAGACAGTTATACAAGGGATTAAGTCACTGGGTCCTACTGATCCCAGCCAACACAGGTTAACAAACACCATCGTTCATCAACCAATATCTTGGATGATGCTTTCAAACTTTGTTGTAGATTTTAAGACATTTCTTTCAACCTCTATATTTGCTGCTTTCAGCAAATGATACACACGTTATCTGAGTAGGAGGCATTGAAGTATACATAACCTAAGATCATAGCTATGAATTAGTTTAGGTTGTAATGTTGATTATTTGGGAAACCCAAGGCAAGGATTGTTACATTGTCCTCTTAAACGTAGTTTTAAACAATCAGTTTGAGTTCACATTAGGATAGCAGTCTTAAGTGCTAAGGTTTTAATTAAGGTATTAACTTTGGCTATGAGGTCCAGCAAAAGTTCCAGACTCTGGAGTGTAAGAGATATTTTCAGAATATTGCATTGCCACAGTGCCTGAGAAAATGTATTAGATGAGTTTTGTGTAGGCTTGGCTTTAAGTTTAATTTAACAGAACCAGTAATACATGTTAAATAAGGTGTCTTTAAACATACACACACACACACACACACACACACACACACACACACACACACACAAAAACCTCACAAAAAACCAAGGTTGTATACTGATTATTTGACAAAAAAGATGTTGTAGCCAGAGGCTACAACAACTAATTATTTGTGGTAATTTGATAGAGTTTATGATTTGACTGATACTTCATGGGCTTATTCTGACTATTGTGTAAAGAATGATTTAGACCAAGACTAGCATTTAGGAAGCTGGAAGTGCACATAATGCAATTTAAATGTTTCTACCAACCATCTTTTACTAACTCTAGCAATTCAGGGGATAGAAAGATAGCTCAGCAGTTAAGAACATACAGTGCTCTTATAGAGGAACCAAGTTCAATTTCAAGTTAAGGTGACTTACAACTAACTGCTTGCAACTCCAGCTCCCAGAGATTAATACCCCTGACCTCCACAGGTCCCCATACTCACATGCATGCACCCTACATGCAATTAAAAATAATATAGCAGCTTAATGAGATGGATTACTGGGTAAAAGTACTTGCTACCAATCCTGACACCCTGAGTTCAATTCTCAGGACCCACATGATGGAGAGAGAGAAATCACTACCCAGTTGTTGTCTGACCTCTACAGGAGCTCTATGGCACTCCTGTCTCCACACACAATAAGTAAATAATTTAATAAAAAAATACAATTTTTCTTCTCCTCTACTTCTCTCTCTCTTTCTCTTTCTCTCTCTGCCTTTCTCTGCCTCTACTACCCTCATAACTCCCCTCCCCATTCCCTGAATAAACTCTATTCTATACTAAAAAATACATAAATAATAATAAATACAATTTTCTTTTCATTTTGCCATGCATTAAAAAGCTGGGTGTAGCTGGGCAGTGGTGTTGTCCAGCACTCAGGAGTCAGAGGCAGCCAAGTCTCTGAGTTCGAGGCCCACCTGGTTTACAGAGAGAGTTCCAGGACAGCCAGGGCTACACAGAGACACTGTCTTGAAAAACAACAAACAAACAAAAACCTGGGTGCTCTAGCTGGGCTTGGTGGCACAAACCTTTAATTCCCAGAACTCTTGAGCAGAGGCAGATGGATCTCTGAGTTCAAGGCCAGCTTGGTTTACAGAGGGAGTAAGACAGCCTAGGCTACATACCCATACTGGATTCTCAGAAACCTAGGTCTAGAAATGGATCTCAGTATCTGTAGTACTGCACACACACACACTTACTTTAATTAAAAGAATTAGTAGCATAAAAAGAGATAAATTTAATAATACTATATATATATATGTGTACACACACACACACACACACACACACACACATATGAAGGAGGCAGTTCTGACGCTAAGGTCCTGTTCCCCAATTGGTTCTTGATTCATCAGTGAAAAAAGCCGGGGGCTGCCGGGCGGTGGTGGTGCACGCCTTTAATCCCAGCACTCGGGAGGCAGAGGCAGATGGATTTCTGAGTTCGAGGCCAGCCTGGTCTACAGAGTGAGTTCCAGGACAGCCAAGGCTATACAGAGAAACTCTATCTCAAAAAAAACAAAAACAAAAAAAAGAAAGAAAGGAAGGAAGAAAGCCAGGGGCCAATTGTTGGGCAAAAAGTACGGCACGAACGACTTCTGGGTCCCAGGAAGCAGATGCAAGGAAGGAGAGGGGAGTTTCTGCCATTCGTTGGAGGAAGCAGCAGCCAGCAGCCATGTGAAGTTTCAGGAAGAGCTGGGGCCTGTGGCCACTGCTCCAGGCAGGCTGTCAGGGATGTTTGGCAGGGGTTAGGGGGGACTAGCCACTGAAGTTTAGAGCAGGTGGGAAGAGCAGACATAAAAATATTATTAAGGGCGTGCTTTTCCAGGTGGGAGATAGTAGCACCCAGAAATTGTGCCAAGAAGGCAAGTTGTAAAGGAACAAACTGTGTATATGTCTTTTGTCCATGGAGTCAAGGGAAGTTGACCGGGGGCTGGTAGGGCGGTCACCTTCAGGAGCACCAGTAACCTCACCAGTCACCTCCCAGAGCAAGAGGCAGTAGCTTAAAACTACACTCAACATGTATAGTTAGATTACTGTTTCAATATTTAATCAATATAAAAATATCAGTGAGACATTCCACTTTTCTCCACAGCGTCTTTGAAAGCTACACTGTATCCTATTCTTACAACACATCTAAATTTAGGCCTGCTACATAGAGCTACCACATGTGGTTTGCGGCTGCTCTACTGGACAGCACTGATCTAGAACACTTACTCATTGACTCATTCAATCAAGCAAGGTCTTGTAGCCCTGGAAATACACAAAATGGAATAAGGCCAAGCTCTGCTCTCAAAGTACACACTGTCCAGCTGGGAAGCCTGGGAGAGGAGCTTATTTTGAAAATGACAAAGTACTTTGAGACAGCTAGGTGTGGTGCGTGAATAATCAGGGGGGTTAAAGGCAGGTTGCCATGCATCTGAGACCAGCCTGGGCTGCATACCAAAACCTGCCCTTTTCTATGCTCGCTCGCTCTCTCTCTCTCTCTCTCTCGCTCTCTCGCTCTCTCGCTCTCTCGCTCTCTCGCTCTCTCTTTCATTTTTTTTGGTTTTTCAAGGCAAGGTTTCTCTCTGTAGCCCTGGCTATCCTGGACCCACTCTGTAGGCCCAGCTGGCCTCGAACTCCTAGCGTTGCACCTGCCTCTGCCTGCCAAGTGCTGGGATTAAAGACACACATCATCACCACCTGGTGCAAAACCCTATCTTAAAAAGACAAATACGGCGGATTTCTGAGTTCGAGGCCAGCCTGGTCTACAGAGTGAGTTCCAGGACAGCCAGGGCTACACAGAGAAACGCTGTCTCGAAAAACAAAACAAACAAACAAACAAACAAACAAAAAAGATCCTGTCTCATAAAACAAGGTGGAAACTTCTGAGAAATGACACTGAATATTGACCTCTGACCTTCACACACATACTTCACATACATGTGCATGCATATTCAAACACAAACACAGAAATACACATACACTAAAACGAACTGGGCTAGGAGGATAGCTCGGTTGGTAAAGTCTTGCCCTACAAGCATCTGAACTTGTTTTCGGTCACCACAACCCACGGAAGAAGCCCGGTGCGGTGACCCATGCTTATAACCCCAGTACTGTGGAGACAGAACTTTCTGGCCAGCCAGGCGAGTCTACTTGGCAAGATGCAAGCCAATGAGAGACTCTGTCTCAGAAAACAAGATAGATGGCTCCTAAAATCCCCAAAGTTGTCCTGAGACCTCCACACCTACATACGGTATATGTACATACACATGCCCGTGCGCCCACACACACACCACCATCAACTGAAGCAGAGACTTAAGGGTTCTTTAGAAAGTCAGTTAGATGATGTTTTACTGGGGCAGACTCGTGAAGGAGCATTTTGATAAAACAGACACAGGAGCTAAAGCAAGCACATGAAAAGACCGTGATAAGAGTCTTTGCTAACAACTCACATATATTGGTCTGTCTTACATTACATAGTTGAGCTACATTTGTCACCATAGACACCAGAGTGAGAAACACACCAGAAAACTTCTGGTGGTGTACTGCAGTTTGTTGCTACTTCTAAGGACTCGGGCTGATTGGATGCACATGCTGAGGCTAGACCCGTGCTGAAACAAAACACATGCTGAAGCTAGACCTGTGCTGAGGCAAGACACTCACTGAAGCAAGAGCCATGCTGAGGCAAGGCATGTGGGGGACAAGTGATATTTAGAGGGTATAAATAAATAGAACTCCACAGAATGACGAAGACAGAGCTTGGCTTGCTGGTACAGCCAGCTGCACAACGCTTGTGGGGTTCTCATCTTCACTGATCTTCACTTCCCTGAGAGAGACGCAGCTGAAAACCTCTCCTGGTGTTCTGATGGTCCCTCCTGCTTGCTGACTTGAGGCAAGGCTGGAATGGAAACTTAAGGGTTCTTTGGAAAGTTGGTTGGATGTTGTTTTGCTGGGGCAAACACGTGAAGGAACGTTTAGCTAAAGTGGACACAGATGTGAAAGGCTAAGGCAGACTTGTGAAGGAAGGTTTAGCTGAAGCAGACACAGGAGAGAGGATGTTCTGCTAAAGCGAACCCCGTGAAAGGTGTTTGCGAGTGGATCGGGCTGCCGCCGCCTGCTGACTGGTGAACTGCACTGCTGATTTCCAGACACACAGATGGGAGTTGCTCCAAAGATTCTTTCTAAACAGGGTCCATTTCCCCGCCTGCCCTCTGAATCGTTTCTTTTCCACTACCTCTGTTGGAAAAGGAAGGTTAAAGCCTTTAAGAACCATCATTAAAAATAAGATTAAAAAAAATTAAAGTTACAATCACAGCACAAAACTGCTGTGAGAGTTTAGGAGTACCAAGACAAAGCAGCCTTTAGAAAGGAGGCAGGCATGTAAGCACTGGATTTGTGGCTTCTTTTGTTGATTTGTTGCTGTTTGTTTTTGAGACAAAGTCTGAATAGGGATTCAGCTCTCACTGTCCTAGATCTAGCTGTGTAGACCAGGCTGGCCTCAAACTCACAGAGCTCTCTGCCTGCCTCCACTCTGATTAAGACATGGGCCGCCACACCCTGAATAAGTAGAAACGTGACCCAAGAAAATCCCTGGGGACGGAAGGGATCAAGAGGGAGAGCAGGTTCGTGTGGTGAATACTGCCTCCGAAGTATTAAAAAAGTAAACCACTGCTGGGCTGGAAACTCTCACCAGCCAAATTCAGAAAGATAGATTGGAGCTGCTGCAAGTTCACAGTCCCTGTACCCGCTAAGTCCTCTTCCTGGTGTTCATGAGTCTTTCCCCATTCCTTGTAAGTAACTCCTTATCCATACTCCCGTTAGTAACTCCTATAAAAAACTCATCGGGTCCTGGAGAGAACATTTGTGGTTAAGAGTGCTGGCTCCTTGTTGAGGTTTTGTCTGTTGTAATGCTAAGTTTGGCTCCTGGAATCTGCAGGTAGCCCCTGGGACCCTGCCCCAAGTTATTTCTGATTAATAAATAAAGATGCCAACAGCCAATGGCTGGGTCAAAGAGACATTAGGTTTTCTGGGCTTAGGGTCAGAGAAGAAGAAGCCACCATGGGTTAGCTGAGCCATAAAAACATGGCTCTGAGGGCTGGCTGATTGGAGTTAAGAGCAGCCCAGATGAAACATAGTAAATAGTAAGTAATACTTCGGGGTTATTGATCATAAAATAGATTCTAATAGCATGGAGGCTAGTATCTGCCTAGCTCTTGTGCTGATTAAGGCTTATTAAAAACATAAAGGCTGTATTTTTTTTTTTTAAATCTGAGAACTCAATGATCAAGGCAGGCTAGAAGGCAGAGTCAGGATTAAATAATTTCTACAACAGTTCTTCTCACAGAGAACCCAGGTTCAGTTCCCAGCACCTACATGGAGGCCTAAAACCATATACCCAGTTCCAGAGGATCCTAAACTGCTTCTGACTTATGCATATCTGTACGTGGTGTTTTATATATATTCACGCAGACAAAACATTTATATGCCTAAAAGAAAATGAATAAATCTGAAAACAGAAAACAACAAAAAACATCATCGACTCAGAAAATTAAACATGGGTGCCGTTGTTACTTTAGTCTGTCATGGGCTCCCTTTCACAAAAAGTTTAACACAGAACAAAGCCAAAGCATGTTAAAAGGGCCCCATGCAGTACAGGCCAAATAAAACAGATTACACCTTCTGTAACAGTTGCCTATGAAAATTTCCTAAGCCTCTGGAGTCTGGTGTGGACTGGAGGTTAAAAAGCAGAGCCAGATAAATCGGCAACATGCTGTAATCACATCGTTAGGAAGGTGGGAGGAGGAGCCTGGGTTACAATGTAGCAAGGCAGAGTGGGGAGGAGGAGCCTGGGTTACAATGTAGCAAGGCAGAGTGGGGAGGAGGAGCCTGGGTTACAATGTAGCAAGGCAGAGTGGGGTTCGAGTCTGTGGTGGTTTGAATATGCTTGGCCCAGGGAGTGGCACTATTTGTAGGCCTAGACTTGTTGGAGTAGGTGTGACCTTGTTGGAGGAAGTGTGTGACTATGGGGTTGGGCTTTGAGAGCTTCCTCCTAGCAGCCTGGAAGCCAGTCTTCTGTCTGCCTTTGGATAAAGATGTAGATGCTCAGCTCCACCAGCCCCACATCTGCCTGGACGCTGCCATGTTCCTGCCTTGATGATAATGGACTGAACCTCTGAACCTGTAAGCCAGCCCCAATAAAATATTTTCCTTATAAGAGTTGCTTTGGTCATGGTGTCTGTCCACAGCAGTAAAACCCTAAGACAAGGTCTTAGATCATTAGACCATTGTGTTGCATTGTTCACATTACACTAACTTCTTAGGACTGTTGTAAGCATGGCCTGGCTTAATTGGGCTAGTAGTTTAGGGTGTACAATACAGGGTCAATACTTTATACAATATTGGTTGTTGCTTGTTAGATAATGAGGGTAGTTTGCTCAGTGACAAAATGGACTTACATCCTACCTGCTGTTAATAAGAAAGATGGAATAGCTGGAAGGTGGTGGAGCAAAGGCAAGTGAATCTTCAAGTTTGAGGCCAGCCTAGTTCATAGAATGAGTTCCAGGACAGCCAGGGCTACACAGGAAAACCCTGAAAACACACACACACACACACACACACACACACACACACACACACACACACAGAATAAATAAGACTTTTGACATGCCTGTGCAAATGAAAAGGCAAATGTACCTTCAAAGATTACCACAGTGGGCATGCTTTTAAGCCCAACATTCAGTAGGCAGAGGCAGAGCAATCTCTGTGAGTTGGTCATATGCGTAGCAGATTCTAGGCCAGCTAGCATTACCCAGTGAGATCCTGTTTCAAATAAACAAACAAACCAAAAGATTAATCGTAATCTCAAGAACCCTGCAGTTCCACTCATAGGAATACTCCACAAAGATCTGAGAAAACAGATCCATAAAAAACCCGTGTGCACAAGCATTCACGGAATGAATGCTCACATATATGAAAAAGGCAACCCACAGACTCTTTGACCAAAACATGGACAGTCTTCTCTGGATCCTCCTCCCAAATCAACCTTGACTTTTGGACATCTCAAAGCTGTCCTATTTAAGCAGGAATCCCTCCTGTCAGTTAAAACTCCATCCTCAGTGTCTGACTTGAACCCTTATCCCACAAGCTGATCTTAGGTCACCCTGCCTGCCTTCAGCAAGAATCTCACT
Organism: Uromys caudimaculatus; assembly: GCA_028551405.1. Lineage (NCBI taxonomy): Eukaryota > Metazoa > Chordata > Mammalia > Rodentia > Muridae > Uromys > Uromys caudimaculatus. The sequence continues at coordinate 87,589,234 of CM052710.1, forward strand.
AGGTTTACCCTAGAGTTAACCCTGCCCTCTTTAGAATGTTGCACCAACCAACTGCCAACTGCCAACAGCAATACCACCACCAACACCTCACACATACTGGATATAAATCTCTGCTTTTCCTTGTAATCAGAACTGAACCTATTTCAATGTTCCCCTATTGCAATAGTTCCTGAATAAAATCTGTTTTATAAGCAACTGCTCCTAGCTGTGTTTTCTTTAATACAATAAGAATAATAAATGTATAAACAAAACACTTGCTAGCCACACTATGGAAGAGTATTCATCTGTAAAAAGAAATGAAATCTCAGGTCTGATATAGGCTACAACATAGATGAATCTTGAAAGGGCTATGCTTAGTGAAAGAAGTCTTTTACGTAAAATGTCTATGTTATGGCTCACAGCCCATGTGGTCTGTTTGGTTGGTTGTTTTTAAATTAATAGTTGGACATGGTAGCGCACCCCTTTAATTTCAGAGCTCGGGAGGCAGAGGCAAGTGGATCTCTGTGAATTTGATGCCAGTCTAGTCTGTGAGTTCCAGAACAGCCAGGGCTACACAGATAAGCCCCATCTCAAAGGACAAAATAAATCATCAAGAAATGATTTGTATGGTGAAGTGGAAACTTCTAGGTTTTTGTTTTTTGTTTTTTGTTTGTAAAGTTACTTATATCAAATGATGTTTTCCTGAAGCAGACACATGTGAAAGAATGTTTTTGATATAGCAAGCACGTGAAAGGACCCATGATGAAGGAGTGTAAAACTGACCCCACAGACAGTGGGAGATGAGCACTGAGCATTGGTTTGGTTTGCTCTGCCTAGCTTTTCTTCACTAACAACACAGATGTATTGGTTCGCCTTACATGGTGTTGTTGAGAGAAACTTGTGGTAATGCTGTCATTGAGCGAAACTTGCCCAAGAACTGCTCGTGAGGTTCTTGCGGTTTCTTAAGAATTGAACTACAGCCTGATGTCTGCCTGCCTAGAGAACTGGTCTGCAGCTGCTGAGTCTTATTTGGTGTCTGCTAAGGGACTGAACTGCTGCCAAAGAAGATCGAGCTTTCCCCAAAGAACTATTGCTAAACAGGTCTACTTCCCCCATATCCTACCTTTTCTCTTCCACTACCTGTGCTGGGTGGTGGGCTAGAGGAGAAATCCGTAGAATAATGTATTTAGAAATAAATCCTTATTGAAAGTAGGTTGCAAAACATGTATGCCTACAGCCAGGCAGTGGTGGCGCACACCTTTAATCCTAGCACTTGGGAGGCAGAGGCAGGTGGATTTCTGAGTTCGAGGCCAGCCTGGTCTACAGAGTGAGTTCTAGGACAGCCAGGGCTACCCAGAGAAACCCTGTCTGAGAAAAAAAAAACAAAAAAAAAAAAGTATGCCTACAGTATGGTGTTTTGCCTGCATATACATTTGCATCACATGCATGCAATGGATGGAAGCTAGTAATTGGATCCTCTGGAGCTGGAGTAACCGATACCTGTTAGTCACCACGTGGGTTCTGGGAACCAAACCCATATCCTCAGCAAGAGCAGTGTGGGCTCTTGCTGTGATTTGCTGTTTGGGGGAGGGTTGTGGAGAGAAGTTGGAACTGTAAGCTAGAAAGGCCATTGTTCAGAGCTTGGTGAGCTGTTGTGAGCTCACCAAGGGGGCCGAGGGCTATACAGATGAGAGGCCCATGGCTTGTCAAGTTTCAACGGGAGGCAAAGACCCTACTGGGCCATCTGATATTGTGAATTAAGAGTCTGTGGTTTTAGTTAGCTGAGGCTAACTAAAGAAGAAGAATCAGTCATAACTAGCAAAAGACCAGCACCACTGAAGTGAAACCTTTGCTTTCCTGGGGCAACTGATTCTGGTCAGCTGGAACTGAGCAATCAGCAGTGGTTAAGAAGACACCATCATTACTGAGGTGAAATCTGGGTCAGTACACAGAAGCTGTGTTCCAGAGGTGGCCTATAATCGTTCTGGTAGCCAAACTTGGTCTTCTGTTAAGCATCTCCCAGGTAGTACTCGGATTTAAGGGTATAAAGGGGTCTTGAAGAACAGCTGAGGTTTGGTGCTATGAGAGACCCAGAGAGACCATTGGTGAAGGTGCAGCCACAATAGCAACTGAAGCCCCAAAATGGAAGGAGTCATGGAGAGGCTGCCACCGTAAGAGAGCCCAGGAGAGGCTGTTGGTGAAAGTGCAGTCTATTTGCAGCAGGAGACCCCAATATTCTGGAGATGTCAGTACCATGGGATGACTGCTAAGGACAGCAGTGGCCTGGAGTGGAAATCAGCCTAAGTGTAGGAGACAAGCTGTGTGTGCCGCGGTGGCAGAGCCAGAGAAGTGACCCAAGCCCTTGGGAGGAGCCCAGAAGATTGTGAGAAAAGCCTAGATGTTGAACACTGAGTTATTTACACTGTTGGAGCTGCTTTTGTTTTGTTCAGACTGTTGCTGTGCCCTGGTCCTTCCCTCTTGGAATAAGAAAGTATTTCTTTTGATTATAAAATCATATAAATGAGTCCACAGTCGAGAGACTTTGAACTTTGTAAAGAGATTTCAGAGTTTTACAGAGACTGGATTTTTAGAAAGTCTTTAGATTTTAAGAGACTGGATATTTTTAAAGAGACTGAAATGTCTTATTTTAAATGTAAATATTTAAATTTATGTAAGTAAATATTTTAAAGTGTTTGAGGCTGGGCAGTGGTGGCCTTTAATCCCAGCACTCAAGAGGCAGAGGCAGGCAGATCTCTGTTAGAAGCCAGTCTGATCTACAGAGTAACTTCCCAGACAACCAGAACTACACAGAGAGACTCTGTCTTGAAAAAACAAAGTGTTTGAATTTGAAAAGAATGAGGGACTTGTAACATTATTTATGTTTTATATTTTTACATTGCAATATCAAGCCAAGGACCCTAGGCTTGATGCCAAGATCTTGTGCCAAGGACCCTAGGTCCGGGTTCCTGAGAGAAGGGGTGTCTGGGAGCAGTGAAATCACATGACTTAAAGTCAAATGTGGGTCCACGCTGGCAGCCTAGCTTCAGCTGAAATGGTTTTCCAGACTGCTCTCTGTAGATAGCTCTTGGCTCTGTAGTCTGCTCGAGAAAGCTTTTTAGACTGCAATCTCTCTGTGTATTTTGCTCTGCTCTAGACAGCTTTTTCTTGCTATTCTTAAAAAACCTCTCTGGTTGAGACAGCTTTCTCTGCTAGTAAAAATTCTAAAAGCTCTCTGGATAGCTCAGGGGTTTTCTGACCAAAGTCAGAAAAGCTGCTATAAAAAATTCTTGGATCTTCCGACCAAGTCAGAAATCCTGTTGGAAAAATTCTGTAAGTAATTCTTGGGTTTTCCGATCACAATCAGAAAGCCAGAAAAAATTCTAAATGAGCCGTGTTTGCTCTCTAAGTAATTCTTGGGATTTCTGACCAAGATCAGAAATCCTGTTAGAAAAAATTCTAAAACAGCTTTGTTCTCTCTCCATGGATCTTCCAACCAAAGTCAGAAATCATCTTAGAAAAGATTCCCACACATCTCCAGACAGCTCAGCTCTCAGTAGAAAAAATTCTAAAAAAATAGAACTGCCATCACTCTCTGCTAGCTCATCTCGCTCAGACCAAAAGCCCCGTTTTTATTTACATATCAGTTCAGTTATTTATCCCAGGTTCCTTCTTGACCATCCCATGAATCAGCAAACAGCACTTCATGACCTTAGCCCTGGGACTCTTAGGAAGAGGCTACAAGCAGAAGTTACTGTCATAAGCATAAGCTTAAGCAAGGGAGACAGTAAGATAGCTGGGTGGGACCCTGCCCTGGAATTGCCATTCTGACCACACCTTGATCTAAATTTTCCTGTCCCAGGCTGACCTTGAACTCAGGAATCTGCTTGCATTTGAATCTGTCAGTCTTTGTATCTTCCTGACAGGCTGGTTCATAGCGTCGCTGCCTCTGTCCCTTCAGAGCTGGGCATCTGTGGAGTCCCCCTTACACCCTCTGCAAACATCACACGTCCTCTCATGGGTCTAGCCTCAGCACAACATCGTGTGAATCTGCATCACATGACACAAGAAATTTCCATTCCATATCCCCCTTTCTGCTTAAAAATTGTCTTTTTCTCTAACATTAACAATCTACAGGGCTGGAGAGATGGCTCAGCGGTTAAGAGCGCCAACTGCCCTTACAAAGGTCATGAGTTCAAATCCCAGCAACCACATGATGGCTCACAACCATCCATAATGAGATCTGATGCCCCCTTCTGGGGTGTCTGAAGATAGCTACAGTGTACTTACATATAATAAATAAATAAATCTTAAAAAAAAAAAAAAAAAAACAATCTACATACGCCGGGCAGTGGTGGCACACACCTTTAATCCCAGCACTTAGGAAGCAAAGGCAGGCGGATTTCTGAGTTCGAGGCCAGCCTGGTCTACAGAGGGAGTTCCAGGACAGCCAGGGCTACACAGAGAAACCCTGTCTCGAAAAAATAAAAAAAAAAACAAACAAAAAACAAAAAAAAACAAAACAAAAAAAACCCAAAAAAACCCCAATCTACATACAATAAAATAATTATAAGAACCACAAAACTAGAACTTTATATTATATTTTAAATAAACAGCTTATGTACAAAATAGTCTAACAGAACAATCTTAAATATCTATCAATATACAATAATTCAAAGAAAACAACCTTAATTCCTATCAGTATACAATAATATAAACAAAACCTTAAATTTCTATTAATATACAATAAAAACAAAACAATTTTAAAATTCCTATCAGTATACAATAATTCAAATAAAACAACCTTAAATTTTTTTTGCTAACCCAGTGTCTCTCAGCTGCTGCTGTTCCTTTTTCACCAACATTAAGAAAATTTAGAGTTAACAAGCCACTATTTATGTCCCTGGCAGTTTTTACTCTCCCTTTTTGTTTACTAAGCATCTCTTTTAAAGTATAACCGGCTCTTTCTGTAACTGCGTGTCCTGTGAGATTGTGTGGTATACCAGTAGCATGCTTTATATTACAATATGCAAAGAATTGCTTCCTCTTATTGGGTACATATGTGGGGGCACTGTCAGTTTTAATTTGTGCTGCTAACCACACAATTGCCATTGTTTCCAATAAATGTGTAATTACACAATCAGCCTTTTCAGAACTTAAAGCAGTTATAGTTGCTCATTGAAACCCTGAGTATGTGTTAATGATATCATGTAGATACCTTTGCTTTCCAAATTCCGAAAAATGGAAAACATCCACCTGCCAGTTGTCATTTCTTTTGGTAACCCTAGGGTTACTACCAGCAGGTAACAGAGGTTGGTTGTATAGAGAACACATAGGGTTTTTTTTTAATTATTTTTTTGGCTTGTTGCCAGGTGATGGAAATTTTTTTCTTTAAACCTTTCCCATTAACATGATGTTTTTCATGAAATTTTGAGGCTTCTAACACATTTACTATTAGTAATTGGTCAATTTCATAATTTCCTTGAGCTAACGGACCAGGGAAACCTATATGAGATCGAATATGAGTAATATATAATGGCTAGTTTCTACTTCTGATGCTATAGTGTAATTGTGTAAAGCAAAGTTAATTCCGAGTTATCAGGTACCAGTTCAGCAGTCTCTTTATGCAAAACGACTCCTTCTGCATATAAAGAATCAGTAATTAAATTAAGGGGCTCAGGATAATCTAATAATACCATAAGGATAGCATGCAGTTCTGATTTTGGCCACCTTGCTTGCTTTATCTCACTTATAGCCTGCCAGCTACATCTTGTTTGCATCCGAATAGAATGCTGGTGCCTCTGGAACTTGTATTCCAATGAGTTCTTCTCATGAACTGTATACATTTGCTCAGATATTTGTTATTAATCTCGCCCGAGTAATTACTACAAGCTCTTTACCAATCCTCATTAATCACCCATAATGACATAATCTCAGCATTTGTGAAAGGTACTATAATTTCAGCTAGATATCTGTTCCTGATAATTGAAGTAATATTATTCTGCTCTTATAATTCTTAGAAACGTATATTTATATTCAATTTTTTACTTTGTTTATGAGCTAAGAAAACCTGTTCCGTAATACTATCTACTCTTTGCATAATGGGCCCAGTAGGAGAATGAGTTGAAGGCAAAATGATCAAAATACAAGCATGTTTAGGGTCAATTTGACCCACATATGCATATTTCAGTCTTTGTTCTACAAGAATTAACTCTTTTTCTACTTTAGGTGTTAGACATCTTGGACTGTTTCAATTTGAATCTCCTTGTAATGCTTGAATCAAATTATTTAATTCATATGTGCTTATTCTAATTGTAGGCCGCAGCCAGTTAATATCTCCCATTAATTTTTGAAAAATCATTAAGTGTTTTCAATTGGTCCCTATGGATCTCTACTTTTTGTGGCTAAATTTTTTTGTTTATTGATTTTTATAAACCAAATCTCCTCTTTGTGTTTTTTCTGGAGAAATCTCCAACCTCCAGAATGGCAAAATTCTTTGAGTTACCTAAAACATAATTCTCTAAACCATCTTTGTTAGAATCAGCCAACAGAATGTCATCCATATAATGATAAATGATAGATTAAGGGGATTGCTTATGAATTATTTCTAATGGCTGTTGCACAAGGTACTGACATAAAGTTGGGCACATAACATTCCCTGTGGAAGTACCTCCTAGTGGTGTCTCTTAAGTGGAAGACTATTATTGAGAAAGCAAACTTTCCCTATCCTGCTAATGCAAGGGTGTTGTGAAAAAGCAATCTTTCAAGTCAATTATTATTACAGGCCATGACCTCAGTTACAAAGATAGTAAAGGAAGTCAAAGCTGTAAACGACACATTGGTTGAATCTGTTATCATCCACCATTTTCCTGATTTCATTTTTACAACAAACACGGGGGAATTTTATGGACTGGTAAATTCTTCTATCTGTTGAGCCTCCAGCTGCTCTTGTACCAGTTATTCAAGTGCCTGCTATTTTTCTTTTGTTGTGGGATACTGCTCTTGCCATACAGGTCAATTTGACGACCATTTTAGGGGCAAGGCTGTTGCTATGTCAGCAGTGGCCCCTTTTATAAATTTGGAAATTTGATCCCTTTGATGTCCTGATTTGGGACCATGGGAACAGCTTGTGATATTTTTCGATCACCAGTATCAATATCTTCCCCAGGAGCATCTACCATATCACCTCTAACTTCCTCATTTGCGGTCCCTGGAATTACAGGAATATTAATTTGCTTACCTCGCTGTTGTAAAAGAGCCCTTCTCCATAAGTTTATGGCTATGTCAGCCCTGTAAGGTTTCAACTTCCCTGTTTGCCTTTCTGCTCCCACATAGTTAATCCATTGGACACTTCGTCTTAATCTTGATAATTTAGCCGTTCCTATAAACTGTATATAAACCTTCTGAAGTGGCCAATCTGGAGTCCAAGACTTTGGGGGGAAAGTATACTAGCATCAGTTTGCATATCTCCCAAGCCATTTATGTCAACATTATTCATTTGCACCATTAATTTGGGACTCTGATCATTGACCATTGTTTGCCAGAACATGTTTTCCAGAACTCCCAAAAGCTCCAGTCCTTTCTACTGGAGTGTCCTTGGCCTTGAAGTAAGGAAACAACAACAGTTGAGCAATTCTATCCCCTGCATCAATTTGTATGTATCTCCTCACATAATCCATGACTCTAAGTTCTTCTTTGCTATCCCCGTCTACTATACTGGGATGCACAATACATTCTTGAGAAGTTAACCCACTTTTCCCCAAGATTATTCCCACTTTTCCTGAGGGTGAAGGATCATACATGCCAGTGGTTAACTTATAATATTCAACTTTTGGGGATAAGTTAAGAGGAGTATCTATGGCCAGATCCGAAGCTTCATTTCTTTCTGTAGCATGTATAGATCAGAAATACTTAATTTTGATTTTCTTTCCTGCTTGGTACCTTCTGGTTGACCAAAGGAAGATGGCTTGTATTGCTCATTGCAGGGCCTAGAGCTGACAAACCCCTCTGTTCATTTCCTGAGGGCAAAAGGTTACCTCCTATGCCCCCTTTGGACCAGCAATTCTTTGACCAAAGATTGCTCTTTCCACAGTGGCTACAATACCCTGGAATCCTTTGTGGTTCATAACAGCCAGAACCTGCTTGTTCTCTTCTATGAACACCATATTCTTTAGAGTCAACGTACCTGTTATTTTGAGCTCTGAAATGTCTAGCCTTACCATTTCTTTGCTTAATTTTCTTTTTCTCTTTTTCTCTTTTTCTCTTTTTCTCTTTTTCTTTCTTTCTTTCTTTCTTTCTTTCTTTCTTTCTTTCTTTCTTTCTTTCTTTCTTTCTTTTTTTTGGCTTTTCAAGACAGGGTTTCTCTGTGTAGCCCTGGCTGTCCTGGAACTCACTCTGTAGACCATGCTGGCCTCGAACTCAGAAATCTGCCTGCCTCTGCCTCCCAAGTGCTGGGATTAAAGGCGTGCGCCCCCACTGCCCAGCACCATTTCTTTGCAATTGGCCAAATTTAGCACAATAAAGGCACTGGACTATGGCTTGTCCTATTATAAGTGTTTGTATTACAAATGCTAATTATGATCCCTCAAAAACTGTTTGTATGAGTGTCTGCACATAGATTCTGGGACCCAGGCCCCAGTTGGTTTTGACTGGTAAGTAAAGATGCTCACAGCTGGGCAGGGCAGATGGAGGTGGAGTTTTAGGATTCCTGGGCTTGGGGCCAGAAAGGATGGAGGAAGGAAGAGATCTGCCATGCTGGGAGAGGGGGAGGAGAGAATAGATGCTATACCTGAGAAGAGTGGAGGACAGAGAGGCACAGCTGCCATGTGAGGAGCCAGGAGAGTGAGGACCAGAGGGCTGCCCAACTGGGTCCAGGGCAGCCAAGATAGAACATAGAATTAGTAAAGTAATAACTCAGGATTAACCGAATGGAGGAGATCCAGCTATTGTGCTGACCAAGGCATATTAAAATATAAAGACTGTGTATGTGTGTGTGTGTATGTGTGTGTGTGTCTTTCATTTGGGGAAAAAAACTGTTGAGGTAGGTAGTGAAACCCACAGCCAAGATTTATTTATTTATTTATTTATTTATTTATTTATTTATTTATTTATTTATTATTTCAATGCCCTATGATATTAGCATGATGCTTCTGAAAACCAATGCCAGTTGTCTCTCTTATCCATTTGTCTATTGAGGTTCCTCATGCTTTCAATGGTCTGATTGCTCTCTTAAATTCAGTATTTGTGTTTTCAAAAGCCAATATTTCTATCAATGACTGTCTGGCTTCAGGGTCTGATATGGACCTATTTACTGCTGACCGCAATCTCTGTAAGAAGTCTGTGAATGCGTCTACAGGTCCCTTTATTACCTTCATAATTTTTTGGTGAATTTTTTTCCCAGGCTCCTCAATTATATCCTAGGATCTTAAGGCTGCAACACAACATTGTTCAATTATGCCATCATCAGATTAGGTTTGTTCTTGTAAATCAGCATAACACCCTTCACCATGCAGCTGGTCTTTAGTAACACTTATACTGTGTTGTTTTATTTTTGTGGCTTTGTGCCTCTACCACAATAGTCATTGTAATTGTTGTCCAGCTTCTAGAACAGCTGACACCAATCTCTTCCAATCTTGGGGGAAAATCCTGTTCTTCATAGACCAAGTATTTAACATTGCTTTAACAAATGGAGAGTGCAAGCTATATAATATCATGGCCTCTTTAAAAATGCTTTAGATATAGCATTCCTATTGGACACCAGGTCAATTCATTACAGGCAGGAGCATCATCATTAGCAGGCATCTGCTGCACAAAGACTGGGCAGGCTGAAGGTGCCTGTGTAGACCCAAGCAAATACTCTGGTGGTGCACTTGGCTGAACACTATCCTGTTGTACCTCCAATGTCTCTTCCCAGCCTCTAGTTTCAAAGAAGTGCTCTTGGCTCCTGGCAGTGGAAGCACATGGAGCAGGGCGAGGGGGCAGTTTGCCCTCCAGCCTATTTCATCTCCCTTTTTCATTTGTGGTACATTCCTGGTCTCAGACATCAAGACTGAACCCTGTTGTTTTCCTCCTGCTGGCTCTTTTTGCTTCTCCAGCACTTCTACCTCTATTCACAACTCTCTAAGTGCTTAGTCAACTCTGCAGTCTTCTCTGACATAAGAGAATTGTCAGCTTTTCCCCCAATCTTTTTCAAAAGAGTATACATGAAAACCATGAAACAAAAACAAAAAACCAACTAGCCAAACAAACAAACAAGCAAACCCTCCAGGAATATGGTAAGAGACCACCCAGCAGCCATAACTGCTATTTTGCCAACCTCCCTAAAGAACATTGCTAACCTCTCATAACCAGAATTACCCATTATGCCTACGCCATGTTGGGTATCACCTGTAGGCTTAGATTTTTTCAAAACCTACTTTAATAAGGGTTCTCAAACGTTTCGATCCCTGTCTATCTAGCCCACAGTCCAAAGGTAGGGGAGAAAAGATGGTAAATAGGACAAGGGGATGTGGACCTGTTTAGAAGTAGTTCTTTGGGACGATTCCAATCTCTGTCAGGACACCAGCAGTCCAGTTCAGTAGTGTCAAGATACCAACATTCCAGTTCAAAACTGTCACCAAACATGAATCAGCAATGGCAGTACTTTCCAACAGAAACTGCCAGGCCTCTGCCAAATTGAATTGGCATGAGTCAGTGAGAGCTACCAGGACCAGCCAGGATGCCAGGACTCTACCATGCCTCTTTCAAAGAAGTGAAGATCAGCAAGATGTGAGACCAACAAATAGTTGCACAGCTAGCTATGCAAGCATCACCGTCCATCAAGCCCTACTTATACCCTCTTCAAACATCACATGTCCTCTCATAGGTCTAGCCTCAGCAAAACATCATGTGAGTCTGCATCACATGACACAACCAGAAATGTCCACTTCAGTGACTGATGTGGGAGGGCCCAGCTCACTTTAGGTGGTAGCACTCTGGACTGGTGGTCTTGGGTTCTATAAGAAAGCAGGCTGAACCTAAGAGTAAGCCAATAAAGAGACTCCTCCATGCCCTTTGCATCAGCTCCTGCCTCCAGACTCCTCCTCTGAGTTCCTGCCCCGATGAACAGTGATGTGGAAGTATAATTGAAAAAGACCTTTCCTCCCCAAATTGGTTTGAGTCACAGTGTTTCATCATAGCAATAGCAACCCTAACTAAGATAAGCCCAAACTGCTCTTAGACACTGAGCCATGCCTCCGCCCCCCCTCCCCCAGGCCATATGTTAGGGGTTGGTTATCAGCTGAGGGCCCTGTTAAGAGGCAATAGAAACTCTAGTAGGTAAGGCCTGGTGAGGAGTTAGGCCATTTGAGTGTGTCCTGAGGATGTGTCTTGTTTCTGCCCCCTTGTTGGTCTCTGTTCCTAGATACCATGAGGTGAGCAGATTTCTTCTGCTACTCCCTCCACACTGTGATGCTCTGCCCTGCCTCTAAGCCCACAGTAAGGAGGCTGTGACCATGGACTGAAATTCCTGAAGCTGCGCCAAAATAAACCTTGTCTCCTAGCTCACCAATTTGATTAAATCAGCAAACCACAGTAATTATATATATTTAGTCATAGATTATTATATATTATATATAATATATTACTATATGATATTATTATATACTATATATTATAATTTTTGTTACTTATGTATTTTATTTATATGAGTACACTGTAGCTATCTTCAGACACACCAGAAGAGGGCATCAGATCCCATTACAAATGGTTGTGAGCCACCATGTGGTTGCTGGGAATTGAACTCAGGACCTCTGGAAGAGCAGTCAGCGCTCTTAGATGTTGAACCATCTCTCCAGCCCCTATACTATACTCTTTTGAGTCAGAGTTTCTCTGTGTAGCCCAAGCTGTCCTAGAACGTGCTTTGTAGATCAGGCTGGCCTCAAACTCAGAGACCCACCTGCCCGTGCCATCACGCCGGGCTCTATCCCTATCTCTTGCTGTGATTTCAGGCTTGTGCCACCACACCCAGCTACTAAATTGATTTCCCTCAGGCATTTTGTCACAGCAACAGAAATGTGAATAACAGAATCTTGAAAAGGCAAAATTATAGACTGAATGATTGGTGATTTCCTCAGGTTGGACAACTTCAAAGGGGATGAGGGAGGGGTAGTACATTGCTAACAGATGTAGTCCAGGCTGGCTCGGAACACCTTATGTGGCCCTGGGTTGTCTTGAATGTGCCACCCTCCTACATCAACTTACCAAATGATGGGATTACAGGAATGCACCAGGCCTGCCTGTAGTAATTTTTTTTTTTTTAGTGCCCAAAATTATACCCAGTGCCTTAACATACGCTAAGCAAGCAAACATTGTACTAGTGAGCTATAGCTTTAACTCTGAGTTTTGTTTTTGTTTTTTTTTTGATACTTTATTTATATTTCAAATGTTTCCCCCTTTCCAGGTCTCCCTTTGGAACCCCCCTATCCCCTCCCCCCTCCCCTGCCTCTATGAGGGTACTCCCCCACCCACCCACACACCCACTCTTGTCTTCCCTCCTTGGCATTCCCCTATACTGGGGCATCTAACACCCTCAGGTCCAAGGGCCTCTCCTACCCCTGATGGCTAACAAGGCCCTCCTCTGCCACATATGTGGCCAGCACCATGGGTCCCTCCATGTGTATTCTTTGGTTGGTGGTCCAGCCTCCAGGAGCGGGGGGGGGGGGGTGTCAGGCCAGTTGACACTGTTGCTCCCTCCATGAGGCTGCAAACTCCCTCACCTCCTTCAGTCCCTTCTCCAACTCCTCATCTGGGACCTCACACTCAGTCCAATGGTTACTGTGAAGTGAAACTTGGGTATTACGAACTTTTGGGCTAATATCCACTTATCAGTGAGTACATACTAGGTTCATTCTTTTGTGACTGAGTTACCTCACTCAGGATGATATTTTCAAGTTCCATCCATTTGCCCACGAATTTCATGAAGTCATTGCTTTTAATAATAGGTATTGTATTTGCATGACTTGTTCTGGAATCTTCATTGTCTGTGTCTGTGATCAGGAGCTCACAACTGTTCCAGGAGGCATCAGGTTCAGCCTGACAGTGTCACCATTCCCTGGGGAACATCATAGCCTAGTTCCTTCATAGTTCCATTACATCATTTGCTCCTTCTAGCCTCGTGTGCACACAGCAGAGCTAGCCACCTTTTATTTTGAAATCCAGATTATAGCAAAACTGGGACAGAAGTGCCAGAAGCTCAGCTCACCTTTGGTGACAGGTGCTTGTGTACTTAGTGGCCCTGCCACCACAAGAGCACTCTTCTGCTGTTGGGTGAAACTTCATCTCCACAGGTTGGCCCCCAAGTTACCAAGCACTTTTAAAAAACCATTTATTTACTTTATGTATGTATGTGGATGCTCGCATACCGTAGCATTTGTGTGTTGGTCAGAAGGCAACGCGTAAGAGTTTCATTCTCTCCTTACACCGTGTAGCTTCTCAAGAACAAACCCAGGCTGTCCGGCTCAGCATGTGCCTTTACCCACAGAACCATCTTACTAGCTCTCCCCAAATATCTGTGTTCAGGTGCTTGCTTCCAGTTACAGAAACAACCCACAGCCAGTTCTGAATGCAGTGACACAAAGGACAAATTCCGTGTTGCTTGCCTTTGTATGTTAGATCTATCTAGGCCAGAATAAACTTAGACCCAACAAGCCATGTACAGCCCCACAGACTCAGGCACCTGACTGAGGCAGGAAGATTGGGAGTTCAAAGAGGCCACCCTGTGTTACATAATGAGACCTGTCACAGTCAATTGATCACCCTGAGTTTTACACTGAGACTCCGTAAAGAGGAGTGCACTTTGGACCTGTGGCTATAGCTCAATGGTTGAGCCCTCATCTAGAAGGTGCAAGCATATAAGCTCATCTCCGGCACCACATAGTACAGGAAAAGAAGTCTTGCCAGGTTTGGTAATTTTCATAAACCTCAATTACTAGGGCAGTCAGAACCAAGTTGCTGCCCATGACCCTGCAGCCTGTGGCCTCTTCCACTCATTGGCCCCAACAGAAGTTACATGTCCATTTCACATGGTGTTTTTCCCGATCTTAGTTAGGAATGTTGGGACACAGCTCTGAAGCAGAGCACTTGCCTGGCAAGGCCTGGGTTCCATTCCCGTCAGTCAGAGCTGGGTGGTGCCCTCTGTATGTAAGCTGTATAATGCAGATGCCTGAGTTGACTAACGGGTGTTTTGTGTGCAGCTGTATTCACTGGAGCAGACGGAACAGTCAGGAGGCACTTTCCCCTCCTGGGTTCTCTGCTTTCTCTTGCCATCCAATGAATGAGTTTATGAGTCCTTGGCTTGAAAACCTCCAACAAAATCGTGTACTCATTTTGAGAAACACAACTAATATCACGGAACACTTCGTGCTGGGTACCAAGCCAAGGACTTTGCAAACACACCTTTGTTCATTTCAACAGAGAGCCTAGAAATGTTTACCTCTGTCTCTCAAGCATACATGGAGAAGGGGCAGTTGTGACTGGGGGTGAGGTGGGGTGGGGTGGGGCAAAGAACATGTCCAGGGCCAGGGCCCTGCATGTCTTATGATTCTAGTCCAAGATAGACCCCACTACTGCAGGACCGCATTAGAATACACACACACAATCTGGAGGAGGTGTTGGATTCAGGCCAGCTCTTTGCATAAATCTGTTTCCACCCTGTACAGGACAGAGGAGTCCCCGGGGTTGAACTAACAATCCTGTGGAACCCACTGTGGCATCAATCATCTGGTGGTTATAAATGCCCAGATGTCTTCTTTGTTTTTGTGGTGCCAATAATTCAAGTGACACCTAGCACTGCTTTCCTTTGCTAGCTCGCCCTTGCTGTTTTGAGAAACTCTGTATAGCTAAGACTGATCTTGAGTATACTCTGAATGAATCTATCCTCTAACTTGCAATGTTTCTCTGATCTTCAAGTCCTGGGATCCTAAGTGGGTGTTACCGTGCTCAGCTATTCTAAGACATTTGCTAAAGAACAGGGCTTCCATCAAAAATACACACTGTCTTAGTTACAGATTTACTGCTGGGAACAGACACCAAGACCAAGGCAAGTCTTATAAAGGACAGCATTTAATTGGGGCTGGCTTACAGGTTCAGAGGTTCAGTCCATTATCATCAAGGCAGGAACATGGCAGCATCCAGGCAGGCATAGTGCAGCTAGAGCTGAGAGCTCTACATCTTCGTCTGAAGACTGCTAGTGGGAGAGTGACTTCTAAGCAGCTAGCACTAGGGTATTAAAGCTCACACCCACAGTGACACACCTACTCCAACAAGACCACACCTTCTTATAGTGTCACTCGCTGGCCCAAGCATATACAAACCATCACACATACACCTTATGCATACTCCAGTCTGACTCCACAATTCTTCCTCACAGTCCCTTCCAAGCCCGAGGTCGCTGTAGGGTTTCCATTCTGCTGACTTACGAAGTTAGACTAAAGATTAGTTCTATGTTTTCTACATTTTTTTGTTTTTGAGACAGGACATCTGTATTGCACAGCCCTGGCTCTCCTGGAACTCACCATATAGATCATGCTGGCCTCAAACTCAGAGCGATCTTTCTGCTTCTACCTCACAGTACCTCACCTCTTTAGAAGTGTCCCACCACACCCAGCTCATGTTTTGTGTTTTGTAGCCATTGACCGTTGACTCAAGCAATGTGAACTTGATTAAATATGGCTTCTTCTGCCTGTTTTTATAGCTGTGAAAGTTGCCCATTGTTGTGGCATAGTTATGGATCTTCCCTCCCGTTGCTGTGTCCATTGGGTAACTATGCCACAGGTTTTCTGTTTTAAAATTGTTTATTAGGTTATTAAACGGGCACACGTGCTGTGGTGCCTGTAGAGGTCAGAAGGATAACATAGGACTCTTCTCTTCTCATCTACCATGTGGATCCAGATTACCCCTTGGGTTATTTCACTAGCCCAGTCTGTTTGTTTTGCTATCCTGGGTATTTGTGGGGATTTTGGGGCTCTTGTGCTTACTAGTGTTACAGATGCCCTTCTACGTTATATGTGACTATTCCTGTTGGGCATCCATCTAAGGGTCCTGAGAAAAGTAGGATGTCAAGTCCGACAGCATGTTCATGATCATTATACAGAGAGGAGGAGAATACATTTCCAAGAAACAATGAATGAAAACTAGTTTAAACCCCCACCACTGCCCGGAAGTGGTGGCGCACGCCTTTAATCCCAGCACTTGGGAGGCAGAGGCAGGTGGATTTCTGAGTTCGAGGCCAGCTTGGTCTACAGAGTGAGTTCCAGAACAGCCAGGGGCTACACAGAGAAACCCTGTCTTGAAAAACCAGAAGAAGAGGAGGAGGAGGAGGAGGAGGAGGAGGAGGAGGAGGAGGAGGAGGAGGAGGAGAATTTAAAGTATGAGAAGGATTACAGGGTGGACACAGCCTTGGAACCTGAGCATGTTGCCATTTTTGCTTCCAGTTTAACTGCTTTCATACTACATTTAGAGGGGAAAAAAAATCCAGCGTGCTGAGGGCGGATGTGTGCAGGCTCAGGCAACTGCGTGGGCCTCAAGCTGCAGCATGATCCACCAGAACCCGGACCCAAAAGTACAGCCTAAACGGTCATGCCTAGGTTGCACTTAGGGTGGGGGTTGGCAAGCGCACAGGGGACAACCAGCTCAGTGGCTGGAGCGCCCTCATCAGGACAAGAAGGCGCACATGGTGAACAGATGAAGAGAAAATGCTGCCTTGTATTTGTACCCTGAATGTAAGCCGGTCAAGGGAGAAACCTACTGAGCTGATGCTTTTTCATCCAGTAGCTTGGTCACATCCTTCCACACCTATTTATACTAATGAGTCCTTCTGTTTAGGGGGCGGGAGGGGCTACTGCTCTAACCATCTGGAGTTTCAATTAGCTTTGTTTAACTATTCCGGGTGCTACAGTCCTGAAATTTCGACAGGATAATTGGGAATTAACTGGGACCCATCTCCTGGGCGACTCCAGCTGCGATATCATGGGTATGGTCAATTATGTGGCACATCTTGGAAAAGCAAAATGTTGTGATCAAATTGTTTTCTTCCACTAATATTTTGAGAAGGATCCTTGACAAGCTTTGTCAGGTTTCAAGGCTGTGATTCCTTAAACCTGTTAAAACTCATTTTGTTTCTGATGGGCATAGCGGCTGTTCTGATCCTCTTAACCCTGTGGTCTGGTGTTAAGCATGGAACCGCCCCTGGCCTAAGCATGAAGACTCATCCTGAACATCTGAGAGATAAGAAAGGGGGAGATGTGGAGAGTGGAGGAAGCCCTGAGCAAACAAAGTCCCGAGTAAATGCTGTGGATATGGATACAGCTGTATCAAGACTGAGAGGGAAATGGTAAAGCCTTATCCCCAACGATGAGGCTCAGAGGGACAGCAAAACTTTCTCTTCTAGTCCATGTATGTAGAAAATAGTCATCAAAGCTTTTTCTCCCAGGGCATTTGTGGCCTGAAGACTGTTCCCCTAACCTTGTTCAGTTGTATGCAATAACCCCACCTTTCTGTTCAGCTCCCTATAACACACACCCTGAGCACCCAGAGTGCTGAGGTCCTTCCATCTGAGAGCCCAGACCGTCTGACCCCAGCATTTCCGTGTCTGTCTGTGTTTGTCTTTTTTTCGTTCCTTGACTGCCTCTATTTCAAGCCCATCCCTGGAGTTGTGTAAAGACAAAACAGACCAACACTCTTAAAATTAAGATATCACAGGGGCTGGAGAGATGGCTCAGAAGTCAAGAGCACTGACTGCTCTTCCAGAGGTCCTGAGTTCAATTCCCAGCAACCACATGGTGGCTCACAACCATCTGTAATAGGATCTGAAACTCTCTTCTGGTGTGTCTGAAGACAGCAACAGTATACTTCTATATATACAATAAATCTGTTTTTAAAAAGTAAGATATCACCAGACACAGAAGTGGTTCATATACTGAGAATGAGAGAGAGAGAGAGAGAGAGAGAGAGAGAGAGAGAGAGAGAGAGAGAGATGATGCCTGTGTACCCAGCCCTCAGAATGACCAAGCTGGGTTTGTATGGCCCCAGGTATAACTTACCCCACTACATTACAATCCCCATTGTCTGCCTTTGCTCAGCTGGAGGACGCTCCCCTAAATCTCTACTGTAACCCATGGCTTAGGCCACCCCAGAAACATAGTCCTAAGTTAACTCAGTTCTCTCCTCCAGGACCACTTGGAACCACCTGTAGCAGCAAATTTGGGGGTACTGTCTCATTGCATCAAGGCAGAACGTAGCCTGTGGATGTTTGGCCACCCTTCATAATGCAAGATGTCCCCAAATCCAATACTGATGACACTGGATGAGTATGACGGACAGAGTTCATTAGTCATATGTACTCACAGCCCATGTAAGGATGTGTAGATGTACTTGGTTGCGAAGGGAGCCAGCAGGCATGTAGGAAGCAGACTTTGTGGTGACTAGAGCATAATGTACCTTCAGCTTCCCACAGAAAGATGTTTTCCAAGAGCTGGTAGGAAGAGAACCCTAGAGATGAGATAGTCTGAGCATAGCTGGTCTGAGTGGTGGGGGAAGCAGCCAAAGAGAAGCCTTTCCCCTTGAGTGAGCCATTTCTGTCAAGAGAAGGCAGCACTTGAAGTTTTACATCTCTCAGCATAGTGGGGACCCGAGAGGCATTCACTAAAGGGTGTGTGGTGGTGAGATTGGGAAACAGCTCAGTGGGTAAAGTGCTCTCAGTGCAAGAATGTGGATCTGAGTTCAGACCCCTGGCATGCATATAAAGGATCTCCAGCTTACAGACAGTTTGTCATGGGACTTCATCTCCATAACCACAAAAAGCAGTGCTCATAAACCCCTCATAAGCCCCCCGCCATTTTTGTTTTTGTTTTTCAAAACAGAGTTTTTCTACGTAGCCTGGGCTCTCCTGGAACTCACTCTGAAGACCAGACATGTTGGCATATGTCTATCTCCAGGTCTAAGGGGCAGAGACAGGCAAATTCTGAGGGCTTTGCTGGTCAGATTGCTAAGATCAGTAAGCAGAATGTAAGGCAACTCCTGGACACACACACACACACACACCCCAGAAATAAAAATAATAAGAAAGGACAAATTGTTCATTTGTGTCCAGGAGCTGGGCATTCTTCTCCTGCTTTTGGACTCCAAGATTTATACCTGTGCTTTCCCTATCCAGTTTCTCAGGAAACCTTTGACCTTGGACTTAGTCTAAGGAAACACAGGCTTCCTTAGTTATGAAGTCTTTGGGAGTTGGCCCGAGTCACACTGCCAGCATCCACGGATCTCCAGCTTGCAGACAGTTTGTCATGGGACTTCAGTCTCCATAACTACAAAAAGCAGTGCTCATAGACCCCTCCTGTGTCTCCATCGCTGGATTCTGTTGTCCGCTGTTCTCTCTGGAGAACCCTAATGCGCACCTCAGAAGGATACATGAAGCCCACAGGTTTCCTTTCCTTTCCTTTCTCTTTCTGTCTTTCTTTCTTTGTTTTGTTTTTTATTCTGTTTTTCAAAACAGAGTTTTTCTGTGTAGCCCTGGCTGTCCTGGAACTCACTCTATAAACCAGGCTGGCCTCAAACTCAGAGATCTACCTGCCTCTGCCTCCTGAGTGCTGGAATTAAAGGTGTGTGCCATCCCCCGGGGGAGGGGGGAGCAATGAAGCCCAACACTCAAGAGACTTTATCACCAGGGCTACTGGAACATATGACACTTGAGTACTAGAACATACCTTGCTCTTCTCACCTGCGTGCCTTCTCCCTCTTCAGGATAAGTGCCTAGGTGAAGTGCCTGGGTGGCTGGTGGGGTGGGTAGAGGCGTCTTTGACCACATCCAGAAATCAGCTTAATTCTTTAGACTCTTTTCTTGTACTCTTTTCTTAAAACCTTAGGTCCTTCTGACTCCAAGAAAACTGTTTTCTGTCCTGACTCCAGAGACTTCCAAGAGCTTCCTTTCCCTCACCTCTCTGTGTAATCAGAGGGCTTGGATGAAAAGCTGCCATTCACTCCTGAAGCATTTGTCAAATATTAATCGAACACCTCCTCTGAGCCAGCTCACCTGAACGCCCCACCCCACTCTGGGTTCTCAGAAGCATGCCCACTCCACCATGTTCTCTGGCATCCTAGCAACCAGAAGCCCTGGTCTGAGCTCTGACAAGGACAGAGGCCATTCCTTGCTGACCACTGTGACTTGCTGCCCCAAGTCTCTCAGGACTTGTTGGTGTAGCAGTTCAGATCACTGAAAGCCACTACTTGTCCCCAAGGACGCCCAGAAGCCTTGTCACATCAATCCATCCCCTGGCAGGATGAGTTTCTCTATGACATACACCGAGCTGGTCAACGTAGCCATACCACAGTGTGGGGTAGTGAACTTCAAGGCCCTTCACCTCCTGCTCCAGGGCATCCTGGAGCACATCCAAATTTCTGAAATCAAAAAAGTCCTTTCAGGGGAAGAGGACTTCCTTCAGTCGTCACCGGTGGTGTTTATGCCCAGGGAAGGAGATGCCCAGCCCATCATCAACCCAATGAAGCGGCTTAGCAACATCTTTGACCATGTGGTAGACCGCATAGAGAAGATAGAGAACAAACTGACTGAGATGCAGGACGTACCCACGACCTCACAGCTGGTAGAGGATAGCCACGGGAATAAGCGACCTGCTGAGGAAATGTGGAATAATATCAAGATCCAGAAGAGGATAGAGGGCAATGAGCAAGCCACAGAAAAGGTAAACCCCCCTTCTGGAGAGGCACTCTAGACCCTACCTTTCCTCCTAGACACCATGTCCCCTCTTCTCCCTTGGGACGGGATATATCCACTTATGGAGAGTAGGTGAGACTTTGTCAGACAGAATTCAGGTTCCAAGCTTGCATCCTTAATTGTATACTGAGGAAAGAAGCCAGATACAACAGACAACATAATCAAAGATCTTGTTACAAAATATCCTTAATAGGCAAATGTTCCTATCCAGAAGGCAGACTGGCAGTTTCCAGGAGACAAGGGGAGGGGCACAGGGCGTGACAGTCAGTTGGATATGGGGCTTCCTTCTGGAGTGATGAAGATGTTTGAAACTCCATCAGAGTGATGGATGTTGAACTTCTGTGGTGCCAGTACCACTGAATTGTTTATTAACATTGGCTAATTTGGACTGGGGGGTGGCTCAATGAGTAAAGTGGTTTGCTATATAGACTTCAGTGTGAATTCAGATTCCCCAAACTCATACAGAAGATAGGCACAATAGCCTGTCTCTATAATTCAAGTTCTCCTTTATTCCTCCCCCTCCCCCCCCTCGTGTCTGTGTGTGTGTGTGTGTGTGTGTGTGTGTGTGTGTGTGTGTGTGTGTACATGTGTGAAGAAACCCTTGGAAGAGAGAAAAGGGTATCAGATCCTGCCCAGACTGGAATTATAGTTGGTTGTGAGCCACCCAACATGGGTGCTGAGAAGTGAACTTAAGACCTCTGTAAGAACAATACAAGCTCTTCATTGCTGAGACATCTTTCTAGGCCCAATTCCAATTCAATTATGATGAGATGAGAAGTAGAGAGAGGAAATTTCCCAGAAATTAAGGGCCAGCTAGCCTGTCGATCAGAGCAGTAATGAGGCTCTGCCTCAAACAAGGTAGCAGAGAAGACTGATACCTAAGGGTATACTCTGGTTCCTGATTGTACAGCCCACATGTACCCACATTTACACAGTATCATATACAAACACACAAAGATCTTTTTTGTTTGTTGTTTTTAGGTTTTGCTTTTGTTTTTTGTTTGTTTGTTATTGTTGTTATTTTTTTTTTCAATACAGGGTTCCTCTGTGTAGTCCTTCCTGTCCTAGAAGTCACTCTGTAGATCAGGCTGGCCTGGAACTCACAGAGATCCACCTGCCTCTGCTTTCTGAGTTCTGGGACTAAACATGTGTGCCACCACTGCCCGGCCTCACACGGATGTTTAAATGGCTATTTTGGCTGAGGAAGTCGTTCAGTTGGTAGAATGCTTGCCTACATGTGTGAAGCCCTGGGTTGGATCCTTAGCCCCAAATAAAAGCAGAAATGTGGCACATGCTTGCAAACCTAACATTTGGGAGATAGAGGCTGAGGGTCAGAAGTTCAAGGGAAATTCCACACCAGCCTGGGTACACAGGACCCCTGGCCAAATTAAAAAAAAAAAAACAAAAAACTGTGTTTCTTCGATTTAAAAAAAAAAAAAGGCTGCATGGTGGTGGTGCACATCTTTAATCCAGCACTTGGGAGGCAGAGGCAGATGGATCTCTGTGAGTTCAAAGCCAGCCTGGTTTACAGAGTGAGTTTCAGCACAACCATGGCTACACA
The DNA here is from genome assembly GCA_028551405.1 of Uromys caudimaculatus. Lineage (NCBI taxonomy): Eukaryota > Metazoa > Chordata > Mammalia > Rodentia > Muridae > Uromys > Uromys caudimaculatus. Next base: position 87,611,535 of record CM052710.1, read on the forward strand.
CAGAGAAACCCCCATCTCGAAAATCAATTTATATGAGGATCTATTGTCAGGGAGACACTATAGTCGTCATGAACACAGATACAGTGAATGAGAACAAGTCCATGGGAGGCAGCCATGCAATGGGTGATTATCCCTATTCTGTAGGTGAGGAGAATCTAATGTTGATACTCAGAGAAGCTCTACAATCTGCTAGGAGCTCCACAGCCAGGAGTACTAAAACCAGGAGCTGAGTCTAGTGCTTGGAATGTCATGTTCCAATCTTTCCTACTCAAGGAAAACCAGGGCATGGAGAGATAAATCAGCAGTTAAGAATATTTGTTGTGGGGCTGCAGAGATGGCTCAGAGGTTAAGAGCACTGACTGCTCTTCCAGAGGTCCTGAGTTCAATTCCCAGCAACCACAAGTTGACTCACAACCATCTGTAATGGGATCTGATGCCCTCTTCTGGTGTGTCTGAGGACAGCTATGGTGTACTCATAAATAAAATAAATAAATCTTAAAAAGAAAAAAGAACATTTGTTGTGCCAGGCTTTGGTGGTAGACACTTTTAATCCCAGTATTCAGGAGGCAGAAGCAGGTGGATCTCTGAGTTTGAAGCCAACCTGGTCTACAGAGTGATTTCCAAGACAGCCAGGATACACAGAAAAGCCCTGTCTCCAAAAAGAGAAAAAAGGCAAAAAAAGAAAGAAAGAAAGAAGAGAAAGATCATAAATAAAAAACAAACTGGGCAGTGGTGGCGCACGCCTTTAATCCCAGCACTTGGGAGGCAGAGGCAGGTGGATTTCTGAGTTCGAGGCCAGCCTAGTCTACAGAGTGAGTTCCAGGACAACAGAGAAACCCTGTCTCAAAAAACCAAAAAAAAAAAAAAAAAAAAAAAAGAGAGAGAGAGGCAAGAGAGAGAGGAGGGGCAAGCGGCCCCTTTTATAGTGGGCCAGGCCCACCTGGCTGTTGCCATGCAACTGTGGGGAGGAGCATACCTGGCTGTTGCCAGGTAACTGTGGGGTGGAGTTTAGACAGAATGCTAACAGAGGGGGCGGGAGATATAGTTTGGGCTGAGAAGAAAGGTGACAATGTGAGAGCCAGGAGCAAGGCTGCAGGTCCAGACTAAGTGAAACCAGACTGAGTGAGGCACTGTGCTCAGGAACTCCCCTCTTCCAGTTTCCACCAGTCTTCACCAGTCTCCACCAGTCTATGCGCCCTGATGGTTAGAAGAACCTTGGACCAGAGAGAAGTAGAGAATTGTCACCAGCTTAGAGATAGGAAGGGCTCTTCTCACCCCCAATGTGTGGCAGAGTCATTAGAGTTAGGCCAGTCACCCGCAAGTCTCAGATGAGAGCCTAAACTGGGCACCAGCCCCAGAGAGGCTGCTGGGTCTGACCGAGGGGCTGCGGGTGTGAAATCTTCAACTCAGGGGTTTGTAGAGATGATTGAAGAAACAGGCTGCCCTCCTGTCCCAGTATTGTCTCCTGACTTTTCTGGGCTATAGGGCTGTCCCCTTTCCTTCCCTTTTGCTCTCTACCCAGGAAAACATTGCTTCACTGTGTACCATGTGAGCTACACACTGCCCCAGGTAGCACCTTTAAGCTCTGTAGTAACTCTACAAGGCACGAGCTTATTAATTCCACTTTTCAGATGGTGAAGTGGAGGTACAGGTTAACTGAGCCATTTGAGATCATTACGCTGGGAAACAGAGAAGCCATCAAAGCCTGGCAGGGTGGGCAGGTGGAATAACTCCAGCCCTTTCTGCTAGCAGGAAAGGGTGGGGCCTGATGACTGTCCAGGGGTGTTTCCTTATTCCAGGATTGTAGTTGGAATTCACACGAACTGGGGCCAAAGAGACAGCTCAGCTAATAGAATGCCCGCCTACATGCATGAAGCCCTGGGTTCTACCCTATTAACACATAAGCCAGGTATGGAGGCTGCATCCCAGTGTGTGAGTGATACAGAATGGTCTGCAGTACAAGGTCACTTTTGATAAATATTCAGTTCAGGGCTGGTCTGGACCACATGAGAACCAACCTTATATATATATATATATTTCCTGTTAACTGTAAATCATAGTGCCGCATTCAGGCCTGTGGATGCTATCATCATCATTCAGAGATTTAGCCTGAGCAGGAAAACAGGGATACAATCTCGGTGAGTTAGGAGGAACACGGGGGCCTGAGGCTGTGGACCGCTGGAGGGCGCAGAAATCCTATCTGGCCATCACAGCCAGGTCTGACACCAGGCAAAAGAGCCCAGCAACCCAGGAAGAAGTGTCAGTCATTCTGCTGAGGAGAAGAGGCTGGAAGGACCACACACTCTGGGAGTCCATTTATATAAAGTGTCTAGAAGAGGCAAATCAGAAGAGCCAGAGAGGGGATTTGTGGTTTCTAGGAAGAAGTGGCACGAGGAGTGACTGCTAATGGAGAAAGAATCTTTTTTCAGGGCAATTGAAATTATGCAAAAGTATGTGTTCAGGAACAGAAAAGAGCAGGTATGCCTGGGCCAGCATCGGCCTTCTTGGGCTTCAAGACAGCACTGCTGAAGACAAGGCTGCCCCTGATAGCCTAGGGCCTCATGGTATGACAGGTGGGCACAGATGTTGGAAGTGCTAGCCACAGCCTGCCTCCAGGGTCTTTGGCTTTGATGAGTAAAGGCTTCTAGAACTCTCACCTGCCCTGAGAAGCTGAGGAAGATCACCTGCTCTGCTCAGGAGAGGTCTCACGGACAGGATCAGACCTGGTGCTGCAACCCTTAGAGGACTGTCTGTACCAAGGAGGAATGTTCCGGCCACCAGAGCATACTGCCTGTGACCCACTGGATGACGTTGCCATGGTACCTGGTACAAGAACCATGGGAGCTGCTTAGGTAAGTGTCTGCCTAAGCTAGACAGTGAGGATGGCAGCCAGATGTCACAGAGATGCTGGGATCGCCCCCATGGCGCCCTTCCTTCCACAATGCCCTTCCACCGCGCCCTTCCACGGCCTTTCTCTGCGATGCTTGGGTTACTGTATCCTGATTCCCTCAGTAGTCACCCCTTAAAGGCACAAGAAAATGCTGTTGCTCTCAGTACTCACTCCAGAGAAGGCAGGGGATAGCTGTCAGGCTTCTCCATCCCAATACTATTGACACAGTAGGTAGAATCACTCTCTGTGGCTTGGAACTGTCCTGTGTGCTGGAGGGTGCCAAGTAACACCCACAGACACTCGAAGTGCCCACTTCTTACAGCCACTGAAAACACCTCCAGATACTGCCAGGCACCCACCAACCCAGATGAGGAAGCCTGGGCTCTAGGCTGGGGACAGGTGGGAGACATGTGCATCTAACCCCAGGACTGGAGAGGCAGAAGGATTACCTTAATTTCAAGGTCAGGTTGGTCTACAAAATCAGGTTCAAGGCCAGATGTAACTAGATAGGCAGACTCCTGTCTTAGAAAGAGAGGGAGGATGGAAAGAGAGTTGAAGAGAGAGGGAGGGAGAGAAGGGAGGAAAAGAAAGGAAAAAGAAAGAAGAAAACTGCCAGGTAGAGGTGACATACAATTTAAAGATGGGCAGATCTGTGTGAGTTCAAGGCCAGTCTGGTCTACAAAGCAAGTTCCAGGACAGCCAAGGCTACACTGAGAAACCTTGGAGAGTGAAAAGAAGGGGGGAGGGGAGGGGGAGGGGAACAAGGAGAGGTAGAGGAGAGAGAGGAAAATTAAGCTTCCATGACAGCCTCAGCCATCTGCCATCTTTTCCAGACTGTTACCCAGTCTATCATCAGCCCAACCAGCCCAGCACTGCCCACACCTGCTCCCTCTAGCAGGTTTCTCCCAATTGCAGGCCCCTTTTGAGCCCCCAGATTCCTCATCTCCCGGGAAAGCTGCCTTTGTTGGTTGGTCCCTGTCTGGTTGAGACACTGGTTTTCTTAAAGAATGACTCTGGTACCCAGCACAAAGGAGAAGAGAATGGCATTAGCCCTTTGTTTTTAAGGTTGTTACAAACAGCCTCCCTAGCCTTCTCTCCCACAACCAAAGTACACCTGTTGTACGTCATAGGAATTAAAATGACTTTACAATTAACTTGGATTTAGGGGTTGTATAATGTTCCTTAAAGGTGTTGGGTGTAGAGACTCGGGGTTGAAGCTGTTGTCGGAAGAGTAATGAGCAATTTGAACTGGGTTGTCGCCCTTCCCAGAGCGTTGTGAAGAGCTTTCACTGTTCTTCAGTCTCCATTCCCATCTGTCACAGCTCTGGATTGGGGGCTGATTGCTCAAAGATTTGCTTTGGGTCCCTGAAGTGTACTCCTTAAGGCCTGAGAACTCTACAGAGAGGGTGCTGTCATAAGTAAGGACACTCCTGACTTCTAGTGCCTGCGCCAGGCTGGTTAGCTTCTGGACTCGATTCCCTGTAAACTCAGCTCCATCCAAGTCCAGTCTGGGGCCTGAGGGCCTGGGCAGAGGGAGAACTTTCCCCTAAGGCCCTAGAAGATGAGCTTGTCCAAACTGGTGACTGACTGCTGCTTGATCCTGTTAGGGTCCAAGAATCGATGAAGACTGATACCCCACACTCGAATAGTATGCAAAAGCAAAGAGCTGAATTTCCTGTATGCAGGGGTCTCCCCGTTTGGGAATGGGGACCTCTGGTGGACTCACAGCTTTTCTTGTTAATTAGGGGAATTCCAGGGTAGGGTATTGCCCTTTTACCTGGCTTGGTTAGCTCTGTCTCTAGGGGTCTGACTGGTTCTACAATTGGCTCTGGAGACTTCCCAGGGGGTTACTTACTCATTCTAGCTACCTATTCTTACTTCAGGCCAGATGACAAGGTGTCCTCAGATTGGCTGTCCATGGCTGTTGTTGACTGACCACAGGTTCCTGGATCTGGGTTCTCATTTCTGGGAAACAGAAACTTAGGCCTAGTCTCTCAAACTACCAGTTTGCAGCCTGTCATGGAGTCAGCCTGGCTCTGGCTAACTCAGTCTTCTCAATCGCAGGGCATATCCCTGGCATGAGAGGCAGCAGGTGGAGTTATCGGCCATAAGAAAGCTTCTAATGCAGTGTCTCAGAACAGACCCTCAGCTGTAGCAGAAGCTGCTTCCATTTTGAGCTCTCACTCATGGGCAGCCCAAAGATTCTGCCATCTTTTCTGGGTTATTGCTGTTGTTGTTGTTGAAGGGCTTATTGTTGTCTTTTTTTTTTTTTTTTTCGAGACAGGGTTTCTCTGTGTAGCCCCAGCTGTCCTAGAACTTGCTCTGTAGACCAGGCTGGCCTCGAACTCAGAAATCCACCTGCCTCTGCCTCCCAAGTGCTGGGATTAAAGGCGTGCGCCACCACTGCCCTGCTGTTGTCTATTTTTAAGACATGGTCTTCAAACTTTAAGGCTGGCTTCAAACTTGCTCTGCAGCGGAGAATGAGCTCAGCCTCCTGGTCGTCCTGCCTCCTGGTGGTCCTGCCTCCAGGTACTGGGATTTCAGGTGTGGACCTACCTGGCACTTAGCCGTATCAGGAGAGGTTAATCCTGCTTGAGGAGTTGGGTCCGCGAGTGGCTCTGAAGGAGACAGGAGAGAGGAAGCAGGAATAGACAGTAGGGTCTACATACAGCACAGGTCTCTCTGAAGGACAGTTTCCAATTCAAGTACATGGGCCTTAAAAACCCATCTCAAGCCTGGTGATGGTGGCACACACATTTAATCCCAGCACTCGGGAGGCAGAGGTAGGTTTGTCTCTGTGAGTTCAAATCCAGCTTGGCCTACAGATTAAGTTCCAGGACAGCCAGGGCTACATAGGGAGACCCTGTCGTCGTCGTCGTCATCATCATCACCATCATCATCATCATCATCATCATCATCATCATCACCATCATCATCATCACCAGCATGGTAGTATTTTACTACTTTGTTAAAATATTCCACATAAGCAGAAAATTCATGTATTGAAAGTGTATGGAATTCACTTATGACCGGGGATTGGAGTAGATAGGGCATTTTTGTATTCCATATTCTAGAAAGGCATCTGCACACATGTTATGAATAGCTTAGTAGATATACATAGTTATTGGCTTGCTTGTCCTGAGTTAATTCCCCAGTTCAGGTAGGGCCTAGAGGAACACAGGGTTGACACTAGCAGACACTAACTAGACTCAGTTTCCAGAAAGTGAGAGTTCAAGGAATGGTAACGGAGACACAGGCGTCACCGATCTGATGACCACAGGCAGAACGCCTGCCTTTGTTCCTCCTTATACAGCCTGTTGGCTAGCGCCGAGGGGGAAGGCAGCATACTGGGGGTGTTAAATCTGTCCTCTGGGCTCACCAGCTCTCTGAACACAGCATAACTTACAGGTTCAATTCTTGTCTCTGCTCATTGGCAATTGCGGTGACAAGCAATGCCAGTTCTGACATCCCAATACTGACTGCGCTGTACTGCATTCACAGAATGGTGTGACTCTTGTCATCTAATTTAGGGCATTATCAAGAGCCCCAGATGAGATTCCTTAATGACTTGCAGTCATGTCCCACTCCTGCCCCCTTGAGCTCCCAGAATTTCATTGTATCATAAGGTTTCCCAGGTTAACCTCTGTGAAACATTTACCAGTACCTTGTTATTTTATTGCTGAGTGATACTGTGTTTCTATGCATTTGCGACATTTGATTTCTCAGCTGATGGACATCTGGGTTCTTGTCATTTTGGGTGGTTATGGCCAGTGCTGTTATGAACATCGATGCACAAAATTCTGTGGGTCCTTTAAAAAGACTTATTTAGCCAAGTGTGATGGTGCACACCTTTATATTCAGCAGCAGAGGCAGATCTCCGTGTGTTTGAGGTCAGCCTGGTCTGCACATTGAGTTCCAGGACAGCCAGGGTCACAAATCTCTAAAAAACTTACTTTTCTTTGTGTTCATTATTATGTTGTATCCATTTGTGTTCCTGAAGAGGTGTGTGCACATACCCATTTGCTTTTGGAGGCCAGAAGAGGGCACTAGAGCCTCTGGAGTTTGAGTTACATGGGTACTGGGAATTGAACTCGAGTCCTCTAGAAAGTGCCAAGAACCCTTAACTGTTGAGCCATCTCTCTAGCATACCCGGCTCCCACTTCTTTTTTTTTTTTTTTTTTTTTTTTTGAGACAAGACCTTAAGGCTCCTAGGCTCAAGTGATCCTTCTGTCTCAGCCTTCCAAGTAGCTGGGCCTATAGATCCAAACCACCATATGAGACAACTTTTACATGTGAATATCTAATTCTCCTGGCACCATTGTTTAAAATAAATGATTCTCTCGCTGGATCATCTTGGTCCTTTTGTTAAAAATCGATCAAGGGCTCAGTCATTAAGAGCACCGGCTGCTACACCAGAGGACCCAGGCTCAATCCCCAGCACACATGGGTGGCCACAACCAACTGTACCTTGAGTCCCTGGGAACCTGATGCTCTCTTCTGGCCTCTGTGGGGGTATCATGTGCACATGTGGAACACAGACATAAATGCAGACAAAAGACTCATACACATAAAATAAATAAAATCTTACAAATTAGTTAAATGTGAACCTGTCAGTCTGTCTCCAGGCTGTCAGCTTTATTCTGCTGATCTGTACATCTGTCCTCATGCCAATACCACACTTCTTTTGCTATACTGGAGACAGACGCCAGGGTTTTGTGGATACTGGTCTAAGGCTCTGACCCTGATCTCTAGTCCCAGCTATGACACACTGTGCTGACGACTCTTTTCTTGTCGTCAAGATGACTCTTGATATTTGAAATCTGCAAGTACAGGTCTCCTATATTGCTCTTTAAAATTGCTTTGGCTATTCTGGAGCCATGAGATTCCACGAGAACTGGATGTTTATCAACCTTCGTGAACTTAGCCGATGGGGATCCGATTAGATTAGAATGGGTTGGTAGACAAGTTTGGAGAGAGTGGCCTTCTTGACAGTATGGTCTAGGGCTCGGTGGTTAAGAGCAATGGCCACCTTCCCTGAGGACCAGGATCCATTCCCAGCATCCATGAAGCAGCTCACAACGATGTAACTCCAGAGGACCTGATGTCCTCTTCTAGACTCCTAAGCACCAGGCAGTCACATGATACACAGATAAACCTGCAGGCAAAACACCCATACATATAAAAATAGGTAAAAATGTAAACATTTTTACTACATATGCATTGTGAACATGTATGAAATTGTTAAGGGATAAATAAAACTATTTTAAGACAGAAACATGAGGAGAGGATATTTTCTAATTATTTCAGAAATCTTTATTGACCTAACTAACCAGGACATGGATGGAACCCAAGGGTCTGGTGAAAGGAAAGGCATTGACTCAGGACCTCCAAGGCCAAGCAAGTTCTCAACACAGAGGAGATTCCTTTGTTCCAGAGGGGCAGAGGCAGGGAATAAGAGATACAGACAGGAGATAGAGGATGAGTCGGAGGGGAACAGGGAGAGGGAAAGGGTATTTACCCTGGAGGACAACAGATTGACTCCAGATAGGAAGAAGACAGATAAGGCCCACAGGCAAATGGTGGTTTATAAGGGGAAAGGGGGAACCCTTCCTTAGCATAAAGTGATTAATTTTAACTGGGCATGTTAATTAGGGCAGCTAAAGGGGGCCTTTGATTGCTGGACTTCTTGGTAGTTGGTCAGGAGGGGAAGTGGCCAAGTAAGGAGATAGACCTTGGAACTGAGCCAAGCAGAGGGAACGGGAGAACAGCAAGGCCTGCCTGATCCCTGCTTGCTGGGCTGGGCTGGCCAGAGTCCCTCTATTCAGGCCATCTTGCTGATCTTGTTTTGTTGTTCTGTTCAGTGCTAGCCTTGAACTAGCTATAGCGTAGGATAACCTTGAACTTTCAGTGTGCTTGTCTCTGCTTCTCAAGTGCTGAGATTACAGGTGTGTCACCTGGCTCAGGCCTACAGGCCTGCATTTGTTTTATTGAATTTCCTCCTCAGAACTGTAGCTTTCTCTACTACTGTGACGTGAGATTACTCTCTTCACTTTGAGAAGCCTGGGAATACAATTGCTTTTTGCAAAATGATATTGCCCCTATTCTGCACACCTGCTGGATTAATTTATTAGTTCTAAGCATCAATTTCTTAGTACTTTCTTTTTAAAATTGTTTTAGATTTATTATTACCTTTTCTGGGTATGAGTATTTTGCCTGCATGCATGTATGTGCACCACATGCTTGTGTGGTGCCAGTAGAGGTCAGAAGAGAGTGTCCCCTGGGAGTGGAGTTAAGGACACTTGTGGCCTGCCATAATGGAGGTCCTCTGCAAGAGCAACAAGCAACCTGAGCACTGAGATACTTCTCCAGCCCCTTTAGCATTTTCTAGAAGGAAGATAATATCACTGGCAAACACACTTAGTCTGACTTCCTTCTCAATCAAATGCTTTTTATTCTTTCTGTGGCCTGATGATGCTGGGCAGATGCGTGGGGGGAAGGGTGACTCTGCGGTTTGGCTCATCTGTCTGTGGCCCTGCTGGAGACGGGGCTTCACACACATGGAGAGCACTCTGGTACTGAGATCTAGGTCTTTTGGCAATGGCCTTTGTCTAGCTGAGGATGTTCTAACGTGTTTTTACCATGAAAGTGAGTTGGGTTTTAATAGATGCTTTTTTTGTGACTCAACTGAGATGATGCACTATTGCTTGGCTCTGTTTGTTTGGCTGATTGCTTTGTTGTTGTTCCAGACAGGATCTCATTACACAGCCTTGGCTGGCCTGGAACTCACTATGTAGACCAGGCTGGCCTCGAACTCATAGATACCTGCCTGCTTCTCTCTGCCTCCTAAGTTCTGGGGCTAAAGGCATGCATGAGCCACTATACTCAGCTTTTATTGATTTTTGATAGATAGGATTTTTTTTTTTTTTTTACTGGTTACTATGTGTTATATTTAGTGACTTTTTGTTTTGTTTTGTTTTGTTTTTTTGAGACAGGGTTTTCTGTATAGCTCTGGCTGTCCTGGAGCTCACTCTGTAGACCAGGCTGGCCTCGAACTCAGAAATCCGCCTGCCTCTGCCTCCCAAGAGCTGGGATTAAAGGCGTGTGCCACCACTGCCCGGCTATTTAGTGACTTTTAGATAAAGAATTGATTGAACCACTGAGATTAATCCATCTTGGCCATGACACGCAGTTCTTACCTATTGCTTGATTTAGTTAAAATTTCGTTGGGGATTTTTTTGTTTGTTTGTTGAGACAGGGATTCTTTATGTTTGCATACATCACCATGACCGGCAGCTAGCTAGTTTTGAGACAGTCTCATGTAGCCCAGGCTGGCCTCAAACTTGTTATGTAACTGAGGATGACCTTACACTCCTGCTCCTTTTGCCTCTACCTCCTGAGTTTAAGTGTTTCGGTTAAGCCACCACTACCAGCTGTTCCAGTGTCTTAAGATGGAAGATTAAGCCATTACACTGAGATATTTGTTGACTGACGTAGTTACTGGTAGCTACAAGAAATGCCTCTGTGTACACTGCCCCTGTATCCCATAG
>CM052710.1:87624170-87680710 GCA_028551405.1 Uromys caudimaculatus
GACACAGACACACACAGACACACACACAGACACAGACACGCACACACACACACACAGACACACACACACAGACACACACACAGACACACATACACATAGACACACAGACACACACACAGATACACATACACATAGACACACACAAACACACACATACACAGACACACACACACAGACACACACAGACACAGACACACACAGACACACACACAGACACACACAGACACAGACACGCACACAGACACAGACACACACACACATACACACACGCACACACACAGACACACACAGAGACATGCACACACAGACAGACACGCACACACAGACACAGACACACAGACACAGACACACACACAGACACACACACACAGACATGCACACACAGACACAGACACACACACACAGACAGACACACACACAGAGACACACACAGAGACACACATACACATACACACACACACACACACACAAACAGACAGACACACAGAGAAAGAGAGAGAGAGAGAGAGAGAGAGAGAGAGAGAGATATGTAGGACTATATTGTGTTCTTTCCTACCCAGGTTACTTGGGGATCTCAGCGCTGTTCTCAGTTTCCTTTGCTGGTCTCTGGGTACATCTATCTTAGGCCTTTCAAAAACCAATTCGATCCCTTAGGTGGCTGCCACCAAAGCTTCTGATGTGACTTATTCTTTCTACACCAAATTTTATTGCTTCCTCCCTTTTGTCCCTGTTCAGTTTACCAGGACTCTGCAGGATCTGCTCAGTGACCTTCATATACTCAAGAGCAACGTTGAATCTGTTCAGAAGGATGTGGACTCGATTAAGTTTGTATTTGAAAAGGTAGTCTTTGCTCCCCCTTTACTCTACCAGAAAGGGAGGAGAAAGGTTTAAGCCACCCTAGCAAACCGTTTGCCCTGTCCCCCCGAACTTTCTGTGATCCCTCTGCTGTGCTAAGCATCAGCTATCAGTAACAGAAACCCACTTCATCTTGACTTAGGAAAAATAATAGAATTTATTGTTTTTCACTTTCTAAATTGTTTAAAATACGTGGGGGTGGGGGGATGGGTGGGGGTGGGCAGGTGGTGTATGTGTTTTAATGTTTCGTGTATGGGTGCTTTGCCCACCTGCATGTCTGTGTGCCGTGTGTGTTGTGCGGTGCATGCAGAGTTCAGAAGAAGGTGTCAGATCCCCTAGAACTGGAGTTACAGATGGTTGGGAGCCATTATGTAAATGCTGGGGCATTCAGAGTTGCCCGAGTGTTGGGCAACTGCAGAATTCAGGTTCAGCAGCTTACCTTTCACTGGACGCACTATCCACTCTAAAAAGCAGGCTAAACTTAGCACAGGCACAGGAGCCCCTGCTTCATCAGCTTGAGCACATCCCAGCCTGCCATGGAGCGACACAGAATCCCTGAGGCAAGAGGCAGCAGCCTCCAGACCACAGCAGATGAAATGGAGCTAGAATCCAGAGTCAGGTCATCACCTGCAAGCCACAAAGTGTGGCAGCTGGGCCATTTGCCCCAAAGAGAGTGATTTAATGTAACATTTGAGCCTTGGGCTGATCTGGGGCTGGGTCAGGACCACGAAATGCTAGAAAAGACACCTTGGAGCAAGTATGTCTGAGAAATAACTCCTCCTTGGCCCATCTCTTGCAGATTCATTGTCTCCAATGTTAATCTGCTCTGTAACAGGGTACCTTGTAGCCCAGCCTGGCCTCCATTAGTAGAGACTGGCTTAGATCTGATTCTCCTGCTCCACATCACAGCAAGCATCGTTGCTCCTGGTTTTATGCGACACTGGGGATCAAGCTGAGGACTTCAGCCATGCTTGGAAAACATGCCAACTCAGCTACACTGCCGTCTCTCCTCTTTTTTTTTTTTTTTTTTTTTCCTGTTTGTTTTTTTTCGAGACAGGGTTTCTCTGTATAGCCCTGGCTGTCCTGGAACTCACTCTGTAGACCAGGCTGGCCTCAGAAATCCACCTGCCTCTGCCTCCCAAGTGCTGGGACTAAAGGCGTGCGCCACCACTGCCCGGCTAACCATCTCTCCTCTTGAAGATCCCTCCCCCCCACATAACATTTCTATTGATTCTCTGAGAACTCCATGTCGCGTGCCTCACTCACTCCCAGTCCTTCCATGCCTGCTCCGCAACCCTTGCGATCTTGCCCCTCTTCAAGATTCTTAATGATCTACCCATTCAGTGTCTTGAAAAATTCAAAGATTGTTAAATACTTTGTAGCCCAACATTTTCCAAACTTTTTTTTAAACTTAAGAAATTTAATTTAATTTAAGAAATTTAATTTATTATTATTATTATTATTATTATTATTATTATTATTATTTTGTTTTGTTTTGTTTTGTTTTTCGAGACAGGGTTTCTCTGTGTAGCCCTGGCTGTCCTGGAACTTGCTCTGTAGACCAGGCTGGCCTCGAACTCAGAAATCCACCTGTCTCTGCCTCCCAAGAGCTGGGTAAATTTAATTTTTTAAAATTAAGAAAAAGAACCCTTTTTCTTTCCTGGGAAATTCCATCCTTCTATTCCAAACTCAGTTAGCTACTATGGTGAGAAGCAGACAGGCTGGGATCAGAACCCATACCCCAGCCTCAGATTCAGTTTCTTGGACAGGCAAGCCCACAAAAAATGGAACTTCTCACTGACGACTTGAAAATACAGAGCCGGAAGCTGGGTGCCCTGCAGCGGGAAGTGGTAAGCTCTTTGGATTCCAGTCGCACTAGCGGCTACAATGAGTTTGGAGAACAGCACATTCTGGAAAGGGTTTCAGTGAGCAGGCAAGTCCCCGAGAGCAGGTGTGGTATCCCACACGAGCCATACACGTGGTATCCCATCCCCCACCCTGCCCTACCCCGGCACCCACTCACTTTCTCCATCCCACTACACAGGTTACCCTCCAGAACAAGGTTCGTGCTGTCCCCCAACCTGAGGATATGGTGCTCTGGAGTGGCCTCCACGAGGCCATGTTCAATCCGGTGAGTGGAAAAGGAAGACCGGGATAAAGGGGGGGGGGGGGGGGATGAGGGCAGACCAATCAGCTCAGTTCCTTCCCCTGCAGGTACAGCAAAAGCTGGAAGCGGAGCCGTCCAGAGTATGGCAGAGCGTGACGTCTCTTCCAGAGTCTCCTTTGGAGCAGCCTGAGGATGCTGGCTACATTCATATGCCCATCCACGGTGCCACCCCTGTGCCCACCATGATGCCACCTGGAGCCACAGCAGCCCTCAGGGAGGGGGTGCTTGCTCGGACTGAACTTGCTCGGGCTGAATTTACTCAGACTGAACTTGCTCGGGCTGAACTTGCTCGGGCTGAACTTGCTCGGGCTGAACTTGCTGACTCCCAGGGGCTAGCACAGGCTCAGGCCTCTGTGTCTCAAACACAGAGTCTGAGACCGGCTATCTCTGTCCCTGTCCCTGTCCCTGTCCCTGAATTTGCAGCTGGGCCTGGTTTCATGCCAGTCTACATGCCTGGACCTGAAATGTTTCCCCCGGGTGCATGGGCCTTACCACCAAGAGGCTGGGGTAGGGGTAATGTTTGGCCTATGTGGGATATGGGGCCCTACCAGCCTGGCCTAGGTCCATCTCACCCTAGGGGCCAAATGCCCAGGGTTCGTTTCCCAGTCATAGAAAGTGGAATACCATGGACTCAGCCACAAGAGACCTATGGGTTCCCAGATGCTGAAGAAACTGGGGATGAATATGAGGAACAATACTACTTGGAAGGCTATCAGGAAGAGATGCCTACGGATGAGACTGTCCAGGAAGAGGTGGCTGTGTATGGGGCTCTCGAGGAAGAGATCCCTATGGAAGGGTCTCCCCAGGAAGAGATGCCTATGGAAGGGGCTCCACAGGATGGGATTCCTAAGGGAAGAGCTGCTAGGGAGAGAATTTCCAAGGTCCCCAAGTTCAGAACCCCCAAGGAGAAGGCTTCCCATTTGAAAGCCCCCAAGGATGTGGCTCCCGAAGACACAGTCACCAAAGATGAGACTCCTGAAGTCAAAGTCCTCAAAAAGGTGGTCTACAAAGAAAAACTCCAGAAGGACAAGGCCCCGGAACGTCGTAAGGGCCCTCCATCTGCCATAAAGAAGCTGAGGTCTGCTGTTGCCATAGCTGCAGCAGCTGCTGCCGCCTACGCAGCCGCAGCCAACTCAGCTGCCCAGGCAGCCAAAGATGCTGTCAAAGCCGTCCAGGATGCTCCTGCAGGCCAACTGGCTACCAAAGCGGCACTCATGGCATCTTCGGGGCCTTTAGGGGCCTTTGCAGATTTCCTGGGTGCGGGGTTTGACCGCGGGGCCACCTCCGGCCTACCCTTCAGTGTGGGTGTGGATGAGATGGAAGAGCTTCCTGAAGAGTTTGCAGCACCCTTTAACCCCTTCACACCCAAACCAGTCCTGTCCCAGGCCATGATGAATGCCATGCAGGCTACTAGTCCTGAAGAAAAGAAAAAGGCCGTGCAGTACTCCATGAGCCATATTGCCCAGATGCCTGTCAGACATGACTCCCTGAAAGAAGAGTTTGCCAATATGTCAACCATCTTAAACCAGCGCTTAAATTACCTAGGTAGGCCTGGCCAGTCTGGGGAAGGCAGCAGAGGCTCCGATCCTCCCTGTAGGCTTCCTGGACAAACTGCTTTCAAGTATTAGCCGCTCATTCCTTTGGCTTAAGCACTAGTGTGTCTCTCTGTCCCTCTCTCCCTCCCTCCCTCCCTCCTCCTCTCTCTCCCCCCTCTCTTTTTCTAAGACAGGGTTTCTCTGGTAGCCCTGGCTGTCCTGGAACTCACTCTGTAGACCAGGCTGTCCTGGAACTCACTCTGTAGACCAGGCTGGCCTTGAACTCAGAAATCCACCTGCCTCTGCCTCCCAAGTGCTGGGATTAAAGGCGTGCGCCACCACTGCTCGGCCTTTTTTTGTTGTTGTTTTTTCGAGACAGGGTTTCTCTGTGTAGCTCTGGCTGTCCTGGAACTCACTCTGTAGACCAGGCTGGCCTCGAACTCAGAGATCTGCCTGTCTCTGCCTCTGAGCACTGGGATTAAAAGCATGCACTACCATGCTTGGTTCACAAAAGAATTTCTTTTGTGAGTTTCTTAAAAACTGTAGTAGAAAATCTATCATTCTCAAGTGCCCCCAGACTTAGTCACTGTCTTCCTTTGGGACATGGCACAAACATGGGAGCTCACTCCAGTCACCTTCCTCCGTCACTCCTTTTAACAGCTGGTCCCTCTTTTTACTTTCAGCTAACATGGGAAGCTCTGGCACGCTTGGTAACACAGTAAATGTACTGGAGGAAAAGATTGTTAACCTCCAGAAGGCCAGGCTGCAGGTCAGTGTCATGATCACAGAGGGACTTTTGAGAAGATGGTGCTTGGCTTGAGCTAGGATCCAGCCTCCTGACTATCACCCTCCCAGTAAAGCTCTGAAGACATGCATCCATGCCGAGTTAATCCGGGGGCTCTGATGTGTCTGTCAATAAGTATTTCATGTGCTGTCAGATGACAGACTGCTGTACACAGGCCTGGCATCTCTTCTTGGTCCCAGGACCCTTCCACTTGTGGCAGTATTAGAAGCAGAGGCCTTGGATGTCACGATCTCTCCCATTTAGGAAGAAGAGCTGGAGCGAATTTGGGGCCACCAGATAGATACGATGAAGAGTCACTACATGGTGCTGGACAGGGCCGTGGAAAGGCTCCAGATTCGCATGGATGACTTGAAGGTTCGGAGGCCTGAAGACCAAGAGGGGGCACAGAATTCCTCCTAGGGACTATGAGACCATCCCCTAAGGGTCCACAAAATACAAGGGAACTAGACAACGTTTTATTCTGCATAAATTATACTTCAATTAAAAATAAATCCCAGGCTGGGCAGTGGGGGCGCATGCCTTTAATCCCAGCACTTGGGAGGCAGAGGCAGGTGGATTTCTGAGTTTGAGGCCAGCCTGGTCTACAGTGTGAATTCCAGGACAGCCAGGGCTACACAGACAGACCCTGGAGGGAGTTAAGACTACTGGCTTTTGCAGAGCACCTGGATTCCACTCCCTGCAGCCACGTGGCAGCTTAAAACTGTAACTCCCAAGCTGGTCAGTGGTGACACACACTTTTAATCCCAGCACTCAGGAGGCAGAGGCAGGTGGATCTGTGTGAGTTCGAGGCCAGGCTGGTCTACAGAGCAAGTTCTAGGACAGCTGGGGCTACACAGAGAAACCCTGTCCAAAAGCAAAACAAAACAAAACAAAAACAAAAAACAAAAACCATACAAACGCCTGCAACCTCGGGGGATTCAGTGCCCTCTTCTGGGTCCCATGAGCGCCATGCATGTCTGTGGTTCCCGTACATACCTGCAAGCAAAACATTCACAGACATAAATCTTTTTAAAAAAGAATTGCCCATACATAAAGGGCCTGGACAGTGTCCATTCTTGACAGCCTTTGTGTCATCAACCTGAGAGTAGGACAGATTTAAGGCTTAGTGACATTTGCTGAAGGGATCAGGAGTGAATAAGGGGGTTTCTTGCACCAACAGTTATGTTCATAACATTTTCCCTGAACCAGTTCTTCCTCTCTCAGGGTTGAGAATAGAACCCAGGGCCTCATGCATGCTAGGCAAGCAGACAGACTAGCGCTGGGCCAGAGAAAGCAACTAAGTGAGAGTCCAAACTGAGGACTTTTCCCCCCCACACCTCCCTCTCTTGCTGGTGACCTTGCAACTATCTGGGGATAAGATGGATGTGGTGATGGCTTGGCATGAGTTACAGTTGAGCTTAACTACAAATAACCTAAGAATCTCCACGTAACTGACTCAAGGTATAAATGTATTTATTTATCTTTTACATTAAAAAATTCAAGCGATTGGTCTAGAGCTGGTAGGGTGTTTGTTGGTGTTGCAGACACAAGCTCCATTTTCTAGTTTTTTGTGACTGCCATTCATAATGTCACCTTTTGGACCATGATGGCTGCCTCTGATCATGCTGGGACATTAACTCTTATGTTCAAGCCAGTGGCAAAGAGGGAGGGGGTAGACACTGTAAGTGAGGTGGTGAGTACTTGCCTAGCATCCGCAGAGCCCTGGGCTCCATCCTTAGCACTGTTTGGACACAGGGAAGGTGAGTGAAGAAGGTTAACCATACCTCCTGACCTCCATTTACATCCCAGTGGGAATAAATGCAAGGCAGGCTGTAGACTGCAGTCCTGATCCGGAGTAGCTAAGTTGGGAGTTTTCCCTATGGGTGAGGGAGACCAGAAGTGAAGAGAGAAGAAGCCAGTGTGTGGCCTAAGAGAAAAAGTGACACTGGGCTCTGGGGACAAGGAAGGCTCTTCCCAAGCAAGCAAGCTGCTGCTCCTGTCATGGGGAAGTAGATTAGTAGGGGACAGGCCAGCACTAATAGGGGATTCCGTGAAGTGATGTGATGGCAAGTGAGGGTTTCCCCTTCGTGCTTGGGCACTATGTGTGGTCTGTGACTAGTGTTCTGCCTTTAACAGCGTACCTTGGGACCCCATTGTAAATCAGATGAGGTGAATTGGCCATCTAAGGAAGTGAATCGCCAGCCCTGGTTTGTGCTTCTTTTAGATTGATACCATCTCCAAGGTTTAGCTTGTCCCCTCCTCTCCTGTCCCTGCTGCCTTTGAGCGTGAGCCTTCTAACAGCCCCATCTGCCTCTAGTCCACATGGCAAAGTTGGAGGCACAGAGTGGATGCTACCCTCCAGGTCATGACAAAGGCTGACTTGCCTGTGTTCTGTTCTTAGATCCTCAAGGCGGAAATCGAAAGGCTGGATCTGATTAAGGCAGATAAAAAAGTGATAGAACTGGAGCTGAGAGAAGTAAGCAGAGCCCTCCCCCCAGCTTCCCCCCCCCCCCCCATTTCCTCTCCCTGCTAATCCTGAGCCTCTGATTTGCCACCCAGGGGAACAGAAGCAGCCAGGCAGAGGCAGCAGGAGCATTCACTCTGCATTATTCATTCAGGAAATCCCACTCCTCTCAAAAGCTACCCACCCACTCCTCTTTTCCATGACTGGAGATTGATGACACTATTATTTTAAAAATCAGGCATCAGGTCAGGTGTGGAGACACACACACTACTTGGGAGGCAGAGGCAGGTAGATTCTGTGAGTTCGAGGCCAACCTAGTCTACAAAATGAGTTTCAGCCAGCCAGGGCTACATAGCGAGATACTGTCTCAAAAAAACAAAACAAGATAAAAAAAAAAAAATCAGGCATAAGTCTGGGTGGTCGAGGGCCTTCCTGGCATGCGTGAAGGCCCAGGTTCAATCCCCGGCACCGCATAAACTATGCATAGTGACAGGTACTCATAATTCTACCCCAGAAAGCAGAAGAATCAGAAATTCAAGGTCATCCTGGATTATGGGATACAAGGCCAACCTGGTATACATGAGACTCTGCCTTAAAAAAAAATTAAACATAAAAATAAAAATCACATGTCAACTTTCCTGTTTGGCTCAGATGCTGCAGCTGTGTTTGAGCCAGTGTAGACAGGGACACTGAACTTAAGCCAAGGCTACACAATCGTGACCTTCAACTAGAGAAACTGACCATAGGGATAAGAGGGCTCGCCTCCCAGCACTCTTGCTGCCCTGAATGTCCTCTCCCTAGAAAGCTGACAAGGACACATTGGCAAGCAAGGCAAACCGAGTGGACCTGGAGACGGTGGCGATGGAGCTGAATGAGATAATTCACAGCATGCTCTTGAAGATCTCAAACTATGAGTCTGACTGGAAGAAGGCTCTGAAACATATCAGGAAGGACCTGAACACTAAGGTGAGCCTGTAGTAGTTAGCACTTGCTACATAACCAATGTCCCAGAGCTTAGCAGCCTCAAAGAGCAAATACTGATAGTTTTGAAGAGCAAGAATTCAGAAGCAGCTATATGAAACTACTTCAAAGATTGTAACCTCATGTGACTGTTGGAAAAATGTTTCAGTTTCTCATCTAATGACTCCTTCTTAAGGCCAATTAAAGGGCCTTATAGCATGGCAGCCAACTCCCCCCCACACACACACGGACACACGCACATGCACACACACACATACACACCCAGTGACCCAAGATAGTAAGAAGAATGTGCAATGTCTTTTGCTACACAGCTGTGGAAATCATTCCCATCTTTCTGCATTAGCCTGCTGGTTATACAAGCTGACCCCATTCAATGCTAAGAGCCACTGGCTTCTGTGGTATGTGTCCCAGTCATGTCTGGAGCCATGTTGGAGGCCGACTTCTAGAATGCTTGGGGTGGTGCAAGAAAATTCGTAGGTTGGGGTTGGAGGAGGCTTTCTCCAGGAATGCCTGTCGTTTGTTCATTTGTCACTCAGTGACTACTTTGGCCACAGCTTGGGAACATAGACGGGGAGTTCCAGCCCTTGTGCTCCTTGCTAGGTAAGCAGTGAGCCAAGTAGATGGGGGCACTGTCTTTGTGGAGACATGTTCAACAAAGGAAGGACCCAAATGAATGCAGTCATAACCCCATAGCATCCACAGAACAGCCGCCCTGGACTGGCAATGTGACCCAAGCAGGAATTATCATATAACTCACTGTACTCGGGATGTGGGTGGAGTGGTGCACACCTGTAATCCCAGCACTCAGGAGTATCACAAGTTCAAGTCCAGTCTGGGCTTGAGTGAGGAGGTCAGCCGAAGTAATATGGCAAGATCTTGTCTTACAGGGAAAAGGGAATGGGGTCCAGGATAGACAAATCTGACAGATAGAATGTAGGTTACTGTTTGGCAGGGGTTGAGGATTTGGGAGGAAATAGGGGTGACGGTAATGGGGTTTCTTTGGAGAATGATGTTCTAAAATGGATTGTGAAGCCAGGTGTGGGGGTATAAGACTGCGATTCCAGCCCTTCTGATGCTAAGGCAGGAGGATTGTGGGTTCCAGGCCAGACTCAGCCACACAGTGAAGCAGTGCCTCAAAAGAAATATTACCCCACTCCTAACTGGCCCCACCCTCAACTGCCATGCTGAGGCAAGGGCATGGGAGAGCTGGCCTGGCCCCTTGCGAGCTGCAGCATTGGGTGAGCTAGTCCGGGCAGTACTAGAGAGCTTGCCCTGCTGGTGTGGGCGCAAAAGAGTTGGTATGCTGACCAGCTCAGCTACCACCAGGCCCAGAGTCGGCCCACCTCGACATTTACTCCATCTATGAACTGTGGAACATGTGAGGGGCCAGTCCTACAGATCCAAAGCTGCAGGCTCGCCATGACACAGAGCAATAGCGGAATGTCCTAGAGGAGTGCCGCGAGGCTTCAGTGTTGATAGCATAGCAGAAGCCGGAGGCCTGGGACCTGACTCACTGCAAGGAAAGATGTGTGGGCAAAAGGGCGTCTTGTGGGACACATCACGGCTTCCAGGATGAGATTTTTCATTTCATTTTCTTATTAATTTTTAAATTTTATTTCGGGGGGCAGATTGCCAGGGTGGAGGGCAGATTGCCAGGGTGGAGGGCAGATATGGGGAGATGAATGGGACTGAGCGCATGATGTGAAATTCACAAAAAAAATCAACAAAAACTCTTTAAAAGAGAAATGATCAATTTTCCAGACATGGTGGTGCATGCTTTTAATCCCTTTAATCTTTTAATGTCTTTAATCCCACTTGAGAGATAGAGGCAAATGGATCTGTGAAAAACAGCCAGTGCTCTCTAGAGAGAGAGACCCTGTCTCAATAGTAGTAGTAGTAATAGTTATAGTATAATATTTGATTGTGATGTTTCCATAAATATGTCAGATGTGTGACAGTCAGGCCATGGGGTTCACTGGAGAAATAGTTTTCCAGCCTTTAGCCCTGCAATAGAGCAAAACACTAGGTTCGGAGGCAGGAACTGGTGTCAACTGAAATCTCACCTTGCAACTCCCGTGCCAAGAGCACCCACAAAGCCATGAGCTAAATGGTTTTCCTTTTCCTGGGTCCCTTGATGTCTTTATCTTATTCTTTGTGTGACTCTGCAGCTTGTTCACGTGAGCTAACTGGACTTCTTTCTTCCCTGTGATTGGCAGCTAGTCCAGAGCGATCTGAATAGCCTGAAGAAGGACGTAGAAGAGGTCTGGAAGATAGTCCGGAAGCTTCTGCTAGAAGGCCTCCGATTCGACCCCGACAGCGCTGCAGGCTTTAAGAAGTGAGTTCACTGAGGGTGGTACTGCTGATGCTGCTGCCAACAGAGGAAAGCCTAGAATTCCAGACCTCAGCCATAGGGATGGGGACAGGGGGGAGGCGTGCAGCAGAGCGCTTCCAGCCTTCTCTTCAGATCAGGAAACGGAGGCTCAGAGAGGGGAGGGACACCAGGATAAGCCTATACAATTGGCAGACCTATCTGGACACTGAGTCAGGCTCAGTGACTCCTGTCCCTGATGCCATCAGGTTCTGTGTACCTCTCTCTTCCAAGGGCGTTTTTTTTTTTTTTTTTTTACTGATGCCAGTTTTTTTGGTTTTTGTTTGTTTGTTTGTTTGTTTGTTTGTTTTTAACTTTGCCAGTCTTGAGCCTTCAGGGGGTGGGAAACCAAAGTGCTCTGTCCCGGGGCCACAGGCACAAACAAAGGAGATTGGGGAACCTTACGCTCACCCCACCCCCAGTCCCCACCTCCAGCCCCAGGCCCTGTTAACCCCTGGCCACTGACCTCCTTGTCCTCCAGGAAACTGTTCGAAAGGGTAAAGTGCATCTCCTGCGACCGGCCCGTAGAGATGATGACTTGCCCGTGAGTATCGCCGCCAGAGGGCGCCCTCCAGGCTTTCGAGGTCCAGCGTACGCACGTGCAGGCCCGCGTGCGCTTTTCTACTCCTGTCACCTGTATACACCCTGACACCGCCCTGCAGACCTCAAGCACATCCAGCTGTTCCATATGCAAATGCACACACCCACCTATGTATATACCCATTCTTCTACACCATTCTATAGCCAAAACCATCCTCTGTTCCACCTCTGTGGTTCCCTACATGGGGGAGTAGGTCCTCCTCTCACCTTTAACACTATCAGTGCTTTGTTCTGGAGACTGAGGAAAAGCAGGAATTTGCTATTTCTGAGTTCATTCATCTTTTCTGAGAGTCTTGCTGTGAGGTCCAGGCTGGCTTCAGAGCTTGCACTCTTCCTGTGTCATTGTTCCCAGCGTTGGGATTTCAGGTGCATGTTTAGTTCCAGCTCCTTGTCCTTTAACTTTGAGACCACTGTAAAGGTCACAGTTCAGTGTCCTCCAACACTGCAACTGTTGTCTCTAGTTCGTTCCAGCCCTGTTTAGTCCCCCAAAGACATCCCCAGCTCCATTCTTGATCACGTCTCATTGCTATCTCCCTTTAGCCCAGAAGCTACTGGCTTTCCTTTCCCAGATGTCTCCTGTAAATGGGACTGTACAATATGTGACCTTTGGTGGAGCTTACTGTTCACGAGATCTCTTCACACTGTAGCAGAAACCGACGTTTTACTACTTTGTTACAACTGGGTAATATCTCATTGTGTGGGCAGAAAGCCTTTCCCGTGCATGCGTTCATCACTTGAACGGCTTTGGGAGGTTTCTGTCTTTCAGCTGTGCTAGTGCCACTGTGAACACTAGTGTGTATTTATTTGAGCACTGGTTTTCCACTGTTTGGGGAATAGACCTAGGAGGGAAAATCATACAGTGACTCTGTGAACTACCAGACAGTAATCAGCCCTGGAGTGCTGGCTCTTTGCAGAGCTGGCCCCGCCCTGAGACCTACAAAGCTGCCATTGCCCCAACCTGAGCAGGGAGCTGGAGGGCTTCCACCAAGGTTTTCCTTTCAAACCACAGGATGGCACTGCAGTTTTATTGACAGTAGTAAAAACATGGAAACAGCTGGGAGCTGAGGCACGTTCACAGCAAGTGGTGTAGACTGTAGTTCACAGTAGTGTAGACTGTAGAACACTGGTCCAATAGGACATTCCTGGTGAGCAACCAGAAACTGTGCAAACTGTGTAGTCCTGGGCGGAAGGCTTTGTACACATGTAGCTAAGGACTAACATGACCAAGAATCTGGTTGGTAAATCTTCTTTGGCTTTTGTTAATTAGCCCCTTGTAACTATACTGGATACCATGGAAGCAGAAGAATATTAATTTAGGCTTGGAAAAATGATAAATGAGATCAAACCATATGTGTGTGATTTTTCCACCTTCTTTAAAGAAATTACATAAACATGGAGAAATACTGAAAGGATATGAATGTCAAGGTCTATCCCTGGTCACGGTACTTGTTTCTTTGTGCCTTCCTGTGTTTTATAAAACGGTAACCAATATCTCTCTGAGCACGCATCATTGCGGCTTACCATCAATATGTAAAGGACACTTCTGCATGTGTTTAACCACACAGCTCAGACGGAGAAGTGGAGCAGGCCCAGTTCCCTGGAAGGCTGTTCTGGATTTCCTTATTTTTGTTTCCTTTTGGAGGCAAAATACACAGGATGCAACCATAGCCATCTAAAGGAAGTTGCCACAGTTATATGTCCATGACGTACAGCCTCCATGTTCTCACATGCCTGAGCCCTTCACCACGCCCCTTCCAAGCAGTGCCTCCCCTCCGAGTACCCATAGCTCCTGGCAAACACCTACCTGCAATATATCTCTAGGATACCCCTTCCTTTGGTCTTCGACTGCTATTTATTTATTTACTTACTTATTACTGGAGACAAGGCCTTTGTATATAGCCAAAGACTGAACTTTGAACTCAGTATGTACTAATAGTACAGACAGACTTTGAACTTGCTACCCTCCTGCCTCAGTCTCCCAAGTGTTGGGATTGCAGGGGTGTGCCACCACCCCTGGCTTGGTTTTCACTTTATATCCTGAACAGTGTTTGTATCTTCTCCCAGTTGTCAGAAGTCCTGCAGGTTTTGTGAGTGAGCCTTAGGCTATGAGCTGCAGACTTTCAGTTCTGGGTGGTGGGAAGTACTATGCTTCCTCCCTCCAGCCTGGGAGCCTGGAGCCCTCTGCTGGCCACATGCACTTCTCACAGCCCTGGTTCCCTCTGCCTCCACAGACAGCTGATCACCATCCGAAACACTCAAGGGCTGTCACGAATAAGGCCAGCCAGTGCCAACAGCTATGAGTATCTGCAGCGGCAGCTGATAAGGTGAGGGTTATGCCCACCCCTACCCTTAGAGAGAGCCAAGACCCCTGGCCCGTAGAAACTTTCCTTCAATGCAGGCACCAAAGAGGGCCCAGGATGCCCGTCTGGGAGGTTGTGGTGAGGCTGATAGGCACACAGAGGCCAGTGGAGGAGAGGAACCAACATTTGCATTGGCATCTACTGTGACCTGGAACTTAGCTGGGCCCTGTTACAGAGGCATATTGTGCCAGCTACTCGGGAGACTGAGGCAAACGTATCATAATGGCTTCCTAGGCTTCAGAGTGAAATCTCGCCTCAAAGCAAAAAGAACAAAAGGGCTAGGATCATAGCTCAGTGATAGTAAGCAAAAAGAACAAAAGGGCTAGGATCATAGCTCAGTGATAGTGTTTGTCCGGTGTGCACAAGGCCCTGGAGGAATCCCCAGCACTGCTGAATGAAAGGGTTAACATGCTTGTTTCCTGTGGGTGAGTAATTGGAGGATCCTCTGGGAGCCCTTGCTGAAGCTTTGTTGGGTCACATGGCTTCCTTAGGAAGTACCTTCCATTATCATCCCGCTGCACAGCTGAAGAGACTGAGACTCAGACTATGTGACATGCCCAAGACCATGGCTAGTGAGTGGCTGGGGAGCCTTCCTTGCTATCATTTTTCTCACTAAACCTAGCTAGCTACCATTTCCTTCATCCTTGAGTGCCAGGGATCCTTCCAGGGCCTGTGTGAGCTTCTGGCCGGGGTGAGGCTGGGTCGGTGGAATAAACAACTGAAGGGGTAAGGAATGAAACCATCTATGCTGGCTCACCCATACTGTGCCTGATCACTGAGCCTAGGGTCAGAGCGTGCATGTGTGTGGTAAGGCCAGATCAGAGCTCCAGGTGTGGTGGGTTTGAGGAAGGAAAAATGGGTTATTTCTCTCCCAGGACTGTCCGTGTCTGTGTTGGCTCACCACACGTCAGGCCTGCCTGCTTACTACCCACCTTCCCTGATACTGTCCAGAGCCCTGGGCCCCGTGCTGGTTTCCTCTGTGATAGAGGGGTCTCCATGTGGCTTCTGACCTTCTGTCTGTCCAGGGAACAACAGCAGCTGCTGCATTTCCAGAACTTTGGAGTCCATGAGGACGGTCTGGGCTTCCAGAAGGACTGGGGTGATGGGCCCCGAAATGAGGCCACCTTGAAGCACAAGTCACATGAACTTTCAACAATCTATCCTTATGGGGACCCTGAGCAGACAGACTATGACAGTGTGAGTCTGGTTGTGCCCCCCCCCCCCCACACACACACAGAGGCTGGACACCAGCATACCCAGCCCCAGGTGTGAGACGGAGCCCTGAGCTGTGGGCACCTTGAGGAAGCTGTGCTCTGGCTCTGGGCATCTGTGTGCACCAAGGGCTGGCAATGGAGACCCTGACTTGGGACCTGGGCCATTCCACAGGCGGAGGTGGACATCCTGGGGGTGAATGGAATTCTGTACAAAGGCCGAATGAGCAGCCAGATTGGGACTCGGATTGGGGAGAAGGACATTGGAGGTAAGCACTGGTGTTTCCTGGGATTCCCACCATGGGACCTGACTCTACTGGTCAGAACCAGAGGGTGCAGGTGGACTCAGGGCTGGTCTTGCCGTTGGCTGAGGCACCCCCATGGTCACTTGGGGAACAGAGTCCCCATTGTCCTCAGGAACGAGTGAGGAGCAAAAGTGGCCAGTGGCCAGTGGACTGCTGGGTAGGGACAACCCGTAATCGCATATCAGAAGGCAGGAGTCTACGGTGACAAACACAAAACAACTAACCTGGGCCAGACATGGTGGCAGGCTTTTTGTTGTTGTTGTTTTTCAAGACAGGGCTTCTCTGTGTAGCCCTGACTATCCTAGAACTCCCTCTATAGACCAGGGTGGCCTTGAACTCACAGACAGCCACCTGCCTGGGCTGAATGACCCACCACTGACCAGCAGTGGCACACACCCTTAGTCCCAGGAGAGGAAGGTGGGTGTCTGAATTCAAGGCCAGCCTGCTCTGCAGAGTGAGTACTAGAACAGCCAGAGCTACACAAACTAAACAAACGAAAAAATTCAACTGACCAGTGGGACGAAGAATACAGCTCAGTGACAGTTCCCAAATGCAAGGCCCTGGGTTCTTTCCCCGGTACTGGAAAATAAATGAATAGCTGAGCTGAAGGCCCTAGCCGTAAGGCAGCTAGACACTGGCAAAGACTGGCACGGGGAGGGGATGCTGGGCTGGTAAGGAGAGCTGAGCCAGGCAAAGCTGGTCCACGGGGGTGGGGTGGGGTGTGTGTGTGTCAACTGGACAGCTCCTTGAACACCTTCAAAGAAGGAACAGGAGTAAGTTGGTGAAGGGGTGGAGAGGGAGGAGTGTGGTCCAGGTTGGGGCGATAGCAGGTTCAAAGGTCCTGTGGTAGAATGGGTAGGGAAAGATGAGTCTACTTGGAGCATAAAAACTAGGGTAAGGGTAAAGAACAGTGAGCAGGGCCAGACCCAGGAGGCCAAGGGTGAGACCAGCAAGAGACCCCAACCTTTTTGCATTTTGAATTGGTTGCTATGGTTACTCTGGAGTCTAAGACCTGGAAATTATTGATTTCGCCACTGGGTGAAGTAGCATAAAAACGGAGCTCCTCTGCACACCCTGGAGATGTTTTCCTCTGGTTGGAGGATGTCTAAAACAGTTCTTATATCAGGAATGATACAGGATCCCCAGGGCATCTAACCCATAGTAATCCCATGGGCTGCCCATGGACCAGAACACCGAGTCCAGATTTGGCTGTACTGAGGACATATCCCATAGCAGCTGCCAGAGCTAACCACCACACCCAGGACCCCAAAGCTGCAGGACAGTTTCCCCAGGTCTGAAGGCTGGAGGTCCTAAGTCACAGTGTAGGCTGGGTTGTACTCTCCTCAGAGCTGCCCAGTCCCTCCTTGTCTCAGCCTGCTCCTGTGGCAGCTGAGGCCTCTTGGCAGGGGCCAGGTCACTCCGGCAGCCATTGCTGCCGACACCCCCACTTCCCTCTCTTCTGACCTTCACAAGGACACTTGTCACTGGACTTCAGGCTTAGTGTAACCTAGGGTCATCCTATTTCAAGACCTGCAAT
Source organism: Uromys caudimaculatus (assembly GCA_028551405.1). Taxonomy (NCBI): domain Eukaryota; kingdom Metazoa; phylum Chordata; class Mammalia; order Rodentia; family Muridae; genus Uromys; species Uromys caudimaculatus. The sequence goes on from CM052710.1 coordinate 87,641,338, forward strand.
TGCACCTGCAAAGATCTTTTGCTTCTGTAAGTCACTTCTGTAAGTTCCACAGAATGTACCGTTTAGGAGCCCACTATGTAACTCGCTCACAGGCCCCACCCTGCTTCCAAGGAGGTAGAACAGCATCCCCCAGGCCCTTTGCCCAGGCAGGAATTGACTGCTCAGCAACCACACTGCAGATCTGAGGGGAGGGGACTCAGCTGGGCCTGGGGATAAGGAAAGCCGTATAGCTAACGTTTGATGGGCCGCACCTCTGTGCCAGCCCCTCCAGAATCCTTGCCCATACCAACCAGGCAAGGCATTTCACAATGAACAAGGGAGGTCTGCTTGGGTGAGGCAGTCTCAAGAGAGAAGAGTGGACCAGTGGGGAGACACTTAATCCCATCTCCATCACTGAAGACCTACAGGGATTGAGGGAGGGGTTTTCTCTCAGTGAAAAGCGATATAAGAAACAGATTATATAGCAGAGCTTGGATTGGCACAAGCTCAAACGCTTCGCCTTGCTTGGATACACCCAGACTGAAAAGTCTGGCCTGATGTAGGAGCCAGAACTCCCGATGCCCTCAGCTATTCAGATCTTTCCTCCTCAGCTGTGAAAGTTTCGTGTTACACCGTTCCAAACCTGACTGATCGTATGCGGCCAGGATCCTTACTTGCTCCTGGCTACCCGCGTGAGTACCTGACCCATCTGGGGTTCGGGCAGATCTCAGTTTCTCCTGGTCCTTCCCCACTCCTCTCCCCTCCATCCCAGCCCTCACTCATCTCCCCTCCCTTTATACCTGCTTTGCCTACATCCTGGCAGCCACCTTCCCTCTGACTGGGGGCATGGGGGAGGTTATGGGGCCTCCAGTTGTTCTTGGAGAGTTTCTTGGCCAGTGCCTGTCCTCAGAGGTCAACCTGGCTGCAAAGGTGGGACAAATGAGGTCATTTATAGTTCTGAGCTTCTTGGCTAGGGCTGCCAGGAGCCAGTCTGAGAGGACTGAGTCCTTGAGCTTCCTTGGTTCATATTTCTGGGCCTCTAGAAGCACCTTCATGTTCACAGAGCACCACTTCCTACTGTCTTGTCTCTTCTGGTTCTTATCCTGGTTCAGCAGGGTGGTGCTGTTTATCTTGTCAAAGGCAGAGTAGTTGAGTCTTAGCCCAGACGCCTGTGCCCAAACCCTGAGCCCCTCCCCAAGGTGCACCCATTCTTGGACTTGTGTCTCAGTCACCCTTGAGGAAGTGCTTAGGAGCAGAACCAGAGGAGGTGCAGTGGCTAGTCCTGCCATGGCTTACGATGTACCTCCAGTCTCCAGCTTCTGTTCCCTGGAGTGGGGTGGGGACTGGGGGAAGAATCCCATGAAGCCAGCTGCTTCCAGAGATGCGGGCACACAGCACGGGTCTCTCCTGCTTTATCTCCAGCCTTGGGCCCCCGCACCAGCATCAGCTCCACCACTCTACACTCTGCCACCAACACCACGATGGCACGGCCACCATCCCTGCCACCAGTGCCGCAGCTACCACCACTTATCCCAGTCTCCAGGGATCCCCAAGAGGCTCCTGGATCTGCCAAGCGCCTGAAATCTCCACGGCTGTAGCACACCAACCCGTGAGACCCAAGCCTGTGACCCAACTACCATGGGGTCCCCTTAACTCAAAGAGAGAACCAGAGCCCTGGAACAGATCCAGGGAAGGGTGCAGGGATCCTGGATAAAGGGGAAGGAAGGGTCTGCATAGGGGACCCATGTTGACTCAGTGTTTAACTGTGTATCTAAAATACAAACCACACAGTCCTTCCTAGCCACGTTTTCATGGATAGCAGAGCTTCTGAGTGAAGTTTTTACACAGCCAACTGAATTTCTTAAGCAATTTCCCCAATGGCACAGCGCTGAGTCTGACCCTCCAGCACCACAGAAGAGCACTCTCAGTTACACAGAGCCAGCCTGGGATGCATGAGACCCTTTCTTTGGCATTTTGCTCAGGACTAGCTTCTTCCTCCTTGAAGCTCCCTTAGAGGCCATTAAGTTTCCCCACAGGAAGCAAATTTCACCATGCATTATTTTTATTTCCTGTGATCATTTCTACCAGTGATCACTACTGTGAACTGTGTGTGTGAGAGAGAGGGTGTGCTGTAGTGTAAGCCCATGTGTGTATGTGGGGTATCCCTGGGCCTGTACAGAGGCCACAGAAAGACCCCGAGTGTCCTTCTCTATGGCCGTCCACCCTATTCCCTCCAGACAGGCCTCTCACTGAACATGGCACTAAGCTGTTGGCCAGCAAGGCATAGCCCCTCCTGTCTCTGCCCTCTGCTCTCCAGTACTGGGGTTACAGATGTGTGTAAGACCACACCCAACTTTACTTGGGTTCCAGGGATTTGAACTCAGGTCTTCATGTTCATGAAGCAGGCACTCTTTGCTTTTTGAGCTATTTCTTTGGCTCTATTTCTGAGACAGGGTCTTATGTATCTGGCTTAGAATTCACACTGTAGAATGACCTTGGCCTTCAGAGAGTTCAGTGTCTCTCACCCGGATGGTAGGTTACGGCCTGTGCTGCTGCTGTGTCTCTGCAGGGCTGGGAGTCAAAGCAAGGGTCTTGGCGTGTTTGGCCTGCTCTCTAGCAACCGAGCTCCACTTCCCACTTGTGAATTAATTAACCATTTAATTATTTTTATGTCTTAACTAATCCACGAAAAGACTGGTATAGCACCCTTGGTGTAGTCTAGGACTGTGGGTGCCCTCCAAGGCGGGGGTACTCCAAACCTATTCCAAGCCCAGCAGGTTCACAGCCCGTGCACTTGGTGCAAGAACAGCACACCCTGAGGTCCCTCCCAGTTCTCTGTGGCAATTAGTGCCCAGCCTTGGGACGTGAAGTGGGGGTGCAAGTGCAGGCAGCTCCCCTGGACGCCCGAGCTGGGCTATCCCTATTGTCCATTCCTCTCCCTCACATTCCTCCTTTGTCTCCTCTCCTCCCCCTTTTCTGCTGCTGAGAGTTCCACCCCACTTCACACACACATACCTCTCCTGAACACAGGTTCCAGGCATGGCTCCTGCCCCACCTCAGAGAGTTCTGGCTGAGTGGGGAGCTGAGGTGGTGGTGGAGGGATGGTGCTTCCTAAGAAAGCTGGGGAGGGGATCTTGGTGTGGAGGAAACCCTTGGCTTGGGTGGCCATCCACGGAGGAGTGCTATGTGCTTGTCTGTTCCCAACGCCCCCTAGGGTCTCTTGTCAATACCAGCTTATTGTCTGAGGCCACCCCCAGCCAACTCACCTTTTCTCTTTGTAAAAATGTCCAAATGGGGCTGGGCCCGTCCCAACAGGTGACTTACTTATCTTTGCCTGGAGACCCCACCCCTATACCACAGATACATATTTTTGGCATTTTCTGGCCAGAGTAAAATCTTACTCCTTTTGGACTTTAGATGAGGGGTTTGGCCTGGAACCATCTTTAGGCAGTGGCCTTGTCCTCTTTCCACATGGGAGGGCCTTAGTGGTTCCTCCTCTGGCCACTAACAGTGAGGCTCAGTCTCCCAGTGCTCCTATCTAGAACATGAGAAGTCTGCAGAGACTCGAAAGCTGTTCACCACCACAACAGCCACATTCCCTAAGCTGCTTCAGCCCTGTAGATAGATCACGGGGACTCCAAGGGCTCAGGGTCATGCAGCTGATTCATGTAGAAGGCCGTAACCATTGGGTGCTGTACTGCCCTCTTCTACACTGCAGAAGGTTTGCTGGGGAAGTGGCGTCTGGGCTATGACTGTGCACGTGTCCCTTGCATATGGACACCGAGAGTTTTTCCTGGTCCTCAAAGAGGGCCTACTTTCCCTCACAAACTCATGTCTAACCCCCTAGCTGGTCATTTCAAAGTGGCCTTCTGAGGTTCCTCTGCAGGTTGAAGAGCCTCAGTGGTCAATGCTTGAGCTGGTTCCTATAGCCCAGGGAGTGAAGACACGTCCTCAGTCCTACAGCTCCATGTTCATCCTTCCACTTTGGAGCAAGTTGTTGGGAGCTCAACTTCAAAGACCATCTGGTCCAAAAGTGAAAGGCCTGCAAGGCTGGAGGCTGGGAGCAGGTAGTAGCCAGGAATGTGCTTGACCCCATCACAACAGGGGAACCACCCAAAGCAGTAGAACCCCATCTCAGGCCTTGTCAAGCCTTTCCCTCCACACAGGGCTCATAATACCTGGGTTAGGAGTAGCTGCAAGATTAGACTGGACGCATGGGCGGGATAGGGTGACCAAATGTCTTGATTTGTCAATTGACATAGGGCATCTCAAGATGTCAGCCTTTTTGTTTCAAGATTAAGGTGGTGGCCAGGTATGGCTGTACACACCTATAATGTTCGTACTCAGGAAACAGAGGGCAGAGTATTAGAATGTCATCCTCAGTTATAGAGTTCAAGGCCAGCCTGGGCTACATATGACCCTGTCTCAAAAAACAACAAATGAGGGACTGGAGAGGTGCCTCAATGGTTAAACGCACAGGCTGTTCCAGAGGATCCGGGGTTGATTCCCAGCACCCACGTGGTGGTTCACAACAATCTGTAACTCTAGTTTCGGGGAAACTGAAACCTTCTTCTGGCCTCGAGGCACGCCTGTGGTACACATCTATACATGCAGGCAAAACACTCAACCACATTAAAAAAAAAATTAACCAACAAAGACTGAGATGGTGGTACAGTGTGTGTGTGTGTGTGTGTGTGTGTGTGTGTATAGCTGAACTGCACAGGGGGCCAGGCAGCTGCTGAGGCTGGGCAGAAGGTGCTCAGTGACCACCCGGCTTCACACTGCCACAAATGAATTGTCATTTATGTTCTCCATGTCTTAAGACCACATATTTGTTAAACTAAGGTGTAAACTACAAACAAGCCCATTGTCTGCACTGGAAAGAGCCACTGCCAGTGCTTACGGCTAAGAGCTGCGAGGTGGAGGCTCTGGTGCTGGATGGAAGAGCCTTTCCAACACCAGACTCCACGTGTGCTGACACATCACGTGGCTGGCTCTAGGCAGTGACTCCCAATTCACACTACCAGAGAAGTTTCCCTTGTCCCACCAACTGCACTTTATCGGAATCTGGAGAGAAGGACTCCAGCTGAGGTTAATGGTTACTGCCCCAGGTGAGCAGGACTTCTGCCGCTGGCCCTCCAGCACCTTGTATGCAGTCACAGACTTGGCTTTGCCATCTTGGGCTAGCTCCACCCTTGTCCATCTCAAGAGGACTCAGCACCTCCCACAACAAAAAAACAGTTTTTATGGCTCATTTGAGGTACATATTTCCCTAACACGTGCGGTAGGCACACACTGACACCTTTCTAGACACAGGAACTGGAAATGGCATTCCATCAAAAGACCTTCATTTTAGTCAACTGAGGAGGCCTCTCTTAAACCAGGAGAGCCCAGTCAAAGGATTCATCTGTCTTCTGGGGAGGCTGCTGTGAAAAGCCCCTTAGAGACATTTAGGGCCATAACCAGCATTGGGGACAGTGTGGTTCTCTGGGTAAGTTGTGATGTAGGCTGAGAAGTCCAGCTGGGCCACTTTACAGACCCTGGGGAGGCTGAGCAGTCTTAGGTGTGGCCCCACATCTAAGATTCTCAAAGAACAAGCCTTCCTCTCTTCAAGGCCGTTTGAAGGAGACCCATCAGCTACAGAACGGAGCTTAGACCTGAGTTCACTGGCTGGGGCCCTCCGCCCATCTGTGGCAGGCTTTACTCTGCAGTTGCTCTGAGTGAAAGGCAAGGTCCCTGTCAGAGCAGGGACAGCAGCTAGAAATGTATTTCATGCTACCTATTTAGCCAATGAAATGGAGGGGACCAACCCTGCAGAAGTGGGCCAGGTCATGTCCCTAGTGTACTGGCCAGCTCCTGCCACTTGTGGGTTTTCCAAGGTAAGTCAGAAGAGAGACTTTTTACATCAAACCTCTTGACTTTAAAATGCTGACACAGTTAGCAAACCAGGCAAGTGTGAGCATGTAACAGGTTCATAAGCCCCTGAGATAACTGCCCTCCTCCAGTCATAGAGAGGGTACAGCCTTCAACTGTCAACGCTGTTTTCCCTTATGTCACACTGTCCTTTGGGAATCAGATACAAAGCTTGAAACAGTCTTTAAAGCAACCTCACAGATGCAAATGACATTTAAAAAAGAGTGGAATTGTGAAAAATCACTCAGACAGCAGTCACTTGGGCATGTGGGACATGATCAGCTCTCACAGGCTGCTTTTGGTTGTTATTCTGAGACAAGGTCTCCTGTACCCCAAGCTTGCTTTCAACTTTATAGCTGAAGATGACCTTCAACTTCTGACCTCCTACCTCCACATTCTAGAGTTGAGAAATGACAGCCGTATGCTCTCATGCCTGACCGGTTTATGCAGGGCCAGGGATCACAACCAGGGACTCCTGTGCGCCAGGCAAGCACTCTTCCAAGTCAGCCCCGGCTAAGCCCACGAGCTGGCTTTCCTTTTTGCTCAGGCTGCTGAGAAGTATTTGAGTTGAAGTGCTGCTAAAGATGGTTTACAAGGGTTGTTCTTTGCTCTGTAGCCAACCTTCTCTTAACACAGATCTTTGGTTTTTTGCTTCTCAGCTTCCTAGTGGGGGGTTAGCTCTAAGAGTCCAGGGTTTGTGTTACTGCCACCAGCCACGTCTGACTCTCCCAAGTTAGTCCTGATTCTCTGAGTTGTTCAGACCAGCGCTCCAGCCCTGTGTTCTATCAGCAGGGCTCCAGCATCCTATAAACTCAAGTATCTAGGACCCTCATCCCAGGCAGCTCTTAAAAGGCTGGAATCTAGGATGTCTGGCAAGCACTTTAAAAACTGGTTAAAATGACTCACATCTGTGAACCCAGCCTTTGGGAGGGGAGTTCAAGGCTAGCCTCAATCACACAGTAAGACCCTGCTTTGAAACCAAACCACCTGAAGCACTCAAAATACCCTTCTTCTACAAGTTAGAGCTCAGAGACTGGTTGCTGTTTGTGCTTAGCCCTGCATCAGAACCACCCGGTAGTGGGAGCTGTCTATTTTTAGTAACAGCTTTGAAGTAGAACTGACACACCAGAAAGCTCACCTTTCCCAAGTGTAAATGAATGGCTGTTAGTGTAGGTAGAGGGGTCACTACTGTCTACTTGCTACTCTTCACAGCACTGACGGAGATGGGTGGGGAGACCTGGGGTCTGCTTAGGCTGGGCAGCTAGGCCTGTGAACCATGTGACTAGCAATGGCCATCTCCAGAGGAGAGGAAGGATATCAGCAGTGTCTACAGGGGGTTTTCATCACAACAGTGGGGACGGGTGCTACCTGATCTGTTGGGCAGACTTCTAGAACGCTGGGCATCGCACTGTATGTAGGACGGCCCTCCCCGTGATGACATCATATGCCCAGATGCTAACAGTGCTGAGGATAAACATCCCTTCTGCCTTCATGTGTGTAGCCACTTGAGATCCCCAGGCCCAACTCCCAGGAGCCTCCGCAAACAGCTATGCTCAATGGTGACCTCATTTCCAGCATGTTAGGCATCTCAAGGGTACTTCTTAAAAATCCACTGTCAGCCAGGTGGTGGTACACACCTTTAATCTCAGCACTTGGGAGGCAGATGCAGGTGGATCTCTGGGTGTGAGGTCAGCCTGGTCTACCGTGAGTTCCAGGACAGCCAGGGCTACACAGAGACCTTGTTGGGGGGAGGGAAGGGGCCAGTGGCAAAAGCTTTGCTGTGTATTTAGTAGCAGGGCTCATGTTAAATTCTGACTTGGGGTAAGGGCTGCACATTGAGATTTCATGTATGAACCAAGCTCAAGGGTGGTGTTTTCCACGTTGCCATGAAGCACCATGTCAAGCAGGGCTGGTACGGTCCACCGCAGGCCACCCAGGGCTGCTGGGCACTTAAAAACTGACATTAGGCCATGCACTACATCATACATAGATCCCCAAGGGACAGTTTCCTACCACCCCTGAGTGTGGGAGCTGTAGAGTAAGACTTGGGCCAAACACACCTCTCCCTCCCTCTCCATTCTCTCCCTCCATTTAAGCATCCAGGTTGGGAAAGGAGCCCCACCAGGCCCTACAGTTGGTGGCTAGGCTAAAGGTCCAAGCAAATCCATGTGAGCTCAGGCAGATAGGACTAAGACCCCCTCCATTTCATCAGGAAAGGGGTTAAGTAAGAGGTGAGATTCTGCAAACAGAAGCTAGAAAACTTAGCAGAGACAGGCTCTGGTAGGCAAGATTTCAGACCACGTAGACAGGACAGTCAGACAGAGTGTGGAGCTAGGAGAAGATGGGGTGGCTTACTCAGCACCCCCTTCCAGAGCCAGCCAGCATCGCCCAGGATATATGAGGCAAGACTACAGAGCCTGGTGGTGGTTTGGAATTCTTTTCTCTTTTGTGAAAAGAGGGTTAGGAAATGGGGACCAGGTACCCCTGGGCTCGGGGAAGAGGCATGCAGGGAACCCTTGCAGGCAGGGGCTGGGTAGAAGAGTCCTGGAGCTTCCCATAATCCTTTGCAGGAAATAACAATGCTGGCAGATAAGGAGGTGGAGTGAGGCAGGGTCCTTGGGACAACAGGGTGGCGGGCCAAGGGGCTTGGGGCTCACTCTAACATGCAAAGTCCAGCTGCCCCATAAACAGGGCTGCTTTTGAAGAGCAACATACATATAAATACACAAGAGACAGCTACACGCACACATGCGGAGAAGGCTCTACATTCCCAAGGGTAGGGATCTAGGCCTACTGGCCCCAAGACAGGAGGCAGCCATGTATCTACCACCAAGTGATTCTCTGAAACACTCCAGGTGGTGGGGCCAGGCAAATAAGTCTTCGTTGAAATGGCTGCTTGGTCTCCAAGGTGCTGCCCACTAGGCACCCAAGCCACTTTGAGTCAGATCCATGCGAGCTGGGGGTGCCTGTGCTGTGAACTTGCGTTCGTGCAGCTGTGCGTGCTGGCACAAGATTGCCTGGCTAGAGTCCAGTCTCTCCCCTCCAGGGCTCTGGGGTATAGGGGTGCAGACAGAGGAGGGGTGACGGGGCCCATGGAGACATCCTCTCCCCCACCCCACGGGGTTCTGGCCTCCGGGAGGGGGGAGGGGCCTCCCTTATCTCTCTGCCTCCATGGCAGGGTGGGCCCTTGGTTCTGAGGTGGCCTGTTGGGGAGCCAGGGGAGGCCAGTCTGAAGTCGGGGAAGGGGGTGCCGGAGTCCACAGGGGCGGCTGCGGCTGGTGGTGCTGTGGGCCTCCTGGGGGTGAGGCTGCAGTTGGCCAGCTGGGTGTTGCAAAGCTGCCAGTGGCATGGGGGAAGTGCGGTGGGGGTGATGTGGCCGACGTGGCCATTGGGCTGCCGCTGCTGCCACCACCGTGGAAGCTTTCAGAGGCCTTGAGTCGGGAGAACATGGTGAGGGCATCAGGGAAGTTGGGGGGCGTGGCAGGGGTGTTGGCGGGAGTGCACATCTGTGGGGGAGAAAGCACAGACGGAGGATTGAGCACCCTTTCCTGGTGGGGCCTTTGCTGCCCCTCAAAAGGAGACACCCAGAAGTTACTGGGAGTCACTTGGGCTACATCTGGCCCCAGTTGGCCCACAACCCAGGGGACAGTTCATAGGAAAAGGCATCTAGAAAGATGGGTTAGTCTGGCTTCATGGAGACCATGCCACCTGGCACCACGCTGCTGCCTCGGTCCAGAAGTTTTCCAGCCCGAGGTCAATATGGCAGCCCTGGCAGACTGCCTGGCGGAGCTGAGCTCCAAGAGTCAGTGTTCTCCAGGTTCTGCAGGACCCAGGTTGCCCACACTCCTACCTCACGCAAAGAACGCTTTCATTCCAGTGCCCACCCTCCTCCACTTGAGGTTTCACTAGGTGTAGCCAGTAAGTTCAAACCCCCCCCCCCCCCCCCCCCGACTGGGAGCCATCAGTGTTGCCACTTTTGGGTCCCCAGGGGACACTTACCATCTGGTGGTGGTGGCTGTAGGGGATGTTGGTCTCTTGGAAAAACGCGCTGAGGGCTGTCTGCGGGGGGGGGGAAAAAGGCTGTGCTTACCCTCTAAGACCTGTCCAACCATCCCAGAGGGACAGGGTGAGCTGAGGTCCAGCAGTGTGTCTGTGACCAGCACGTGAGGAGGTCGCATGGATTCCCAGCAGGCTGGATGGGCAGTGAAGACACTTACGTAGTGCCTCCCCACCAGTCAGGCAGCTGTTGCCTAATGAACTCTTGCCCCACACCCTAGCAGAGTCACAGTAGCTTGTCTGGACTCTATTGTGGCCTGGGTCTGTCACCTCAACGGGGATGGGGGCACAAATCCCCACCCTTCTCTGAGCCTCTGTATCATATATGAACCAGGGGACTCTCAAAGAGTGAGTCTCAGTGTAGAGGGTGGAGGCTTCTTAGCATAACTTCTGTCTCTGGAGGAATGTCCCTAACATGGACAGCTAGAGGTGATCCAGAAACTGACCCCCCCCAAAACTGAAGACTGCTTTCATGACAGCTTATGGGACAGCTTCCTAGTCACCTGTTGTTCCAAGCTACAGCCTCTCCAAGCAGAGCTCTATCAAAATAGAGGCACACCATCAAACCTAGAGGCTAGAATTGGTGTCCTCCATTTTACAGATGGGAAAACTGAGGATGAAGTGACTTAAGATCCTGGGCTAGCACGAGGTGGGCTAGAACCAGAACCCTGGACTGTGACTCTAGGCAAACACTCAGCTCTGGCCAAAGAGTATGGTGAAAGAGGACCAGGGTGAAAAGCCTGTGTCACTAGGGAAGGGAGCTCCAAGGTGGCCTCAGGGAACCCAAAGGATGGTGTCTGTATTGACCATGGATGCCATTGTGAAAGTGCTGGGTGAGGCTGGCTGTCAAGTGGGTGAGGGGTCCTCTGGAGCCTGCTAAGCTCCAACCGGGCGGCTACTCTGCTAATCCAGCCAGGAGCCAGCAGGACTGTGAGACCCTTGCCTCTGATTTCACACTAGAAACCCAGTCTGACTACTGGGCTTGCTTTTTTTTTTTCCCTTCAAGTCTATACAAATGAATTATTCTGGGACTACCCTGCTGGAGACGCTCTACACCAATGTTCCTAAACAGTGGAGTGGGGATGAGCCCGGTGTCACTCAAGACCCCCTGGCAGGGACAGCTGCTCCTCTAGCCTAGGACCCCAACATGTCACACCTGGTACTGTCCTCCAAAGGGCACTGTAGTTCTCCATGGAGAAGCATCTGGCCAACTACACAGAGGTGCCCCCACCCCCAGCCTCTGCCCCCATTAGCACCTGAATCTGAGAATGTGACCCAGAAACACTGCCTAGAGTATGCCACTAACCAGGAGGGTGGGGGAGGGCTAACCATGAGGAACCCCTCACTCCTAGGCAGATGCCTCAGGTCAAGGGGAGTTCACAGCTTACTCTTCATTTTCACATGGTGACAGGGAGACTCTGCAAGCCCAGAGCACAGAGAACCTACCCATGTCAGTCAGTCTCTGTTTCCAGGCTGCAGAGGTCCCTGCTCCTCCTGGGGACAGTTGTCCATAATCTTGGTAGCCATCCATTCAGTCCATTCCCTCCAGCCTGTCCCACACTGATAGACGGGCTGAGTCTTCCACACAGCCCATTCCCCATGAGACACCTGCCTGCCCAGCCTCAGGCAAGGACCTGCAAGCAGAGCCACTGGGCTCCAGCAACTGCCATGAATGTGGTTTTACAAGTTTTACCACATCCAAACCCCAGAGACAACAGAGCAGATTAAGACAGTTGCAGAGCTAAGGAGTAGGGCACTTCCCTGAGGTGGGGCTGCAGGGGGGGAGGGGATAGAGGTTGACAAACACTGCTACCTCCAAGGGTAGGGGAACCAAGGCTATAGGAAGAAGCCTCACCTCTCCGGCTAGGGACATTGGCCGGGAAGTCTAGCAGGGAGTAGGGAAACAGAGTAAAGGCTTGGTTTACAAAGCTGGAAGGGCTACTGTCTTCCCAGGGTGGGGAGGTTCTGATCCTGCACCAGGAAGTTAAGCCTTGGTCTCCACTTCCTGGCTCATCTTAAAAGAAAATGGGATGGCTCCACTAGGAAACCAGGCTCTGGGGTCTCCAACTGGGCACAGACTACTAGACTGGCTCTGGCTGTGACTCACACCTGTAAGGGATACAGCTCCAAGCTCTCTCTAGACTCATCTCAAGGCGCCCACAAGGAGTGAATGTGAGGTTTTGAGTTAGAGGAAAACAGGCATCCCAGTAACACAAAAGACTGGGCACACTACTCTACGGATCAAGAGAAACCTGGGAGTAGGTGGGGGCCAGACTGATATTCTTATCTGTCTAAAATGCCCTAAAATTAGTGAACTGTATACAGTACACCATCCCAAGGTACAGGCTCCTTTGTCAGGCTCGAGGATACCCAGGCCTTCATAATGATCCCGCCCCAGTGACACCTTTGGAGTCACATACAGATTCTCGTAATTTACTCTGAGGATCCTGCACACCACTCATACACTCCATGCCGTATGCGTACACACACTGCACCATACCCAGCATGGCCACCATCAGCAAACCACCACCTATGTACACGCTGCACACACACCAAACACGACACAAGGGTATCCTACATCAGACACACACTGGGGTCAGGCTTCGAGTCGGCACACGCGCCCACATGCCCACAACCTTCGATGTGCCCTGCTGACGCCCAAGCGCGGTGCGTGCGTAAATACAAATCCACATGTACGTGTGCGCACACGCCGCAAGCCACCCACCGGGCACACCGACCCTAGGACCGCTCATTCCGAGCGACTCCGCCTCCGGCCTGGCCCTGGGCGTCTTACAGGCGGCCGTCTGTTTCGTCCTCAGCCGTTACCGGGACCGCGGGGGAGGTGTCCCGTCCTGATCGCGGGGTTTCCGGAGCTCCGGCCTGGCGGTCGGTGAAGCCCGCAGCCCGCACCCCGGCACGTGTCCACGCCGCCCGCGCCCGTCCCCGGTTCCCCTACGTACCTCGAACTGCCAGTGGGCCGCTTGCAGCAGTTGCTTTGCCTGGTCGGCCGCACAGCCCGCCGTCAGCACGAACTGGTTGATCATGACCTGGTGTTTGAGCTCGTCCATGTTCACGGACATGGCGCCGCCGCGCAGCCCGCTCCGGCCTCCCTGCGCGCTAGCCTCACGCGTCCACCATTAGCGAGCCGGGCCCGGCTAATACAAATATTTACTGTGCGCTCTGACTCACCGCGCCTCGCTGCCCGGCGGCCGGCGAAGCATGCTGGGATGTGTAGTCCGCGACGCCCCCGCCGAACGGACCGGGGAGGAGCGTGGACGCCCTCTCCCTAGCGGATCTCAGTGGGGCAGGCAGCCCCTACCCCAGGCTGAGATGCGAAGTTGGGAACCAGGAACCACAGCACAAGCTTGCCGCATCACTGGGCCCCGAAGGTCCCGCATCCTGCTGTGCTTAGCATCACTGTTTTAGTAGGCGCACTCTTAGGGGACTCCCCGAAAGCTCTGGTCCTACTCCACTGCCCTAGGCTGCAAGGCTCCTAAAGTTCTGAGACTTAGAAGACGCTCGGTGTGGCAGAGCATCTGCTTTTCAAGGCGCTGCTAGTAAGCACCACCTCCTGGAAGCCTTCCAGAGCTCGCAAGGCATCCTTGCCTGACTCTTGGCCTGTGGTGCAGGAAGAGCGTCTAGAAAAAAGACAGTCCCTGCTCTGGAGCCATGGAGTCCCTTTCCCTTCAACTCCCACTTTCCCACGCAAAAGAATAAAAACTTCCAGCAGCCTACTGGCGACAGGACCGCGCAGAGCACGTACGGAAGCGGCCACGACTGCCATTCCCACAATGCCCCGGTTTATTTGCATCTTTCTGTCCCGGTGACGTCACCTGAGTGAGGCCGCGACTGTACCAATGGGCCGCCACGGGGTGTTAGGACCTGGCCATATAAGGTAAACAAAGCTGGCTGCCCAATAAGGCGGCGGCGGGGGCGGATGCGTCACGTGGCGTGGGGGCGGAGTCGGGAGCAGGGTGTGGGGTGTTGCAGGCCGTGTTTACAGCCCCGCACATGCCGCTTCCGGTTGACGTCGCGGATGTGAGGGTGGCGGGTCGGAAGCGGAAGAGTCGCCCGAGGCTGGGGAAGGGTTGGCGTTGTTCCCTCCGCTGAGTGACGTAGCCTGTGTTCTTTGCTCTCCCTGGCCTCGCCGCTGTGCGCTCCATTGACCTGGCCCCTTGTTAAGTAAACCATCCGGGATGGGGGCGTTAGATCAGAAAACTCATGAGCAAATGTGGCGTTCATTATACCGACAGTGACCCAAGGAAGTAAGCTCAGGCCTCGGAGCCGACTGCGGCTATGGAGACGTTTTAATACACCCGATCCCTTGTTCGCTGCTAGGACCGCTGCAGCCGTAAAGGTGTGGGGCCCTGTTGATACCTTGTGGAGTTCTACCTAGCCCCTCACTCTAGGAGCTTTCCGATCGGGTGGCTGCAGGAAGATGGGAAGCAGGTGGGCAGGGACTGAAAGTTTCTTGGATAAGACTATAGGGAAGAAAGGGGCGTGGGGAGGCTGGGAGGACTCGGAGTTAGAGCTGCGAGTTTGGGTAGCAGCGGGACAAGTGAGTGTCTCTCTTTCTTAGGCATCTTTCCCTTCTGCCCACAGGAAGTAAGATTTCAGCCTCTTTGCCGCCTTTTGGGGGAATCACTCAGCAGTATTCTTTGCAAAGCGACAGTACCCAAATATTTTTTGCTTTTGCTCAGAACATGCCTTTATCTCTAGCAAGCATCATGCATGTGCATTATTATAGGCAAAGCCAGCACACGAGGAAATCACAGTAAGAGGCAGCTCTGGTACCACTGTTGCTGTGGAGACTGCAACAAAGGAGGGTCTGTAGGTTGGTAGCCAGACATACCTGGCTGGCATTTTTGATTGCTGTTTCAAGTTCCTCTCGTGTGTGGGAGCTCTCCTCACTGTGCAGTGTGGTACAGATGAGCATGACGGACCCAGCAAAAGGCCTGGTATTCTGTACAAGACCTGGCATGTATCTCTTTTCAAATCCTTAGTTGGCCACCCTAAGGAGTGTCATTCCCATTTTTATAATTAAGCGAGCTTACGGTGAATTTCAGCCTTATAGTTGTGACATTTAGAGTTAAAAAGACAGGCATCCAGCGAGCCAGCTGTATCTTTCTGGCAAAGGAAGCTGAATATTGGGTTGGGGGATCTTTCGTTCATGGACGTAGGAACACAGACAGACAGACAGACACACCCCTACCTTATCTTGTCATCTCAGTGGCTTGCTCAGACCAGAAAGAGCTACTCATGGAGGCCTTGTACTGGCAGAACAGATAGAGCTGACAGAAGGGAGGTCACCCTGCTCCCAAGTTACCCCAGCTAACTTGTTTTTCCCAGCGGTGGCAGGAAAAGAAACCAACATTGTTTTCAGCCACCATTTGCTTGGCTGGAGGATAGACTTTGGATTTTTTTAGTAGCATGGGTTGTGACCTGGGAGCAGGGCCAGGAGAGTGTGTGTGAGAGAGTAGGGCATTTCCACCTTCTCTTACCCGAGGGTCAGGTAAGTTGAGAAATGCCCCAGTTCATAAAGCTAGTCAATGGAGGTATGCTGCTACTTCTAGTCTGCAGGCTCCTGTATTCTGTCATTTGATCTCTGCTGCCAAACTCATCACCTGGCACATAGTAGCTGCACAATAAATATTTGTTAAATAAAATGAATCCATCCAAATGTTGATAGTGGAGCTTATTTTCCACAGGGTGTGGACAAACACAGAAGGATATGGCTGGAGAGGCTTTGGAACACCTGAATTCAAACTCTTGAGATCAATGTTTAGTGAGATGTCTGCTCGGCAAGACACCTGCTGTGCCTAGGTTCTCCATTTCCTTGAGAAAATCAGAGGCCTCTGGACTTTCCCCCTCCATGACCAGGGAAGGCAGTAAACTGAATTCAGGGCGTGCTCGTGCACGTGTGTGTGTGTGTGTGTGTGTGTGTGTGTGTGTGTGTGTGTGTGTGTGTGTGTGAACATGTAGTATATATACCATGAGATATGCATAAGAGTATTGGGATTTCACAAGAAGGGACTTTTCTTTTTTTGATTTTTAAAGAAAACTATACCAGATTTGGGTGTCTTAAGCTCATTGATCAAAGAGTTCAACATACTTAAAGTAGAAAAAGTTAATCCCACCTCACAGTTGCAGAGTATGGTCTGTTGTGGCAGAGTAGTCAGGTAGTGGGAGCTGAAGCAGCTAGTCACATTGCATCCAAAATCAGGAAAACAGGATCAATGCTCACTTCACCTCCAATTTGTTTTGTATTTATTTTTTGTGTGTTATGTGGGTGTGTGAATACCATGGCATAAGTGTGAAGTGCAAAGCAAAACTTTCTGGAGTCAGTTGCCTTCTACTATCTGGGTTCTAGGGATCAAACGCAGGCTCAGTGGCAAGCACCTTTACCTGCTGTGCTCAGTGGCCTAGCCTTCTCTATTTTATGCAGTCCAGGGTCCCCTGTTTAAGAAATGCTACCACTCAGTACAGTTAAGATGTGTCTTCCTACATCAATGAATACAATCACGACAGTCCCTATAAGCATGCCTAAGAGAGCATCTCCAGGTACTTGGACATTCTTAGACTGACAATTATCACTTGCCATCATACCATCTGTCTACTGCTGTGACTGTAGTAGAGGCGAGTTACTTGTATGTGCAGTACATTCCTCTTGTGTAAATTGGGGTTGAAAATAGAAAACGGAGCGCCAGAGTACTACGTAAGAGAATAATAGATCCCTCAGGCATGATAACAGCATAGTCCTGAGGTTGGGTGTGGTTGTGCATACTTACACTCAGCACTTAGAATTATGAGTTGGAGGCCAGCCTGGGGTACAGACAGGCCTTATGAGGGGTGGGGGAGTGTCTAGCCAATGTAGATCTTAAAGATAAGCTCAGGTTAAATCGAACACCTGGACTCTTCTAGTGACATATGGGTCCTTTCATTTTAGCTTTTCACATTCTTGATGAAATTGAAATTCTGATTGAGATATCCTGGTACCGTTGCAAAGGCAAGCTCAGTGACCCAAGTTGTGCATGGATTCACCGCTCCCATGCATCAGGTTGACGACGGTCAAGAGTATGCCGCTAGGCAGCTTTGTGGTGGCTAACTTGCTTGATTCAGGCAGTCATGATTCCTCTGCAGCTTAAGTTGGTTGCAATTTGTGCTGTGGTCACAGAGAGGCTGGTGGGATGCTGAGGAGCTATGTAGATTCCAGTGACTGTCTTCAATGCAGAGTTCAAGAAGATGTCTCTCCCTCAGGCACAGCTTGTACGACAGACATATTGAAATTGCATCCTTGGTGCAATTCCATAATCAGGGCCTTGCTTCCATTAGTCTAGGCACGTCTCCATAATAGTCATTAGTGTGTGCTAAGCCTTGTGATTCTAAATATGTTTACCAAGAGATTATGGTTTTTGTTCTCAACTGGTCCATAGTGCTAATTTGCTGGTGTAGTTTTGCGTTTGAAGGAATTCGGAGATCTCTTACACAATTACTCTAGAGTAGCATTAGCCAACGGATAACCAAAGG
The DNA here is from genome assembly GCA_028551405.1 of Uromys caudimaculatus. Taxonomy (NCBI): domain Eukaryota; kingdom Metazoa; phylum Chordata; class Mammalia; order Rodentia; family Muridae; genus Uromys; species Uromys caudimaculatus. Next base: position 87,658,813 of record CM052710.1, read on the forward strand.
CTTGAGTCTTCAGGGATGGAGGAGGCTGCCTGGGTGGGAGGCACAGTAGAGGTGGAAGGCGGAGCCTGCCCCTTGAGGGACAAATGAGGCAGTCCAGCAGACAGATTACACTTTAGACTTTGTTTCCAGTGTAAGAGGAAAGAGTTTCTGACCAGGAAATCTAGCTTTTCATCTAGCTCCTTAGGATGCCCAGCGAAGCTCCTCAGTTGAACTTTGGAGGACCTCCGGTGTCCTGTTCCTACTAGTCTCAACAACATGGTCTCTCCATGTCTTGTCTCTGGTGAATGGCAGCCTTGAGCATGCCTTCCAATTGGATAGCCACTCTCTCCTTTTGCACTGGTTCCAGGGCTAACCCTTTATGGTTTGAATATTATTAGGTTAAATTATGTATGTTATTCCATCATTCAGCCATTTTGATTACCTCTTCACACAGCTCTCAGCCTATCAATTCTTGATATTTTCTCTCTGCCTTCACCGGACCTCGGAGAGTAGCGATAGGCCGAGTTGGCCTGAATGTCGATGTCCTCCACGCCCGCGATGTGGCGACTCAGGATGGCGGGTTCCTGTGGGCCAGGCGGAGAGGAGGAGGTGTCGACTGCCTGCGGTGTCCTCACACAGACATAGCCTAGACCAGGCCACACCGACGCGCACACACCGCACGAGGATATTTTCTTCCTCACTTGAGAGTCTTCACTCATCAAGGCCTATGTGATGTGTTTATAAAAATATAATATATATGTTATGGAGGTGTAGGGAGGTAGGGAGGTGTGGGGGAAGGGTGTGCTCAGTGGGCCGAAACCCAGGCATCCCTTCCCCGAGGGACCAGACACACGCGAAGGTATAGTATAGAATAGAGGTTATTTAGGGTATGGGGAGGGGAGTTAAGAGGGTAGTAGAGACAGAGAAAGGCAGAGAGAGGAAGAGAGTAAAGAAGTAGAGGAGTGGAGGCCGGCCATGACCACCTGGAGAGAGGAGGGAAGGGAATGGGGAGAGGTAAGAGATAAGAGATGCAAGAGAGAGGCAAGAGAAAAACAGGAGGGGCAAGCAGCCCCTTTTATAGTGGGCCAGGCCCACCTGGCTGTTGCCAGGTAATTGTGGGGTGGAGTTTAGACAGAATGCTAACACTATGCACTTAACCTTATCTACACGGGACAGTGGGAGGATCCTAGAGGACTTTGCTTTCAGGTGTGGTATAGTTTAGTGTGAACTATAGTGAATTCACCACCTGATACTTCATTATCTGCTGGTCTCCTAGCTGCTCTCCTGGACCAGCAGGTTCAAGTTGGGAGGCACTTCTAAGAAACTCATCTGAGAGCCGGGCAGTAGTGGCACACGCCTTTAATCCCGGCACTTGGGAGGCAAAGGCAGGTGGATTTCTGAGTTCGAGGCCAGCCTGGTCTACAGAGTGTGAGTTCCAGGACAGCCAGGGCTACACAGAGAAACCCTGTCTCGAAAAACCAAAAAAAAAAAAAAAAAAAAAAAAAAGAAAGAAAGAAAAACTCATCTGAGAATTATAAAAACATGCCTTGGCATCCTCAAAGCAGTGCGTGCGTGCGTGTGTGAAAAGCCAGGGCATAGCTTGTAAATTGTAATGTTGCAATCGGTATCCTGATTTTTCTCTACTTGCTTTTAGCATATTATTTGCAGTCTGTCCTGCTTTGTGCCTCAGTTTCCCTATGTGTAAAAAGGGGAAAAAAATCTGTCTTCTGAAAATCATGTGCCCATTGAAAATGTTTTGACTTTTTGACCAAGACTCAACCAAGTTCTGCATTCCTCTAAGGGTTGGTGGCTAGCCAGTTCCCGTCAGGTTAAAAGTATTCCCTGTGAGGTTGAGGACCGGAGAAGAACTTTGGGGAGTGGGGGAGAGCCACTGTAGAAATGTCGAGATTTTCAGACCTGGTTCGCATGGGAGATGCTCGAACTTCTGAGAGTGTCTAAACATAGACAGAAGATGAAGGGACTGAGGCATTCCGATTTCAATATTCAGCCCTGCCGCAGAGGTTAGCGTTGTATGAAGGAGATAACCCCCGCAGCCCCGGCCTCTTGGTTCATCCCACCGTGTCCACTCACGTGAGGGGGGGGGGCAATACTGGGAAGCGTAGTGCGCAGGCGCATCGGCGGCCCGGCTTGGACTCCATTTCCCCTGGAACTGCGGGGCGGGCGCCGGGCGGGGGCGGGGGCGGGGGCGGGGGCGGGGCGGGGCGCCGGGCCTAGGCCGGGGCGGCCGGGGGCGGGGGCTGTGGAGAGGTGCCGCGGCGGCTGCGGCGGTGGGTGCGCGTCGGTGTGGCCTGGTCTGAGCCATGTCCGTGTGAGGACACTAGGCAGCCGTCACCCCCTCCTCTCCGGCTGGCCCGCAGGAACGCGCACCATGGGCTCCATCCTGAGTCGCCGCATCGCGGGCGTGGAGGACATCGACATTCAGGCCAACTCGGCCTATCGCTACCCTCCGAAGTCCGGTGAGCTTCTGAGGACGCGGACCGCGGAAGGGGGCTGGAACGGGGACTGCAGACGCCAGGAGGCCCGGGGACTAGACGCGCGAGCGCCCTGCCGCGGACCCTCCTTCTGTGCCCCTTCTCGGTACCTGTGGAGTTTGAGGCGTGGCTGCGGCCCTGGCTAGCCCTGCTGGCCGCAGTCGCACCTTGCGCGGCCCCTTTTTAACTGGTGACCTTGGGCCATTCACTTTGCACGGCCTCTGTATGCACCCGTGCTTGGCATCTCTGGGAACAGATTGCATTGTAGTGAGGACTTCCTCACCCCTGGGGGTCGCCAGCTTTGGAGGCATGAAAAACGGCCCCGGATTGTGACAACTCATTAGGATTTAGACCCAGGCTTTCTTCTTCCCGTGCGAATGAGGGACACTGGTGTTTGACCTAGGGAAGATGATGGAGAAGAAAGTACTGGGTTCCATTGAAGGACAGGATAATAGTTGGAATGGTTAGAGGGGACTACTGACCTTCCCCTCTCATTCAGGGCAGAGACTTACTGGTAGACTATGGAAGCTGATGGAGGCAGAGTTGGAACCAGCATCAGATGTGGGATCCCAGAGGAGCCTTGCTCCTGTTCTCATTCATAGTCTTCTGTCTCTGTCTTCTGTCTCTGTCTCTGTCTGTCTCTGTCTCTGCTGTGTGTGTGTGTTTAAAATAAGGACAGGATGTCATGTAGTCATGTAATGTGTGTGTGTGTGTGTGTGTGTGTTTAAAATAAGGACAGGATGTCATGTAGTCATGTAGCCCAGGATGGCTCAAACTCTATGAAAGTGACATTGAGCAAACATTGGTCCTCCTGCCTCTACCCTCCCAGTGCTGCTATCTGAGATGTGCACCACTTTGCCCAGTGTTATGAGGTGCTGGAGACTTGAAATCAGGGCACTGTGCATGCTAGTCAAGCATTATATTAATTAGTCACATTTCTAGACTAGGCCTTTTCTGAGACAAAAGCCCTGTTATGTAGCTTTGGCTGGCCTGGTACTCAGTTCTCTAGCCTTAGGCTTCTGGGGCTGAGAGTACTGGTGTGTCCTGGTACGCGAAGCAATGCCTTTTGCCTTGTCAGAATGCCTAGTACCTTGTCAGCTACTTCTACGCAATTTCCTGGCGGGGTAGAGCACTGGGCCTTTATATCCGGCCTTCTGAGTGTTCAGTGTGACGTTTGGTCTTCAGGTGTCTTCAGACCAACCCGGCCAGATTTCCTGTGTGGTTCAAAAGAGTCTGCTCCCATTAGTTGGACAGCTTGTTAAACATTTCAGGCTGTGCTTCCAGACATGGTTTGGCCTAGGGAATCTGCATTTTAAGCTCATTTTCTTTGGTATGCCCACTCAAGTTTGAGAAAGTATTCTGTTAGTGTGAAAATCTGGGAACTCCCATGAAAGAACAGGAAAGTGGCACTATTTAGTGACACTTTTTAGTGAATGGGATGGAATCACATGTCAGTGTCAGGAGACCTCAAGGACTGGCGTCTGCACATCAGAGACAACAGTTGTTGTTGTTACCCCTCCTTTGGGATTTTCCTTGTTTGTCTTCTGAGTGACCTTGGTTAAGTTTGCTTGTTGGAATCTCAGTTTCCTCTTCTCTGAAAACGGTTGCTAATTTATAGTGCTTAGAACTATGCCAGGCAAATAATTTTTCTGCAAATGTTGGCTACTATAACAGCTTCAAAGGTAGCTAGGTGACTGGCCCAGACCCTACCTGGATTTGGCAGTGGTGTGACAGACAGCTAGCTTCCCTCACCTGGCACCACAGCACGATTAATGTCCTTTCACTTAGGCAGTTGCATAAAACAACAATGCAAGCCGGGCAGTGGTGGCGCACGCCTTTAATCCCAGCACTTGGGAGGCAGAGGCAGAGGCAGGTGGATTTCTCTGAGTTCGAGGCCAGCCTGGTCTACAGAGTGAGTTCCAGGACAGCCAGGGCTACACAGAGAAACCCTGTCTCAAAAAAAACCAACAAAAAAACAAAACAAAAACAACAATACATGGCCTGTACATACACTACAGATCCACAGAAGTAGGCATTTCTGATTGCTTAGACATTCCTCCAGCCTGGATGGGGTTTTAGAATCCATCCGAGAACATTCTAGCCAGCATTGGCTAGATAGTTAGTACTGTCACAGCAGGTGAGGCCCATGGGCCACCTGGGCTTGACTGGGCTGCCATTCATACATTTCTGCCCAGTCCAAAGATTTTTGTTTGTTAGGTATGTGTTTGGTGCTGGCAATGACACCTAGAGAATGCTACTCTGTTTCATACCCTCCTAGATAACAGTATAAACAATGTGTCTTTCATAGTTTTTCTCTCCTAGTTAGTCTTTCACTTATCATGGGGTCCTCAAAATCTTATGTAGGAACTGGGGATGAGAGAAATGTCAAGGAACACTTGAGGGGTACTCCCACAAATCGTTCAACTGTACAAAATTGTATTTTCAGCCTTCTGCTGGTTTTCTTGATTGGAATTTCAAGGAAAAGCGTGCTAATTTTTGTTGTTTTCTTTAAAGCTATGTTTATTTAGGTGGTGGACACCTTTAGTCCTAGCTCTTAGGAGGGAGAGATAGGAGGATCTGTGAGTTCTAGGTCAGCCTGGTATACAGGGCTGTATAGTGAGAAATCCTATGTCCAAAAAAAAAAAAAGTGCCGTTTTTATTTTCTGTTGTATCCACAGGTCCTGTGCATGCAGTACCTGTGGGAGGGCATTGGATCCTTTGGACAGACAGTTGTTAGTTATTTTCCATGTCAGTACTGGGAACTGAACTTGGGTCAGTTACAAGAGCAACAAGTACTCTTAACTGCTGAGCCATTGTTAGAGCCCAAGCCATTCTTCTTAAACAAATTTTTATTTTAGATGTATTCATTTTTTTATTTTATATGTGAATGTTATGTCTGTATGTATGTGTGTGCATCATATGACTGCTTGGTGCCCATATAGGCTAGAAGAGAGTGTCTGATCTCTTGGAAGTGGAGGGAACCACCATGTGGTGGTAGGAATTGAACCTGGGTCCTCTGGGAAAGAAAATGTCTTTAACCACTCTCTCCAGCCCCCCAAGTAATGTTTAGCATCTCATGCTGTCCAGTTTTCTTCCTTAGGGAGGTTTATCATGTGCTGTCAACAATGAGAACTTGAATTCAGTAATGTCTGCTTTGCTTTCATCTCGTTTATTTTACGCTTATCAGCTTTGTTGATTTGTGCACCGTGTTGCTGACCCATTGTAAATATGAGTGGATTTTTAGTAAGTGGTAGATGTGCAGCCACATCTGTGACCCTTCTTCCCCCGAAGTTACTTTGTGCCGATTTGTAGTCAGTGTTAGTAGCATGATCAGTGTTCAGTTTTCTGTCTTTGCAATTGTTCTTTTCTGGATATTTCACATAAATGGAATCATACAATCTAGAGCTGTTGCATGTGTGACTGGCTTCTTTCACTTAATGCTTTTGTTTTTTGGAGACCACACTCATCAAATCAGCTTGGAATTTGCCATGTAGCCCATGCTGACTAGAACTCAGGATCTAGCTTTTCCGTCTCTCAATTACAGGGATCCCTTCCCTTGAAGTGGGAACATTCGAGAGAATGTTGAAGTGCTTAACATTCCAGATTCCCTAGGGCATATCTTTGAGCACAAAAGTGTTTATGCCACCTACAACTGTGTCCCTTTTGCTGGCCTCAAATTCTGTGTAGATCAGGCTGGCCTTGAAACTCACTGAGACCTGCCTGCCTTTGCTTCCCTAGGTTCTGGAATTAATTTTATGTTTATGGGTGTTTTGTCTACATGCATATCTCTGTACCACATGCCTTTTGGTGCCTGTGGAGGCCAGGAGAGGGTGGCAGATCCCCTGGAAGTCTTCCAGAAGAGCAGCCAGCTTTTAAGTACTTAAAAAAAAAGTTTTAAATTGATTCGTTTATGTGAATAAGTGTTTTTCTTACATGTATGTGTAAACACATGGGTGCCCTGGCGCCCTTTGAGGTCAGAAGGCATGTGACCTTTTGGAACTGGAGTTAGAGATTGTCGTGAGCCACTGTGTGGTCCTCAGGATGAGCATCAAGTGCTATCTACTACTGGGCTATCTCTCGAGCTCTGTGGTTTGGAATTTTGTATTTGATTTCCAGCGAGTTTTACTCTGGAGGCCATCTGGCTTGGAACTTACTGTGTTGCCTTGAGCCCTTTCTCTCTCACGGACACCCTCTCGATTCAGCTGCTCTGATGCTGGGATTATAGATAGGACCCACCACATCTGGCTCAGTTTAACAGTTTTTAATGTGAATAATGCTTTTGGAGGAATAATTAAGAAATCTTTGCCTAGCCTAAGATCACAGATTCTCTTTATTTTTTGGGGGGTGGGGGGAGGTTGGTGGTAGATTTGTGCATGCTTATAAATGCGTGTGGAGGTTTCCACCCTTGCCTTCCTTGTTTGCTCTCTGCCTTGTGTATTGGTTGAGACAGGAGCTCTCTCTTGAACCAGGAGCTGGCCAGATTTGGCTATTCTAGCTATTCAGTTTGCTCTGACACACTCTAAACCTTCTGAAGTTTGAGTTACAGGTGGACCACTACGCTTACAGGCATTTTTGTGGATGCTGGGGTCCACGCTCTGATCTTCACTGTGCCACGCAAACCCTTGACCCACTGGGCCATTTTCCAGTCTTCTATTTTTTTTTAGTTTAAGTGTGACATCAGAGAATAACATACTGCAGTTGGTTCTTTACTCCTGGGGATTGAACTCATGTCATCAAACATGGTGGCAAGTTGAGCCATGTTGCCATGCCTTCGTTTCAGATAAAACCCACCCTCTTCCCATCAAAGAGCCTTTGTACCTTTGTCAAAGCTCAGCTAACTGTAAGCGTGAAAGGGTTTATTTCTGGGTGCCATTCTCTCCCTTTGCTTTGTAACTCTTTCCCAGTGTTTCTCGACTGAAACAATTTTGTCCTCACACCCCCATGCCCCTACACTTCCTGGGGCTTGTATTTTGTCAATGCCTAGGGATAGTTTGTCACAGCTCAGGGTGCATATGTGTTATTGATATCTAATGGCTACAGTCACAGAACACTCCCCAAAATGGAATTTGGAGGGTGCAAAGAGCCCACATACTAAGGGTGGGAAAGCCTGGTCTACCTAACACTGCCAGCAGCACATGGTTGGTTAGTAGAGGCTGGATAGGAGCACAGGTTCTCATGGTGGTTCTTTCTTTAAATTACAGGATATCTGAGCACACTGTGCACCCTAGGATTGTGTTATTTACTGAGAAAAACCTGTTTCTAGTTGTGTGCCTCAGATACCTTTAATCCCTCTGGCTGGAATGCAGACACACCCTTAGTAGACACCTTTAATTGAAAGGAATGAAGATAAAGTTAGTTTGTAGAAAGAAGCACCCATGTTTGAAAGTGAAGGCTGATTGAGTGGCAGACAAGGCGGTGACTCAGAGAAAGATTTGACAGACCAGGATCTGCCCAACTCTCACGAGAAGAGAGAGGAAAGGGGGGCCACTTAAGAGAGAACAGTGCAGAGAAGCAGAAGGCAGTTTTTTATCAGCATAGTTGTACAGAGACAGGTTGCAGAAAGAGACAAGCTAGACGCGGGTAAAGGAAGAACGGGCCAGAGATGAGAAGGAGCCAGGGCATTAGAGCATACTACCAAAGTTGATTTGAGGCCAGTCTTAGAAATTCAGGAGAAGCCAGATTGAATCAGATAGCATAGAGAGGAGCTTTGAGCCAGAACAGCTGAGTTGAACTGGCCAGAGCTCAGAAAAAAACTAGAAAGGGCGAGCATATTTATTCAGCAGTAAGTTTCAGAGGCTGAAAACATTCTAGCCCCAGATAAGATTGTACAGAGGGCTAGAGGCTTCCAGGACTAGGTCAGCAGACTGAGGCAGTGAGCTGCTGAGACAACAATTGCAACAGGAGGATTAAAAATTACTTTTACCTGTGTCCATAGAAATTTTATAGTTTGTCAGTTTCTACAAAAAACAGTTAGATTTGGGTAGGGATTATGCATCAGTTTAGGGAAAATTGCTCTCTCTACACTGATTGCTTATACCCACAAACATGATAAATATATCTCTTTTGTATGTATGTGTAATTGTATTTTATCCCTGAGATAGGTCCTGTAACACAGGTTGGGCTCAAATTCATTATCCTCCTGCCTTAGCCTCCCAATATTATAGACATGTGCTACTATGTCTGGCTCTACATCTATTTAAATCTTTAAGTCGTCTCAGAAGGGGCCAGGTATGGTGATCCATGGCTGTAATTCTAGTGCTCTGGAGGCTGAGGCAGGAGGGTTGTCACAAGTTTGAGGTCAGCCTGGGCTACAGAGTGAGTTTCAGGCTAGCCCGAGTTACTTGGGAAGACCCTGTCTCCCCTCCCACCCCCGAAAATCTTATCAATTTGTCTTTTTTAAAAAAGGATAACTTTAAAAGTAAGTGATATTTGCTTCTCTGGTCCAGGGATGATAAAAGCTCCTTTACTTACAAGTTAACTTTAATGAAAATACTAGTCAGAATTACATACTTAAGTAACCACACAGTGTTTGCAACTTGGGGAGTAATATCACTGTCACATAGCCACAATTGTCTGAGGACACTGAGACCCAGAAGTGGAAATGATTCAGTCAGAGTCACATGGTGAGCTGATGCCAGGACCCTTTGACTCCCAGCCCTGGTTATTATGCCTTCTTGCCCCTATGGCCTGTGTCTTACAGTTACTGTTGCTATGTTGAAATACCATGACCAAAAGCAAGATGAGGAGGAAGCAGTTTATTTGGTTTATACTTCCATAGCCTGCCATTGGAGGAGGTTAGGGCAGGAACTCAAACGGAGCCAGAACCCAGAGGCAGGGGCTGATACAGAGGCCATGGAGAGACTGCTTACTGACTTGCTCCTCATGGCTTGCTGAGCCTGCCCTCTTATAGACTCCAGGACCACAATCCCAGGGATGGCACCACCCACAATGGGCTAGGCCTTCCCCTATAAATCACTAATTAAGAAAATGCCCTATAGACTTGCCTACAGCCTGATCTTGTGAAGTTCTTTTCTTTTCTTTTTTTTTTCTGGTTTTTCAAGACAGGGTTTCTCTGTGTAGTCCTGGCTGTCCTGGAACTCACTCTGTAGACCAGGCTGGCCTCGAACTCAAGAAATCCGCCCACCTCTGCCTCCCAAGTGCTGGGATTAAAGGCGTGCGCCACCACTGCCCGGCGTGAAGTTATTTTCTTAATTGAGGTTCTCTCCTTCTCAGACGACTTTAGTTTCTGTCAAGTTGACATAACACTAACCAGTACAGCCTGCTTGTGAGGGACCTGGTAGCCACAACACACTAGCCTTAGGCACCGCAGTTCCTTTTGGTAGGTTCCCTCTGATTTGGCATTTTGTATACAGAGTGACAAGGTCAGGTTTGTAGAGCTGCGAACTTGCTGAAGAGTCCTTCTGTGCGCTCCTTCTGCTATGGGTGAAGAGAGCAGGAGGACATTACAGTCTTGTACAGTCTTGTGTGTGTCCCTGGGGATGCCCACTTGCCTTTCCTTTTCAGGAAGTGAATCAGACAGGAACTGAGCTGAGGGGTGCCCAAGTCTGGGAACTTTTATGCTTAAATGGGAAGTGTGGGGTCTTTGGGACACAGGATCTGGTTCTATCATGTTTCCCTCTGACTTCTGTGGAAGCCCAGTACTTAGGTCCATGTGGTGACAGCAGCTGTGAGGATTGTCCCGAGGTCAGTTGCCTGCCTAGTCAGAGCCTAGCAGCTTGCTCATCAAGCCCTGTCTCCAGCCTGTGGATGCAGAGGCACAGCCCTTGCTCATTAACTTACACAGCTGAGGGCCAAAGCAGGTGTGAAGTCACTAAGCACACACTTAAATGACTGGCATGTGGAGCTGACTCCCTTGCCCTACTATTTGAAGAAACCACAACATACCAGGTCACTCAAAAAAGAACCAGTGGAACAGGGGTGTGGGTCACCTTCCTTCTGGTGGTGTGTGAGTTCCATTCATCTCTGTGGCTGAGAAGCCTTCTCCGTGGTCTGGGTAGCCCACGTTCTCTTTCCCTGTCTCCATTCACCCAGAGAAGGTGTTTCTCTTTCCTCAGATATGTGGCAGAGCCAAGTCCACCTTGTGTTGGATGGGGCTGAGGCCTCACCCTGTTGTGTGGGAATGTATAGTACAGTGGGAGGCTCTTGTATGAGGCCTTGGTTTCATCCCCACCCACTCCCAAAAGTATAAAAGCAAAGTGTAGCCTAGCTTCGTGAGTGGCTGAGCAGGAGGCTTGAGCCCATAAATATGAGATCAGCTTGGACAACATATTGAGACTCCTATCACAAATAATAGAAAAGGGACCTTTCCCCAGTGGTGAATTCTGCTCTAACCTAAAAGGCTCTGCTCACCTCTCTTGCTAGGGTAGTTTCATTCCTGAGAGTACATTCCTTGGAGGTCAGTAGGGGCCTGGCTTGATTCAGTCTGCAAACATTCTGTGCTGATTGCTCTGGGGTGAGCTGCTGCCATTGTCTCTAAGTTTCTGCTTCTCTCTGGGCCTGCGTTTCCAAATCTGCAATGGAAACCAGGCTCTAATTCCTATCTTGGAGTGTCTTAGTAGAGAGATGCCCATGAAGATGTAGAAGCCAGAGAGATGGAGAGAGAGATGTTTCAGGCTTCAGGAGCCAGAGAAACTCCAAGTAGACAAAGAGGATGGAAGGAGGCTCATGTAGCCCTCTCCTTGGTTTTGGCACCAGATAAATGAAAATGAAAACATGGTCAACGCAGGCATGATTGAGGAGGCTTTTATTGTACATATAGGGAGGATTCAGCCAGAGGCATCTGAAAGAGCTAGACTGCACTGAAAGGAGAGAGAGGTAGAGGAGAGAAGATCAGAAGCCAGAACAGAGGACCTAGAAAACCAGGCCAAATGGCTTGGTCACACAGGAGCCAGAACTGGGGGACGGGAAACAACGCTGAAGAGCTAAAGAGGTTTTAGGGTGGGAGGTGAGGGGGGAGAACCATTTGCTCTGAGTTTCTTTGGGTCCTGACACTTGCTTCTGGCTTGTTTTGTTACTTGGGGAAATTGGTTGTTCCCTTCGTACCCTTGGTGTATCCCACTGACCTTTGCATAGAAAGCTGTATTTGCCAGCTACCCAGCATCTGCCTTGCACTCAGCACCTCCAGTGCCCAGCAGTCAGGGCCATCCTGCATGTGATGGACACCTTCACCAGAAAAGAGCTGTCGAGGCCATGCTTGTGGAGTCGCGGGAGCTAGAATCCTTCTTAATCACTCCAGTGCTTAGCTTGATGTACCATTGTTTTCTCTTCTCCATGTTGGGAGTGGAGAGTTACAGGTGCAGTGAGTGATATTTGTTGTGCTGGGGTGCCTGCAAAATAAGGAAAAGGGAATTGAACTGGTTGGAACCTTTGACTCAGGAGCCTGCATTCGTGGGATATGTAGGTCTAGAGTAAATGAAGGAGAGCACCCACACCTAGATGCAGGGCCTCTATCCATGCTCAGGAGAGAATATGAGACGTCGAGGGTGTTGGGGAGGCCTTTCTGAGCAAGTGACTGTCGACCCAGGTCTGATCAAGGGTTTATTGGTTTGGTTGCAGATGCTGAAGGGTTTAGACCAGCAGTTCTCAACCTGTGGGTCGTAATTCCTTTGTGGGTTGAATGATCCCTTTACAGGAGTCCAAATATCAGATATCCTGAAGATTAAATATTTACATTACAGTTATGAAGCAGCCACAAGAATAATTTTGTGTTTGTGGTTACCATGACATGGGGAACTGTATTAAATGTTGCAAGGTTAGGAAGGTTGAGAACCGTGGATCTAGACCAAGGACTTCTTACCTAATTCCAGATTCTCTCTGATAAATTAGATTAAAACAGCAACAAGAACCTGAATGAGTGGGTGAGAATTAGCAGTACAGTTGGCTTTGCAAAAAACGCATGGGTTTCTGACTCAGACCTCCATGCTCCTTTGACTTCCTCTGAGGTTTGTCAACAGGTGTCCTGTGAATCCTTCCAGATCTTTGTCCTTAGCTCCGTGCAGCTTGGTCTTCCCTTTCCTTGTTTCTGAGTGGATGCTGCTCAGTCTGTCCTAACCTCCTGCCGGGGCTCCAGGCTTTGCCCTCATTCTCACTCTTTTGTCCTTCTTAAAATTTTTTAAGGCCCCCTCCAACCACCAGACAGGGTTTCTCTCTGTAGCCCTAGCTGTCCTGGAACCTCACTCTGTAAAGCAGGCTGGCCTCGAACTCACAGAGATCCTCCTGCCTCTGCCTCCTGACTGCTGAGATTTAAGGTGCTCGCCACCACTGCGCACTAGGCGGTGGTGATGAGCACCTTATTTTTCTTCATTACATTTTATTCATCCATTTGTGTATATGAGTGTGTGCACATTCAGGGATAACAGGCAAAGAAACTCCTACCATTGGAGACCAAAAAGTAGACTCTAGTCATCAGGCTTGGGGGCAAGTGGCTTTATCTGAAGGTGATCAGAGCGAGTGAGCACCCCATGGCAGGTCCAAAGGAAACTCCCATTTCCCTCAATTCCAAAAGGCAGAAGGGACAAGTGGCTATCTGTGGGGCCAGATAGCATACCAAAGAGCTCGTTGGGCTCCAGGCTCTCTCAGTGTCATCACAAGTGCCTGTTCCTAGCTCTTCTCATCTCCACTACTGCAGCTGGTCTTTGCTTCTTTGTGGGTTCTTCTTCCCACCCTTTATCAGCTCCCCACTAAATAGAGGAAGAATGATAGAAGGAGAGGGGTATCCCTGAATCTATTTTTTTTTCTTTTGTTTCTTTGAGCACAGCTACTAACAAACCACAGCCAAGCCCCCTGAGCAACCAACTACTACCCACTACACTTATGGGGCTGTAGCATTTATATACCCTCTGAAAAGTTTCCAGAATTTCAAACGTCACACAATTGCAGAAACCATCTGCAGTGAGTAAAACCAAGCCCCTTCTAGAGCACTAGGCAAATGATAGTCCACTGCTTTGAAGCATATATCCCCCACACCTGGATTAAAATGAAAATACTTTCTTGAAATATTTCTGTGTTTTTAAAGAAGCAAAAATCCCAGAATTCTAACTACAGTTATTGCTTTCTATTTTAAGCCATTAATTGTGCTGTGTCTATCATGAAACTATAAACAGATACGTTTTCAGTGAAATAAGCACTTTTTGGGTCAGGGTCTTCAGGAGACCTCTTCTGCTCAATTCTAATCTTTATCTGTTTTGATGGTATCCACAACTTTTCATTTCCTGTGGAAATAAAAGCAAATCTGTGTCCCGCAAAATGTTGGCTGCCTTCCATTCTGATGTTAACACCTCCTTATAGAATATAGGCTGGCCAGGCAGTGGTGGCGAACGCCTTTAATCCCAGCACTTGGGAGGCAGAGGCAAGCGGATTTCTGAGTTCGAGGCCAGCCTGGTCTACAGAGTGAGTTCCAGGACAGCCAGGGCTACACAGAGAAACCCTGTCTCAAAAAACCAAAAAAAAAAAAAAAAAGAATATAGGCTGATTTAATTCCACAGTTTTTTCTATGACCCAGTCAGCGTCTCTGGGCTGCTATTGATCCTTTCTCATTAACATTCAGAAAATTTAAAGTTAGCAGAGCACTGTTTAGTCTATCCCTGGGGTCTTCATTCTTTCTTTTTAATTTTATAAGCATTTTATTTAAAGTGTGATTAGATCTTTCTATAACTGCTTGCTATTTCTTGGCTAACAAGAGCCAACTGACTTGTACTTTTTGTTATGGGGTCTCCAGCTCTCTCTGCCCCCCATTTTGTTTTCTGATGGCAAGAAATTGCCTTGAGTATCTCTTTTGGATCTGCACTCCTGAACCCAGTGGTGGCATTTATTACATCATGTACGTACCCCAGGAAGCCATGGCATTCTTTCTGTTTTGAGATTTAGGGAAACCATTGCTTCTAGAAATGGGTTGTTCACTTTTGTGGCCCAAAGTACAATATTTCTTACAGTTATGGCACTAGGTATTTTGAGATCTGAGGTCTTTAGCAGCTTGATCATAGCCTTTTTGCAAATGACTATATTTCTCGCAATTGAATCACCAGGCATTCTGATATTGGAGACCCCTAGCTAACTATTGTACTAACATGGCACACATTAGAACCAACAATATTGGTCATATCCCTTATCCATTCATACATAGGCACTGCCTGCGCCTTTAATGGTCTAACAGCTTTTTTACATTCAGTATTCAAGTTTTCAAATGCCAGAGTCTCTATCAACACCTGCCTTGCATCAGGGTCTGATACAGTTTTGTTCACAGCTAAGACTAATCTTTGTAAAAAAAAAAAAAAAAAAAAAAAAAAAAAAAAAAAAAAAAAAAAAAAAAAAAATTAGTTAAGGCTTCTCTAGAGCCTTGTGTAATCTCTGTAAACAAGGTAGACTTTTTCCAGAGCTCCTAAACTTTGTCCCAAGCTCTTAAAACCACTAAGTGACTTTGTCTATAGTAACATCGTCAAATCAGATCAATTCGCGTATGTCAGAGCACCTCCTTCACCTAGCAACTGGTCTTTGACTATTCATTCCCCTTGCTCTATTTCACTGTTCAGTATTCATAGCCTCTTCCCTCCATCATATTAACCACTGCGACTGACTTCAGACCAGCCTCTAGTGCAGCTGTTACCAGTCCCTTCCAGTCTTGGGGAATAATTCTGTTTTGAATATAAAGCAAGTGCATTCCATATGAAATCACAGCCTCTTTAAACAGGCTTAGATCTCTCATTTCTATAGGACTCCATCTTGTCTCATCTTAACCTTGTTCCACAGCATTAACAGGCATGCGCTATACTGTACGGCTGTCACTGGGAAAGCCGATGGTGATGTCAGAACCTGGCTGCTCCTCCTCCCACTTGGGCAACACAGTTGGCTCTAGATTAACCCTTTCTCTCATTAGATACGAGCAGTTTCATCAGATTGTCCTCCCGAGTTTTCAGATTTTCTCTGACCCAACCACCCTCTGGTACAGATTCCCACTCTTGCTCAGTCATTGAGACTGAGCCCTTTTGTTCTCTTCTCTGGTGCTCCTCACTTCCCAAGAGCTCCACCTCCACCTGCTGCCTCTCCAGTTGCTCCACCAACTCTGCAACCTTTTCAGCTGTGAGAGCACAGAGTGGCCGTTTGCCCTTTCAGCCGTTTTTTTGTTTGTTTGTTTCTCAGGCTCCTTCATTTCCACCTGCAGTTTTCCCACTGCTCAGCCAGTCTTTCAAATTTTTTGAAACAAAATATATAAAGAAAAAGAAAAAACAAGAAATCTCCTCTGGAAGCAAATCAGGGTATACCCCAGTGGTGGCAGCCGCAATACATTTTTTGTTGGCATCTTGTAAAAAAATATTAATTCCTTTGTCCGCTGCTGTTTCCTCTATGGCATTTGAAATCAAAGTTTCCATTTTTTTTCTTTATCACATGTTGAATGCTAAAGTCTTTGCTACTTTGTGAATTCTTTTTTCTACCCTTTATCCCCCTCAACCCCACACCCCCATTTCACCCCCTGTCACTAGTTAGGAAGAAGGATAAAGGGGAAGGAGAAAGAGAGAGAGAGATCCTTGAATCTAATTTCTTTTTTCTATGAGCAGGACTACTAACAAACCACAACCAACACCCCTGAAATACCAGCAACCACCCACCACGCCTATCAGGACTGTAGCATATGTATATCCTCTTAAAGGTTCCCAGAATTACATTTGTCACACAATCACAGAAACTATCTGCAACTGGCAAAAACATGCCTCTGCTAGAGCACGAGGCAAATCATAGTCAGCTGCTGTGCAGCAGCCACATATCCCACACCTGGGATTAAAACAAGAACGCTTTCTTATAATACTTCTGTGTTTTTAACGAAACCAAATTCCAGAATTCTCACTACACACTCCAACCCCCCCCCCCCCCAGCTCCTGGGCTTCCCTCCCCTTAGCTGCTCATTCTCCTTATAACCCTATTTTGACTGTGCATACTCTATTTGTTTTTGTTTCCTCTTTTTGTTTTTGTTTTTGTTTCTCTCTCTCTCTCTTACTCTCCCTTTTCTCTCATGTCCCATCATCCTACATTTCTTTGTCTCTCTACTCCGCTTCTGCTTCTCTCCTGGCCAGGACCAGTCTGCTGCTCTCTCTGCTCTGGATTCTTCCAGATGCCTCTGGCTACTTTCTCTCTCTTTCTCTCATATGTACAATAAAAGCCTTCCTCTCAACAATACTATGGACCAGTCATGTCCTCAGTTTAAGTGTGTGTCTGTGTGTGTGTGTGGTGGAGGAGGACATGAGATAAAACCCCTGCCCTAGCATGCTAGGCTTCTAAATCACAGAGATCCACCTGTTGGTGCCGTCTGGGAATCACAGGTGTGCACCACTGCCACCTGGCTTTCTCATTCTTAATCGTTTTATTGGAACATTACCATATGTCATGATGCCAGTTCCTGAATATAGTTGCTGGTTTCTAGTATATTCAGTTGTACGGCCATCACGAATACCTCATTCTAGATAGAACTTAGGTTATCCTGAGATATTATAATCACTGCTGTGACAGACATGTTTTCCCATACCTTTGGAAAATTTTGATTTACAAGTAATATGTTACTCATAGAATAGTGACAGACTATAAATGATGAAGTGCTTACCTCAATACTCACATTCATCTACTTTCTGAAGTTAATGAAGCCCGAAACTATCCATCCTAAGAGCCTCCAGTACAGTCACTGGACTGAAGAAGTTGTGGAAGGAAGTACAGCAAGGGGCAGGGTGTGTGCAACAAGCAGGTTGGCGATGCAGGCTACAGTTTGAAGCGTGTGGTCAGAAGAGACAGATCAAGGCAGAGCTCTTGGGGAAGAGCCCTGTAAGCAAAGGGAACAGTGAATGCAGAGGTCCTGAGGCGTGAGGTGGCTGTGTGTGATGTAGAGAAGAGGATGGAACTCGTCCTGGCAGGATGGATAAAAACCTCTGGCGGTGCCAGGATGTGGAAAAGACTTGGTGGGTCAGTGGTAGGGTCGAGCCTGTGAGGCAGGAAGACACTGGTGGCCTCGATCAGGGTAGTGACCACACAACTGTTTTAGTAGTGCCAAGGTTATGTGTGGGAAGATTCTGTCATTCTGCCAAGAGTTTAATAGCTGTACCTGAGGGATGGCTTAGTGGTGAAGAGCATGCACCAGTTCCAGGCAGTGGTGGCGCACACCTTTAATCTCAGTTCCCAGCACTCGAGAGGCAGGGGCAGGTGGATCTCTGGGAGATTGAGGCCAGCCTGGTCTACAGAATGAGTTTCAGGACAGCCAGGGCTACACAGAGAAACCCTGTTTTGAAGAACCTATGCCTGGCAATCTCAAGGATTCTTAAGACTGTTAAGCACATTTGTTGGAGGCCAACTTGGTCTATAGAGCAAGTTCTAGGACAGCCAGGGCTACATAGAGAAATCCTGTTGAAAGAAAGGAAGAAAGAAAGAAGGAAGGAAGGAAAGAAAGAAAGAAAAAGAAAAAAATAATGTCTTTTTAATTTAGGTCCTGATAAAAAGAATTTAACAGCATACAAGAATGCTCAGGAGTCTGGGAACCATCTGGAGATCTTGCAGGCTGCCTGAGGGCTGGCTTGCATATGTCCTACAGGTTAATATGGCTTCCCTACTCCTTACCACAGGACCTTTCCATGGGCTGGCTGCTTGAATGTGCCTTGCCCAGAGTCTTGGAAATCATCCTCCGCCATTTCTACAAGAGCTCCTGATATGTGTTCAGCCCTTTCTGTTTCCTCTAGGGTTCTACTAGAAGTGAGAGCGCTTGAGACTATCTTGGAGTCTGACACTTAAACCAGTTTTTGGAGTCTGGCTTCACAATATGGGTGTTCCCAGCCGGGTCCTTGTGTCTAGCCTGGGGCTCTGAGGCAGCCAGCTTCTGTGCTCATTGTACCTACCCCCTCTCTCAAGCCTTCCCTCCAGGCCAAGGCTCCTGTAATGGAGTACCCAGATGGACAGGTACTCTAAGGGAACTTAGGGTCATGTGTGCTGTCAGGAGGCTTTCTTGCATCCAGTGCCTCTTGCATCTCTTGCTGCCCAGCTAGTGCAGTGCCAGCCCATCAGAGGAGTCTTAGCATAGGTGAGCATCCTACCAGCCATTCATTTGATGTCCTATATGTGTGAGGGCAGACTAGGCTGTTTTGCATATGCTGATCAAAGTCCCACTCCGCTGCTACATGGTTCAGACTCACTATTAGATGAATAGAGGTCAGCCAGCATTGAAGCTATGGCCCAGACATGGTCAGAAACCACCTGTGCCTTGGTGTCCTCTCCCTATCAGTGCTTGTATGTACCCATGCTTTCATGGTAGCAAGACTGTATGTGACTGCAGGTGACTTGGGAAGATGTTCTTGTGCTTGTCTTTGTGGCAGTCACTCTCGTTATTGACTTAAAACCACACTGTTGCATGTTTACTGCAGAACAGAGAACCAGGACTTTGGTCTTTCTCTTGGACTTCATGTGGTTTTCTCTTGTCACCTTCTCAACATGTCTTTTGAGACCATTCTGTTTGTTCTCACAGCTTGTGTTGTATGTCTCTCCAAACAAGACCTAGGAGTACATGCAGCATGCTCGTCTGACCTTACTAGCACATATAATTCTATATGTGTGTAAGTCCTTCTGCTCCGTGCCTCTGTGTGTGTGTGTGTGTGTGTGTGTGTGTGTGTGTGTGTGTGTGTGTGTACAGGTCTTTTATGGAATACTATGAAGCAATCTATAAAACAGTTTAAACTAGCTGTCACGTTATTCTTTTTGTTTGGCCACAGTTAATTGTCTGGTGCACATGACAGGTTAGTATTAGAGTTGAGGTTAGGTCTTACCAGCTGTTCCTGTACTCAGGACAGCTGGTTCTGGTCTCCTACCCTGGGTTACAGCTGTCTGGCATTAGCTCCTAGGCCCTGACCTGCCTTACTGGCCTTGTCTGTTCCTACCATCACTGGGGCTATAATTCTCAGGAAAGTCACAGATTCATGTTGAGTGTTCCTGGTTGCTTGAGAGGCCCAGATTTCCCACCGGGACCCTAAGAAGAACTCTCATGGGCTTAGGAACCCAGAAGTTTCTGATACTCGTGAAACAGATGTACAGTCTCAACAGCCCTAACCTTCATGGGCCCATGGTTACCTGGGCTTTTGCTTAGGTCCCCTGTGCTGGAGAGTACTGGGGAGTGGAAGTTGGGATGTTTGGGAGAGGCCTGGCTTCTGGTTGTCTTCAGGGGTGTGTGTGCCCAATTCTTTCAAGATCTGAAGCCTTTCATCTTTTTTCCTCAGAGGAGAAATGCAAGTTTAGTGTTTTAATTTTTTTATTTTAATATATAGTTACCCTATATTATGTGTATGAGTGTTTTCTCTATATGTATGTATGTATACCACATGCATGCCTGGTGCATACAGAGACTAAAGAGGGCATTGGCCCCCTAGACCTGAAGTTAGGGATGGTTGTGAGCACCATGTGGATACTGAGAACCAAACCTACTCTTCTGCAAGAGCAGCATGTGTTCTTAACCATTGAGCCATGTCTCCTGCCCAGCGAGTTTAGGGTTTTAAATGCTCTGGTGTTGACATGGGAACCACTTACAGTTTCAGTACTTGTGAGAAAGAATCCAGACCAACATCACATTTTAAACTTTGATCATTGCTGCTATTAAAAGGTTTCTGGGGCTCAGATTCGGGGGCAGGGTACAGACATTGTGTGTAGGGATGTATGGAGAAGCTATGAAAACTGACCTTTAACCTTCAACTGCTGAGTGTTCTGAGTGCCAGGGTTAGGAGTCAAGCTCTTGCTGGACTGTGCTCCCATGAAGGCTTCAAGGAGAATCCTTTGCTCTTTCTTTATCTCTTGAGGCTCCAGTCCTGGACACGCCTGATCTGGTAGCTGCTTCCCTCCAGTCTCTTCAGTGGGTGTGTCTGTAGCTAGACCTCCCTCTGATACTTGTGTTATCTCTGGATTTGGGTTTTTTTTAGTCCACTTGGATTTCATCGTGATTAATCACACCAAGAAAGACCCTACCTGTTTCCAAGCATGGGTCCAGGGTAGAACTTGAACACATCTTTGATGGTTAGGGACATGGCATACCTGACTCCTGAGGGCAGTGACAGTCAAATCTAGAACTCATCTGTGGGTAGGGAGAAGCAGGTCATAGAGGCCAGTGGTGTGCAGAAGACTGGCTGAGGACAGAACCAGAACATGAGCCACTTAGGATAAAGCCTTGGGGGACTTCTTGGCTGTTCCCACAGAGTTATGCTAAGCACTGTGTTCTACGAAAAAACATGTTTCCTTTTTTAAGCAGGAAACTACTTTGCTTCGCACTTTTTCATGGGAGGAGAGAAATTTGACACTCCCCATCCTGAAGGTTACCTCTTTGGAGAGAACATGGACCTGAACTTCCTGGGGAGTCGTCCAGTCCAGGTGGGTCTTGGGTAGGGCTGGCACTTGTGGCTGGAGAGAGTAGTGGGAAGACTGTCTCGGTTGCCTCTGTCCAGCTATGTGGACGAGCAGGCACCAAGTTACCCCAGATGGGACAGAGCATGCAACAGCAGAGCAGAGCTGAATGTGGGCATGTGACTTGGAGTGTGTCCTGGCGCTGCCTCTGAGAGACCAGAGAGTCAGCATTGGGTCACTAAGGGACAGAACAGCCATTATTGAGCTGATGCCTCTAGGGTGCACAAGTTAGAGATTTTATTGTAGGCCTTTTGTGTGAGTAGAAAGAGCAGCCATATTCTGTGGAATGGTGGAAAAGAGCCATGATCCCACGGGGAATGTGAGTGCCTAGAGGACTTCAATAATTGGCAAAAACATGCACATTTAAGCTTATCTGTCCATCCCTTCAGTATACACATGGCAACTGGTGTATGTCTACGGCTCTCAAGTAGGGACTAGAGACAGAAGTCAGGCCTTCTCCCATTTCTGATATGGTAAGAATCATAATGAAGAAAATATAGGATGAGCAGTTAAAAGAATAAAAAAGAAAAAGAAAAGGAGGAACAGAAGAGCAAACAAAAAACTGACTGGGAAAGGTCCCACTGCAGAGTCCATGGCTGAGCTGAGCTCTGCAGGATGGGGAGGAGGAGCTGGAGTGGCCTATCTCAGGCTCCCAGCATGCAGCATGTCTGCAAGCCACTTGTAGGGAAGTCAAAGAGATGAGAGGGTGTATTTGTCAGGGTTCTCTAGAGTAACAGAGAGAGGGAGGGAGGGAAGGGGGGGGAGAGAGAGTGAGTGTGTGTGTGTGTGTGTGTGTGTGTGTGTGTGTGAGAGTGAGAGAGAGAGATTTATTAGAATGACTTACAGGATGCAGTCTGCCTAATCCAACAATGGCTAGCTGTAGAGGGAAGAAGTCCTTCAGTTGCTCAGCCCACTAGGCGGCTGTCTCATCTGGTCTTCAGTATGTACTGGAATCCAGAGAAGTGGGCTCCAGTGCCAGCGGGCATGCCTCCTGTCTTAGGGTT
>CM052710.1:87680810-87752453 GCA_028551405.1 Uromys caudimaculatus
AGGCCATGGGGGGGGTGAGGCAGGGGCTGATGCAGTGGCCACGGGGGGGGGGGGGAGGTGAGGCAGGGGCTGATGCAGAGGCCATGGGGGGTGAGGCAGGGGCTGATGCAGAGGCCACGGGGTGGGGGGGGCTGTCTACCGGCTGCTCCCATGGCTTGCTCAGCCTGCTTGCTTGCTTGCTTTTTTTTTTTTTTTAACTTCAGACTTGTTTTTTGTTTTGTTTTGTTTTCATTTTTCTATTCTCTCACATATTATTACATCCCAACTGCAGTTCCCCCTCCCTCCTCTCCTCCCAGTTCCTCCCCCATCTCCTCTCCCCCTTACTAGACCATTCCTCCCCCCTTTCCCTTCAGAAAAGGTCAGGCCTCCCAGGCATACCAGTGAAACATGGCGTATCAGTTTGCAGGAAGTCTAGGCACTTCTCTTCGTATTAGGGCTGGAAGAGGTAGCTCAGTAGGAGGAAAAGGGTCCCCAAAGCATCAGCCTGCTTTCTTAGAGAACCCAGCCCACAGTGGGCTGGGCACTCCCACATGGTCACTAATTATGAAATGCCCTACAGGTTTGCCTACAGCCCTATCTCATGGAGACATTTTCTCAATAGAAGCCCCTCCGCTCTGATGACTAAGCTGTGTCTGTGTATTGACATAAAACAACACACATCCTGTGAATTAGAATCCAGAAGTTCAACTGGGCTTTTCAGTAAGCCCTCAGGAGATGCGGGAGCATAGGGCAAGAAAGACTCCCTATTGGGATGGGTTGTGTGGATGTCTTAGGATGGACTGGGTCAGGTGAGAAGTAGCAGTAGAGGTTTCTGTGGGAGGTATTGAAGAAAAGCACAGTAGCTCCTGGCTGTGCAAGAGCAAGGAGCACCAGGAGGCAGAGGATTCAAATTGATGGTCAGGGCCATTGAGACTAGGTCTAGGTGTGATGCTGAGGAAGAGGGTCCACGGGAGAGAAACAAGGGTCAGGGAGGAAATCCCTGAACAGTTTTCAAATGACAGGCAAGATAGGAGCCCTCTCTAAGGGACATGGAGTTCGGTTCTTTAACATGTAACATGGTTGTGTCTTGACCATCCCTCAGGCACAGTGAGTGGCCTTCAGACCAGGAGCTTCCAGGTTAGTCTAGAGCAGGTAGCTAACACAAAATCTTGATCTGTAGTATGTCCTGCAGGCCAGGGGCTGGAGTCGGTGTTGTCCTCTCCTACCTGCGGACCAGTGTGGGACCTTTTCCTTTTCACATTTTCGGCCTCAACTCCCAGAGTCTTAACTCCTGCAAGGCTTCTGTGATTTTTTTAAGTTTTAAAATGGACACCAGCAGAAGGCATCAGATCCCTGGAACTGGAGATACGTGTGGTTGCGATGTGAGTGCTGAGGATAGAAGGCAGACGTTTCGGAAGGGCAGCCAGTGCTCTTAATGGTCGAGCCATCTCTCCAGCCTCCAGAGCTTTTATTTTTACTTCATGCTGAGACAGGTGGGATCCACCTGGGTTAGGATCGAGAGTGCGCACACCTGCCTGCCTTACCCAGCTTATGAGAGTGCGCATATCCGCCTGCTCTACCCAGCTTAGTCTCTTCTGGGGTGGGTCCCTCAAGTGCCAGCACAGTGTTGCCAGGGTAGGGCCCTCAAGTGCCAGCACAGTGCTGACAGGGTGGGCCTCTCAAGTGCCAGCACAGTGCTGCCGGCAGAAGACATGGGCATGTACAGTCATAGTTTCATGTCACTGGTCATACGTATATTTATACAGGGGTATAATTACACGCATGTACACATATATGTGTGTTGGCAGCAGTAAGTTGTAACCTACCATGGGAGAGTGCCCTAAGAGACTAGCCATGACCACTCCTGAGCATCCTGCATAGAGCTGAGGACTGTAGCTGAATGATCAAGTCACTCTGTGGGGGCCAGACCCAGCCCACAGCCTGGCCAAATGTTAGTAAATGAGCAGTTATGTGTAGTATCAGCTCAGCCCATCACACAAGGACCAGAGCCCTTAACTCCTGAATCCTGTTCTCTGCTGCGTCATAGAGAGTCATCAGTTTAAGAATGTTCACTTGTATTTTCTCTCCTAGTTTCCCTATGTCACCCCTGCCCCCCATGAGCCAGTGAAGACACTGAGGAGCCTGGTAAACATTCGCAAAGACTCTCTCCGGCTTGTGAGGTAAATCCTTTAGTGCTGCCCTCCTGGGGACTCTGTGTGGTGCAAGACTTTGGTTTGTCCTTGGGAAGGAGGCCAGGGCATTTTGGGGGCCCAGTCTCTGTTCTTATATGCATTCAGACTCTGTAACAGGACCCTGAGCCATTAAATGAGGGGTTCTCCTACCCCTAGCAGTCGTGTCTCAGAGTTACTAGCCCCAGTCTGGAAAGCACTGGAGGCCAGGTAAAAATCTCAAAGTTTCCAGCTGTGCATGGGATGGCCACTGCCTGTTGTTAAGAGCATACAAAACTGCTTTAAACCCAAGACATCCACACCAAGAACACTTACCCCTTGTTTCTGGGGACAGGAAGAAAGGGGAACAGACTGAGTTATATAGGCCTTATGCCACAGGGAGCAGGCCTCCTTCCATTGCTAGCAAAGTAGACATGTCTAAGCAGCCAACTTTATGCCCCACAGTTGTGTGGGCAGGCCAGTTCTTGGGGCTATGGCCCCTTACTTGCCATCTTCTGCTCACTTCTGGTAGGTACAAAGATGATGCAGACAGCCCCACAGAGGACGGTGAGAAGCCCCGTGTGCTCTACAGTCTGGAATTCACCTTTGATGCTGATGCCCGTGTGGCTATCACCATTTATTGCCAAGCGGTGGAGGAATTCGTGAACGGCATGGCGGTGTGAGTCCCTGGGCAGTGTCCTCATGGTCAGCTCACTCTGCAGCCTTTCCCCTTCCTGCAGATCATTGGACTGAAAGGTCTCTGCTGATGATGGTGGCTTGGTCTTTCTGGTGACCAGCCCCCTCCATAAGCCTCCATAGACCCACCTCCTTTACATAGAGAAACCCAGCACCCAGAAAACTTCAAAACATTGGGAGCTCTATGCTATGAGCTTGGGGCAAAGACCAAATATATGTATTTTGTTATGTCACAATTATGATTTTGAACTTTTGGAGATTTCTCTTTAAAATATGAGTATTAACACTCTTAGGAGTTTGCACCCTGCAACCACAGCATGACCTCAGCAGGGCTGCCTCAGCAAGAAAGTCAACCCTGCCCTGAGTGGCTTCACAGATGGGTAGAAGCCTGTCTGTGCCCTTCCTACATTGGAGAAGAAGCTCAGATCTGGAATTGGGAGTGAGGAGGACTTTGAGCGCTTTTCAGCTCTGCCTGCTTCTGTGATCAGAGCATGTAAAATCTTAGACCAAAGCTTCCTCAGCTGGGATGAGGTTTGGGGAGTTCAGCTCTTATGTGTGCTGTCCTTGAACGGCTCCCCATACATAACGGCGCATAGTAGCTGCTCACAGCTAGCTGCTGGTTGAGAAAACTCAAGGCTTTCCTATAGGACCCAGGACTGGGCCCTGGGCCATCTGCAGACTCCCTGTGTGGTGGTACACAAGTAGAGAGATAATGACTTCCCCACGCTTGGTTCTTTGAGGTTCCACTGAGGCCTAAGTTGTGGGCTACTAAGTTACTTAACATAACAGTACTCCAGTGTGTGATGACTGTCAGTAGGGAGTGTACAAGTGGCCAGCACAAGCTCCCCGGTGAACTACCAACCTGCTACAGCCTGAGGCAGTATGACCCTTGTGACTGGTAACCTCTGTGGGCCTCCGGTATGGCAGTTGAGAAGAAGAGCTCCTTAGGAGGAGCTGCCATAGCAGATGAGCCCTGGATTCTGGGCAGGTGCTTTGGAGCTGCTGCAGAGGAGGTGAGGACCACAGTGCAGTGGGCTCCCACCCCAGCCCATCCAGATCAGCAGTTCTGCTGTGTCCTATGAGATATGTAAGAACAGGGTACTGCTGCCACCAGATGGACTAGATAGATGGCCAGCTAAGCATGGCTGCCCAGAGAGCTGGTCCTGGTAGACCTTTTCTGAGACCTGCATGAGGCCCGTTTGCCTTCCAGTTAGCTGGCTTACATGACATCAGCACCAGATTGTTGGGTTAGTGTGGTGGGTGGTGAGTCCTGTGTCCACCCTGGGGGCTCGGCCTCTGGGAGAGGAAGTTTGACTGAGCTCATCCCATGGCTGGCCACTGGGGGGCCAGCAGGTGAGAAGCCACTGGACACCACCCAGGGGTGGGGGAGCTCGGCCTAGGGTCCTTGGACTGCTCAGTCTGGTTCTCAGGCTCTTTGGGCATCCCAGGCGCCATTGGATGCCACACAAGAGCTGAGAATGGAGTGTGGACCTGAGGGCTGGATCTAGCCCTGGACCGAGGTGGGAAAAGCAGAGAGGAGCCTGGCTGGGTCCCACCGGGGACTGAGTCTTTTGCTTGTCTCTGGCTAGCTGTGTTGGTTTGGTGGAGACCGTGGCTGGGAGCACACAGAGGCCTGTTGAAGACTAGATGCGGCTTTTTAGACGAAGGCCTGTTCCATAGTTCTCCAGGGTGGATCCTGACGAAGAGAGACAGTCCATGATTTTAGGGTGTTTATTGACATGGCAGAGGGCCTGAGATTAAAATACCTTTTGCAGGGAGGAGTGGCTGGGAAGGGGAAGGGGAGTTTATTGCTAAGCCTCTAGGTGCCTCATTAAAATGGGAATGTCTTGAGGCTATGTGACCACACCTCTACCTGTGGATGGGCTTGGGCCTACCTGACTGATAGTCACAGACCCATGGAGAGCTGAGGCCTCCTGTCAGGAGCCTAGGGCCCAGGACCGTGGGAAAATGCCTACTGTCCCTTGTAGGGTTATCCCCTACTTGGTCCCGGGGTTTTAAACCTTGGCTCAACAAGAAACCAGGCTGCCTTTCACGGTCCCACACCAGATCACCAAGACAGAAAGAGGAGACTCCAGGCCTTAGAGGCTGTGCTTGGGACTCTAAACCCAGCCAGCAGAAATTCTGTGTCCTGAGTTGCAGAACCGGCAGTCCTCCTATTCCTTTCTTGGCCCCCTTAACTTTCGGTCAAGGAATTTGAAGCAGGGTAGTTCTGGGGTCCCATAGCATGTAATTGAAGGCCAGAATACTGAGATTTCCTGTCTTGGGCTAGTCTTTTCACTACATCTAGGCTAGACCTCCCAGTGGGGCTTCCTCCCACACTGGCACTGTCAGGACAACAGGGATGTCACCCAGCTTCCCAGACTCTGAGTGTGGCCTTTGTCCTAGAGATCCAGAGAAGCCCTGGGACAGTAAGCATGGGTCGGGGGTGGGAACAGCCAGGGTCATGGCTTGTATTCATGAATGGGGACACTGGCTCAGCTTTCTCGTTTTCTAATGGTCAGCCTGGGGTATGAGATGCGCTTCTGCATAAGGAAGCGGATGGTCCTTGAAGAATTGTGGGACTAGCAAGACAGGAAGCTAGTCTCTGAGTCACTAGAGCAAAGCTACACTGAACAGTATGGTGGTTCAGGGAACATTACACTCAGGAGGACGGCAGGACATGACTCACATTGAAGCGAAGGCCTCACTGTGTGGGAGTGCCTGGGGAGCAGGCAGCTAGGAGCAAGGATTGGGACAGGGAATACTGCACTATGATCATTGAGAAAAGGCGAATGCACCAAACACCTAGTGGGCATGTTCTTCCCATTCAGAAGGCAGCAGAGATATCAGGCTGGTGTGGGCCCTGGAAGAAATAGCCACTTGCTGTGACTGGGCAGCCTGTGGAAAGCAGAGCTGGCAGTGGGAGGCTCTTGTAAAGCAAGGGCCGCTTGGCCAAACTGACTGCTTCCTGTTTCTATCTGGGATGACTGAAGCTCTCAATCCCCATAGAACAAATGGCTGCCTGTTCATAGGAGTAACAGAGAAGGTGGGAGGCTGGGTGGGGGGCCATGGCTCCACAGGCGTCAGCTGGCTGCCTTGCTGCCCTCAGGTACAGCTGTAAGAACCCTTCTCTGCAATCTGAGACCGTCCACTACAAGAGAGGCGTTAGCCAGCAGTTCTCCCTGCCTTCTTTCAAGATTGACTTCTCCGAGTGGAAGGATGATGAGGTAACCTTGGGGAACTCGAGTGGTGCACAGACATCCATGCACGTCAAACACCCGTGCACATAAAATGTGAAAAGAAAAACAAAACAAGCAGCATCCTTGGGCTCCCCCTGCTGGTGGGCGTGTGTCCTCTTCCATTGTCACTTGTCCTGGCCTACTCAGAGGGAGCTCTGTAAACACTGGGGATACCTTGGGGAGAGGGGAGGACAGGATCACAGTCACCTTCCCCAGCCACTGGTTCTGTGCTGAGTTCACCCAGCTCAGCTGGTCCCTTCTAGGATGCAGAGTGCAGCTGAGAAGAGCAGGAATACTTGGAGGCTACTCAGAGCTCAAGAGACCCCAGTGCCCTCAGGCCTGCTGCTCTGTCAGCTTCCAGCCTAGTATGGGCGTGGGGCTCTGCCCTTGTAGCTAGCTTACCTAACACCTAAACAAGCAGTTCCTGTATGAGAGGCTCTTCTTGGTCTTAGTTTATGACCTTGTAAGGGCAGCATGCTGCCAATATCGGCATCCACAGGAGCACTCTGGAATGGCTTCTCCGAGTGGCACAGGCTTACAAGAGACCGCATTCCAGAGCAAGGCAGTAACCCAGGAAGGTCATTTGCATTCTTATGTCCCAGTTTGTGGGAAATGCTGTTCTGGGTGATACACCCATCCTGTGGTTCCACAGTGTCCCTGCCCAGCCTGATGCTGTGACTGCCCACATGGCCATCTGCTGCTACCCCCTCTATTGCCTGTGTCCTACTTCCAAACACAAAAGGAATTGTGTTGAGTTAAGCATGCTGTCCCAGGCATTGTACTCAGTCTTGTACTTAGACTGGCTTCTGTCTAGAGATGAGAAACAGGCTGAGACTGAGTTTGTTCACAGTGAATGAGCACAGCGCTGAATTGGAAGCCATTGTTCTGAGTGTAGCATCATTCCTGCACTGTGATGAAATGCCATAAACAAAGCAACCTTTAAAGGATGCCTTTAATTGGAGCTTGCTTATAGTTTCAGAGGGTTAGTCCATGACCATCACAGTGGGAGCAAGGCAGCAGGCAGGCATGACACTGGAGCAGCAGCTGAGAGTTCACATCTTATGAAAAGTTGCAGACAGAGAGACTGGAAGGGTATGGGCTGTTTGTTTGTCTTTGGGGGAGGGGTTGGTTTTTTGAGACAGGGCTATCTTTGTAACATCCTGGCTGTTCTGGAACTCACTTTGTAGACTAGGCTGGTCTTGAACTTAGAGAGATCCACCTATCTCTGCCTTTCAAGTGCTGGGATTAAAGGCGAGCTCTACCACTGCCTGCCTTGTTTTTGTTTTTTAGGCAGTGTCTTAAGTGTGTGTGTGTGTGTGTGTGTGTGTGTGTGTGTGTGTGTGTATAGACCAGGTTAACATTGAACTCACAGAGGACTGCCTGCCTGGGATTAATAGTGTGCGCTACTATTGTTTGAGAGAGGGCCTCACTGATGAGCTCACCACCTTCCGCCTCTGCCTGAGTAACTGGAATCAGAGGTGTGCATTCCAGTTATATCTGGCCCATTGACTGTTCTTCCAGTAACTCCTTAATGAGAATAAATGGAAATGTCTCTGCTTCCCTGAGATACCAAGAGGGTTCTGGAGACTGGGTAGGCTGAATTTTGTCCTCTACAGCTTTGTGACAGGAACAAACAGGAACCGAGAGTGTTTCCTGGGAATGGCCCACAGGTATGGATCAGGTGAATCCCTGAGTACTGCTCTGCTATCTGGTGCAGGGTAAGGGCCAGGGGTTCCAGGCGATAGGTCTTTGTGATGAGGTGGGGACCAGTTCCATCCCAGGCTGCCGTCATGGCGTGGTTGAGGATGGAACCGTATCTGGGAGAAGACAGCTGCTGGCCTAGAAAGGGAAGCATGGACCAAGTGGTCTCTCTAACTCGTTGTCGCTCTCATTCTGTCTTTGGTGGGGCTTAACCTGGACACTTTCATCAAGCAATTACATAATAAAATTTCACCCAAAACAGGAGACTGGATAACAGCACCATTCACAGTGTTGACAATGTCAGAAGAACCCATGGATCAACAACTTAGGAATAGACAGATACAATGTGGCTTACCCACCGCCTAGAATAACTCTGCAACATAAAAAAGGAATGGAATTGTGATTGAACGTAGAAAGCATGCTCAATGAAAAAGCTAGGCATAGAAAGATAGTCATAAACGATCCATTGTAGGAGCTGTCCAGAGCAGGCCACACCCACAGCCTTGGAAAGCGCATGAGTAGTTGTCAGGGACTGAGGAGGTGGAATTTCTGTTTGCAGAGCTAGTCAGGAGCTATAAGGTCTACGTGGTTTAGTGGCACTGAATGTCCTTGATTCCATCTGTCTGGTCCAGCTCAGGCTGACCACTCCTTGATCCCATCTGTCTGATCCAGCCCAGGCTGACCACTCACTACCTGATGTCTGAGGACCTGACCATTTTTGCTTCCTTTCCTCAGCTGAACTTTGACTTGGACAGGGCTGTGTTTCCGGTTGTCATCCAGGCTGTGGTGGATGAAGGAGATGGTGAGCATTGTTAGTCTTTCCTCGTCTTCATTTTCAAGTGTGTAGGACCTGTGGGGAGGAAGTGGCTTCCTTCTCCCTGAGTTGTCAGAGGACCTCCTCTTCTGGAAACAGGGTGTCTGCCATAGCCCACATACAGACTCATTGCTGTGTTACAGCTTGGAAAGTGGAGGCTGAGATGAGGGCAAGGACAGGAGTGGACTCTGGGCTCTGCCAGTGCTGTAGGGAACGGGAGAAAGTCCCAGCCATGACCTCATAGTGGCCTCCCCTCTCTTATCTCACTGCTTTAGTTGTGGAAGTGACTGGCCACGCTCATGTGCTCTTGGCTGCCTTTGAGAAGGTAAGTGCTATCCATCCTGGCCACCACCCTGTAACCTGGGAACTGGGGCAGGGAGTGGTGAGACAGAATGTTCTAGACACAGGGTGCCTGCATGGAGACCCCTGCCACAGACTACCTTCCCTTCTCCAGCCACCGTCCTTCTCCACCAGGTTCAGCATCCCCAGGTGCCACCAGGCACTGTTCACAGCCTTGCCTGGTCTGTATGTCTACCTCACTTACGATGTTCTTCTCTCCACCGCCTGCTGGCTGCAGCTTGTAGTCCAGATAGGACTGGGCAGATTTCCATCCCCACAGGAGGCTTTTCCTGGTCCCTCTGAACAACTGTTTAATGTCTTACTTGTGTCAGGGTAGAAGTGGCCTTTAGCTTGTCATCTCAGAGCTGGCATGACACAGAGTTTGCAGTATAGATGCTCAGTGAATAATGCTGGGGTGGATGAGGATCTGCCACCTGCTGAACAACCCCAGGCCTATATACATATATATTTGTTCTCATTAGTCAGAGGGTTGGGTGTTATGAGCCTGCCTGATGACATCCCCAGAGACTCCACCCTCCCTGGGCCCTTTTCCATTCTTTAGCACTGCCACTAAAAACAGAGCACCAGGCTGGAGCCCAGGTTTCAAGGACACCAACAAGAATGGGGTGGGGTTACTTGGGAAACCCCCACATCTCATTTTCTGCTGACTCATCTGGAGTCCTGCTGACTTGGGGTTCTTAAGTGCAGAGCCCGTTCCTACTGTGACCCAGGTCTCTAGACCACTCTGGCACAGCTTTGCCAGCCTGCTCTGTAGTAAGCCTTGGAATGCTCTTTTGGGCCAGAAGTGCAGTAGACATGAGTGACCTGGCCCCTACCTCTTGAGCACCCCATGTTTGGGCCTTGTTAGGAGAAGTGCTCATAACAGGATCTGGTCTCTCACAGGTATTCCATTCAGTGCTTGCAATTTAGAGCTAAATAAAAACCTTTGTTTTTGTAGTACAACATTCTAGAGATTTCCATAAGTATCCACAAACTTTATTAGACAACCCTGAGTGCTGGTCTTGGTTAACTCAAGAGTGTAATTAGTGTCATCACAAAACCTCAGCTCTAAACTCTGATAAACCTGCCCAATTCTGAGAGTCTGCTTCCTTAAATATCACTAAACACATGTTTTATTCCATTTTGTTCTTATATTTTTAGCTCTCTGAGTGTGTTTTGTGTCATCTTCCTGACTAAGCCATGCCCAAGAACTTTTGTATATTCACTCTTGCTTCTGGGTGCCAGGAAGTGGCTTGCCAAGATCAGATTGTAGCTGAGTGGCTTCAGTTTGTGCATGCTGAGAACCACTCAGGATAGTTGGGTTCTACAGGAATGTTTGAAGGTGCTCTAGGCACTGTAGAAGGCAGGCATTAGGTCACAGATGAAGACATTGTGGCCTGGCCCCTGTCTTTACCCTTTTCTTATTTTCAGCCATGAATGTAAGTTGGCCTTCACCTGGCTGGGCAAGAGTGCTGAGAGGGGTTGGTTTGAGATTAACTGTGTCTCTGTTCTGCAGCATGTGGATGGCAGTTTCTCCGTGAAGCCGTTAAAGCAGAAGCAAATTGTAAGTGCCACACATCATGGGTCTTTGGGTTGCAAAACACACATAGTGCAGCTGTGAACACATGTCCAGACTTCATGGGCTGTTCTTTCTGGACATGAAGGAACTGCTTGCCTGAGTCTGCCCTGTTGTGCTCTGGGATATTGGGGTCTGTGTTTGTGTATGGCAGTTACACAGCTACTTGGTGCTACAGCAACTTGTGTGGGTCCCTGAGTCCTGCCCAGTTTAAGCTATGGTGCATGGATTGCAGTTAGTTCTTGGTAAGTGTTTGCTAAATGAGTGGGTGGAGGAACTAAGGAAAAACGGGAGGCAGAAATATGGCAGCTGCCTCTTGCTTACAAATTAGTGGAAATAGAGCAACAATGGGCAAAGACTTGAGTGGACAGTGTCAGCATCTGACAGAGGAGGAATCCCAGGGTACAGGGAAGAGTTGGGAGAGCTTTTCTTGGGAATCACATGTTTTGTGATCCTACGTAGGACAGTTACTCCATATAAGATCTTTATCATGATTGACAGGTGGAGTCTGTTCCAAGGCTGTGGTAAGCAGTTGTCCTATGTGCAGCTACTCAGATACCAGAGACCTGTTTACAGTTACAGGGTGGGATAGAGTTTAGTAGCCTTTAAAGGAGAGTCAGAGTGAATCCTGCCGGGTAGGTTCAGATCCTAATGATGTTAGATAGGCAGAGGACCCTACTCATGGTTGGTGCCCTTGTCTCCTAAAAGCCAGCTAGTAGGATCCTGGCTTTTTGGAGGGATGCCATGGTCCATGGAACTTGGGAACTAGTAACTGAGGGCACTTTAAGACAGGTCAGCATGAAGCCTTAAAGACAAAAATGAATAGTTTTGTGTCTAAGACTAGACAGGACTTTCATGTCTTGTGGAAACAACAGTTATACGGCTTGCTTTCTGCTGCCTAAGGACAGCAGCTGTAGCCCTCTTGTGAATGACAGGATGGGTCCAAAGCATTTGCTCTCTGGTCATGGGGACGATTGTGAGCAGCTTGGAGCTGGGCCTTCTGGAATGGATGGATGCATGCGTGCATGCATGGATAGATGGTTGGATGGATGGACGCATGCATGTGTGCATGGATAGATGGTTGGATGGATGCATGTGTGCATGCACAGATAGATGGTTGAATGGATGCATGCATGCATGCACGGATAGATGGTTGGATGCATGCATGCATGCATGCATGCATGGATAGGTGGTTGGATGCTCGGTTGGATGGATGCATGAGTGGAACCACTGGCCCCATTTTCTACTCCCTGAGTTGCTCGCTGAGCTCAGCACAGGGCAGGGTTTCCTGCCTCTTGTTCCTGGCATCTATCCTTCCTCAGGAGGAGGGATTCAACTAGTCTCACAAACTTTCTAGCCATAATTTCCCTGGAACCTGTGGGACTGACCAAACCCCAGCACGTCTTTTTGTTCTTTAGGTGGACCGGGTCAGCTACCTGCTGCAGGAGATCTACGGCATCGAGAACAAGAACAACCAGGAAACCAAGGCACGTTCTTGTGGGCAACTACCTGGGCTCCAGGCTGGCCGCATGCCCAGGTTTCCCTCTATCTGCCTTTCAAATGCCTACTCACTGGATAACTGGCTCAGGTTTCCTAGGCCCAGAACCCACAAGGTTTGATGGGAAAGAGGCCTTTCCCTAGCGGTTTAGGACCCAGGCTCCATCATTTTTCCTTAATTCCTTCTTAGCAGTTGAGCCAATTAGAGTTTTGTGTCTCTGTGACTGACTACTTGAGAATAACAACTGAAGCAAGACCAGTTCATTCGCAGATTTACAGTGCCAGTCTACCATGCAGGGCTAGTGTGTGGAGCAAAGGAGCTCACATCGTGGTAGCCGGGAGAGAGAGACAGGAAGGGCACAACCTCCCCAGCTCCCTGAGCACTTGCCTTTAGTGGCCTACTTCCTCCAGGTAGGACCTACTTCTAGCGTTCCCAGAACCTCCCTGATAGCTGGGTGTCAGAGTCTCCGACACAGAGCCTTTTGGAGAGACACTTCATACACCCCAACAACAGCGGAAGACAGCAGGCTTTTTAATGTTTTGTTCTTTTCCCAGCATGTTTGCATCACTAAATTGTCCTGGCAGCCTGGGTCCGGGGACCTTCTTCTGTCTCTTTCCCATCTAGACAGGGCTGCCTTTAGACTTTTTCCTCATTGGCTGAACCTTCCTGTCTCCTGGTTCCCACCTCCTCACAGACAGTGAGCTCTCTAGACTGGTAGACAGACAGACAGACATTTCAGACAGTTCTAGAAGCTGTGGTAGCTGATGGTGGAGGTTCAGCAGGGCCTGGGAGATGCAGCAGAAGGAAATGGGAGCCTGGCTGCTTCTTGCATTATTATTTTAAAGATATAATAATGTACATCAATTTGTTGACTATTTTGTATGAGGGCTAGAACAATTTTTTTTTGTGTGTACGCGCACATGCGTAAGTCAGAGGACAATTTGTAGGAGACAGTCCTCTCTTCCACAGCATGAGTCCTGGTGGATTGAGCTCAGGTTGTCAGACTTAGTAGCAAGCATCTTCACTTACTAAGCTGCCTTGGTGGCCCAGCCAGACCTCCTGGTTTTAAAGCCTTTGAAAGTCAGCCTGGTGTGGTAATGCACACCTGTAATCTCAGCACATAGAAGGCAGAGGCAGGAGGAAAGAAAGCTACAAGTTTGAGACCAATCCACGGTACATAGTGAATTCCAGGTCAGCCAGAACTAATAGACAAACAAGACTAGAAGTCAACACCCACTTTGATGTGGCATCAAGAGAGCTGGAAATGGCCAGAGCTGGGCAGGCAGGCAGCTTGGCCAGGGTGACTCCGTATTGCTCACTTGCATTGACACCAGGGTCACATAGTATTTTTGGCTTTAGGAGCCATCTGTGGTTTGTTTGTTTGTTTTTTCAAGATTTATTTATTTAATGTATATGAGTACACTGTCGCTCTCTTCAGACACACCAGAAGAGGGCATCAGATCCCATTATAGATGGTTGTGAGCCACCATGTCTTTGCTGGGATTTGAACTCAGAACCTCTGAAAGAGCAGTCAGTGCTCTTAATTGCTGAGCCATCCCTCCAGCTCCTATTTGTTTTTTAAGATAGTCTCTCCCTATGTAGCTCCTGCTGTCCTAGAACTCACTATGTAAACCATGCTGGCCACAAGTTTAAACAGATCCACCTGCCTCTGCTTCCTGAGTACTAGAACTAAAGGTGTGTGCCACTACACCAGGTTAGCTATCTGATTTCTCTGGCAGCCACTTGGTGCTGCAGCTGTAGCTCAGAAGTAGCCCCAGATAGTGCAGAGATGCTTATGTGTGGCGGTGTTCCAATAAACAAGCAGGTTCAGGCGCCCAGTTCATGTGTAAGGCATCTCCTTACTCTCCTTCCAGGTCCTGGTATGGTTTCTGGAAGCAGATATAAATGAAAGTATTTCCAAGTTAGATCTGCTTAATGATTCTGGCTGAGTAGACAGTTCCAGCTGTTGTAGAGACACGTGGTTCGGTGCTGTCCTTCCTCTCTCTGCTGCTTTATAGCCTGTCTGGAGTTGGGGGAGGCAAGGGTTCTCCCTGGTGTGTGTGCCTGGTGCTCCCCCCATGGTGCTCGAGGAGCTCCAGGTGACCCTGATACCTCCTGCTCCCTGTGCCTCTGGGGATGGCGGCACACATAAACACAGGAGGGCTTGCTCCAGGTAGCATCAGACTCACCCTCAGGCTCTTATGAAGCCACTGACACACAGACATTTGTCTCCACAGCCTTCTGACGATGAGAACAGTGACAACAGCAGTGAGTGTGTGGTGTGCCTGTCAGACCTGCGGGACACGCTGATCCTGCCCTGCCGCCACCTGTGCCTCTGCACTTCCTGTGCTGACACGCTGCGGTACCAGGCCAACAACTGCCCCATCTGCCGGCTGCGTGAGCATACCCAGGGTTTTGAGTGTGAAGATGCAGGAGATTTGGGGCTGCTTATTCCAGGCAGTGTGGGGACTGCCATTCCCTACTGCGTGAAAAATGGAAACACCATGAGTTTTCATGCAAGGCATGGTGTTGATCCTTCAGGGAAAGATTAGAAGGAAGAGAAGTGCTCCAAGGCAGAAGTATGGTGACGCTTGAACCAGGCAGGTTAAGCTCTGAACAGAGTCTGTTGTTGTCAAGGTTACATAGGAACTGTTCTTGAAAACCTTAAAGTAAGTCAAAAGCAGAACATTGCGGTGGGTAGAAACTCAGCACGTGATGGTCGGGTTGTTGCCAACATTGTAGACTCTAAGGAAACTCACCCAGGCTCATGGCTAGTAAAGTGACAGAAATGGCTTCTTGGTGGAGTTTTTGCTTCTGCTCTTGACCTCACTGTCTGAAAGCAGCGTGTCACAGTGGTTGTCCTTGAGAGTCAAGTGTGTGTCCATATAATGTGTGAGTTAGCACTGTGGTAGTTCCTTTAGGTCATAAGACAGGTTGCACATACAGAAAGGGAGAATATAGTGTCTGTTGGGGGCTCCCAGTGACTCAGCTGAGGTGAGACAGAGCCACAGGTGGGCTGCCTTGGGTAGTTCACAGCCCTTTTTGCAAGGGAAGCAGATTGTTCCAGCCTGAGTTTCTGTAGGCCTTGGTACCACATGTGACAAAGGACTTCCATAGAGGGTCGGTCCCCAGTGACCCAGTGGCCAAGATTTGCTCTTTCTGGAGTTGTTCTTTCAGCACTGCCCCATTGCAAACCTACTCCTGAATAGACGCAGCTGTTTGGGCTTCAGCCTGTGAGAGTACTATGAAGCCGAGCACCAAGCCTGGCCTCCTGGGGCACTCTGGGAGTGTGGTAGTGGGACCCAGAGGTCAGCAGGGCTGGAGCAAGTATGTGTCCTCGGCTGGGCTGCAAATATGGAGCTACGAGTTCTATCCACAGTGCACGTCCTTCCTTTCCTGGTTGCTATATATCCAAGTACAAGAGGTTGTGGAGAAGTGAGGCTGTTGTAGGAACCTCAGTAAACAGGGCATACAGGCCTTGTGTCTGTGTCCAGTGCTGGAAGCAGATGGGAACTAGGGGGCATGGCCATTGGAGCGAGTCTGGTCAGGATGGCAGCTGTGTGTAGGGCTGAGGTTGGAGGAATGGGTAGAAAGGGCCCTGCTGTGAGATTTGGAAGGTACCAGAACGTACTGCAGATGTGACTAGAAAGGCCAGTGTCCTATGGCCTGTTCTGATTGCACAGCATCAGGATACAGGCTGATGGCGAACCTTACTTGATCCTGATTTATGGCACATTTATCATAGATTCATGGGCCTCACCTCCCTCCACTGTGTCTTTGGAATGTCACACCGTTTCCTGCTAGGCCACATTTGTGGACAGAACTGGCACTAGGAGATGACCTTTGTCCTAATTTGTCCCTTCTGCTACATAACCAGTATCCATCCCAGTTGTCTTTGGTAGACATCACATGTCCTTGCTCCTGTCTTGCCCTCTGAAGAGCTCATGGGCAGAAGCCTGTAGTCTGGAGCCCTCTGTGGTCTCCACTGTTTCAGCCGACTGGTATGAGTGGCAGCCACAGCTGCCGTTACGTGTAGAGGGGACCTTAGACAGCTGTTAAGTCTCTTAGCTGCCCTTAGAAATTGCCCAGTTCTCCATCTGCTAAGGATTCCTTCTGCTTCTGATTTGGAAACATGTTCCTTGTTTCTTGGCACTGTGAGTGGCAAAGTGTGATCAGTGTCCACAGTCTCTAGTGTCTTCCCTTGCTTCTGAAGGTGCGTCCTTCACATGCTGTTCTTACTTTCTGCTGCAGCATTCCGAGCTCTCCTGCAGATTCGGGCTGTGCGGAAGAAGCCAGGGGCCCTGTCTCCCATCTCCTTCAGCCCTGTCTTGGCCCAAAGTGTGGACCACGATGAGCACTCTGTAAGTGCCTTTCCTCTTCCTTGTTCTTGCCTATAAGGTAGGCATGGCCCCCACAGCAGCCTGTGAGATACTAATGAAGGACCAAGCAGTGCTGTGCT
This sequence comes from Uromys caudimaculatus, assembly GCA_028551405.1. NCBI lineage: Eukaryota > Metazoa > Chordata > Mammalia > Rodentia > Muridae > Uromys > Uromys caudimaculatus. The sequence continues at coordinate 87,697,280 of CM052710.1, forward strand.
GCATGAGCCTGCCAGGCAAGGGTGGACCTCCAGTGTTTGCTACCCTTTCCACCACTGCCGTAGGCAGCACCCTTTGAGGGGCCCCTGTATGTTACTATCTGTGGGCTAGCTTCAGCTGCAGCCTGGAGGTGTCTTCTACAGATTGCCTAGGTAAGCCTTGTTTCAGGCAGATCAGGAAGGCCTTGCCAATTAAAAGACCTAAAGAGCGAGGCATAAATAACGAGATGAGACACATACAGAAGTGCTCAGAGACATGAGAGTGATAGCTAGAAATGGGTGGGAGTCTGCAGGAGAAGCTCAAGCAGTTGGGGAGGGAGGGGGAGGGAGGGAGGAGGAAGGGGGAGGGAGGGAGAGCTCAGTTTGGGACAAGGCCTTGTCTTCAGCTCCCATGCGCATCTGCCACAGGGACCAGTAGCTTTTGAAGGGCTTGCCTCCATTTGAAGAGGAAGAATAATAAGCTCTGTGGCCTGGACACCCAGGGACGGGACAGAACCTCTGTCCCCAGAAGACCTGCTCCATTTCTTTACAGCCAGCAAGCTCTGCAGATGTGCTGGACTCTCCCACAGCAGACTTCTGGAAACTGGGCCAACAGTTTGATTTTGTTTTGTTTTTTGAGACACGTTCTCTTTGTGTAGCCCTGGCTGTTCTGGAACTCATTTGCTGGCTAGGTTGGCCTCAAACTCAGAGATCCACCTGCCCCTACCTCCTGAGTGCTAGGATCAAAGGATGTGCCATAGCACCTGGCCTATGCCAACATTTAAAAGCTAGAAGTGTTCCATGAAATGGAGATTTTTTTGGCCTCTCTGTCAAACCTGAGGCTTTGTTCAGGCCCATGGACTAGAGATGTGGCATTCCTGCTGTGATGGGCCATCCCCTGCCATACACAGTGGGCTACTGCAACACCTCTGCTCTCTAGCATACTGTGTGGTCTTTGGTTGAAGAACCATATGCTCACCAACTATGTGCTTGCTGGCTGTAGGAGAAATGGCCCTGAGCTGGGGCTGCCCTGTGAAGGAGGGGTCTGGATGTTGCAGATCCATGAAGGAGGGGTCTGGATGTTGCAGATCCATTGGTACTGGGCAGTACTGGGCTTGTTGGTTGGTTTTGCCCTGGTGGTTGAAGGTCAGATGGACCCCATTCTGTTCGTCCTCTTATTCTGAGTGAGCCAATTGCAGGATAGATGCAACCTTGATTTGCAATTAGCCAGAAGCTCTAATGTGCTCTGGCAACTACCTGCCTTTTGCAGGGTTCTGAGAACCTAAGTGGGTGCTTGTTCTCTGCCACCTGCCCTGTTGCCCTGTTGAGGCCATTTCTGTGAAGTACCAGATGAGGTCTCCAGAGAGTCATTCAGTAAAAATGAGGCTGACTGACCAGCCATTCTCATGTCACCTTGGCCAAGACCTCTTCTCCTGGGGAGACCCAGACCATGAGTAGGTTAGGTTGAAGATGAGGACAGATTTCATACCTTTCCTCTCTGTTTGGGGCCCACTGCAGGGCTCCCAGGAACTGTGTGTATGTGTAAGCAGCCTGTGCAGAGCCCTGATGCAGAATTTTTGTTGTGTTGAATATATGGTCTCTCTCTCTCTCTTTTTTTTTTTTTTTTTTTTGGTTTTTTTTTTTTTTTGGTTTTTTTTTTTTTGGTTTTTTGAGACACGGGAGTATATGGGTGTGCTTGGAGGGCAGTAAACCAGAGACCTGTCTCACCCCACTAGTCCCCATGCCATGTGGCGGTAGAAGTTGTAAAACATGTGATTTTTATTTTGACAGTGTCCCTTTAAAAAATCAAAGTCGCACCCTGCCTCCCTGGCCAGCAAGAAACCTAAAAGGGAAACAGTAAGTGTGTTTAGTCATATAGCTCCGTATTTGCCTCAACCCTTAATTTTAAACCAACAAGTGTGGGAGGTCATTTTAACCCCAAGCTAATATATTTAACACACTTTGTCAAATCTGCTCTCCCTAGTCCCAGCCTCCCTGCCCAGGAAGGGAGTTTTATGGCACAAGCAAAGCTGAAGGTCTGTTGTTGAGTGTCGGTGCCTGGTGGTGGCCTGCCCTGGCCCAGCCTTTCTCGCCAGCTTTGCTCGCTGTAGCTCCTGACTGCCCTGTTTCCCTTTTGTTTCTTGCTGGCAGTGGAATGGATGTTGAAGGTGGAACTGATAACGCTGCTCCTTTTGGCACATGGCATTCCCTGCATGCTTGTTTGTCCTGCATCCTGGCTGACTGTCTCTTGAAGTTTGGCTCTTTGGGCCGAGGACTCTGGTTTTCTGATATTTTTCCTGCACCCTAGGCATCAGACAGAGCAAGCAAAAGTCAGATAGTGGCCAAAGCCAGTTGAAAGCTAGTGTAACTGAGGGAAGAAGCTTAGGAAACAATGGGTTTGTCCTTGATGGAGGGTGTGGGGCAGGAGGCAGTCCTTCACCTATAAGTTGAAGGCAGGTGGGGACAGATGAGAGTTAGCCAGAGGACCAGCACCAGCCTGGCGCACATCACGTTTTCCAGGGCTGCTGCCCTGCGTGAGCACTCATGAGTTCTGCCCCTCTTCCTGGTCTCTGAGAGCCCGTGGGAGCAGTGCAGCACAGTTGTCGACAGAACTCCATGGCCTGGCCGCTATTCCCTAGAAGCTGGGCATGGTCCTTTTCCCTTACCCCCGCCAGACCCATCTACTCCTAATGAGAAGCTGCAGTAGCTAGCACCCACCCACACCCCCACTGTTACCCTGCTTGGGGTCCCTGGAGGCCATACTTCCCATGGTCTAGGGCAGCACTGGTTCTCCTGCCTCTGGCATGGCTCTGCTCTGCCTGATCCTGAGTTTTCCTGTTTTCACTAACCCCTCACACTTTCCAGTTCTGCAAGGTGGGAACAGCAAGCTATGTAGGACCTTGGTAACGATGGGGACAGTGGCTTTTGCAGACCTTAATGATCACTCTGGACATCTGGGTATTGGGATGTGTGCTGGAGCTGGTGGCCAAGGGAATCCTGAGCAGGATGGCTTTCATTCTGCAAGGTAGCTTTTGATAAGAGATGGGGCTTAAGTCTTTGGGAGGTGGCGTGATCAAGACACAGCCAAGCAGGTCTAGGGAGGAGAATGTCCCAGTTCTGTAGTTTCATGGCTGTGGGCAAGGAGCCTGTCTGGTCCCTCCTCACTTGACTTTGTTCCCACAGAGTTCTGACAGTATCCCACCTGGCTATGAGCCCATCTCCTTGCTTGAGGCACTCAATGGTCTACGTGCTGTCTCCCCGGCTATCCCATCAGCTCCCCTCTATGAAGAAATCACCTACTCAGGCATCTCGGACGGTCTTTCCCAGGCCAGCTGTCCCCTTGCTGGACTTGATCGAATCATAGAAAGTGGCCTACAGAAGGGCAAGACACAGAGCAAGTCTCCAGACAGGTGAGGCCAGTGTCCAGTCTCCCTTGGTGAGGTGTGTCAGCACATGGAGTGAAAGTGGGAGTATGTAAGAGAGGGAGGGAAGATCTGCTGTATGTGCATGTAAGACTTGCAAGGTTTCTCTGTGGTTTTACAGAACTTTATGGCGCATTTTGTTCCTTGGTAATTGGGACTCAGAAGGCCCAGCAGCAGGTGAGACTCTGCCATAGTTGTCATAGCCAGCACTGAGCAGAGCAGTACATCAGGGAAAGTGCTGGGCTGAGGCTCCCAGTGTTCACAAGGCCTCAAACCACACCAATTGCTTGCTGTCAGTAAATTGAACAGGCCTGTGCCATGTCCCTGCCCAGGGAGCTGATTTGAATCTTGGAATTTTTGGCAGGTGGTCACTTAAGCATATCTCACCAAAGAAGCAGCAGTAACAGCTGACATGGGGATGCTGAGGTGTGAAGCAGGTGTACCTTGTGTCTTAGTCAGGGTTTCTCTTGCTGTGATAAAACACCATGACCAAAAGCAAGTTGGGGAAAAAGGGTTTATTTGACTTACACTTCTACATCTTCTGGCATGAACTAAAAACAGGACAGGAACCTGGAGGGAAGAGCTAATGCAGAAGCCATGGAGGAGTGCTGCTTACTAGCTTGCTCTTCATGGCTTGTTCAACCTGCTTTCTTTTTTTTTTTTGGTTTTTCAAGACAGGGTTTCTCTGTGTAGCCCTTGCTGTCCTGGAACTCACTCTGTAGACCAGGCTGGTCTCAAACTCATGGAAACACACCTGCTTCTGCCTCCCAAGTGCTGGGATTAAAGGCGTGTGCCACCACTACCCCGCTCAACCTGCTTTCTTACAGACCCTAGGAGCACCAGTCCAGGGATGGCCCCACTGCAATGGGCTGTCCCTCCCCCATCAATCATTCATTAACTCAGAAAAATGCTGGGACAAGCTTAAGCTCTACTCAGATGACTTTAGTTTGTATCAGGTTGACAATAACAGGCAGCACACCTTGCTGCTACTGCTACCTCTGTTGGCTGAGCCAGATGTGTGATCCCTTTCCGGGCTTTGCGCAGTGACTCTTTCCACTGCTTATCTGTTTGTATTGGATGACCCAGGGCTTTCAGCAAGTTGTACCTACTGCCTTTATAGTAGCATGAGAACTTAAATGGGTATTTTTGCTAGGTTGTTCTTTTTTTCTTACTGTTAATCTTATTTTTAGTTAGCATACACAACAGTGGTAATCACTGTGGCATTTCACACATCTGTATCATTATTGGGCCCAAACTCCTCCCACACACCCCATACTGGCTACTTTCCTCTCCCAAAATCGGCTCATTTATATACACCTTCATTACCCTATAATGTCTGTCACTGCCTCCTTTTGGCCACTTCTCCCCCACACAGTCCCCTTCTGCTTTCATGCCCTACATGTTAATATACTTATTAAATTTATACTTACTAAAATCTGGATTCTGCAGCATATGAGGGAGTCTCAGTCTGGCTCATTTTTAAAACATAATCTCTAGTTCTATCAGTTTTCCTGTAAATGACTAATTTATTTATCTGGTTTGGTTTGGTTTTTCAGGACAGTGTCTCTCTGTGTAGTGCTGGCTGTCTTGGAACTCACTCTGTAGACCAGGCTGGCCTCGGATGCAGAGATCTGCCTGCCTCTGCCTCTGGAGTGCTGACCTTAAAGGTGTGCATCACCTGGCAATCTCACGCTTTTTGATTCTTCTGAGATGCTCTCGTATGCATCTCTGCTGGCTGGCCTAGAGCCCTGATTCTCCTGCCTCTCTCCCAAGAGTCGCACAGCTCAGGCTGTATGTCTTCTGCAGACTGCCTTGAACTCATTTATTATTCATTTATTATTATTGAGTTGCTGTCTGGAGTACAACTTTTTGAGGTTCTATGTGCCCTCAGTATTGATCTCCTGTCAGAGATGGGTTTTGTGTATCTGTGTATTTCTGGAGTGCCATGTGCATGCCAGGCCAGGGTTCTACCAAAGAGCTCCAGCTCCATCCTCAGCATCACAAGAGGCTCTGGTGCCACACTCCTCAGGCTGCCCAAGAGTCAGTCTTGTTCCTTTGGAGACTAGCATGGGGTAGCTGGCCATTCTTGCTATGCTGACATCCTCAAGGAGAAAAGTGTAAGAAGGTGTGTCTTCTGCAAGCTGCCCAGGCCCCTGTACTCTGTGTATATGGTGGAACAGCTCCAGAGACAGTCTCCTCTGCTGTTTGCTGGTGTCTCTTCTTCTAGTGTCAGGCTGTCAGGCCTGTGCTGGTGTCCTTGTGGGGCAGGAGGTTGTTGGGCAGGCCCTGCTTTCTAGTTGTTCAGGTCTGTGCTGAAGTACACCGCTCCCTAGGGAGCCTCTGTTGAGCAGGTTCACTTTTTGAATCTTTGCATAGATGTCACCTCCCCCAGATGCCTCTTACCTGTCTCCTGGTGTATATGCAAAGGCTGCTGCTCTGTGGCTTCTTGTAGGATTGCATTCCTCATACAGCTGTCCTACAGCCCTGCTTCTTTCCTTTCCCCAGCACCCTGCGGTCTCCATCATCCCCCATCCACGAGGAGGATGAGGAGAAGCTCTCAGGGGACTCGGATGCTCCTCTCCCACCAAGCAGTGTGGAACTGGTGCTGCGGGAGAGCAGCTCCCCTGAGGTGAGGCTTGCTTCTCCTCTCCCCAGCCCTCTAGGCAGTGCCACACTGATCCACAGCTAGACAAGTCAGTGTCCCTGATCAGGCTGGGGAGCCTTGTGGTGGAGTCACTTTGAAGTTTATAGGTAAGGCCACATGTGAAGCCTAGCTTCCAGTGACATCTTTGCATCCCTGTGGCATCTTCCCTCTGCCCTCAGCTTAGGCTCAGGGATTTGGCCCTTTTGACCTGAGGACGTTTGCACCAGAGGCCTTTTCCTCTTTGTCTTCTAGAGTTTCGGAACAGAGGAGGTGGATGAGCCATCCCTAAAGCAAGGTAAGCCACTTCTCCCAGGTCTGACCCTGAACCCTTGGCAAGGGCTTGGCTAGGGACATACACCCCCTCACCCCTGCCCCACTCTTGCCTTTAGGAACCTGGACAGTCAGTGTGCAGAGATGGTGAAGGGCATTGTGACACTGGCCAGCACAGCGTGTGTTGGAAAATCTGCCCATGTGTGGGAGCCATTTGTCATAATGTGTTTTTGGAACTTCCTGGCTGTCTCTTCCTGATGAATTGAGGACAGCTGACATCTCCTTACCTCCCTATACTGGAGGGCTTAATGAGTAGCCTAGGAGGCTTGGGTTCCCCCATTCTTCTTGCTGGCTATGTTGGGTGGTAAGAAGCCCCCTCAAGCCTGCCTCTGCTTACTCCTTGCCATGTTACTGCTGGACAGAAAAGTAAAGCAAGATTCAGGCTGGCATCTAGGAGAGGCCCAAAGAATGATGATGTGCCCCCCAATCCCCATGTAATTGTAGCTGCTGTGTTGTGTCCTACATCCTGCTGAGAGGTCCTCTCATATGAGGCCCACCTGCAGGAGACTGAGGCCCTGGGTGTGAGGGGGGCATCCTCTAAGAGCAGTGTGGTCTCTTCAGCCTTTCTAGCCTGGCCTTGTATTTCTGTCCTCTGCCTCAGGCAGGGCTTCAGCTTCCCACCTACGGCCTGGGCTCCTCCCACTATGCAAGCTCTTTACCTAGGCAGAAAAGTCTACAGGGATTAGGAATGCAGGTTCAAGTTGTTAAGGACCTGGGTGAGGCAAAACTAGGCATGGTCCTCAGGGCTGCTCCAGAAGGGTGCCCTGCAGCTCACAACCCCTGGGGGTGATGGGGCCATTCCTGACTGCTCAGCTGCAAGGAAGAGCAAAGGACAGCTACCACCTGGCACCAACCAGACTGGTTTTGAAACAAAAGAAACAAAACTTCTCACCTTATGCATATGCCCACCATTGTGGTCTCTGGAGTTTATGGAGTCACAGTGGACCACAAGGACCTCTCCTACCTGTGTGTCCTGATTTCACTCCTCTGCCTGCTGCAGGGAGCCGAGTACCCTCTATTGATGCCATCCTGCAGGATGGCAGTCCCCAGCATCATGGTTGCAGCCAGCCAGTTCCTCCTGCTGACATCTACTTACCAGGTAACGTTTAAAATGTTAACCTTTGGGCACAGCCTTCCTCTGTCTCTGAGGGGACTGGAGGAAAAGGGGAATCTCTGAGACCTGTTGTACCCTTTCAGAGCCCAGGTCCTCTCTGGCTCTAAACTCTGCTAATCCCCACAGCAGGGGTCAGGCCTGGCTTAGTCTGCCTTCTGACTTGCTGCTGGCCCTAGGGGTTCTTTCCCACCCTAGGTGAACTTTGCCTGAGGAAGGCAGGACAAGCTGCTTGCAAAAGGTCAAAGTCTGTTCTCTGGCTGCTCCTTGCACAGGCCTGAGGAAGCTAGTCTAGTTCTGCAGAGTGCATTCTTTCTTCTTCTGTGGCCCATGCCAGAGAGATGTTTGCCTGGGGCTGACCTAGGCTACCGTCCAGGTGTACGGCAGCACTTTCCGAGTAGGGCGCACTGGTTGGGCCACTGGCAGTAGGCCAGGAGCTTGCTGTTGCTTAGTTCTTCCTCTGTTCTGCTGGGATGAAGTCCTCAGCTTCACACCGGGAGCTCTAAATCTTTCATAATAGCTCTGGTATTTGGGAATTTGGATAAACAGCCACTAAGTACTACACCTTCTTAAAAGTGCAATTTAAGGGAGCTAGGCCGCTCCCACGTAGCAGGGAAACTCCCTTGCCCCTGCTTGGCCCTGAGGCCAGTCTTGCTCACTTTTCCAGGGCTGCTTGATATTGGTGGATTGTGAGATCCTTTGGCAGAAAGGGCCTCCATCTGCCCCTGTCGTCTGGATGTGAAGTGACCCATAGAGGCTGTCCAGGACACAGGGGTCATCAGGTCATCAAGTGTGGGAGAGCAGCTATGAGTTGTCTTAGTAGATCACCATGGCCTATCCAAAACAAACCCACAGGTGAAGTGTGTTTAGAACCAGCACATTCTATAAGGACACAATTCTAGTATGTTCTTGGGAACACCTCAAGTATCTATTGTTATTGTTAATTTGGCTAAGCAGAGAGTCAGGAGAGATCCCTGGGCCTCTTGAGTTCTCAGTATGAGCTTTGCTCCTGCAGATGGCCCTGAGGACACCTTCACTGTCCAGCATAGAGTATTTAATCCCTGCTGTGGCCTGCAGCACATTAGGATTAACCACAGAGACAACTATAGGCAAGTGTCTTAGGCCTTGTTAGGCCCACTAGGTAAGTGGGAGGTAGTCAGCTGTAGCAGCTATAGGAGAGGCAGGGTCTGTGTGCACAGTTGCCGAAGAGCTAATCTTGCCCGGCTCTACACAGGAACTGCTTCTGGATCTGAGCCCCCCTCCGAGAACCATTCATTATAGAGGCTTACTCCATGACAGTAGCCTGGATTGCTATCTCTGCACATCCTGTTGGAGCACCTCTGGAGGGTGGTGGAAGGGCTCTGTGACAGTTTCACATACCTGCATGTGTTTCTCACTCACACGGTGGCACTCTCTCTTCTGCTGGCTTTTGTCTGAGAAGGTGCATATCTTTATCTTTGTAAGGAACATACATGTAGCTGGTATCTTTACTTTCTGACAATTTTACTACTATCCCCTGGATGCAGCTGAATTCACTGAATTCAGGTCCCCTGCAGATGGAAAGAACAAGGCTGGGGGAAATCCATGAAGCAGAGAGGACTCTGCTGGGTCCTCTCCATGGTCCAGTAGCCTGGCTTCCGTAGCCACGAGAGGAACTATGCCTGTTACCATCACATGCACACATGTCTCTCTCTTGGTTAGAAAGTTGTCCAGGATCTCTCCTGGTGGTTCTTGTTGCAGCAGGTGATGTATGGATAGTTTGTTTCTAGATAGTTCCCACCCCTGACTGACCCTAAAGTTCATGCCTTTCTGCTAACTGAGCTCCGTCTATCTCTCCCTCCTCTCTGCACAGCCCTGGGTCCTGAGTCGTGCTCTGTTGGTATAGAGGAGTAAGCTGGTACGTGACCTTTCCTCCACGCTTTTGGTGGCTTGGCTGGGTATATCTACAGAGAAGAGCCCAATCCCCCGAGGGCTGCTTTCTGGATCCAGAGTCCAGAGCCACTAAAGGTTGCTGCACTTTTGTGTCTGAAAGGTGGCTTCCTGGCGTTCCTGGCTTTGGAGCCAGAGGGTCTCCTACCTGGACAGTTGTCCATCCAGGCTCTTCTAAAGTGATAGCGTAGGGTCCCTTGAGCAGCTACTCAACCCATCCCTGGTAGGAGGAAGGCGTTGGAGAATCAGGGAGCCCTAGAAACATGCACAGCAATGTCCTGGGGCCTGCACACAGTGTGTAACTACAGTTTGAAAAAACAAAATTCAGGGCTGGAGAGATGGCTCAGCCCTTAAGAGCACTGATTGCTCTTCTAGAGGTCCTAAGTTCAATTCCCAGCAACCACATGGTGGTTCACAACCATCTGTAATGGGGTCTGATGCCCTCTTCTGGTGTGTCTGAAGACAGCGACAGCAACAGTATACCCACATACATGAAATAAATAAAACTTTTTTTTTTTTTAATTCAGTACTGGGGATTGAACCTAGGCAGGCACTCTACCATTGAGCTGTATCTCCAGACCTCTTTACTTTTTGAGACGGGGTCTTATTTTACAAAGTCCCCTAGGCTGGCCTTGAACTTTCTCTGTAGCCCAAACATACTTTTAATATACATTCCTCCTGCCTCAGCTGCAGTTGTGGCTTTAAGCAGTATTTCAGATTTGTACCAGTCACGGGAGGCCCTAGCTCACCTCCTACCAGTGTTTCAGTCTATGGGACATATATATTCTCCCAGGTCTGTTGTGTCCTGGGGGGGTGGGGGGTGGAGAGAAGGTTCAGTGGTTAAGAGCACTGGCTCCTTCCCAGAAGACCCTGATTTGATTCCCGGCATCCACATGGCAGCTAACAACCCTCAGTAACTCCAGTTCCAGTGGATTGGACACCCTCTTCTGGCCTTTGTGGGTACCAGGCATGCAACTTCTGCACAGAGATACACACTCATACTTAAAATGAAAATAAAACATTTAAAAAATAGAATGCCAGGCATGGTGGCGCATGCCTTTAACCCCAGCAGCACTCAGGAGGCAGAAGCAGGCGGATCTCGGAGTTCCAGGACATCATGGTCTAGAGAGGGAGTTACAGGATAGCTAGGGCTGCACGGAGAAACCCTGTCTCTGGTTTTTTTTTTTTAAAAAAGCCAAGCCTCTCAATTCACTTGTCACTGTGGCCTCTGTCCCCTGTCCTGGTATGCAGCTCTCTTGTGGACTGCTCAGCTTTTCTGTCTTGAGACCATCGTTGCCACTGGGAACCTGTCCATCCTGTCTTTGAAACCTGCCACACCACACACACAAACAGTCTTAGGGACCAGTGGGATTGGAGAGAGATGCAAGGCCACAGAGTAGCCCAGATTGCTGGTTACAGAAGCTGTGAAAACTAGGCTGACAAGCCGGGACTCTTCTTTCTTCTTAAGGTTCTTACAGAGGGGCGAGCAGCCTTTCCTGTCAGGGTTCCCCAGAAGGATGGCACCATCACAGCCAGGTTCACACAGCCTGTCTGGGAAGTGCCTAGTTGGTGAGCCAGGGAGCCAGGCCTCGTGCTGCTGCTTTGGTTTTGGTAGGGTTCATGGTTCTCAGAACTTGCTTGTCCCCCTTGAGCTGCGCTCCTGAAACAACACTGCTATTTATAACTTCTGTAGGAGGAAGGGGCAGCTGTGTTGGGGTTAGGTTGGGGGATGTATCATAGGTTGCCTTTCCTGAAGCTACAGTTCCTAAAGCAGAGGGCAGAACTGGAATTGTCTATCTCTCCAAAACTCTGCCCTGGGATAACACTACACAGCACCATAACGCTGACACCTAGGACTGAGCAGAGAGGCCTCTGGAAGACAGACAGGCTCAGGACCGCTTCTCCAGTGAAGCTTCTTGTCCAGGCCGCCCAAGTACCAGCTTCTTGGTTCCCACCTGCTCCCTTTCCTATGCTAGAGTTGGCTGAACTCCAGCTAACCCAGTGGTAAAGCTCTTGTCTTGACTTGTATTTCTGAGGTCTAGGAAGTGTAGTCAAGGTAGGCGACCCAGTGGTCAGCAGCCCACAGCTACCCTGTGGGTGCAGCTCTACTGCCTGGTACCAAGGGGTGATCTGTCTGAGGTATGGAAGACAGATGTAACTCATGGCCTGGGACTCAGGGGTCCCTAGCTTTTTATGAGGTCATATCTGCTATTCCTGCCAGATGGTATGTACCCAGGTTATGGGATGGAGGGTGTTAGGTGGTCCTGCCCCCATGAGGCTCTGGGTTGATGAACAGATGCAAGACCACCAGCCAATCATGACCCCCTCCTTCCTCTGCTCCCACCTACAGGATGGTCCACCTCCATGGAGACGCCACACAGCCTTGGCACCACCAGCTCCCCCTGGCCTCTGCTGAGTGGCTCTAGTCCTGAGCCTGGAGCTGCTGAGCTGACCCCACTCTGAGAGTCTGGCTCAGCAGGCAGTACAGAGCCCTCAGCATCCCAAACATTGCCAGGAGGCTTCCCTGGACCCCAGCGAGACCCTGGCCTCTCCTGTCTGCACGCCTCATGTGGCACTGGGATTTGTGGGGCCACAGTGAACCTTGATCAAATTGCACAGTGGGTTGTTCCTCCACACACCCTCCTTTTTTATGGTCAATATATTTGTAAATGGTACAAGATGAAGGACAGCAGCTGTCTCCATGGGTCACAAGACCTAGAGGGACTCTCCCCAACTGTCAAAGCTGATGCTTTGAGCATGTAGCAAACCAGCATAAGAGAATCTACCTGTGGAGTGAAGTATCATCTTCATAAATGTCCTGGAAGGTGGGCACCCCAGGTTACGGTTGATGAAGGAACAGTGCCTGTCTGCCTGTCTCATGTGTGACCCCAAGGCAGCCAGGCTGTCACTGCTGCTTTCACCTTACAGATGTCCTGACCATGGGTGGCCCTCCTTGGAGCCTCCTCCAGGTCCCCTCCTCCTCTGCTCTACTCCCTACTAGTGACCTCTGGCAGCTGAGGCAGCTGTGGGCCTGGGTAGTCAGACTGTGTTAACACCACAGTCCTTTGCAGTGGTCAGTGTCCAGTACCCCTCACAGGTCCTGCTTCACTCACATCCTCACATGCCTCCAAGATGGAGCTGTTTGTGCTTGCAGGGCAACACTGCCCACCACCTGCCAGGGAAGAGCCTGAGCAGCTTCCATAACAGATCCATTGCCAGTTACCTGTCCTTTTACGTTTCTTACTAATCTATTGTCTAAGGCTTCTGTCAGAGCCCACCTAGGAGCAGGATCCAAGTGATACTTTGTTCTAAGGCAGAAGTGACCCATGGGTGGTCCCAGGGCAGAGGTGTCCCCCAGCAGTGCAGCTCCCTGGTGGGTTGGCAGAGGGACCTCAGCCTAAGGAGCTGCTCTGCCATTCACCCAGGTGACAACCTGTAGCAATGCATGGAGACCCCTTTAGGCTCAGGGTTGCTTGAGCTCTGGCTCTCCCCCTGCTCCTTCCCAGCAGTGGCTGGCCTGGTCTCTTGGTAGGCCTGTAAGCACAGCTCTGTCTGCACATCCATCTCCTTCTCTTGCTGAATGCACATATGTGCACACATGTCAGCATGTGCATGCCCACCCCTCACTTCCCTGGCCTCTGGCCATGGTACTGGTGCCAGTACCGTGAAAGATGGGATGCAGACTGCACACTTAACTGTCTCAGATTCACATGTACTATCATTTGATGTACTCTGATTGGCTAGTTTTGGGTTCATTTTTACTGTATATTTATAGTAATAAAATCATGCAGCAATATTCTGTGTGTGCCTTTGTTCTGGCACAGCACTATGTAGGCAGCACTGTTGGCTTTTGATGTAATGACAGGACACTAGAGTGGTTTCTGGCAGAACTCCTGACAGATTTTGGTGCTGCCTTCATTTGCTTCTGTGAGAGGGGCAGTGAAAACATAGACAATGGTTTATTGCTATTTGTTTTGTTGCTTCTCTCTCTGAAGCTGGACTTGGAATTTGGCTCACTTACCTGAGCAATTGATGGATCTCAGCCTCCAGGTTGGCAGGTGGTCCTAGTTCTTATACCCGCCCCAACTCCTGTGATGTTTACTGAGCACTAATCAATGTGCCAGAGGAGGCCAAAGCCTATGGTAAGGCTTAGGTCCCTCATCATTTGAGCTGGAGTCACTTAGACGCTTAAGTCTTTAAAGGCATGGTTTCACAGGACAATGGAGCCACAAGCTCGGAGTCGAGCCTGGGGGGGGGGGGGGCTGCTCCCTCATGGATGAGGTGGATATTGAGACTTCCAGCTGCCCTTTCAGGGATGTTCCGGGACTCGAGACTGGCACATCTCGATAATCAGTGTACGTCCCCAGGACAACCTGACCTCCGTGCGGTCCATATTGGAAGTTGTAGTTTTCTGGTGGTCGTGGGGTCTCCTGTGCAACTTGGGAGAGTCGTGAACTACTTGACCCCACCCCTACCCCGCCTCCGCCAGAGGCTCGGGTCGGCTGGGTTCAACTCCAGACTTTCAGGACTGGTGGGGGCGGGCTTATGCACGTGGAAGCACGTGGATTGGGCCTGGGTGTTGTGGGCGGGATCGCGCATGCTCGTTTGGGCAGTGGGCCTGGAGCACATCAAGATGTCGACCACGACGGTTCCGGAGCTGAAGCAGATCAGTCGGGAGGAAGCAATGCGCTTGGGGCCCGGCTGGAGCCATTCATGCCACGCCATGCTGTACGCCGCCAACCCCGGGCAGCTTTTCGGACGTATCCCCATGCGTTTCTCAGTGTTGGTGAGGAGCTGGGTGGGCAAGCAGGGCAGATACAGGCTTGGGACACCCAGTGGACCCTGCGTCCTGACCAGGCTTACCTTGCAGATGCAGATGCGCTTCGACGGGCTGCTGGGCTTTCCCGGGGGGTTCGTGGATCGGCGCTTCTGGTCGCTGGAGGATGGCTTGAACCGGGTGTTGGGCCTGGGCCTGGGAGGCCTACGCCTTACCGAAGCTGATTACCTGAGTTCACACCTGACGGAGGGTCCACACCGTGTGGTGGCACATCTGTACGCACGGCAGCTGACATTGGAACAGCTGCATGCTGTGGAGATCAGCGCTGTGCACTCACGGGACCACGGTCTGGAGGTGGGACTACTGCCTGGGGCCCGCCCCCATTCCCACTCCTGAGGTTTGGCTCTGGCACCACAGAAGGCACCGATGGGTAACAAGTGCCCCTCAGGGTCCTCACCCTGGCTATTCTGGGTGGTAAGAGGGACGTGGGGTCTGGGTCATGGGCTGTTTACATTTGCCTTGTTGCCTGCCATTGTCAATCCTGGGAGTGGGGCTTGGGGTCACTGGAAGGGATGATCAGGGCCTGCTTGGGAAGTTGAGAACAGACCAAAAAAATTGGGTTGTAGCTTTTGGGATTACCTCCAGAGAGGAAATTTGGGGATTTAGGGATTCTCTGGTCTAAGGGGCATGGAGTGAAACCAGGAATCATGGGGGATGCTGCCAGACAGTGTGGGGAGTACATAGGATTGGCCTTGAAACTTGGGGAGAAGGGGCTTTGCTGTCCCCCAGCCTTGCCAGACCTGGCCTGGGTCCCCCTGTGTCTTTGGCAAACTGGTGGCCGACAGGCATCTCTGCCAGGGTCCTGCCTCTACAAGGAGAGCCCAGCCCCACCCATACTCTCTGTCCCACAGGTCCTGGGTCTTGTACGCGTCCCACTGTACACACAGAAGGATCGAGTAGGAGGCTTTCCTAACTTTCTGAGCAACGCCTTCGTCAGCACTGCCAAATATCAGCTCCTATTTGCCCTTAAGGTACTCAACATGATGCCCTCGGAAAAGTTGGCTGAGGCCTTGGCCTCAGCCACAGAGAAGCAGAAGAAGGCCCTAGAAAAGCTGCTCCCAGCCTCATCCTGAGGTGGTTCCGGCCCTGCCCTCCCTTGGCTGTCTGTCCACAGGCCCTGGAATTCCCAAGAAGCGTGCCTTCTAGTGTGTTTGGTTTTGCATCCCTTCTGACTGCAAGGGACAAGCAGGCAGCTGTTCATCATTACTGTCCCAAGCAGTCCCTGGGACCTTGCTACCCTCTCAGGTTGGTCAGTGGGTTGGGTCTGGGCCTAGCTTTTCAAGCTGAAAAATGTTCTCACCCATCCCAGGGCTCAAACTGTCCTGTGTGAGTCTGTTCATGACTGGTGGAGTCCCAGCTAGAGCCCATTCTTCCAAGGCAACCACTTGGTTGGTACACAGATCCTGGACTGGTCATGGGTTTTGTTCGATAGAGATGACCCATGTTAGATCAGTCCTTCCTTCCCTTAGCCCAGAACCTCATCCAGCTTGGGGTAGGATGTTCATTTGGGTGATTGTTGGATTTCTCTGTTAGGTTTTATTTCTTGGTGTATGAACTGTGGGTTGGTTTCAGAATGCCTGTGCCCCACATGGCTTTGTTTCCCATGAGGGCTTTGGCTCAGCTCTGTGAAACAGGAAGGAAGAAGATAATAAAGCCATTCCTCTGATGCTCATGTCTGCTTCTGAGTGGCATGGCGACATCTTTCTCTGAAGTGTGTGGAGGTTGGGCCCAGGACCACAGCCAGCCTCTGAGGGCAACCAATCTGGGTGGCAGCTTGAATTGAGCTCTTGTGGTGATTGTGGAGCTGGAAGTACAGAGCTAGTATGCAGAGGGACAACAGAGGTGCCACCACAGGACAGGACTGCCACTGCTGGCAGTCCTATAGCCTGGTGCAGAAACATTGCAAAGGCTGGAGAATTTCCATAGCTCAAGACCGGCTGGGTAAGGAAGGCTATGTGCCAGCTCTACTTTAGAGCTTAGGAAGCATCTAAGAGTGACCCCACAGCCAAGGATGGAGATCAGAAGTGACCACAGATGGGTCTTGTGGTGTCAGGCAGAAATACATGTCATGTGATCAGAAATGAGCCCCACCAACTTGCCATCTAATTTTATTTTCAAAGAGTCCATTTTCTAGGCACCCCAGACCTTGCCTGTAAGGTCAAACCTCAATGTGGCACCTGCATGTGCAGAATACACCCTCTCCATACAGCCCTGCCTGGTCTGGGCCAAAGCTGCCTACTGGCGTGGGCCTCTCCACCAGGATCTGGGGTGTTAGGCCCTTCATTCTGTCTCAGGGCTGGCCCAAGCTGCCCTAGTGGGGACTGAAGTCCTGTCCTCCTGTCCACAAGCTGCTCCCTGGGCTGGTCTTCTATTCCCTGGGCTGCCGCAGCCATCTGCTCACTGCCCTGTCTTTCGAGGCACATAACTTCAGGGTGGATTCATCACCCAACGTCAGAATCTGAATAAATTTGTTTAAGAGAGAGGGAGAGAGCACCTGGTAAGAAGGGACAGGAAGGTTAAGTGACTGTCCAAGGCACCCAAGAGCATGTAGTGGATACTCTCACCGTCCCTCCTGGCTACGGTTCCCGCCATTTCTTCCCATTCAGCATCTGTAGTTTCTCCAGGCTCTGTGTTACAGAGCATAATGCCTGCCCTAAGGATAGGGCCAATTAGAGAGTGTTCTGTGATCAAGTCTCAGAAGCAGTCTAGAAGGGAAACCCGGGGCGCTATGAATATGACCCTAGGGTAAGACTACTCAGAGCTCTGAGCTGTCTGGGTATGGCCAGCTTTGGGGTCAGCTCTCAGCCTCAGTCCAGGAAGAGGGTTTGGGGAAGGGTGAGGTTAAAAGCCTTGGCTATACTCCTGGAACTTACCCATCTCATGGACACGGTCTTCCAGGACTCCTGACAACTCAGGGAGGCTCAAGGCCTGCAGGGGAATAGGCCAGCCTTTGGAATCTGTGGTATAGAATGGTGGGTTGGCCACAGGTATGTCCTCACTGCTGATGCATGAGTGACCACCCAAGGCAGGGATGCCGCTCACGCTGGTACCCAGATGCAAGCTTAATAGCTGCCACTTAAGGCTCAGGCTTAAGTAGAGCTGAACCCTGGGAGCTTCAGCCACTCAACTCAATAGAAGCCTTAAAGACACTGTGGTAAGCCATGAGACAATGACCCTTACACTTGCCACCTACCCACTAAGTGTAATAGCACATGTCTTATCACAAGTGGGCTTATTCTGGGGACAGGGTTGCCCCTGTGACAGCTATGCAGAGCCCACTGGTTGGAACTAGGCGTAGGGCTTCCTGCCCACCCTTGTCCTAGTCTAGAGCCAGGCTATTACTTTTCTTACCTGCTGAGAGAAAGGGTGGGTTTTGAGTAGCTTCACTGGGAGGGTGGTGCTGCCTCACTCGAGCTGACAGCTCAGCGTGACAAGCCCTGCAGGACATATGACCAAGTGTAATACAGAAGAGGCCCTGCTGCCAACTCAAACCCAAACAATCGGGGTAAGGAAAACCAACTCAGCCCTGTAGCCAGCCTGAGAAGCCCCATAGTAGTCAGCTGGAAAGAAATGAAGATCTCCAGTCTACTTTTAGTGAAACCTGGGTCTACACTGTGGGAGACAGCCCCAGGAAAAGGCACCATGGTTCCCCCACCTCTCATCTGCTTAGAGGATTAGGAAGGGATGATGCCCAGCAAGTGTTTTGTGGGTGTCTACCTGAGTATGTGAGCCCACTTACCGCAGCTGGTCTAGGACAAGAGCAGCATCCTGGGCCAGGGTTTGGGCCTCCTGCAGCTGGGCATGGATGTCCTTTCGGGCACTATCCTGCTCCAGGAGGCAGCTCTCTACTACAGCCCGCAATTCCTGCTCCTGGGATACCTGACCACGCAGAGCCTCTGCCTCCTCACAGCACTGTAGGCAAATACTAGGCTAGAGGACCCAAGCCAGGAAGCCAAAGCCCGTGCTTGCTTATTTCCCCGCAGTCTGTTCGGGTGCCTGTCTGCCTCTCCAGCCTGTTGTAGGATTTACTCATTTGGCTCCATCCTGCAGCTTCCAGGTTCTGTGTGAGCCACTTTCTCTAACTAGCTCTTCCTCCTAAATTCATCTGACTTTTGGCTATTCCATCTACCTTCAAGTTTCCTGTCTCCAGGCCCCTGCTACAAAGGTGTGACTCTAGATATACTCTGCCTCCTGTGTCTACAGCCCACCAGGAAGGACTTCCCCACTTACTTTGTGCAGCTGGATGGCAAGCTCCTGCATCTCAGCCTCCAGCCGGTCAGCATAGGCCAGCTCTAGGGCATCACTAGGTGGGCGGGCACTGCTGTGCCAGCGGGCAATGGCAGAGGTCATTTTCCTTTTGGGCCCAAACAACCTGAATGGGTAAATCAGGGTGCATGTCAGCTTCTGTCATATGCATGGACCTTGGTACCAACCTGCCACCAGGTCGCTAGGGAATACCTAACTCTGAAGAAGGGAGGTTATAGAAGATCCTGGGGCAGAGAACCAAAACAAGAGTGTCCAAAAAGCCTCCACCATTGTTGGCTTCAGGCTTGGACTACTGTGTCTGTGCTCCCAAGGGAGATCTCCAGGGATCTCTGTCCTCCAGACAAGTGCCCTGGGAGTCACTGCAGGCTTTCATAGTGCAGCCAGCTTAGGCTAAGCTCAGCTCTGCATAGCACCCAGCCACCCAGACCCAACATGCAGGAAGCAGGGTAGGCAAGGCAGACCCTGCCTTCCCAGTATCAAGACAGAAGTTCTTGTTACTGGGGGGCCATTGCTGTAAGCCACTCATTCACTGTCTGCCTGAAGAGATAGGAATGGGGTGTGTGTGTGTGTGGAGTGGTCTAAGGGGCAATGCTTCTTATTTCTTCATTTTCCCTGTGTAGGGAGCCAACAATAAAGACTAGGGCACTGAAAGTACCTACCTGCATGCTCAGAACAATGGTGCCCTTGGAAGGTGGGCATGAGAGTTCAGGATCACCCATGACTACATAGAAGTGGCTTGTCTCAAAGGAACTACAGATGGGAAGAAAGCCATCACATGTGTGTAGGGAAAGGTGCAGGGTCTGAGGGGACCTTCAGGTTTCACCCTCCAGCTAGTCCTGTGCACAGCGGCAACCAACAACAATAACTTTAAAAAACAAAACCTGCAGATCCCAGGGAAGGGGGAGGTCCTGAGTTCATAAGACTTAAGTATCCATTTCAACAACAAAATTAAAAGACAAGAAGTAGAGTATGGTCCATTTACTAGTAGAATAAACCACAGAAGTTCCAAGAAAGCCCTGCAGCATGTCTGCTAGACAAAGGCCTTGAAACAAAACCATCTTAAAGATAATCAGAACTAAAAGATGATGTGGAAGCAATACAAAATGGAGATACAGTGGAGAGAAATGTAAAACAAGCAAAGAAGTATGGTAACTGAGGTAGAGCCTCCTCAAACAGGCAGAGGCAGCCGTACGTAAACAAAGGACAGAATGAGCAAACTGGAACACCGTGGAGTACAGTCTTGAGGAGTGAGAGTGAAAACCACAAGCAGAGCTGGAGCTCCATGGGGACAGGCACGTCCCTCGGTGACAGGAGGGCAGAGGCTCTGAAGAGCTAGCAGCTGGAAACCTCCACCCTCCATCAAATACATGGACATCTGTGATGCCAAGTGACTCCACAGATGATGAATACCAGGACACACAGCTAAAGACTGACAGAACCCTGGAGCAACAAAAGAAAAGCAGCTTGTCCCCTGCAGGGAGCCTCAGTCGAGTGCCTGCACGTTCTCATTCAAAACTCTGAAGGCTGAGGCAGCCACAGTGCCAAAGCAAACAGCTGTCACCAAGAATCCTTTACCTGGGAAAACTGTCCTTCCAAAGTGCAGGAGAGAGTCAGACATTCCCAGATAGGCAAACACTGAGGAAGCCCTGCAGAAAGCAGGACACCTGCTGCACCAGAGCCACCTAGGGGAGAGCACTTCCAGTGTGAGAGCCACCATGGAGTTACAGCCAAATCACAAACTGCAATTGTGTATATGGGATGTTTTGAGACAAAAGACATATTACATGGTTTGGATTTTATATTAAAAGATTTTATATTCAAGCTTTTGGGAAATAAGAAACCTGTTATAAAATACTAACTCCAGAACTGTGACAGTTATCATGAGAAAAATATTTTAAAATCACACACACAAAAAAAGCAAACTGAAAACATCAAAGCCCAAAGGTCCAGCATACAGCAGCAAGGCCATCTTGGAGCCATGTGGGCACAAAGGCCAAGCATCTAGACAGGCTGCTCACCCTATCTGCTGGGGTACAGGCTGGAAAGACGGCTGAGATGTGTGGGGACTCACGTGATGCCGATTTCCTTCAGGTCGCTTTCAGTGAGAGTCAGAAAGATACGCAGGTCTACATCCTGCTCCTCAAACACGTGCAGGTACTTCAGACACCCGATCTGTTCCAGCAGTGTGGCAAGGTCCTGGGGTGGAGGGGACAGCTGGGAGGCCTGGGGTCAGGACTGGAGAACTGGTCTCCTCAGGACGCTGACCCCAAGCTTGACTAGATCCCCTATACTGCCCTTGTGGCCTTAGTGCCTCAGGCAGAGAGGGATGCTGACAAAGCTAAAGGAAAAGAATCCAGAGGCAACTCAGGCCTAAAGTCCCTGTCTTAGGACATTTGATCCCCTCAGGCTCTGCCCAGCCAATTGTCCTGCAGAACTTGATGCCGCTGTTTGAATCCATGTCTGCATGGCCAACCTTGTGCTTATCCTGACTCCACCTGGAGTCAGTTACCACAACTTCCAGAACACCATGTGAGGAGTGCCTGGTGATGGCCCAAGCTTTTCAGACTAGATAGCTATTGCCGGCCCTTCAAAGTCAGCTACTGCTGCTCACTGTTCAACTGCAATAGCTTTTCAAAACCAGAGTTTCCAGTTAACATTTCTGCCCATGCTTGGTTGCTTAGGATGGAGAGAAAATGTTCCAAGGTTGCTCTACCACTTTCCTCAAAGAACCAGCCTTGAGGTCCCAGCACATCTGCTAACATGCTATAAGAACTGAGAGATGCACTATGTTGCAAGCCAAGGCCTGGAAGAAGCTGCAGGCAGAGTCAGCCCAATTTATAGGCTGTCAGGGGCAGCCCAGCTGGGACTTAGGGGGCTTGTGCATCACGCCCTGAGTTGCTGGCCTGACCACAGATAACGCTTCACCAGGGTGATCCACTGTGAGGGTGTGGCTGCATTTTTGTTAAGTATATGGTATATGCCATTGCTGTGTCCCCAGCTCATGAGCATCTTGTTACTATCTCCCTAAGCTTGGGGAGGCCCAGAGAGCAGGACAGCAAGGGGACAGCCACTGCCCATGGAAAGAAAAGGAGACCAGCCCTACAGCTGGCCTTGCTGCTCATCAAAAGTCCTTTCTGAGCCCAATCAGTTCCCAGGCCTTGTGGAGAACCAAGTACCCTCTCCTCTCCAGAGTGCTTGGCCTGTCATGTATAAACATCAATGAGCCCCAACTCCCCATCCCAGTCACCTCTAAGCATGCGCACTATCAGGTTCTCAAATGGTCTCACCTGGGGCCCTGAGTAAGGGGACTTCTCAGTTTGGGGTTCAGACCCCAGAGTCCCTGTGCTGGAAGGCCAGTGACCATCACTGCTGCTGTGACGACTCTTGTTCTTCAAATAACTCCTGGTTTGTTTGCGAACCGAACTTTTGCGGGCATGATCAGAGTCCTGCAGTGAAAGGGGTGTGTCGGGAACAGCATTTGTCTGGCCCTAAACTTCTGGCTGCCTTCACCCATGGCAAGGGTGAGTTGTGAAATCTATCATGACTTACCTGCAGCTTTGGCCCCCACACTCAAGGTTCTGAGTCCTCCAGGCATGGTATAGACACACACTAAACATTCACCCATTTCCTACAACTCCGAAGGAGGGAGAGGGACCTTTACCTCATTGCTTTCTATGGAGGCTTCACTGCTGAGACCCTGGGCTCTTGCTAGGCCATCACTGCTGCTGCTCCTCCACACAGGCCCAAGACTGGCACAGAAAGTGGGTTCCTCTGGTAATGGAAAACACCTGATGACAGGTCTCACCAGTGAGGCTGCCTGGGTTGTTAGCTCATTCTCAACTGCCTCTTACTCAGCTCAGCACTGCTTATCTGGCCTGGCTCCCTTTCTCAACCCCACACTATAGGATAGACAGAGCTTGTTTGGGTTGGTTGGTTTGTTTGTTTTTAGTTTTTATTGTGTGCTCATAAATTCCACACACCTACAACAGAGCCTGGCATGAGACAGGAACTTGCTAAAGCACTGCCAGGTCGTAGCACACGCCGCCTCCTGGGACAATTGTCAGGAAGCCTTTGGACTGACCCTTTGAGATTGTGTGCCTCCTCGGCCTGTAAGAACTTGGAATTAGGATGCTTACCCTCACCTGCCCATGACCAACGCTGGCTTACCTCACAACAACTGGGAACCCAAAAGGATTGGGGCGCATACCCCGGCTGCTGCTGCTGCTGCTCTCCACATCCCGTTCATTGATGGGGGAAGTGACATCTCGGTAGCAGAGGCCCTTGCCCTCCATGGCATTCTCATCACTGCTGGCAAAGGTCACATAGCCCCGTGGAGGAACTTGCCCTGTGTACAGAACAGGCATGTGAGCCCTCAGCCGTGAATGAAGGTGCCTCCCCCTTAGGGTTTAGGGGTAAAGCAGCCCCACAGCTGCCACATCATCCCCTTGCACAGTAACTTGGCCATGCTCCGAGAGATTAGTTTGCACATCACAGGAAATGAGCTTGGTGGCGCCAGAACTAGCACCCAGGGCAAGGCTGGCCCCTTAGCACCTACTACTATTTTCTTAGGGACAGAGTGGACAGTTGCAGGCTGGATCTATAGACTCCTCAACTAAAAGGTTATCTGGGCACATTTAGTATAAACTCCAAACTTAACATGCATGACCTCACCCATCAGGCATCCGTATAACTATAGAGCTTTTTCTTCTTTTTTTTTTTTTTTTTTGATGGTGTTAGGAATAGAACCTGAGGCCTTACATGGTAGGCAAGTACTGTATCAGAGCTCCAACCCCAGCCAAAAAAGATCTGCCTAAACAGGGAGAAAAAGACTCTGACCTAGGGCTGGAGAGATGGCTCAGTGGTTAAGAGCACTGGTTGCTCTTCCAGAGGACATGAGTTCAATTCCCAGCATCCACATGGTGGCTCACAACCATCTGTAATGAGATCTAATGCCCTCTTCTGGTGTGTCTGAAGACAGTGTACTCATATACCTAAAATAAATAAAATAAATATTTTTAAAAAGACTGACCTAGAAATGGACAATGCAGAACAAGTTCGTGTAATCACTGACACATTTGCCCACAGAAAGCAAAGTCATGGGCGATGGCCCCGTGGTGCAGTGCTTCCCAAGCATTCAAAGCCTTGGGCTCTCACTCCAGCACCACAAACAACAAACCCCAAATCCTCCATGCGTGACGGCACTCCAGTAATCCCAGAACTCAGGACACAGAGACAGGAGGGTTGTGAGTCCAAGACCAGCCTGGGTTTATGAGGTTAAACCCAGAAGGGAAAAGAAAGGAAAGGAAACAGAAGCAAAGAAATATATCATATTTGTAGTCCCAGCTACTCAGGATCTGAATGTGGGCAGAGCCAGGACAGATGCACTAAAATCCTTACACATCACAGTTTGTGTGACATCTACTACTCCTGTAGTACTCAATCCTTCTGTAGTCTGAGGCCAGGGACCCACACACCAGGGCAGTCCTGTACATGCCAGTCTAGCATGTGATGGTACCAAAGAGCTTTGGGAGCTGTGGCTCTCACCATAGCTGGGCGGAGTCTTGCCTCCAAGTCCAATAGCTGTGATCCTGGCCAAGGCACGCGGCCCCTCGTGGATACTAAGGCCCTTCTTTCGACAGGGCCTCTGGTGCTGAGGAACAGGCCAGGACTCATCTGAAGAGCTCAGATCTTCATATTTTTCTATAGGTCAGACATGAAAATTAAGACAGTTGGTTCAATAATGACCTCACTTGCCAACGCTAAACTCTAAGGTCATGTGTCTGTGTGTGCTTTTTGAAAAAAATGACTCACTACATAGACTCAGGCTGGCCTTGAACTTACAGCAGTTCTCCTGCCTCTCCAACCCTAATGCTGGGGTTATGTGTATATGACACCATACTCAGTTTAATTATGTTCTTAAGATTTCATCTTTAGTTGTAAGTGTGGGTGTGAAAATGCAGGTGCTAGAAAGAAGGTATTTGGATCCCATGGAGCTAGAATTCCAGGTGTCTGTGCACTGCCTGGGGTGGAGGTGGGGGTTGGGGGGCAGTGACATGAATTTAGGTCCTCTGCAAAAGCTATACAGGTTCTCTGAGAAAGCAATAGATACTCGTAAGTGCTACTGAGCCATCTCTCCAGTCAAGCCACCTTAATAGTATTATATTAGAAAAAAGTGTGTTGGGCCAGTGTATGGTGGTGCACACCACACCTTAATACAAATACGTGGGAGGCAGAACCTGTCTCAAAAAAAGCTTACCAGGACTGGACTTGAGATATCACAACTGGCAGGCCACTGCTCTGAAACCTTCATTAATTCTTATTTTATTTGTTCCTTTCTTTTTTCAAGACAGGGTTTCTCTGTTTAACCCTGACTGTCCTGTAGACTCACTCTGTATGTAGACCAGGCTGGCCTCAAGCCCATAGAGACTCAACCTGCCTCTGCCTCCCAGAGTGCTGGAATTTAAAGTGTGAGCTGCCACACCTGGCTTAACTTTTTTTTTTTTTTTTGGTTTTTTTTCGAGACAGGGTTTCTCTGTGTAGCCCTGGCTGTCCTGGAACTCTGGCTTAACTTTTTTAACATGTTGGAAGGTACACACACCCTCCCACAGCTAACCCCAGGCCAGGTTACGGTCTGAAGGAAGGATGTGTACAATGTTTACCACCACCCTAGAAGCACAGGCAACTGGATGGAATCAGACACAAAAGCATGCCAGGCAAAGGGTGAGCTCTGTCTGCAGACCGGCAGCTTGGCAGCACACCTGGAGAAGTGGTAAAGGAACTAACTTGACCAGACAAGATCAGTGTGGAAGTCCAGGGTCTTCTACATGGAAATACCAAGAAGATGGAACAAAACTGTCAATCAGAAGTTAAAGAAAATAACTGTAGTGAACCCATCTACAAGAGCAGTCAGGATGATAAACACTTCAGAATAAACTTAGTTACAGACAAATATATATATATATATATATATATATATATATATATATATATATGGAAAAATTTAACCTTTCCTGAAAGTCCCAAAAGTATACTGAGAACAAAACATACCCTGTGTTCTTAGATGGACAGGTGACACCACAGAAACAGTGAATTTACACATTTCCTGTAGTCTCCTTGAATTTGCATCCTCCTACTTTGCCTCTCAGTCCAAAATTCTGAGACTGCAGTTGTACACCATCACACATACCTTTTCTACCCTCTTAATTAAAACTAACACTTTTTAAGGAGCAAAACAAGTTGACCTCAAGTTCATACAGAACTGTAAAGAATTACTGCAGAAACACTAAAAAGTCCTAAATAATAAAACACACTATAAAAGACTCTGGTCACAGGGCAGTGGTGGTGCACACCTTTAATCTCAGCACCCTGTGAGTTCAAGGCCAGCCTGGTCTATAGAGTGAGTTCCAGAACAGCCAGGGCTTACACAAGAAAAACAACCCTCTGGGCAAACTGTGGTTTAGGTGCATGGATACAAAAACTACCAGAATCTTACTCTACGAAGATGGAAATTCAATGGGCAGTAAAATGATAAAAGATGCTATATCTAACCCCCTGTCAATCATGCTGACTGATGTGGCACAACTGTACTGTTGAGGGTTGTCCTGATGCTGTTTGTATTCTGATGTTAATTCTCCTCATGAGGGGCTGCCCCCATGAGCAGTCACTCAGGTGATCTTGTGAGCCTTCTCCCCATTTTAACTGGTCAATAAAAGCTAGAGCCTGTGATTGGGCAGTGGAGGGGAAAGGCTCGACGGGAGATCTTTGAGAGTGGGGGGCAGGTACAGAGAAGAGGAGGAGAGGGGAAGGGAGAGGACAGAAGAGGAGGAGGAGGAAGCCATGATGGAGCAGAACCACGTGGCCAGGAGAAACCGCAAGAAGCAAGGAGTCTTAGAGCTGGAGAATAAGTTAGTATAGTGTTAGATCTGCCCAATCTGAGCATATGGCTTATAGTTATAATAACTGGATTGTGTGTTTCTTATATGGGCTTATTGGAGTTGGAAATTCCAGCAACACTGTATGAACATTTGGAAAAGAAAACTTGTTCCAGACTTCATACCACACAAAAAAAACAACTATCATTGGATCAGACATGTACATGTAAAAAATGAAAACATACAGACGCTAGAAGGGTCATGGCCATCAGGACCCTGAGGAAAACTGGGTAAGACTCAACATCCAGAGGCAGTAAAGGACACCTGCTTACATAAAGGTAAAAGTGACATAACACAAGATTGTCAAAGCCAGAGGGGCTCTCTGAGAGGGAGGCCAATCTCCTTCCCTTCTTCCTTAGGCTCCACAGCCTGTGCTGTGCATGATATCAGTTGACAGACACTGTTCTCTATGGTAAGATCTGCATCTCTCTGGCCCTAGGCCTTGGACCCCAACCTCAGCTCCATAGTGGGACTAGTAAGAAGAGAAGGCCTCAGCAGGGCTGGTAGAGCCCAGCCTGAGCAAAGGTGCGGATCAGGGAGAGGCTCTCGTTGTCTCCTAGTTTCCTTACTGCTCAGGGATGCCTCAACTCCATCAGGACACAGAGGCAGATCAGGTACCTGGGCTACGGTAGAGGCTCTTGGGCAGTATAGGTGAATGAGTTTCCATCAAGGCCACAATCTTCATGTGACCATACTGCCTGGCTAGCATCCGGGCTGTGGCTCCACTGTGGTCTCTTGTGTCCACTTTGACCCCCTAAAAAGGTTCACAAAAGAAGAGTCAGAAACTCCTCCAGCTGAGAAAACTGCTGGTCCAGAGGGATGAGAAAAACAAAGTACATTTATGATTCCCTCCCTGGTTTGAGACACCAGTGGGGTGGAGGAGTAGGGGTGAGAAGGTCTGGGGACATTTCTGTCTCCTTTACAACAGGAGCAGTCACCAAGCCATCTTGCAGCTACAGCCACTCTCCCCTCCTGAGCACTGCCTGCCATATGGCAAGGAGACAGAACCTGGGAGGGACCTACAACAGAGGCTCACCTTCTTCACCCTCTATACCTACTATGTCTGTCTCTTGATAGAGAACCAGTCATTTGGCCCATCCTCAGAAAGAAGGCTCCATCCTCCCAAACGGACCTTGCTATCTCTTGTCCCTGGGAGAAGAGCTGACAGATGCCACAGTAATGCTAGCCATGCCTAGAGTTACCAGACTGTGTCCTGACAAGCAGTACCACTCACAAGTCACTGTCACTAACACTCCATCACTCCTTTCCTGCCATTCTAGTCACTGCCTGGCTATCACAGGCCTATAACCCAGCTACTCACAAAGCTGAAGCAGGAGGATCAAAAGTTCACAGTCCTCCTGGGCTACACAACAAGTTCAAAGCCATTTGGACAACTTACTATGAGCTTGTCTCAAAATAAAACATATTTTAAAAGGGCTGAGGCTATCTCTCAGTGATAGAGAGCTTGCATAGCACATGCAAAGACCCAAAATCATTGTAAACACATAAACGTGGGTGTCTGTTTACTCAGCACTGTACATGTTTCAGTGAAAATGCACTGCCTACAGGGTAGCAAGATAGCTCAGTGGGTAAATGCCCCTCATCAGGCCTATGGTCTGAGTTCAGTTCCCAGAAAATAGACTCCTACAGCCCTCTAGTCCACACACATACACGTGCATACACACAGTATGCTAACTACATAGGTTTCTACATAAAAGATCTCCCAGTTAGAGTTTATAGTTTCATCAACGATTCCCATTTGCTGTGACTAAAGTATAAGGTAGTAAATAGTCACTTACATGATTCAGAAAATACTGCACAATTATCTCATGGCCAGAGGCAGCTGCTTCCATCAAAGGAGTGAATCCATATACGGGCTCCCTGCAAGGTGAGATCAGATAGATGGTTACCAGAGAGGAGTTAGGCAATCAGTCAACCAAGCCAAGACCCCTACATGCAGAGCAGGGGTGCAGGCCCAGGCTCTCATTCACTTAGAACAGCTGGGGTGTTGATCTTTGCCTTTCCACCTTGCTGGAGTCATGGTTTCTTGGTTGCTGGGTATCCCAGGCTAGCTGGCCTGTTAACTTCTAGAGATTCAGTCTCTGCCCTCCCACTTCCTGTTGTGTGCTTAGATTACAGACACTTGCATGACTGCATCCTACACTTACACAAGCACTTCTGCCCACTGAGCCATCTCCCCAGTCTCCATCATGACTTTCATAAGATGTAGTTACTGTGGTCTGATACATGTTATGTAATGATCCCCTTCACAGCAAGTACCAACTAAGCCCCCACCTGATGTTGCATGGCAAATTCTGGCTCTTGGTACTCACGCTGGGAGACATAATTCTGAATGACTCTAAAAAAGAAAAAAAATGCTACTAATTAAAATCTAATTTGTCTAATGATTTTAAGCTATATTCTGACTTGAGAGATACTGAGATGTGAAGACTGTTTCTTACAATGGTTGAGAGGCAGGTTTAACATGACTCCTGGCTTCTAGTCCAGTGGGGAATGAGGAACAGTGAAGGGGCTGTTGGAGAACACATATGGGCTTATGAGAAACAGTTCATGGGCTGCTGAGCCCAAAAAGACAAGATGTAGGTAGGTGGGAAGAGACATCACCATCTGTGAGAAGTGAAGAACAGTAGCTACTTTTAATATTAGTTTGTTCTCTTAGTATGTTTTTTGAAACAGGGTTTCTTCAGGTAGCATTGGCTATCCTGGAACTCCTTTATAAACCAGGCTGGCCTCAGAGATCCACCTTTACCTTCGGGTGCTCCACCATGCCTGGCAGAGCTGCTTTTTGAACATGATTAATATGGAGATTAGAATGAGGTGGGAATGGCTTTGAGAGAGGGAAGATGGAAAAGCTTGATCTTTGGGACTCTTAATGAACCAGAAGAGTTAGTAAAGCTCATGTGGTCTTGTTGACTATTCCCACCTCACCTCCTTAGTGTCCTGTGTGTGGCTGGGCTGAGTGTTGGATGGGTAGGTGTGTATGCATGATGCAGAAGCTGGAAGTCGTGGTGTTTCTTGGGAATCATGCACCTTTTTTTAATTGAGATGCTTTCTTACCAAGGCTTAGGGTTCACCAATTGGACGAGTTGACTGGGCTGGCATCTGCCTGTTCTTCCTACCAGCCTTGTGGTTATAAGCATACAACCACAGCAACCTTTTTACCTGTCCCTGGAGATCAAGCTCAGGCCCTGATGCTTGTGTAGCAAGCACCTTACCAACTGAATTCCCTCCACCCCCCAATTTCAACACCCCAGCAGTTCTAAGTGCATGAGAGCCTGGGCCCCTGCTCTGCATGTAGGGGTCTTGGCGTGGTTGGTTCATTGCCTAACTCTTCTCTGGTAACCATCTATGTGATCTCGAAGCCCAGCCCACTTCTATGACCACTTGGCTGCAACAGTCACCTCACGTTGGCATTGGCTCCACTCTCCAGAAGAAACTTGACCATCTGCTGGTGACCGGCACTGGTACAGTGGAAGAGTGCAGTCCAGCCCTGGATGTCTTTCATCTCAAGCTCTGCACCTTGCTTCAAGAGAAGAGTATGGGTTATGCCCAAGTCTCCAGAGAATGTAATCTGGGTGGGTGCTTGGGAGGCATCCACTGGGCCTTCAGCTCAAAGAATCTTACATCATTACACACACACATATGCACACTGTAGCCTGCAGCACCTCATACCCTGTCAAGGCAACCAGGGAGCACCTGGGTTTTGGGGCCCACTCAGCTCACCTGGAGCAGAAAGTAGGCGATGCTCTCGTTGCCACAGCTGGAGGCCAGCATCAGCGGAGTCTGTCCTTCCGGGGTTGGCACGTTCACACTCACGCCTGCCTCAAGCAGCAAGTGAACAATGGTATCGTGTCCAATGTAGGAGGCGTACATCAGCGGGGTCCAGCCCCCACCATTCTTCTTATTCAGATCTAACTCTCTCCTAAACAAACACAAGTTATGCTAGATAGACCCAGCAGCTCACATGTGGCTTCATCAGGGCCAAGCTGCCCTTCCAGAAAGTAGGAGTCACTTGCCTCGAGTCATCGACTTGACAGGGTCTGGAATCAACTAAGAGACATACCTTTGAGGAATTTTCTAGATTGAGTTAGTTGATGTGGGAAGAGCCACCTAAATACAAAAAGCATTCCATGGGCTGTGGTTACAGACTAATAAATAAATTTAAAGAAAGAAAGAACAAACAGAAAGAAAAGGGAAAAAAATAAAAATGACCAATATAACCCCTCTATTTTAATGCTCTCAACTGCCCAACCCCCTCTAGAAAAGGCCGATAATCTTTTTTTTTTTTTGTACCTACAGCAATATCCATCATGATCAAGCAGAGGAGTTAGATAAGGTCTTGCCATTTCTCCCCAGCTGCAACATCCAGGAAGTAGCTAGCTGTTAGCACATAGTAGGTTAGGTCTAGGTAGCTGGTTAAACACCCACCACAGAAAAGATTAGCTGGTCTAGTTTATTAGTAGAAATGAGGCTGAGAAACCTTAACCACTAAGCACCAAATTAATACCCTGTCTGCCTTCAGAGCTATGTAGAGTGGGCAAGGAAAGAGGAACTGAGGACACCATCACGGCCACTGACTTTTTTCCTTTGTCACCTCACCCTATAGAAAAACCTGTCACCAGTGCACCTTATTTCCTAAGTGCTTTCTGTTATAATTCTGGAAGTGCACTTTCACTGAGAAAAGCAGAGGAGAGGGGCTCTCCGACTTTAAGACTCAGGGATGGTAGTCCTATTCTAGAATAACACCTCCTGCCTACTCCAAAGAAGGTGTGTTTAATGCCCTGGCCTTCCCCTTCCCAGTTCTTATCCCCAGTGTGGGATCTGTTGTGTGATCAGTGCCTCTTGTGGGATCCATACTAAGCTGATTCAGGCAGCTACTGCCTACACACTAGCAGCTCAAGCTGACTGGATTCTGGAATGGCCTGAAGCCCTGCCTGGAGAGCTACATGTAGCTACTTCTGGAGTCACTGGAATGACTTGGCACCCACCACTGCATAGCTTCATGAGTGGCAATTCTACAAAGTGAACAGTAGCAAGTGCCTCAGCAAAGCTAATACCTACCTTTCAGCCCCTGTTCTTGAGACCACCAATATCCCTTGGCCCCAGCCTGGGCTTCTGTGAGCAAATCTGCTTCTCAACTGGGCCAGCTCCAGTGAGAGCACAGATCTGCCCCATCTTCCCCTCTTTGGGCTGCTCTGAGACCATGTTCTTTTTAACAGAACACTCAACATGTAAGAACTTGAGACTCCAAAGAATTACAGCAGGAGTCTTGGGATCCTGTGAGAACATGTGCTGACTACACACCTAGCTGCACATCTCTGAGGTAAGTAAGTAAAAGAGTCCTGCAGACTGCTCTCGACTGAGAGCACTCATACTCTACTGGCCAAGACTGATGGATGGCTCTGATTTGCAACCAGAGACCTAAGGCTTTATGAGGCTTTCCTCTGCTCATCAGGGATTGAGAAGGCACAGAGAGGTCTGGAGACATCATCTCACCAAGATAATAAATATAGAGTGAAGTGGAACACAAGAAAGTAAAGAGACCCTTCTCCAACAGAACCTTCAGACTACCTGGAATAACAGACAGGCTGTGGAAGTAAATACACATATGCAGATTAGTAAAGCCAGCAGGTGGGTGGGCAGTAAAGCTAGGAGGCAGCCCTCTCTCCTCTGTGCGCAAGAACCACAGTGAGCCTGTAGTCACAGGCCAGAGTGCTGGCTGTCCATCCTTACTGTTGTTTTCTCTGAGTTTTTCTACAGTCAGAGGAAACCCCCAAATGATTCTGGTTCAAATAAACTACAAATCAGTGTTTCTAACATGTTTTAAGCATCTTTCTTCTCCTCAGAATCAAAGGTACCTTTTTTCTAAGAGTTGAACATGAGCCATCAAGGACACCTGCAACAAGGGCAGCCTACTTGATATGCATTAAAGACCCTGAGCTCTGCAAGACTGCAGCCTGTTGGGAACTGAAGCCACTGAGGTGCTAACGAGAATACGTGAGGTGAAGGGATGGGCCTCCAGCCCCTTACCGCTGCACACACTCCTTCACCACCTCATACTGGCCAATGGAGGCCGCTGTGTGAAGATCCAGGGGGACATCCAGCTCCTCTCGGCTGACCTGTGCGCCAAGCCCGTGCCACATGGACAGGCTGCGGTTCAGGAGCTCCGGCTCGCTGGCTTCATCGCTGAGCTCAGACATGGCTGCAGAGGGAGGCCCAGGGGTTAGTTCTTCTTCCCTGGCTGTTCCAACAGCAGGCTACCACCTTAGATTCCTAAGAAACTGAAGCCACTAAGGCTGACTTAGCTGCCCCTAACATCACACACCTGCGGGCAGTTTGAGGCCAGACAGAACACGGAACATCTGTGGAGCCATTACCTGTTGCTGCACCTGCTTCATGCCACAGGTTCTACGTCAGATTATCCAGGAGCCTGATGATGACCTTTCCACTGCTAGTAAAACGGTGCAAGTTGGGTTATTTAGCGCTATTTGCTGAATTTGGGTGTGCAGCAAAATTTAGCTCAAGCTTCTCCAGTCCCTAGTTCCTCATGAAGGACATGTATGTCTAAAAGGGTTGCTGCTACAAGTGCACAGAAGCTGGCTGTGGTGTCACACCTCTGCAGTCCCAGCACTGGGAAGGTGGAGGAGACAGGAAGGTCAGCCTGGATGGCATAACAAGTTTAGGCCAGCCTACCTACACAGAGACCCTCCCTCAATAAAAGCAAGGGTGAGACCAGAAAGATGGACCAAGGGTTAAGAGTTCGTACTGCTCTTACAAAGGACCCAAGTTCAGTTCCTCGCACCCATGTCCAGTGGCTTACAACCTTCTGTAACTACAGCTCCAGAGGGCCCCACATGCCCTTCTGGCTTTCTTGAGGATCTGTATTCATGTGTGCACAGAGTACCCCCAACCCCCATACATGCATACACATAATTTTAAGTCTTCTAAAACAAACCAGGACAGGAAAGATGCCTTAGCAGTTAAGATTGTGTACCGCTCTTGCAGAGGACCTGAGTTCAATTCCCAGCATCCATATGAGACAACTCACAGCTGCTTCCAGGGGATCCAACACACTCATGTCCACACACAAATGCACAAATACATACATAATCTAAAACAAAATTTTAAAGTTTAAAAAAAAAACCATAAAGGCCAGGAATGCAGAGCATTTGCATCTCCACAAACCACACGGAAGGCTATGTGTGGTGATGCCAACTTAATCATGGCACTTGGGGAGATGGAGACAGCATTGTTCAAGACCAGCCTTGTCTAGAGTGAGTTAAAGGACTACACTAGTGAAACACTCTCTCAGAAAGGAAAACAAAAAACAAACAAAAAATACCAGCCTGGGCACATAGAACTTGACCCAAAAGAGAAAGGGAAAAAAAAAAAAAAAAAAAAGAGAAAGAGGAGGGAAAAGACAGGCAGGACAGGGGAAAAGAAAACCCTAGCAGACTGCAGAATGCAATCCCTGGTGCTCAGCAAATGTCACCCGAGCAGGAATCCACCTATGCAACCCTTTCAAGTCGGAAAGATGAGCACAAGGATGACAGGTGTACGGTTAAGAGTCCTTTATTCTGGGTAACACTACTCAAACCAAAGCCTAGCCACTTACTCTCTAGCAGATTCTCAAGTCTAGGAGCAACAGGAAGCTAGTACAGAATAGGAAGCGTTCTGGGAGAGTCAGGTGCCCCACTGCATAAGGCCTTCAGTTCTGAGTTCAAATCCTAGCAAGGCGGGGGGTGGGGGGGAGAAGAGTTAATGGCAGTTTACAGTGAGTAGGGCCTAAGAGCCACACTCTGCTCTCACCTGTGCAACGGCCAGTTGTGTTCTGAGACAAGGTCCCACTGTGTAGCCCTGGATGGCTTAGAACTCAATTTGTAGACCAGGCTGGACTTGATCGCACAGATACACCTGTCTTTGCTGAGATTAAAGATATGTGGCACTAACTGTAGATAAATGGTCACTGGTGCTAAGCATCCGTGGGGGCCACCTTAGTGACTCCAAACCACCGTAAGAGGCTGAATCCCTCCAGGACCATATCACAGTGCTCTGGCAAGGTTATTACCCTAACCTGACCCAACAGAGTCAAGAGCAGCAGGGTGGGAAGACCCGGGCGTTGGCACTGAGCCCACCTGGGGATCAAGACCACAGAGCACCACAATATCCATACCCAAGAGTTCCGGCGAACCCAGAAAGCCTGGAGGAAGTGTGTACCCAAAAGGTACTAATTCCCAGCCCTTAAACACTCTAGCATTAGCCGGGCAGGGGTGGCGCACGCCTTTAATCCCAGCACTTGGGAGGCAGAGGTAGGCAGATTTCTGAGTTCGAGGCCAGCCTGGTCTACAGAGGGAGTTCCAGGACAGCCTGGGCTATACAGCGAAACCCTGTCTCGAAAAACCAAAAAAAAAAAAAAAAAGTAGAAAAGATGGTTGAGGATCTATCTCAGTAATATAAGCATCATATATACACAGCTTGCAAGGACATAAGTTTAATTTGAAAAACTAAATTATAAAAAGGACAACATACAAACCACTAATCCGGAACAGTTTGCAAGCCTCATGGTGAGAGAGGTGTGTGGGCTGGTGAGGTGAAAAACAAGGCCTGCATTCTGGAAGCACCAGCTTCTCGCGCTGCAAAGCCGGAGCTCAAGTAGTACCTAACCTCACTGGTGAGAGAGAGTCTGAACCAACAGAATGGACACATGCTCCCCCCAACAGGGAAACTTTAGCAGATTAACAGAACCCTGGAAGGGCTCACACCTATAATTCCAGTTCTTGGGGTGGGGTGGAGGGCTGAGATAACAGGACCACCTTTGAATTCAAGGACAACCTGGGATACATGAGATGCTTACTCAAAAAACATAACCCGCCAGCGTAGTGGCACAGGCCTTTAATCTCAGCACTTGGGAGGCAGATCTCGGTGAGTTCGAGGCCAGCCTGGTCTACACAGTGAGACACGCCCACAATCTCAAAAAAACCAACACCCAAAAAATCGATCCGAGTAAAATAAAGGTTTATGTCTTCTGCACCTCGCTTCCAGAATTTCAGTAGCAGCACTGATAGGTTACTGTTAAAGTTTTTAAATCTTCGTTTTGAAAAATTCTATTCTGAAGGCAACTGTCATTCCTTCGAGAGATCGGTGAAGGCCTCGAGGGAGCCCCTGTTGCCCAAATGTGTGACGCGGTTCAGGCCCTAGCAGTCCCGGCGACCGTGCACGACCGCAGGCTCCCGTGTGGCTGGACAGTCCGGCAGGTACCTCGCGTGACCCCTCAGTTTAGCACTACTGAGCCAAGCCCGCGTCCCCAAACCCTGCGACAGGCAGGCACCAGAACAGACCGCCGGAGCGGACGCAGGGAGCCTCGGGCCCCGCCTCTCAGAAGGTCCCGCCGCGGCCCGGCCTACCTGCAAGGCCTCAGGTTCCCGCGCCACCCTCCAGCAGCAGCTGCACGCTCCCTCACCGGCCAACAGCCCTGCGCCCGGCCCACCCCGGAAGTAATTGTCGGACGGCGCAGAGCACCCCGGGAAGGTGACGGACGTCCTGTTATTGGCACGCCACAGCAGCCAATGAGATGGCATATACAGAGCTATTGCTCATGAGCCAATCCTGAGGCAGGGAGGCAGGCGGCACCGGGCGAGGAAGAGGCGCGGAGGAGGGTCGCCAGGCCGCGGTGGGTGGCTGTGCTTAGCCCTGGCACAGGGCTCGAGCGGAGCGGCCCGAAGCGAATGGGAGACCGCGGAAACCCATACGATGACGGGTTGGTCCCGGCTGCGGGTGGCAGGGAGTGCGATCCACCCCTCTGCTCTAGCACGGGCCGGCTTGTCCCGTCCCGCTGCCGTCCAGTCCCCATGACAACGACGCCTGGCGCGGGGCAGGGCGGGGCGGAACGAGGCGGGACCAACTGGCTTTGAGGAGAAACTCTGAGCCCCTCGGTCTTCTGAGCTCCTCCATGCTCTTTCCTCTGCGAGTCAATCTTTCCCTCAACCCTACGGCCTTGCACACCTAAAGGACGATCAGTCTTGGGCGGCCCTCTTCATTTTGGTGATTCTGTGCCCTGCTGCCAAGGCCCCTGTTATGAAACAACCTTTGGTGCGTATACCAAAAGCGTGTCTCCACCTGTGGTTCCCAATTCAGGACTGCCAAGCACATGTCCTTGCTTACAACATTCAAAAGCCTTAAGCCCCCACTCACTCCCTGACGCTGCTCTGGTTCGACGCCTTTAGCTGATCTGCCTGGTCCACTAGGCCTTCACCCCACAATCCTAAAGTCCCTCTGTCCCCTGAGGGCTGAGCATCTTTTTTAGGGTGAGATACAAAGGGTGGAGCTGAGCCAGCGACTGGATTATAGGGACTCATTTGAGTGATGACAAACAAAATCTCTTGGATAATGGGTCTATCTTCTAAAGATTACTTTTAATTATATATTAATTTATTAGTTTTTATTTTAATTATATGTATGAGTGTGAAGTTGGGTATCTGTGTATGTGTACTCTAGTGCAGATGCCAGAGACATAGGCTCTCCCCGAGGTTAAAGTTACAAGTAGTTGTGGTTTTGGTAACCGTATTCTGATCCTCTAAGAGAGCAGTAGAGGACACTTGTAACTGCTGGGCCATCTCATTCCTTTTCTCAATGATGGGGATTGGACTCATACTCTTACATATGCTAGAAAATGCTCTATCAGAGGGGTTTATCCCAGCCCTTCCCTTAACTTTAATTCAACCTCTCTAAGCATATAAAATGGAGACAATAGTGTTTATGTTCTTAAAACACATATATAAAATCTCCAACTCATAAGTATTGTATATCTATACATATCAGTATATGCACCTCTATTTTCATATACACACGTCATTAAGCACATCATATACACATGCATATATGTGTATACACACACACACACACACACACACATATACGCGGACACCATGGTCTTATGCACTCATTACTGCACACACCCACACATACAGTCCTGCTACCACGTAACATAAGTTTGCAGAACCAGAAGGAAATGGGTAGAACATGGAATTCTGTGGGTGTGTTTTCATCTACAGCTGAGCAAGGCTTTGGGAAGGATACCAATGCTAGTTTCTCCTTGGACACCTAGACACTGCCACCTCACCCTGTGTGCTCCACAGGGCTCCTTGATGATGACACACACTGATAGCGTCCTTTGAATCCTGGCCCCCATGACATCCAAAGACAAAGCTGTGATGTCCTTGCCAGTTTCTCCCTGGGATGCCATCCTTCAGGCTGCAAAAGACCAGCTGCCATCTCTGGATTCAGACTCATCCCTGGTGAGCAAGAGCTTTGTCCTGGATCTTAACTGTCCAGCCTGGGCAAGGACAGCTTCAGGCACTCTTCTCTACAGACCGCACTTTGGTCTATGGGCTTTGTTTTCACTCATCAGTGCCTGGGATCACTTCTGGGTATCTACTTCCTTCAAGCTTCTCTCTGGGTCTGCCAGAACTCTTGAGTGTGAATATTAGTGCTCTGGATCTCCAAGGCCACTCCTGCTGTGGTCCTGACCCCCCAGGCGGGCTCAATGCCAAAGCCCTGGTCTTTTCCCCCTGCACTGTTGTCAACTCTGTTGGGTCAGGTTAGGTCCAGCTCCAACCTCTGAGAGTGATAACCTTGCCAGGGCTGTGTGGTATGGTCCTGGAGGGATTCTGCCACTTGAGGTGATTCGGGGCTCACTGACAGTATCAGAGGCCATTTACACAGGTGAGAGGGATACATGGTAATCCACCGGTCAGAGGCTCAGCACACAGGTTGGCACAGAACATTTCAAGTGAAGAGCAAGGTTTCTAGAAGCAAGATGGCTGGTTTGTGCCATGCCTGGGCATTTGCAAAATGCGCATGATGGAGCTGAGACTCTGGCATCATCCAGTTCAAAGTGAATGAGGCAGAAGAGGTAACAGTGACAGCGCACAGTGCCCTAGTGCTGCCATTGCCTCGTGAGGTCCCTGTGAGGTGATAGGCAGTGTCAGTTCAGCCTCTCTCCATTAGAGACAAATAACCATAGCTCCTGTGTTAAGTGACTAGTCAGTATGAAAGTGAGCTGGCCACCATTCTTACTGCCTCTTCACTACCATTGTTCAGTGCTAGCATTAACACTGCATCCGAAGTGTGCATTAACACAGCATCTGATATGTGCATTAATGTAGCATCCATTGTGTGCATTAATGCAGCATCCATTGTGTGAAAGGCTTGCATATAGCCTGTGAAAAACAAAGCACACATCTCACCATCAGGAGCTATGCTGCTAAGCCTGCTTTCAATTTGGTTGCAGAAAGCAGCACAGGACAAGGCCCTTTGTAGAGAAGTGGTCTTCGCAGACCTGCTTCTGGGCAGGGTGGGCAAAGCATGACTGCCTCTTCCTCTAAAGTGCCCTGGTCTATCCGCAGTCTGACTGTGAGGAAGAAGAGCCCTTCATCTTTCAGCGGA
Source organism: Uromys caudimaculatus (assembly GCA_028551405.1). Lineage (NCBI taxonomy): Eukaryota > Metazoa > Chordata > Mammalia > Rodentia > Muridae > Uromys > Uromys caudimaculatus. Next base: position 87,736,191 of record CM052710.1, read on the forward strand.
ACCAACCCGTCCTGATTCCAGACCTGACTGAGGAGCTGGCTGAAGACCCTATTGTTGTTGATGAGTCTGGGACCTGGGTTACTGCTGGGAGGAGGCCTTCACCTGAGGTCTGTGGGATACAGGCCTTGGGGACCCTGAAGGGGAGAGGAGGGAGGTCATCTCAAGTCTCACAAGGATTCCTCCAGCAGTGTAGGTCTAAATGGTTAAAACCACTGGTCTTGCCTCTCTTCCTCCCACAAGGACAGCCTGGCAATCGGGTATTCAGCATGTAAGCATGGCACGCCCCGGAACTATGAGCACATTTGATTTTCTCTCTGACTTCCCACCCTGATCTCTGTGTTGTTTTCTACCAAGACATTTTGTACTGTCTGGCCATTGTCATAGCTGCATGTCTCAAGTGTCTCTCCCTAACCTAGCCAATTCATAGCTGAACATAGTTCAACTACTAAATGATCCAGCAGGGAAAGGAAGGGATGTGTTCCACAAATGCACAGTGGTGATCAGTGCTACTCTAGTAGGAGGTCAGGGAGAAGTGGGAAAGAAACAGGAAAGGCCACAGCACAAGCTCCAGCCTCCTAATCACAGGAACTACCAATACCATAGCTATGATCATCTCTTTGCCCCACATCCCCGGGAGAGATCAAGACCTCTAAACTCAAGCAATCATCCAGAGCTGGTGGTACGAGCATGTAATCTGAGCTACTTGGAAACTGAGGCAGGAGCATCAAAAATTCAAGGCAGGGGCTGGAGAGGAGTAATTAATTAAGTAATTAAGAGAGCTTGCAGAAGATGTGCAGGTTTGGTTTCCAGACCCACATGGTGGCTCACAACCACCTTTAACTCCAGTTCTAACAGATCAAATCCCCATCTTTTGGCTTCTGTAGGCTCCAGCATACGCATGGTACACATAAACACACACACACACACACACACACACACACACACACACACACACACACACACGTATAATTATGACTAATTCTGGGAGGTGCTACATGATTTAATCACAGCACTCAGGAGGCAAAGGCAGACACAGATCTTTGAGTTTAAGGCCAGCCTGATCTACAGAATGAGTTCCAGGACAGCTAGGGCTACACAGAGAAACCCTGTCTCAGAAAAGCTGATAGATAGATAGGTAGATAGATAGATAGGTAGATAGGTAGGTAGGTAGGTAGGTAGGTAGATTCAAGACATTGGTGGCTTGATGATGAGAATTGCTACCGTAACAGATCCCACCTGAGGCTTTTATCCTTGGCATCCCAGCCTGTCAGACCTGTTAACACTTGTTGAATTTGCTGTGGTTAAACATACTTCCCAATGAAAACACTGTAGAAGCCAAAACCCATTTTAAAGGCCAGGCTGGGCTCCAGGAGCCACTCAGCTCTGGGTAACCTCCCTCTGCTCAGTTACTCCTAGTATCATTGAAGCAAATGGATGTGCAAGGGCTGAAGGGGATCACCTGACCCATCTCCCACAAAGCCAGCCCTCAGAGGAACAAATGTAAACAACACCCCATACCCTCTGCAGGAGACTCTGAGTGGCAACTGGGGCTCTGGTCACTTTAGGTCACTTTTTTGGTTTGTTTGGTTTGGTTTTTAGAGACAGGTTTTCTTGTCCTGGCTGTCCTACTCATTGTGTAAACCAGGCTGGCCTTGAACTCTGAGATTCACCTGCCTCTGCTTCTTAAGTGCTGGGATTAAAGGCATGAGCCGCTGTCACCCAGCAACACAATTTTCATGAGATGTTTTCTTCTTTTCTGAAAGGATTACCGCCTCCTCTGGGAGATGGTAATGGAACAGTTTAAGGAATAGTGGCAATGGCTATACGACCTGACAGACTACTGAACTCAGAAGGGTCAAATCTGGTGAAAGTGGCGCATGCCTTTAATCCCGACATTCGGGAGACAGGCAGGCAGGTATCTGTGAGTTTGAGGCTAGCCTGATCTACAGAGCCAGTTCCTGGTCATCTAGAGCTATATAGTAAGATTTTGTCTTGAAAAAAAAAAGTCAAAATGGGACCCATGAGATGGCTTGGTGGGAAAAGGTACTTGCTGCTTAGCCTAACAGCCTGAGTTCCAGCCCTGGGACCCACATAGAAGAAGGAGAGAACTGACTCTCAAAGTTACCCTCTGACCTCCACTTGATCTTGCACGTACACTCTCTCTCTCCCTAAAGTATGTCTGCAGGTTTCATAGAGGATCCCTTTTTTCTCTAGCCACTTCTGGTTCCTGGGAGATTAGCCATAGAACCCAGAAGTGAATGGATGGGAAGATCAAAAGACTTGGCCCATCAGGAAAGAAGAGGCCCTGGCTGGTCTTGCCAGAGCTGTGTCAAGAGCAGCCCAATTCTTGTGGATGCTGAGGAGGCACTCCCCTGGCTGGAAGGCAGCCTTAGAAGCCTGTCTAACCCCAGAGGATCCCAGAGTCCTCCATGGTGTTCCCAGGGAGAAGAAGTCACCTTTCCTTTGGAAGGAGAGCTGAAGACAGAGCCCTCAGATCCTGATTTTAGAAACTCTGCAAAGCACAAAGCCCTCCGCAGGGAGAGGAGAAAGATGATAGAGAGAGATATCCTTCACAAAGTGACCCAGGCTGCTCAGCGCCCAGCCTGTGGTGACCATGGCCAGGCTACAGAGGTAGGACCCCGGCCAGAAGCAACCTCGAAGCAGTCTCGGGAAGGATGGCCAGTTCTCTCACTCAAGGTAGGTGTCTGCAGGCCCAGCCTGCCCTCAGGTCAGTCCCGCTGCATGGGCACATTCTTGCCACACTGTTGAGGCTGGAAGCAGCTCCTCAGGACTAAGGCCCAGATCCCAAGACCACCTGCTGCTCCTTTGACAGTGTGGGATAGAATGGCATGGAGCTCCCCTCAGGGAGAATTAGTGACAATAGCAAGAGAAGCCAACTCCAGCCTTCTTTAGAGAACACAGAAATGACCCAAGTGTGAATGCTGTCAGTCATGCTAAGACAAGCAGTGCTGCAGAAGGGAGGTCCTCAGCGGGCAGTGTCACCCACCAGGAACAGCTGTCCAATCACATGAAGTACATCAGCGTGCACTGGCCGGGAGACAGGCTGGGAAAGGAGAGGCAATCCTGTTGAGATAGTGCAGCAGAGGAAAGAGTGTGCGGACCACTGGGAAAGCAGACCTGTAAACCACAGCAGTGGATCTGTGTCCCTCCATGGCGGAGCTATTCCCCATTGTGGTGGGCAGCCTGTGGAGCGCACAGCTGCGATCTGAGGTTACCCTGCCTACTGGACAGGAAAGAAACCCGTCAGACTAGCCCAGTTGTCAAAAAGAAGAGTACCTGGTCAGCTATGCAGGCAGACATGTTGGAAGATGGTCCAACCTGGCATGGGAAGACCACGTACCTCACCCCCGCATCACTTAAACATTGTACAGAGTGCAGCACACAGACGTGCACAGAATTCTTCATTGCTGTTTACATAAGCCAACAATTTCTTTCTGTTTACCTCACAACTGTAGTTCTTCCTCTCCTATAAGGCTGCAGGAATATGAAAGGTCTCACATGAGCACTCGTTGTAGGCTCCCTGCCTCCTCCCTCCATCATACCAATGCCTGCAAAGCCATCTGGGCCATGCTGTCCAGCTTAAGCACCTGCTTTAACCACCAGATTCTTAAAGTTGCAAAACTTTTCAAACATCTTAAATTGGAATGAACCTAGACAGTTTAAAAATTACATGGTGGGGCTGGAGAGATGGCTCAGCGGTTAAGAGCACAGACTGCTCTTCCTTAGAGGTCCTGAGTTCAATTCCCAGCAACCACATGGTGGCTTACAACCATCTGTAATGGGATCTGATTGTGACAGTGTACTCACATATATAAAGTAAATAAATCTTTTTAAGAAAATTACATGGTGATCTGGGTGTAGGGAGGCAGAGACAGGTGGATCTCTGAGTTGGAGGCCAGCCTGGTCTATGGAGCAAGTTCCAGGACAGCCAAGGCTACACAGCAAAACTGTCTCAAAAAAAAAAAAAAAACAATATAAGCCGGGCAGTGGTGGCGCACGCCTTTAATCCCAGCACTTGGGAGGCAGAGGCAGGTGGATTTCTGAGTTCAAGGCCAGCCTGGTCTACAGAGTGAGTTCCCAGGACAGCCAGGGCTACACAGAGAAACCCTGTCTCAAAAAAAAAAAAAAAAAAAAAAAAACCAACAAAAAAACCCCAAAAACAATGTAGGTGGAAAAGGCCAGGATGGGCCTCTGTGGTGGGGTGCTTACCTTGCATGTACAAAATGGGTGTACACCTGTAATTCCAGAGCTTGGGAGGGAAGGTTGGAGGATCAGGTCATCCTTGACTACATAGTTCAAGACCAGCCTGGGCTATAATGAGATCATGTCTGGAAAAAAAACAAACAAAAAACACAAAAAAATGGTGCTTCCTCCAGGTTAGCCATCTTTGTGCCCCAAAGTATTGACACCCCCATAAAAGCCGCTTAAGGAAGAAGGTGTCAAGAAGTGTAGGTCTTAAGTTAAAGGATTGGCTTAGTGTGTAATCAGTCCCAACAGACAGGACAGTCATCTGCTAGATGTACCCAAACTCCACACACCACTCTATTGTTATGGTGGTTGGAGTCTGGGCTGGGTGCTTCCAGGTTGCTGGCCCCTTATCCAAGAAACTGAAAACAAAGCCTCATTGAAATCACAAGGATGTGCAAAGTTATCTTTTGAAGCAGGATAACTTTATTGGAGCCGCATGAGGACAGATAAAATGCTGTACACGGTCAAGTTTGACACGGCTTCATTTTATGCGGTCTAAAGGAAGGAATTTTGCCCACTAAGGGCAAAATTGTATGGTTCTAGATTTTGATTGATTTTTTTTCCTACTGCACATGTTCCTTTCCCACAATGCGTCAGATTTTAATCACCTGAACGCCTAGTTATGCACAGGCACAAGAAGACAGTAAACAGGAGGTTCTCTCTAAAAGATTTTTAGAGACACAGTTTTTCCTTACTGCCTTTACACTCAAAATCAGTTCAGGCAAGGTAGCCCCTTCACTTCTTCATATCTAGATACACGGGGAACTCGCTTGAATAGAAACTGTCTACATTTCATTGTTGGGGAGTTGAGGGAAAAGATTTATACTGTAATCCAGAGAGATGGGGATTCCTGTATCTTGATGCAGGTCAGGGGTGTCAAGGGCCTTCAGTTGCTAGGTGCAGTGTTTGAAGAGGGGTTTGTCTGTGTAGTACATGCAGGTGAAGGAACTACACTGCCAAATGCATTATTACAATGGGGGTGTGGACAATCTAAAACCAAATGGGGGTGTCCTGAGCTAAACTCTTTCCTGTTTGTCCCCTCACTGCAATGGGTGACTCATGACACTCCAATGGCTGCAGCTGATGCCAACATGGAGGCCCCTGCAGGACTTCCTGCAGCCCTGTAATCAGTGTTATCATTTCAGCAACTTGAAGGCTGGGACTTGGATTACATCCTTCAGAGTCTGCCGGGGCGACAAAACAGCCGGGGAGACAGTGCATCCAGAAGCGCATGGTGGTTAGCTGACCGCTGCCAAGGTCTGACTCAACCCTGAAACCCAAGCCAGTCCTCCCCTCCTTCCAAGCCTCAGTGGCAGGGCTATGGGATGGGCAGGATCCATCTGCCCCTTGCTACCCTCAGCACACATTTCAATGGGCCTTACAAAGACTGCATTCATTCATCATACATGAGGCTGCCTGGTCTACCAGGCATGTTCAGGCCTTCAAAACTGACCTGCCCTGTGGCTCACTGTTTTTCTTCCCCTAGCTTCCTTCCTTTCCCCCTTTCTCTCCTGCGGGAAGGCAGAGCCTGCCTTTTTCCCCTTCAGGCAGCTTCCACACTCCTGAGGGAGTCCCTCATTTTATTTGAAAATGAAGGCAGAGGATGTCATACTTTCACTGTCGTCCTGCATGGTGGCCTTGCTGTGAGCAGCTCTGTAAAAGGCAGAAGCTCCTCACATTCTCCCCACCCCCACAGGCCCCCAGCAGCAGGTTGAAGTACATCTGAGCTGAGGAGCAAGCTCGGGCTTATTCCAGACCAAAGACTCACTAGACCACAGCTTCTGTGCATGCACTAGAAGAGGGCAGCTGATCTGTAACTAGAGTCCATACAGTTGTGAGCTACCTTGAGAATGCTTAGCACTGAGGCCAGGTACTCAGCAAGAGCAGCAAGTGCTCTAAATCACTGAGCCATCTCCTCAGCCCTAGCTCTGTTTTGTACTTGAGGCAAGGTCTCACTGTTTAGCCCAGACAGACCTGGAACTTGATATGCTGAAGTCACAAAGATCTGCCTGCCTCTGCCTACTGAGTGCTGATATGAAAGTTATACACCACCACCGTGTCTTTTTTTTTTTTTTTTTTTGGTTTTTCGAGACAGGGTTTCTCTGTGTAGCCCTGGCTGTCCTGGAACTCACTCTGTAGACCAGGCTAGCCTCGAACTCAGAAATCCACCTGCCTCTGCCTCCCAAGTGCTGGGATTAAAGGCATGCGCCACCACTGCCCGGCATGTCTTTTGTTTTTGAGACAGGCTGGCCTGAAGCTCTTGACAATCCTTCTGCTGCAGACTGCAAAGGTCTGCCACTCATGAGCATGTGGCAGCAAGTGCTGCATCAGCAGAGCTTCAGGGCGTGGCAAAGCAGTCCTCTGCAAGAACACCCTCTGTGGGGGTGCCATGGCAGGAACTAGTCTGTTTTAAAATATTCACAGCGCTTTGATCAAGCGGCTCCTTTTTGTTTAGTTTTATTTTGTTGAGACATGTAGCTCAGACTGACTCAAACTCATTCTATAAGTGAAACTGGCCTTGAACTCCTGATCTTGCTTCTACCTCCCAAGTGCCACTTCCACGAGCCAAGCTATTCCATTTGGAAAATCTCTCATAAACACATAACCAAGGACGCTCACAGCTATGTACTTTAAAACTCTGAAAACATGGAAACAGCCCATATTCAATAGGGGTCTAGCTAAATCAAGCTCATCATAGAGTGCCCTCAGCTCAGTAACAAACTGTATTCACAGAAAGATGTAGTATGAGCAGGGTAGTTGTGGTGCACAAAGCAGGCTTATCTCTGAGTTCAAGGGCAGCCTGGGCTACACAGAGAAACCCTGTCTCAAAAAAAAAAAAAAAAAAAAAAAGTAAGATGTATAAGAGGGTAGGCATGTGTAGCCCAGTGACAGAATGCTTGGTAGCCCACACAAACCCTGGGTTCATTCCCAAGTGTACACACACACACACACACACACACACACACACACACACACAATTTGATCTATATGATAAGCCTGTTTGCTCCATTTTGAAAGCTGCAAACATCTGTTCACTATGAACACCTCTGGCCCTATGTCACAAGGCTCAAGTGGAGCAGCTCCTGTTGAAGACATGACTACCCCTGACTTTGCCAAGTGGAGCTAGAAGCCTCAGGACAAGCTGGGGTGGGGCACACTGGAGCCTGACACTCAGCCTCAGAGAGGCAGACCTGAGCTCAGCAGCCCCTCTCCTGGCAATCCCCAGGGCATAGCACTGGACCTTCCCAGGACATACTCCTGGAGCAGCTGGCCCTCCTGTGTGCCACTCAGTCCAGAGTCCACAACCCTCCCAGCAAGGCATCTGCTGACAAGCTCCGAAACATGGAAGAGCGGGGAGCCGGAACCAGGTGAGGCTTCCCCCAGACACAGCTGTTTCCTAAGAACCACCCTGCCTGCCTCCGCCTCTGGGCGGGGCCACCGAGGTTCAGATCGCAGTGCCTGTCTCAGTCCATCCATGGCAGAGCTGCGTCTTGTTCCCCAATGCTAAAGGCACTTTGTCTTCACTATCTGCATGACAGTGGGAACAGGATGGCGCAGAAGGAGGGAGGGGCTGTGGGCAGCAACCTGTCCTAGACTTGGAGGGAAGCAAGGAGGGACAGAGTGAACTGGGGTGGCAGAGGTGGCCACACTACTGCTTCCACTGCTGTTGGGAGTCTGGAAGCCTTTCCTGCGTAGTAGTTGTAGGTTCTGCCTGGCTAGCAGAAAGAGCAGACATGGCCCATGCTTTCCAGTCCACCAGCTCCACATGACGACTAAGCACCCGAAATGTGGTAATGGGATGAGGACTGTTCAATTTTATGGGTCTACTGGAAATGATTAGCTTGAATATATAAGTGGCCTCCAACTGCCTAGAACAGGTGGGGGTTTGTTTATATATGTGCCAAGGAGTGAGTGCTCCCTACCACTGTGCCGCATCACAAGTCTTCTTTTGACTCTTTCGTCGTTGGGTTTGTTTATTGTTTTTGCTTTTCAAGACAGGGTTTCTCTAGCTGTTCTAGAACTTGTTCTGCAGACCAGGCTAGCCTTGAACTCAGAGATCCTCCTACCTCTGCCTCCTAACTGCTGGGACTAAAGGTGTACACCACACCCCGCAAACCCCAGCCTTCTTCTTTTTTTTTTTTTTCGAGACAGGGTTTCTCTGTGTAGCCCTAGCTGTCCTGGAACTCAGTCTGTAGACCAGGCTGGCCTCGAACTCAGAAATCCACCTGCCTCTGCCTCCCAAGTGCTGGGATTAAAGGCATGAGCCACCACTGCCCAGCTCCGGCCTTCTTTTTACTTTTTTTTTTAGATTATTTTATATATGTGAGTACATTGTCGCTGTCTTCAGACACACCAGAAGAGGACGTCGGATCCCATTACAGATGGTTGTGAGCCACCATGTGGTTGCTGGGAATTGAACTCAGGACCTCTGGAAGAGCAGTCAGTGCTATTAACTGCTGAGCCATCTCTGCAGCCTCTTTTTACTTTTTATAGTCTTTCTAGGAGCCAGAGAGATGACCCAGTAGTTAGGGGCACTGATTGTTCTTCTGGGGGACACAGGCTTGATTTTCAGCACCCACATAGTGACTCACAACTGTCTGCAACTCCAGGTCCAGGGAATCTGATGCCCTCTCTGGGCCTCCATGAGTACCAGGCATATAAATAATGTGTAGACATATATGCAGGCAAATACTCACACACGCTTTAAAAATACATGAATAAACTGGGTGGCAGTGGTGCACACCTTTAATACCAGCACTTGGGAGGCAGAAGCAGGTGGATATCTATGAATTAGAGGCTAGCCTAGTCTTCAGAGCAAGTTCCAGAATAGCCAGGGCTACACAGAGAAACTGTCTTGAAAAACAAATACATGTATAAAGTCTTGCTAAGTTGCCTAGGCCTTAAACTTTTCATCCTCCTGCCTCAGTTTCCCAGGCACTTGCAATAACAGGCCTGCCTACTAGCCTAACTGATATGCAGTATGTCAGACTTGCCCAGTTCTATAGGGTAGTGCTGGGCTGTCCCAATGGTGGCCGTGAGAATGCATGGGTTCCAAGTGCCCACCAGCACACAACAGGGACACTGTCAGTAGCTGCTATGAACACTGCGATCGATCAGCCCATGAGGTGGCAGGGAGTCACATAGAAGGGCCACCCCACCCTCCCGTTGCAGAAGTGCTTCAGCAGAGCCTGGCTTTCAAACTGAGCGAGTCCAGAAGCTAGCAGAGAGTAGGAGGCTGAAGACAGAGCCTCCCACTGTCTTCATCGACCTGCGGCAGACAGAGCCGTCAAGACCACAAGAAAGCCAGTCCCCCGAGAGGTAACGAGGCAGTGCTAGGAACTGCGCCTGCAGGTGGGAAGGAGGAACTGAAGGCAAAGCTCATCTGGCCTGACACATTGTACCTTCCTGTCAGCACATGGTGGGAAGCCCAGTGGTTCCTTAGCTCTGACTGGCTACCACCCCCTGGAACTCCCAGGGAGGTCCCTGGGTGAGAAGGTGAGAGGTAGGCCTGGCAAGGAAGCTGGAAAACATCCTAAGAATCCATTTCTTTTCATTCCCAGTTCTGAACATAGCTCCTCTGACAGCGAGGAGGAGGAGGAAGTGGAGTCAGCGGGCTCAGTACAGGTGGCATCTTCCTGGGAACAAAGGTAACTTGAGAGTCTCTTCCTCTGCCTGGGGACTCTCCCTCGATGTGCCCCAGGCCCCTACACATGTAAGCCAGCATCTGGTGTGGTGAGAGTGGATATCATTGTGCTTTATAACGTGTCTTAGGGGAAGCCTGTGTGGCCAGGCCTGCTGTACCCAGCTCCCCACCCATGGCAGCTTACTCCAGGCTCTGGAAACAGCTCCCCAGTTCGATTGCCCCTGCTGGGGTCCCAGCAGAAGATAAAATGTAGGGCCAGAGGTTAGCCAAGTGTGAAGAGTTCTGGTTAGTTAAAGAGCAGCATCCAATCAGGGACACGCCTGGGGGTCCAGACCATGGTGAGTGAGATACGGGCTCCAGCTGCCCTAGCACGGGACGTTAGAGGCCAGGCCATGTATCGAACTTAGATGTAAAGTGTGCGCGTCCCAGGAAAACAGGATTGGAAGTGTTGGTAGGGGCGGGCAGGTCCTCTGAGTTACAGACAGAATCTTGTCTTGAAAAACAAAAACAAAAAGCAGGGAGGGCAGGAACTCAAGCAGGAGCTGATGCAGAGGCCATGGAGGGTGCTGCTGACTAGCGTCCTTCCCCATGGCTTGCACAACCTGCTTTCTTATAGACCCCCAGGACCACCAGCCCAGAGACAGTAGCACCATCTGCAATGGGCTGGGCCCTCCCCATCAATCACTAAGAAAATGCCTTACAGCTGGATTTTAAGGAGACTTTTTCTTAATTAAGGTTCCCCTCCTTTCAGATGACTCTAGCTTGTGGCAAGGTGACATAAAACTAGCCAGGACAAAGCCCATTACAAAGGGAAAGAGCCATAAGGAGTGTCATCTCGCATGCTTCCCAACCAAACTGCAGCGGTGGTCAGACATTGCCCTTGCTTTGGAATGGGAGCTGAAACTACATAAGTCATTCCTTTGTTTCCATTGGGAGTTCTGGCCATCAGGTGACAGGACTTAGGTTGCTTATGTTATGTCACAGGTACTGTACCGGGAAGAGTCAGCTTCTTCAGCAGCTGAGGGCATTCCAGAAGGGGGCTGTTCCACCCCAGCTGCCTGCCAGTGACAGTCCTGGACACCAAAAGGCTCAGGCCTCAGAAGATACAGCTGGATCACAAACTCGGAGAAAGAAGCACATAAAACTCTGGGCTGAAAAGCAGAATGCCCTAGATCTAGGGGACCTTCCTGGGACTCAGCTGCTCCCTGGTATGGGCCAGCTATAGTCAACTCAGGTAAAAGACCTGAGAAGCAGGTTGGGTGGCAGACTTTCTACCCACACAGCTCTGGTGGTCTCTACAGTCTGCCTGTTTCTAACAGCATGGGCCTCAGGGGCTGGGACCCTCAGTCTAGACCCCATGCAGCCAGTGTAAGAATAGTTAAACTTTTGTTGTGGTGGTGGTGGTGGGAATTGCATCCAGGGCCTCTCCTGTTCCCATATTCAAACATATTTATAGTTCCCTATAGAAAATGTCCCCAGGTTCCTGGATTCCTGGCATTTCATGTACACACCCATACAGATCTGATGGAAAAGGGAGCAAAAATGAAGTTTGCTTTCTCTCTTTAACCAAGACACAAAAGCACACATAGGTTTCAAGTGACTCCAAATTAAACGTGGCACCAATCTTTGCTAATCTGAATGAAATACCATACTTCCTGGGAGTTCCAACACTGTGTGAAATGCAATGGTGCCCAGTCTCCCTCCCTGGTTACTCAACAACAGTTGTGTGACCAGCCAAGGCCTGGTTCTCACAGGACACCTGAGCTTCCTCCACCTGGTTACTTTGCAAGCCTTGCTGCACCACCAACACCCCGGAGACTCCATCTTTAGGACCTTTTTGTACCTGCTCTCTCAGCCCCTTTGATCTCCTGCCACCTCATCTCTCAAGAGTCTGCCCCTGATTGCTCCATGAAAGCAGAGAAACCACTACTGAGGCAGGATGTGGGTGGCATGGCAGGATTCAGGTGGCGTGGCAGGATACTTGGCATCTAACAGATGTTTTAGCATTCAGGTGGAGGGGTGGTGCTACTGCCAGCTGCCCAGCTGCTGAGGGTAGGCAAGGATCTCAGTGTCAAGCTTTGAGCCACACAAAGGTCAGGTCCTATGGCAGGTCACTGGTAGCCAGCATCAAGTCCATATAATCCTGTCCCCAAACCCTTTGATGTGGCCACAGGGGATGCTACCATAGTCCCAATCCCAAGACATGCAAGTCCGGCCTCCACCAAGACCCCAGGCAGCCTCCCTGTAAGTGGGAGTCAGCCTGCCCTGCCCAGGTGCTGAGGTCCTTGGCTTGAGCTCTAGGGCAGCATGACTCCACCCTCTGCCCAGCAGCCTTCACTTCAACCACTGTTCCCAACCCACATTCTCCCAGGTCCACTAATGTTAGAAACTTATTGAGAATGACTCAGAATGATAGAAAATAAACCACTGCAGTTTCAGCTGTGCTTAGGAAAGCTGCAGGGTGGTAGTGGGCAAAGCCAGATCTGCCACCTGGGCAACATCCATCATGTCTCAGAAGATCGTGCAGGAGATCAAAGGGGCTGAGAAAGTAAGCGCAAAAAACTCTAAAGGTGGGGTCTTGGGGGTTCTAAAACTGAGGGCCACTTCATAGGAGCAGGTGTAGTGCCACCCTAAACTCTCAGGTTTCCTCATTAGGGACAAGACCATGAGGTAAAGACAGGATTCCAAACAGGAAGAAGGAAGGGCCCCAGTGAAGAGGAAAGACAGGCTGCACATGAGAACCCAAGAAATGGCAAATGCCCATCATGCCACCTGTGGCACCAGCAGGGACATGAACCTAGAGCTGGCCGCATGCAGAGAGGGTCTCTGCTGTTTCCATGTCCACCCCAAGAGCCCTCAAGGCTGGTCCCAGAGGTAAAAACCACACCACAGGTGGGGTCATGACAAGGGCTGCCATTTATTATGAGAGTGAAGAAAAACCAAACAAGCCTGCGTCATGCATGATGGTGAAAGAGCAGAGCAGGCAACAGAACACAGATGTCAGAGCGACACCCTGGGGCCGGCACCCTGGGGCCGGCACCCTGGGGCCGGGAGAGACTTCCACAAGGAAGGCACTGGCTGCTAACTCGGAACCTGTGTCTGCTGCCTGAGACCTGCAGGTGCATGGAAACAACCAACAAGCCATCCTCTGGGCTCCACATGTATATGGTGGCACACCTCCTGTACACACACACACATTTTTTAAACATGTATTCAGTCATGAGTAACAGACATACTACCAAAGGCAAACAGGAGCCAGGCAGTGGTGGCGCATGCCTTTAATCCCAGCACTTGGGAGGCAGAGGCAGGTGGATTTCTGAGTTCGAGGCCAGCCTGGTCTACAGAGTGAGTTCTAGTACAGCCAGGGCTACACAGAGAAACCCTGTCTCGAAAAAAACAAACAAACAAAAAACAAAACAACAACAACAAAAAAAAAACCCCAAAAAACCAAAAACAACAAAGGCAACCAGGGTCTCTTCCACACTGGATGAACTTAGCCAAGGATCTCCAAGCCCACCCCACAGTGACGCACTTCCTCCAACAAGGCCACACCTTCCTAATAGAGCCACTTCCCATTGCCCAAGCTTATTCAAACCACCACACCATGAAAGCATGAAAACCTGAGTCTGATTCCCAGATCCATGTTAAAAAAGAAAAAGCCAGGTGTGGTGGCCTATACTTGCAATCCCAAGACAAGTGTGGCAGAGACATAGGTGGATGTCTGGGGTTCTATGTCCAGCATTCCTAGCTTACTGAACAAGTCCCAGACCAAAGCACAAAAACAACGTAGATGGCTCCTGAGGAACACGATCTACAGGAAACAAAGGCCACCCCTTCACACACACCCTCACACACGTACATATATTCACACCCACCAAGTTCAAGGTCGTCAACCGTTGAGTTTGGGGGCGGCCTGGAATACGTGAGATCTGTTTCAAAAGAAAACCCATTCACCTAATTTAGTAAAACTGTGGTTATCTGTACAGGTGAAGAACAGCTACAGTTCCGAGTTTTAGGCACTGAAGAAGGGAGGGCACGCAAGAAATCCAACGATGGAACCTAAACGTTTACTCCGCCACTTTGGCTCCCGGTTAGTTTAATTCCCAGAACTAACACAGGCATCCTAAGGTCTCTCTGGTTCTATCTCCTTCACCTTGTCTTTGAGAGTCAGCAGCAAGTTGCTCACAATAGACAGGATTCCCGGGACTGACCTCAAGGAACAGAAGGTCTGCCAGGCTGTGCCCTGCTCCTTCTGTTCCCAGTAGTTTTTAGCCAAGATCCTCCCTAGCTGTCAAAGTCTTGCTTCCTGCTTAGGGCTCACTAAGCGGAAGTGGCGGGCTTAGTCTGTCTCAGAGGCCGGACTACATTTCCCAGACTACCGCGCGCGCCGCTGCCTGCAGGAGTAAGCTCAGGGAGCTATTTGTGTTGGGCTGCGTTTTTTTGAACTTTGAGAGATTCATTCTCCTGACAGCTGTCTCTCTGTGTGCCTTTTGTGCATTTTGAGACTCAGTATCCATATTGATGAACGGGAACGTTCACTCACAATCATCTATTGACATATATGTTTAAAAATTGCACACAACTGGCAGTGTTGGCACAGGCCTCCTAGCACTTGGGAGGGTAAGACAGGATGATCGCTGAGAGTTCGAGGCCAGCCTGGTCTACAGAGAGAGTTCCAGGATACCCAGGGCTACATGGAGAAACCCTTTCTTGAAAAACCCAATAAATTAAATAAAATAAGAACTGTACATTGGCCAGGCAGTGGTGGCAGAGGCCTGCAGGTAAATTTCTTGAGTTCAAGGCCACCCTGATCTACAGAGCGAGTTCTAGGACAGCCAGGGCTACAAAGAGTGACCCTGTCTCGAAAAAACTAAAAAAACAAAACAAACAAAAAAGCTGCACACTGGCTGAGCTGAGTTGCCTCATGCCACTCATGTTCGGAGGTTTTCTGCAATTTCAAAGCCACCCTGGGTTACATTGTGAGGCTCTGCCTCAAAACTTAGTACAAATAAAAGCTGCAAGCCGCATGCTTCCTCCTATGTGCAGCCAAAGCCTTTGTTTTGGCCCAGCAACTGTTGTGTCATTTTTGCTGACAAATCTCCAGTTTGTTCTAATTTGTCAGAGAACCCAAGGGTTACTAATCCACAGAGCATAGCCTGTCTCTAGACAGACAGGCTGTTTCCCACCCTTCATTACGCTGGATAATTTGTTTTTGTTTTTGTTTTTTTCAAGACAGGGTTTCTCTGTTTAGCCCTGGCTCACTCTGTAGACCAGGCTGGCCTCGAACTCAGAAATCCGCCTGCCTCTGCCTCCTGAGTGCTGGGATTAAAGGCGTGCGCCACCACTGCACGCTGGATAATTTGGAGGATACTCTTTACACATGTGTCTTGCTCTAGGGAACATGTGGCAATGTCTTGGTTAATTTTCAGCTGTCAAAACAGGGAAGTTAGCACTGATATCCGGAGATGCCCGACAGCCTGCCCCCTCCTACCACCGAGACTGATGGAGCAGGGCTGACACTGTGACCAGCAGTGTTCTGGGTAATATCCATTCCTAGAAATGCAATCGCTGAGCCAAAGGGTGTGTGCTTTTGAAATGCAGTGGGCTTTGCCAACTTGCCTGAAGCTCATCTGAAGCTTCAGAACTATTGTTTCCTGAGTCAATGTCTCAACCTCTGTGTGGCAATATTCCACCTGTGAGATGGTGGTTTTGGGTGGTGTGTGTCCACCTGAACCCTGGGGATAGGAGTTCCCTACACCTGGAGTCACAAGGGCAGGGGTAGAAAGGTGGGTCTGTGAATTCACTGAGCAAACAGCTAATAAACAGCAATATAGGGGCCACTGCTCGCTGAGCACGGCCATGAGCTAGACACGGGGAGGGAGCTGAGCAATCTCTGTCCTCCCAGAGCTCCCCAGTACAGGAGACTGAGAAAACAAACCACAGGACACACACAGCAAGGCCTGAGGACATTAAGGAGGGAGCCTGGGAATGCACAAAGCCTTGCACCACATAAACTAGACGTGGTGGTACACATCTGTAAGTCCAGCGAGTGGGGAGTGGGGATGGAGTCAGGAAGATCACAGGTTCAAGGCCATTTTTGGCCACATAGCGAGTTTGAGGTCAGCCTGGACTATGTGAGACTCTGTGTCAACTTTTTTCTTTTAAAATTAAGGAGGGTGTCCTGTTAGGTGTCCCGTTGTTCTGACGAAACACCATGATCAGAAGCAACTTGGGAAGGAAAGGGTTTTGTAACCATTGGGGCTTTCTATGTCCACCCCAGTTCTCGAATAACAACATGGAGGCTTATTTATTACTATGAATGCTTATGGCCTAGGCTTGGTCCCCAATTA
>CM052710.1:87752553-87765047 GCA_028551405.1 Uromys caudimaculatus
TCCCCTTCTCCTCCCCCTCCCCTTCTCCTCCCCCTCCCCTTCTCCTCCCCCTCCCCTTCCCCTCCCTTCCCTCTCCCTCCCTCTCTGCCTGATGTCTCACCCATTCTCTTCTGCTTTGCCATTGGCCACTCAGCTCTTTATTGACATGTGGATGCTTTTACAGTGTGCACATATAGTTTATTTGGCTTACATATCCTGAATTACAGTCCATTGAAGGAAGCCAGGGCAGAAACTCAAGCAGGGCAGGAACCTGGAGGCAGGAGCTGATGCAGAGGCTGTGGAAGGGGCGCTGCTTTCTGCCTTGTCCTTCTGGCTTGCTCACCCCGCTTTCTCATAGCACCCAGGACCACCAGTGCAGGGATGACCCCACCCGCAATGGACTGTGCCCCCCCCCCCAATCACCAATTAAGAAAATTCCCTACAGGCACTGGGATGGTGGCTCATGACTTTAACCCTAGCACTTTGGAGGCAGAGGCAGGTGGATATCTTCGAGTTTGAGGTCAGCCTGGTCTACTGAGTCCTACAAACTCGCCCGCAGTCCAGTCTTATGGAGACATTTTCTAAATTAATGTTCCCTCCACGCAGATGACTTGAACTTGGATCAAGTTAACATGATGCTCAGCACAGAGGGCTCCGTGGAAGGCATTACTTTTTAAAGATTCATTTTTATTTTATGTATATGGATGCTTTGCCTGCATGCATGTACATGCACATATGTCCCGGGGCCCTGAGAAGCCAGAAGAGGGCATCAGACCCTCTGGGACTGGAGTTACACACAGTTGTTAGCCAACAAGTGGGTGCTGGGAAACAAACCTGGGTCCTCTACAAGAATACCATGTGCTCTTGGGAGGTGTGGCTTCTGTAGCTGGGACAATGCTACTGCTAACTATGGTCACGGAGTGTCCCCCGACTCCTTGTAAATGTGAAGTATCATCTCAGGTCCTTGGGTTCTAGGAGTAGCCCACCCCTGTGGGATCCGTGTACCTCAGCATGTTTCTCTGTCTCTGTCTTCTTGCATTTGGTGCTACAGATCAAACTCATGGCTTTGTGCATTTAGACAAGTGAGCTGCAGGCAGAGGTCTGATGTGCATCTATTTTGTGCATGTTTGCTCCATGTGTATTTGTGTGTGTGTGTGTGTGTGTGTGTATGTGTGTATTTGTATGTGTATATGTATGTGTGTGTGTGTGTGCATGTATGTGTGTATATGTGTATGTGTGTGTGTGCATGTGTGTGTATGTATGTGTGTGTATGTATGTGTGTGTATGCATATGCATGTATGTGTGTGTGTATATGTGTATGTGTGTGTGTGCATGTGTGTGTGTGTATGTGTGTGTATGCATATGCATGTATGTGTGTGTGTGCATGTGTGCGTATGCATGTGTGTGCATGTGTGTGTATGCATGTGTGTATATGTGTGTGTATGTGTGTGTGTGCATGTGTGTGTATGCATGTGTGCATATGTATGTGTGTATGTGTGTGTATTTGTGTGTGTGTGTATGTGTATGCATGTGTGCGTATGTGTGTGTATGTGTGTGTATTTGTGTGTATGTGTGTGTATGCATGTGTGTGTATGCGTATGTGTGTGTATGTGTGTGTACTTGTGTGTGCATGTGTGTGTATGTATGTGTGTGTACTTGTGTGTGTATTTGTGTGTGTATGTGTGTGCGCACATGTGTATGGAGGTCAGATGTAGATGTCAGGTGTCTTCCTTAGTCCCTTTCCACCTTGTTTTTTAAGACAGGGTCTCTGAACCTGGAGCTCACGATTGGATTAGAGTGGCTGCCAGTGATCCCACGGATCTACCTGTCCCTGCACCACTGTCCCAAGGCTGGGGTGGTGGATGCTTTTACATGGGTGCTGGGGCTCCAAACTCAAATCCTAGTGCTTGACCTTCTGAGCGCCCTCCCATCCCAGCCCATCCATTTCTTAGAGTTCCAGGGAGTTCTGTGAGAGTGCGGGCTCTGCCACAGGCCCTCAGCCCCTACATTCTCAGTCCACTTCTACAGAGTGTGGCAGGCATGTTCTGGGACTCACTTTGTTTTGTCTGTACAAACGTTACCAGGTTGACACTGCCCCTCCCACCCACCCCTATCATGCAGGATTGAAGACTGAGGCCAAGGAGGAAAAAGTGTCCTGTCTCCTGGGGATTTCCCACCAACCACACTGGTGGCTCAGACCAGGGAGGAGGTGGGGGGTGGGGAGGGACAAAGGTCAGCCCACCAGTGATGTTTGGACGGGGCAGCAATACGTTTTCATGGCTTACCCTGGGCCAGACTTGAGATGTCTTGACAGCATAAAAAGCCCGACTGGTAGCCGGGCTCCAGTTTGAGGAGCTGGGGGAGGAAGGAGGTGCAGGATGTGGGGCGACTCTTCTTCCTACCTTGGATCTCTGGTCTCTTACTGTTCAAGGAGAAGCAGGTATAGTGGCATGGGCCTGAAATCTCAGCAACAGGGGGACCAGCTGGAGGGCCAGTTATTCAAATACAGTAAATGCCGGGCATGGCGGCACACGCCTTTAGTCCCAGCACTCAGGAGGCAGAGCCAGGTGGGTCTTTGTGAGTTTCAGGCCAGCCTGGTCTACAAAGGAAGTTCTGGGGTAGTCAGGGCTACACAGAGAACTGTCACGAAAAAAAAGATACATAATCATATATATAAAAATTTAAAAGTATACTTAAATATTTTAATTATATGTAATTAAATTAATAAAATTTAATTTTAATTAAAAGTTAAATATATAAAAATGTAACTATATATTTAAAATATATGTGGGAGGACATATGTCTTATCCTCTTAGTAGCAATAGATAAATATATAAAAATTGTATGTATATTTACCATATTCTAAGATAAGTACTGTTCTGTTGAACTACTTCCTCAGCCCAAGAACACACACACACACACACACACACAGAGTACAGCCCACTCTGTACTACAGCCCAGGATGGCTTCAGATTGACTATGCAGTTGAGGAAAACCTTGAATTTCTTACCCTCCTGTTCTTTCCTCCTGAGTGCTTAGATTACAGATGTGCATTCTATACCTGGCCTCACGTGGTAATGGAGACCAAACTCGGGGCTTTGAGTACATCAGGCAAAGCATTCTACCAACTGAGCCAAGTCCCCAGCCCCAAGAACCATATTCTTATATCAGACTGGCTCAGCGGACTCGTTTACAAACCCTTTAGTTGTCAAAGCACAGCTTTTTGTACAAAGCCACTGCAGGTTCACATAGATGCTCTTGGGTGTGTGTTGGGGGCTGGCTGCTGAGGAGGGGAGGAGACTAGCAAGCTTGGGGCCATGGCCCCTCAGCACTCATCGTCCCTGGAATCCTTGTTCGCTCGCTTTCGGACCTTTCCTGGTCCAGGGGCCATCAGCTGTCCAGGGGAGGCTGGAGTCAGGTTCACCCAGCCTGGCCCCCGGGGCAGCAGGTGGCTCTCATTGAGTCTGAGGACCCGGTAGTTCTCGTAGTGTACATTGTGGGTGATGTCCTTCAGGTCCTGGAGATGGGAGCTGAACGAGGGGAAGCAAATCAGTCTGGGCCACAGTGGTCCCAGGCCCTCTTTCAGCCACCCAGTCACAGGGGGGTCCCACACCTCACCGGATGAGCAGATCTCTCAGGAGAAGAAACTCACAGTGCGCCATGTTTTCCACTGCAAGACATGGGCCTAGCACAGCTCTGTACTCTCAGAGTACACAGCTGCTGCATGTTATGGTACCTTCTGGGGCCCACTATTGTCATGGCTCTCCTGTCTTTTCCCACTCCCTCCTTGGTTCATTCATTCACTCATTAATTCATTTAATGGGGCTTGGTTCCTACAGCTAGTTGCTAAACTAGTGAACCTACCCTTCATTACAGATAATACTATGACCAGTACACCAAAGACAAAATTCATGATTCTTTTTCTCTTCTTTTCTTTTTTCTTTGAGCTCGGGTCTCATGCAGCCCACGTTGGCCTCAAACTTGATCAGTAGCCAAGGATGACCTTGGACTTCTGTTCTCCTGCCTCCACCTCTCCCCTGCTAGGATTATGGATGGGCTACTATGCTTGGCTCCATGGGTTTTTAATAAAGGTAGTAATAAATCAGGGAGCTGGCTGAGGTGGTCCAGGCCTGTAAACCCAGCACTTGAGAGACTGAGGTAGAAGGAAATCCTATTTCCAGCTACATGGTAGGGCTACATTAAGTTTTGGCAAGTCATGGTTGCCTTCCAGGTTTGGGCAGATGCCAGAGGAGGCATTCAAGAAATGCCATGGATGTAGGGTATGCCCTGATTTCCAGCCCCCCTAACCACTGCATGCCTATGTTCCCAAACTTACCTTCGATGATGCCCCATTTGGTCTTCCGGCCCAGGACACATCTCCCATTTACTATGTGCTCTCTGTCAGCCCCGACCACAGCAAAAGGGATCTGCTCCTAAAAGAGAGAAGAGAATCTGAGGCAGGAGATGGGATGGAGAGATGGCTCAATGGTCAAGAGTACTGTCTGATCTTCCAGAGGATCTGAGTTCAATTCCCAGCACCTACACCGCAGCATACAACTGTCTGGAAGTCCAATCCCAGGGGATCCAACAACCTCACACAGAGATACATCAAGGCAAAACACCAATACGCATAAAATAAAAATAAATAAATCATATTTAAAAACCCTAGGAAGTCCCAAAACACCAGCTGGAGTTCATAGTACCCTCACTTCCTCCATTAAACAGGCGCATAAATGGTGCTGGCGTGTGCTGTTCAGCTGATGGTGAAGAACCCGGCAGACTTAAGTGTTGGTGCAGTAGCCCAAGCAATGGTGGTGCTAACAACTCCCACATGGGTAGTACAGTTTTGGAGCCGGGCAGCGGTGGCGCATACCCTTAATCACAGCACTGGGGAGGCAGAGGCAGGCAGATCTCCATGAGTTCAAAGCCAACCTGGTCTACATTGTGAGTTCCAGGGCAGCCAGGACTATGAAGATAGATCATGGCTCAAAAACAAACCAACCACATAACAACAAAAAACCTCTCATGATAAGTAGGAGTTTAGTTAAAAATTTAATTACCCTGACTCATTCTCATGTATGCATACATGCATGCATGTGTGTGGGTTCCTGAAAGCCATGAAATGTTGTCACAGGACAATTTGGGGGAGCTGGTTATCCCCTGAGGACGGGGCCCAGGGCGTCCAGCTTGGTGGTAAACACTGGGCCACCTCACCTGCTTTCTCACAAACCTAAGAAATGTAGATCTTTTAAATGTAGTATTTTAATTAAAAATATTTTGTTTGAGACAGGGTCTTGCTGGGACCTTGGTTGTTCTTTAACTTGCTATATAGACCAAGCTAGAATTGAACCTACAGAGATCTTCCTACCTCTACCTCTTAAGAGCTGGGATTAAAGGTGCCCACCACCATGACTGGCTTTGTTTTGTTTTGTTTTTTGTTTTGAAATCATGTTTATGTATTTATTTTGCAAGATTTAAAAACAGGGGTCAGAGAAATGGCTCAGTGGTTTAAGAGCACACGTAGCTCTTGCAGAGGCCCCAAGTTCCGTTCCCTGCACCCATATAGGGCACACACACAGCTCCCTGGGACTCCAGCTTCAGGGAGCCAACCTCGCTCACCTCTTTGGGTATTTACACAAACACACAGACATACACATAAATACATTATAAATAAAATTAAAAAATAAACATTCAAAAATATTATTTTAAATGATGCATGCGTGTGCGTTTGTATGTGCATGTGAGGCACGTGACAGGTATTGAATTCCCTGAGCTGAGTTACAGGTGATACTGAGATGTTTCACCCGAGCTCTGGAAACAGAACTTAGGTCTTCTGGAAGAGCATCCATCCAGTCTCCTAATCTTTGAGACATTTCTCCAGCTGTCTGTCTGTCTGGAATTGGTTCTTTTCTTCCACCATGTGGGTTCCAGGAATAGAATTGAAATCACCCAGCTTGACAGAACTAACCATCTATTCTTGGATTTTAAAAATTCATTTTATGCTGAGCATGGTGGTGCATGCCTTTAATCCCAACACTCAGAAGCAGGCAGATTCAAAGCAGATGAGTTTGAGGCTAGCCTGGTCTACAGAGTGAGTTCCAGGACAGCCAGAGCTACACAGAGAAACCCTGTCTCGAAAAACCAAACCAAACCAACCAACCAAACAAACAAAACTCCACAACAACCCTGTCTCAAACCAAACAAGTAAACAAACAAAACAAAGCAAAAAACCAAAAATAAAATTTGTTTTCTGGGCCGGGCAGTGGTGGCGCAAGCCTTTAATCCCAGCACTCAGGAGGCAGAGGCAGGTAGATTTCTGAGTTCGAGGCCAGCCTGGTCTACAGAGTGAGTTCCAGGACAGCCAGGGCTACACAGAGAAACCCTGTCTCAAACAAACAAACAAACAAAAATTTGTTTTCTGAGATGGGATCTCATGTAACCTAGATTGGCCTTGAACTTATGTAGCCAAGGATGAGCTTGAATTTCTGATCCTCCTGCTTCCACCTCCCAAGTACTGGGGTCATAAGTTTACAGGTATGCATCACCATGTCCTTCATCATTAAAAAATATCTGATTTTGCCGGGCAGTGGTAGCGCAAGCCTTTAATCCCAGCACTTGGGAGGCAGAGGCAGGTGGATTTCTGAGTTCAAGGCCAGCCTGGTGACAGAGTAAGTTCAAAGATAGCCAGGGCTACACAGAGAAACCCTGTCTCGAAAAACAAAAACAAACAAACAAAAAATCTGATTTTATTATTATTGTTTGGAATGCTGGAGATTAAAATCACAGCCTCATGCATAGCAGGCACGTGTTGTGTCTGCGCTACTTCCCAAGGCCCTGGGATCTTTCTTTTCTGTGTTGACAGGGACAAAGCCCAGGGCTTCCACATGCTATAAACATGCCGTTTCATTGGCACGGAGGAAGCCCATTTCTTTTCTCTCCTCTGCAGCTGCAATCAGGCCACAACTGCAAGGCTGAGTAATTGTACCAGAGACTGTCTGTCTGGCCATCCACACAGAAGTTTGGCAGGTCCTATGCTTCTTTACTCACTTGTGGTTGAAAGCAGAGATTCAAACTTGTCAGCTCCCCAGTTCTTGGTCTGATTTTCTAAGATAAGGGATCTAGTGTAATATGTAACCGCAGCCTGGCGTTGCATTCGCAATCCTCCTGCCTCAGCCTCCTGGGTGCTGGGATTACAGACCTATGCCACAACACCAGGAACTAAGAGTTAAATTTTTGTTTTGTTTTCTTCAGAGACAGGGTTTCTCTACTATCCTGGAACTCGCTCTGTAGACCAGGCTGTCCTCAAACTCAGAGATCCTCTTGTCTCTGCCTCCTGAGTGCTGAGATTAAAGGTGTGCGTCACCACCACTGTCTGGCACATTTGCATTTTTTACTTATTTATTTTATGTGTGAGTCTGTGTTTGTGTGTGTATGCATGAACACATGTCAGAGGTATCGCACATGTCTGGCTTCCCTTGCACATTTTACATTTTGGTTGTCTTTTATTGTCGTGTAGTAAGAGTTTCTTTATATGTAAGAATGTATACAAGGATGTATGTAAGAGTGGCTCTCCAGGTAGCGCCGTGCTGACAAACACTTTTTCTGTGGGTTATCTGGTAAGAGCCATTTGTTGCAAATCTTGAATCTGTGGACAGATGAGGAATCTTTACATAGATACACACATTTCCTGGGATTGCAAAGAGGGATCGATTTTCAGACGGGGGGGGGGGGGGGGGGAAGGATGAGTGGAAAGGCCAGGTGCCATTGGCGTCGCTGGCCTTCAGCACTTTCTACAGCATCTTACCCGAATCTTACTGTTGAGGAGTTTGTCGTTGACGTCCTCGTCGAAACACTTCTGCGGGTACACATCGATGCAGTGAGTTTTCAGGTTTTGCTGGATCTGGGGAGCCAAAGGTAAATGACTTCAGCCCACCAAACGTTCTGCTCCCTGCCCACTGAGCCAGCCCTGCCTTGGGCACCCAGATCACCCTGCTCCTGAAGGCATTTCGTTCTTCAATGGTCAGGCTGTCAGCCCGGGCGATCACAGGCACCACATTCACAGTCTTGCACAGTCGCCTCAGGAACTCAATGTCCAGGGGCCGCAGGCTACGAGATGGTAACAGTGGGGCTCGGGGTGGATGAGTGAGGAAAGAAAGCCTGCCCAAAGCTGCTATCAAGGATCCTTCTCACCATCCCGACCCCATCCAAGTGGCCCTCCCTGCAGCCAGTAGGTCACCTCACCAGTGGCCAGTGGGTGGCACAAAGTATACACAGCAGTGGACACGGGTGTCAGGGATGTGGCGCTGGCGGGTGATGAGAAGCTCTTCCTGTAGATACTGCTCATACTGTTGGTTGATGTAGCTCAGGATAGGGTCCCAGCTGGGGCAAAGATGTCCCCTCAGTGCCGCCCCCAGGACTCACCATCTCCTGGTCTCTGGGTGGTCTATCTACATGAGCAGAGGCACACAGAGACCTCTGCCTCTCTTCATTGAGGTCTAAGCTTTCCTGTTCATAAAGCGAGCATATCAATAGCATTTATCAACTGGGCCTGGTGCAATAGGCCTGTCATCCCAGCTCTTCAAGAAACTGAGGCAGGAGGTTATAAGTTCAAAGCCAGCCTGGATAATTTAGGGACACTGAGTCTCAGAACAAAAAAGAAAACCTGGATCATTTGATGTTTGCTAACACATACCACACCCTCTGTTTACTCGCCAGTACTAACACGTGCATATATTAACATACATGTCTTATGTATATAAAATTTGCTTGCTCATTAAATGACATTTGGTCACCAGCATGGTTCAAGACACCACTATTTCTTACCTGTTAACTTGGTGGTTGCAAGAGTCGTGTGTGTGCATGCGTGCAAGCGTGTATTCACCTGTGTGCACATATATGTACATGTGTGTGGAGGTCAGAGGTCAATCTTGGCTATCTTCCTCAGTTGCTCTCCAAAGCTCTCTGTGTAGCTCTGCCTGACTTGGAACACTCTATGTAAATGAGGCTGTTCTTAAGTTCAGAGAGACCCACTTTGACTTCTGGGCAAGTGATGCGATTGAAGGCAGGTGCCAGCTGGGCGTGGTGGTGCATGTTTTAATCCCAGCACTCAGGAGGCAGAGGCAGGTAGATCTCTGTGAATTTGAGGCTGGCCTGATCTGCATACATAGTAAGTTCTAAGACAGCCAGAGCTATCTAGTGAGACCAAGTCTCAAAAAGAACTAACAGAAGGCAGGTACTACCTCCCCTGACGTTACCTTGTATTCTGAGCTAGACTGATTAGCCAGCAGAGCCCTAAGACCCTCCTGTCTGTCTCCCCAGTAACAGAACCTCAGGAACTCACGGCCATGCCTGGCTCCTTTCCCTCACCCCCTCCCCCTTTCTTAATCTGGGGATTAAGCTCAGATCTTCAGGTTTTCAGGACAAGCACTTTACCGAAGGAACTATCTCTCCAATCACCCAAGGATCTCTCGGCTCCTCTACTGGGTCCTTCCTACTCTGGGCTCTTGTTAGGAGACACTTCAACAGATCCGATGACTTCTTGACTTGACTATGCGCTTGGAGATCGAGCCCAGGGCCTCACCCACGCTGTGGAGGCATTCTAACGCCAAACTGTAACTCAAAGCTATATACTCAGCTCGTTTCTCACTTTTTCTTTTGAGATGACAGTCCTGTGGCTCTGGCTGGCCTTGAACTCATGACCCTTCTGCTTCAGTTGGCAGAGTCCAGGGATTACGGAAGTATGGGTTTCTGGTGCTTTTATCGAGCACCAACTCTGTATTAGACAGTTGGCTGAGACCTGTACGTACTCAACATGCTTCTATTTTGGAGACTAAGAGGAGTGCACTCGTTGTATACATAAGGAAACAGAGCAGGCTGGTTTTTCACAGCCTGTCAGGGACAGGGGCTGCCCACCCCAGGACCCACCACTTGTCATTGTTGATCTGATCTCCAAAGCCAGGTGTATCTGTCACTGTCAGCTTCAGTTTCAATCCCTTCTCCTCGATGACTGTATAGAGAGAGACATGGAAGAAAACTATGGCCCTGGCTGGGCTCCCGGGGGGAGGCAGGGTCACTCACCATGGGTCACGGAATGCAGCTCCAATGTTTGTGGCATGGGTACATCCAGGTTGGGTACAGTTGACTGCCATACTTTGGACTTGAACAGTGTGTTCACCATGGTGGACTTGCCTAGCCCACTCTGCCCTAAGATGCAGAACACAGTGACCATGGTATATTTGTTAAGATATATATCTCAAACTATTTGTATGTGTGTGAGTGTGTGTGCTCACGCGTGCTTTTATAAGCAACTGATTGCTTTTATAAGTTGTCTTTAGCTGGGCGTCGTGATGCATGCCTTTAATCCCAGCACTTGGAAGGCTGAGGCAGGTAGATTGTTGTAGGTTTGGGGCCAGCCTGGTCTACATACTAAGTAAGTTCCAGGATAGCCAGGGCTACATAGTGAGGCCCTGTCTCAAAAACAAACAAGCATGCTGTGGTGGGTTGGCCTGATGCTGTATTCGAATGCTAATATTGGCTCCTCAAGACAGTTCTGCTCCTGACCATTCCACTTCAAGGAAGATGATGAATGTCAGTGACCTCCATATAGAGTCGCCTCAGCTCTGGTGAGCTAGCCACTGGGGGAAAATGCCCTAACTTTATTGCAAACAAAATGCTGTCCAAAAAGAACAAATGGATACAGGATAGTTGATGCAAACTCTCCCGAGACAGGGTAAGATAATCCTTCATAATTCCTGCTTCATTTAAGGTCTGTCAGATGTTCTGGGCTGGAAGACTGAAGATAGATGCTCCAATGTTACAAAGAATATTGGGGACTGTCCAGGCGATATAAGCTATCTCTGTCATTTCTAGATTTTTGGAAACTGCAAAATATCCTCATATATACTCAAATAATATTTATTACTTCTCAAATCTCTGACAGGGTTGAAAACTAGATATAATCTTACAATTAAACTTAAGTTGTTTAGCATTTAAAGAAGGTGTTCTAGATTTTAAAAAATGTTTTTAGGATGGTAATACAAATTAAAATCAAAGATGATTTAGGCACAAAATTTTAAACTCATTAAAATAGGATAGATGGTAAAGTACCTCATCCAAATTACAAAATACAAACAGATTGGACTTTTAAATGTAATTCATACTTAAAATTTTTCATAATTGTTTGTTACTATAAGAAAAAGGGTTGGCCTGATGCTGCTTGTATTCTAATGCTAATATTGGTTCCTCAAGACCTGGCTGTTCCAGAGAAGAGAAAGTCTGCACTTAGACCCAAGTGACACTGTGTGACCCTGCCCCCAAATTATTTCTGACTGGTAAATAAAGATGCTGACAGCCAATAGTTGGGCAGAAGGGACATAGGCAAGGTTTAGGATTCCTGGGTCTGGGGTTGGAGGAGAACCAGGAGAGAAAGAGAGAGAGAGAGAGAGAGAGAGAGAGAGAGAGAGAGAGAGAGAGAGAGAAGAGGGAATGGAAGAGAAGTTGCCATAGGTTAGGTAAGTCATGAAAAGGTGGCCCTGAGGACTGGCCATCTGGAGTTAAGAGCAGCCCAGATGAAACATAGTAAGTAGTAACTCAGGGTTGTCCATAGGAAAGTAGATTCTAGTGGCATAGAGAGTAGTCTCTGCCCAGCTCTTGTGCTGTTGAAGGCTTAGTGTAAATATTAAGGTTGTGTGTGACTTTTATCTGGGAACTGAAAGATCAATGTGGGATAAAAACCACAGATTGGGATTAAAAATCTCTACAACACAAACAAACGAACAAACAAACAAACAGCAACAAAAACCTCCAAACAAAGCAACAACAAAGTTGCCTTTGGTCATGGTGTCTCTTCACAGCAATAGCATAGTAACAAAGACAATGGGAGTGGAAACAATGCAGGCATTTATGCTTGTGAAGACTAAATTCACCTCAGGAGTGACCCATCTGATTTTCTTGAGACAAGGTGTCTCACTGGAGCCTAAGAGTTCTCTGCTCTGTGCCTCTGCTCAGCTGGGAATGCAAGCAGGTGCTGTGGCCCTTGGCTTTCTACATAGATTGGGTCTGCAGGTTCAGTCTCCAGTTTCCATGGCTTACGTGGGAAAAACTTGGCTGAGTTATTTCTCCATCTCTCTGACTCCTGTTTTTTTAGTACTGGGATGGAACCCAGTGCTTACAGATGCTAGCAAGATCCAAAGCCTCTGGCTGGTTTTTCCTCTAAAGATATGTTTATTTTTGTTTTACATTTGAGTGCTTTGGATGCACACATGTCTATGTATCACATATGTGAAGCGCCCTCAAAAGCCAAAAGAGGACATTGGATCCCCTAGAACTGGAATGACAGACAGTTGTGAGCTGCCATGTGGGTGATAGAAGTTGAACCTAGGTCCTCTGGAAGAACAGCCAGTGATCTTAATCACTGAACAATTTCTCTAGGCCCTTTTTTTCCCCCCAGACAGTATGTCATGTAGCCTAGGATGTCTTCAAACTGGCTAGGTTACTCAGGAAGACCTGAACACTTC
>CM052710.1:87765147-87781153 GCA_028551405.1 Uromys caudimaculatus
TCCCTCCCTCCCTCCCTCCCTCCCTCCCTCCCTCCCTCCCTCCCTCTCTCCTTCTCCTGTTTGTTTGTTTGTTTGTTTGTTTTGAGACAGGGTTTCTCTGTGGAGCCCTGGCTGTAGACCTGGTTGGCCTGAGTGCTGGGATTAAAGGTGTGTGCCACTGTCCAGATCCCTCTCTCTCTCTTCAAACACCTTGTTTTGTTTTGGTGTGTGTGTGTGTGTGTGTGTGTGTGTGTGTGTGTGTGTGTGTGTGAACACATGTGTGTGTGTAGATGCACATACAGAGGAATAAGAGGAAAACGTTTGAGAACGGGCTCTCTTTCCACTCTGTGGTTTCTGAGCCATCTACTGAATCAGGGTCAGCACTACAGCGAAGTCGTGCGTGGTCACTGCATATGGAAGGCCCTTTGACCGCGATTATCCTTTGCTGGGGCAATCCAGTTCTGGCTGATTTTGTATATAGGGGCTCAACGTCTCATATATTTACTATCATCCCTCCTGTGAGCTGTTAGGTCAGATGCCATTGCAGATGTGAAGACTGAGTCCAGGACAGGTGAGGTGTCTCCATTCATCTCCCCTCTGTGGCTCTGCCACTAACTCACCTACTACCATGATATTGAACTCAAACCCAGTCTTCATAGCCTTGATCCTCAGCTGGTCTAGCACGGCCTCAATGCCCACAGGACCAAACATCTCACAGGGTGGAGTCCTGGGGCTGGAGGGCCTTGAAGAGCAGGGAGAGGGTGATCGCCTCTCATCCATGGGGCCAGGGGTTCAATGGTGCCTGTTGCTGGGAGATTTTTGGAGAGAAGTGTTGGGTTGCTATGACTGGGCTCAGAGGGGCTACTCTGAGTAAACTTTTAAGAAAAGGTCTGCCAGGCCGAGCAGTGGTGGCACACGCCTTTAATCCCAGCACTTGGGAGGCAGAGGCAGGTGGATTTCTGAGTTCGAGGCCAGCCTGGTCTACAGAGTGAGTTCCAGGACAGCCAGAGCTACACAGAGAAACCCTGTCTTGAAGAAAAAAAAGAAAGAAAAAAAAAAAAAAAAAAAAAAAAAAGAAAAGAAAAAGAAAAGAAAAGGTCTGCCGGGCAGTGGTGGCACATGCCTTTAATCCCAGCACTTGGGAGGCAGAGGCAGGCAGATTTCCGAGTTGGAGGCCAGCCTGGTCTAGAGAGAAACCCTGTCTCAAAAAACCAAAAAGAGAGAGAGAGAGAGAGAAAGAAAAAAGGTCTTAGGTGGTGATGGTGCATGCCTTTAATCCCAGAAAAGAGGCAGGTGGATCTCTGTGAATTCGAGACCAGGACACTTTGGAGATGGAGACAGGAGGATTAGTTTAGGTTTATCTTCAGCTACAGAGTGGATGGAGGTCAGCCTGGGCTACATAAGGCCTTTTCTTTTTTAATTTTGTTTTGCTTATTTGTTTTGAGGCAAGTTTTTCCTGTGTAGCCCTGTCTGTCCTGGAACTCACTCTGTAGACCAGGCTGGCCTCAAACTCAGAGATCTCCCTGCCTCTGCCTCCCAGGTGCTGGGATTAAAGGTGTGCGCCACCACTGCCTGGCTTAGATTGGAGTCCTTAAAGAGTCACAGTTAAGGGCTGGAGAGATGGCTCAGTGGTTAAGAGCACTGACTGCCCTTCCAGAGGTCCTGAGTTCAATTCCCAGCAACCACATGGTGGCTCACAACCATATGCAATGTGATCTGATGCCCTTTTCTGGTGTGTCTGAAGACAGCTACAGTGTACTCACATAAAATAACTTTAAAAAGAAAAAAAAAAAAAGAGTCACAGTTAAAGGGAAAGTTATTCATATCCCAACAGAAAACTTGGGGAAGGGGCTCAATACTAGACCCTTCACGTTCCCCAGAGGACAAAGAACAGGGTTGGAAGAGATGAAGAGACAGAAACAGATCTCAAATGAAGGAAACACACACCTACACACATACACCCACACACTCACACACACAGACACACACATAGTCACACACATACTCACTCACACACAGGTCAGAGGTAGGTTACAATGGGCAGAGAAGACAGCCTGGGAGGGAGAAGGGCAAAAGGGCAGGGACCTGTGGGCAAGCAGCAGAGGTCACAGACAGAGAGACGTTGGCTCATGTAGCACCTGGTGATGAGTCCCTTTGGGGAGCTGGGAGTAGCTGGCAGGCTGTGCTGGGGGGAGGGGAGGGCTGGCAGTTAGCCATAGAATCCCAGCCTCTTCCTCCTTCCTGTGACCTACCCCCTCCCCCTCAGGCCGGAGGGGCTAAGTTCTTGACTCCAACACCTGGCAATGACCCTGACCTAATCACACAAGACTCCCAGACAGACAGGGATCCCAGCACCCACACACGATGGCTCACAACTATGTAAAACTCCAGTTCTGGGGGATCTGACAACCTCTTGGCAAAATATCCACACACATAGATTAATACATAATAATAATAACAATTATTATTATTGTTGTTGTTGCTGTTATTAAAGAGCACCTGCTGCTTTTGCAGAGGACCACGTTTGGTTCCTAACACCCACGACAGGTCATTTACAGCCGGTCAGGAGCCATCTAGGAAAAGCTAAAATCTAGCAGGTGGCCTTCCTAAAATGGTTCCTCCACGGACTGAAGCCCTCTGATGAATTTGCTTCTTTAAGCAAGGCTTAGGAATTACATCTGAGGGAAGATTCCTGCTATTGCTCTGCTGTTCCTGTTATATATATAACAATTACTAGGTATTCGCCCACCCTTTTGAGCAGATCTCTGCAGAACGAGGAAGATGTACTGCCTTGTAGTGATGCTATATAAATAGATGATTTCTTGATTCTAAATGATGATTCTATAAGAATTCCTAAAATCATATTAATAATTATCAAGATCTTTTATAAGACTGCAATTAAGTCCTTTCTGATGTCAAAACTGCAATGAGAACTCTATCAGTCTTCAAGAGTCATCAGTTAATTGCTTCTGAGATAGCAAGCAGACATCTACAATTTAGAACACATACCAAGAGGTTGTAAAACAATTAACCAAAGGTCATAAAAAGGGAGCTAACAATTTATTATAGGTGCAAGGACAGAAGATATTGATTGGGTTTATCTACACAAAATTTCAATAATATCTTAGTCACAAAAATTATGGTTTTTAACTTTCAATCAACCTGTAGAACTTGTGACAGATAATGAATGTTTGGCCAGATACTCTTAATGGATATGCATGTAAGCATTCTCTGTTGTATACTTCTTACTCAATTTACGATTTGAATTTATGTTTGAACTTCTAGTGAACTTTTGTTAAAAAAAAGAAGAAGAAAGAAAGAAAGAAAGAAAGAAAGAAAGAAAGAAAGAAAGAAAAGAAAAAGGAAAAGGATGCTGGGGAAACCATGTGATCTGTTTTCCTAGGAAGGGGACAAAAGGCTAGGAAAGACTACAGTGCACAGCTTTAGGAGCAAAAGCCATCGGAGCAAGTGCATTGCTACGTCAGAGCGGGGGAGAGAGCAAGGTTAGGAGAACGAGAGTGGAATAACTTAGAAATTATAAAGCAACATAAAAAAGTAAGAGAGCAATGTGCAGAATGCAGAGGGAAAGAGGAAAAAAGCAGAAGCTGCAGAGAGGGCAGGAGGAGCAGGCAGGCTTCTCCTCACCTAGGGATAGAACAGGTCTTTTTTTGACAGCAAGGCAAGCTTAGTTTACTATAGAGGACAACATTTTCTTTGTACAGACTTGAGTTTAATTCATTTAGCATTGAAAGGGTAGAAACTTTTTCTTTTTCTATGCAATAAAGATTGGAGCCCATTTTTTATCCAGAATGAGTTCTTTCTGCACAGGTGCTTGGTCTTTTTTGGTCAATATGCATATGTAAGTATGGATGTGTGTGTGTGTGTGTGTGTGTGTGTGTGTGTGTGTGTGTGTGTGTGTGTGTGTAAGTATGTAATTGTGAGAGTGTGTGCAAGCTGGACCCAGCTGATTTGAATGGAGATGTATGAATGTGTATGCATGAATCTGTATATGAATTTATATGAGTTTAATCCATATTTATTTGTAGAAAAGTTTTTCTTTCTGCAAGTGTGATTCTCTTCTTCTAGTTCAACAGAAGTTTATTGTGCCAACCCCCCCAGCCTGACAAGGAAAGGCTTCTGGACAGGAGGGAAAAGGCCCTAGCAAGTAATCCTTCACTTAATTTCCTCCCACACCCCCCTGCTGTTTTACTATGAGGTGCTGTCTTAGTCAGGGTTTCTATTCCTGCACAAACATCATGACCAAGAAGCAAGTTGGGGAGGAAAGGGTTTACTGAGCTTACACTTCCATGCTGTTCATCACGAAAGGAAGTCAGGACTGGAACTCAAGCAGGTCAGGAAGCAGGAGCTGATGCAGAGGCCATGGAGGGATGTTCCTTACTGATTTGCTTGCTTCTCCTGGCTTGCTCAGCCTGCTTTCTTATAGAACCCAAGACTACCAGCCCACAGATGGTACCACTCACAAGGGACCCTCCCCCCTTGATCACTAATTGAGAAAATGCCTTACACCTGGATCTCATGGGGGCATTTTCTCAACTGAAACTCCTTTCTCTGTGATAACTCCAGCTTGTGACAAGTTGACACACAAAATTAGCCAGTACAGGTGCCAAATGCCAGAGACTGCAGTTTCCTGACCTAAAAGGAACTCAGACAGGCAGCTTAACTACCACAGCAAAGTGACTTAGACTTAAGACTGGTAAACGTTTATTATTAAACAGCGACCCTAAATATCTCCCAAGACTAAGTCTTGCCCCTGCTGACATTCTTCCCATTCAGAGAACCACAAGAAAGAAGTGTCTGGACTGCCCCCCACCCCCAGCAACAGCCAACTGTAACTACAGCTTTGGGGGATACAGCATGCTCTTCTTTCTTCTGGCCTGGGAAGGTACCTTCTATACACACACACACACACACAAACACACACACACACACACACACACACACATAAATAAAAATAAAAGCAAATCTTTTGTAAAGTGCTTGCCATATGAGTATAAGGATTTGGGTTGAGATCCCCAACACCCGTCTAAGAAGTCTGGCATGGTGATATGTGCCTGTAACCCCAGCTCTGGGAAGCAGAGACAGGCAGTTCCCTTTTTTCTAGACAGGCTTTCTCTGTGTAACCCAGGCTGTCCTGGAACTCACTCTGTAGACAAGGCTGGCCTTGAACTCAGAGATCCACCTGCCTATGCATCAAGTGTGCTGGGATTAAAGGCGTGGGCCACCACTGCCTGCCAGGCATTTTCTTAATTAGTGATTGATGGGGAGGGCCCAGACCATTTTGGGTGGTGCTAGCCCTGGGCTGTGCTGTTAAGAAAGCAGGCTGAGTAAGCCATGAAGAACAAGCTAGTAAGCAGCACTTCTCCGTGGCTTCTGCATCAGCTCCTGCCTCTAGGTTCCTGCCTTGTTTGAGTTTCTAACTTAGTTTCCCTCAGTGGACTGTGACGCAGGATACAGAAGTCAAACAAGCCCTTTTCTTCCCACGTTCTTATAGTGTTTCACCACAGCCATAGTAACACTTAACTAGGACAGAAATCGGTTCCAGGGACTAAAACCATGATCTAGAGTCAACCTTGCCTTCCTTGCTTTTCTCAGCTACCTGGTCACAATGAAATACAAGCATCCCATTGTTTTGAGAAAATTTCACAAGATCATGAAATTCCCACATCCCGAGGCTGGGTGTGGTTGCACACACCTTTAATTCCAGAGGTGGATTTCTATGAGTTCTTGTCTACATAGTGAATTCTAGGACAGTCAGGGCTACGTAGAAGGACAGTTTCTCCAAAATAATTTAAAACAAGACAAGACAAAACAAAAACAAACCCCCAAAACCAAGTAGCCGAGGAAGAACACTGTCCATGCTCCGTTTTACAGACAGGACTACTAAAACAGACAGGTCAGAGGATGTGCCGGAGCTTACGCATGCCAGGGCTTTGCAGGCTAGAAAATCAAGAGATACCGTTTTCCTACACAGCCCAGCCAGTCTTCTCTGGCGTCTGACTTGTTTACCTCTAAGGGAATCCGCATGCTGTCTTTGGAGCTGCTGAGCTTGAGGTATGTCCCAGCCGCAACAGAAAATGAGTCATTAAGTGTAGTTATGACTTTATTAGTTGCTTAATGTCACAATGCCCTGGTTTGTTTTCTTTCTTTTTTTCCTTCCTTCCTTCCTTTCCTGCACATGCGTACACATCGACACACGTGGTACAGTGTGCACACGAAGGTGGATGGACAACTCGACAGAGTCCTCTCCATCATGAGGCTCCAGGGATTCATCTCCCGGTTGCCCAGGTCACTGGCAGGCACCATTACCTGTTGAGCCATGTTGCTGGCCTCACTAATCCTTTTTGAAATAGTCTCATGAAGTTCAGCCTGGCTTCACATTGATTATGTAGTTGAGGATAGCCTTGAACTTTTGTTAACCTCTAAGTAACAGGATTACAAGTGAAGTTCATGTGGTGCTGGGGATCAAATCCAAGGCCTTGAACGTTACAGGCAACCTATCAACTTGGCTTTGTTTGCACACATGGAAGAAAAAATGGGACTAGTGAGGTTATCTCTTTGTAATCAGTCTGTGAATAAGCCAGGGAAGGTGTGTGCTGTGTCAGGTGAGGGGCCTAACACTGGATACTCGCCCTGCCCAAACCATTAAGAGCCACA
This sequence comes from Uromys caudimaculatus, assembly GCA_028551405.1. Classification (NCBI taxonomy): domain Eukaryota; kingdom Metazoa; phylum Chordata; class Mammalia; order Rodentia; family Muridae; genus Uromys; species Uromys caudimaculatus. Next base: position 87,771,802 of record CM052710.1, read on the forward strand.
TGAATAAGAAATTGCTGACATATGGCCACATGTGTCTCGGCTGAGCACGGCATCTAGACTCTCAGATGCCAAGAATACACGAACAGTGAGATCTGCTTTCACTGGGGAAGGTCACCATTCCAAGGGCAAGGGCCCCAGGCCCTATGGACTGTAATTCTCTGGAATGTGAGAACGCATTAAATTCTTTTTAGAAAATAAGTTATCTCGATCATGGTGTTTTGTCACAGTAATAGAAAAGTAACGAAGAAATCTGGGATACTAAGAATAGGTGAAAAAATTCCGGAGTGCAGAGCAACTACGAGCCCTGTGGCTTTCCACCCTTGGCCGCTGCAGTCAGCTGGGCCCTGGCCTTGCCTGGCAGCAGGCCCAGGAGAGGAGGGTGGGGCTGGTTGCTAAGGTTTCAGGTGGTGCGGATCGATCCGGAAGCAGGAAGGAGTGTGAGTTCCCAGGACCTACCTGGCTTGGGGGAGAGGTTTCCACTAGAGGCAGGTGGGGGCACTGGAATCAGCCTTGCTAGGGAGAGAGGGGGCAAGGGGATGGTGGGATGGGGTGGGGTGGGGCTGCACAGGTCTGGGTCAGTGTGGGGGCCAAAGGTCTGGGGAGGAGATAGTGGCGAAAGGAACAGGGAATGGTTGCCGGGTCTGGAGCAGGGGAAATGGGGGACAGGAAGAGGCTGGAGGGTTTACAGTGCAGAAGGCTGAGGAAAACCGGAGGGGTCGGGGTCATCTCAGGGTAGGGTCAGACTGTGTACGGCCTGAGAGAGGCCTGGACTGAGGTTGCCTTTTGGGGGCCTGGGGGCAGGTAGCCGAGATGGGACTTTCTGAGGAGCTGAAAGCCACTGCAGAGGAAGTTCTGGGGAGACTGAAGAGCAAGCACCTGTTCCAGTCTGAATGGGACATCGCTGCCTTTGTGGTCTTTCTCACATTTGTGGGTGAGTGCAGTTCCGGATCCAAGGCCCTACCCTGGTGTTGGGGCCGGGGCCACATCTGGATGCCTCTCTGTCTGGTCTCCAGGCACTGTGGTGTTGCTGCTGCTGCTGGTTGTTGTCCACTGCTGCTGTTGCTGCTGCTGCAGCACCTCCCCCAGGGCCCGGAAGGTGAGCCCTGGGAAGGTGAGCCTGGGAAGATGAACCCAGGAAGGGGTGGGTGCCCCTCAGAGAGGAGGGAGCCATAGAAGGCTCCCTCACATCTGCACTGGGAGAAGCAGGGCAGGGTCTCCTGGAGAGGGTTCAGGCAGATCTTCAGTGTTACCTACGGGCCTTCTGTTTCTCTTGCAGGAAAAGCTTAAGGGTGTGGACAACTTGGCCCTGGAGCCTTAATGCTAGCTTGCCCTTGGCATGGGTCCTGCTGGATGCCAGTAACAGAGCCAATGTTTGCCAAAGCCTGAGTCTGGCCTGTGTTCGAACCCTGCCAGGGGCAGTGTGGTGGCTCACCACAATGCACCCGTGACTCCCTTTTACACTCTGAACTTCCACTACCCCACAGGGCTGCTCTGCAGCCTGGGCACAGGCTGTGATGCCAGCATTCAAGAGGCTGAGGTGGGAGGATTATGAACTCCACCTCAAAAGCCTTGACATGGTATTATAGTGGGGAAAATCAGGCCATGGGAACACGGGAGACGATGGATCACCAGGGACCTTTGCCTCTACTAAGTAGGGAGACAGACAGACAACAGGGCTCCAGTCAAAATCTGATTTTTATTTCAGGCGGGTGGGTTGAGGTCACAGAACAAATGGTCCCAGTACTGCACCTTATTTACAGGGAGGCTTCTTCCCCCAGCCCAGGTTCCTCTTCCCTCCTCCACCTCACAGCTGAGTTCTAACCCCCATCCCTCGCTCTCTAATGGCAGCTGAGAGGGTGGGAGAGGGGAGAGGCCTGAGCTTGGTCCCACCCTTAGTCCGAAGGTTCCCAGAGTGCCCAGGAAGGCAGGGTTAGGAGCATGGCCACACCTCAGCTCATCTTCTTGATGGCCCCCCCCAATAAAAAAAAAACCAAGCCAGCACCCCCTTTCTCCAAGTGCCTCTCACATTCACTTTCGTCAGTACCACAGGGTAGTGAGGAGGGAGAAAAATAACTCAGGGGTGCGTGAGAGTGCCAGGCACTGAAGGGGTATGTGTCGGGGGAGGGGCTATGAGTGAGTCAGGGCTGGTGTCCTGGGACGAGGACTCAGGCAGGTGCTTGCTCAGAAGGGCCGGGAGCTCCAGTAGCTGGGAAACACAGAGATCTGCAGAGGGTGGGGGTGTGGTCAACAAGAGGTTCGGTAGGGTGTCCACTGGCTTCAGGGGGGTGTGGCCAAGGGGGTGCTTTACCCACTAGAACCTAAGTGAGATGTTAGGGTTATAGGAGGGGACTGTGTCTGAGGTCCATTGCCAGATGATTTGATATGTATGTTATAATGGGCTTTACAACTTGGGGGCACTTAGGAAGTGTGAGGAGTTCCCTGCATGGCCCTGCTCCCCTGCCCCACCTGCCCCGGACACACCTTATCCTTGAGCTGCTGGCACAGCTGCAGGGAGACAGTGAAGTACACCAGGGCATCGTTGAGCCAGGGGATCACACATTCTACCTTGTGTACGTGGCTCACTTCGAGGCGCTGTGAGCCCCACTCACTGGGGGAAGATGAGAAGTGGATACCTGAGGGTAGGCCTGGACCCAGACCCCAAGAACAGAGGGAGTAGGAGGGAAGGGGCTCTAGGACCCCTTCCTGTATACTTACAACATGGCCCCAGGGCTGTGGAGCACCGCACCCCCGGCCGGGCGGAAGTTCTAGGCAGAAGCAGCAGTTTGTGAGGTCTAGGTGGAGGGTCCTCAGCAGTGCTGGTGTGGGGGCACTGGGAGGTGGGGGGAACTTTACCTTGGTGGAGGTGGGTTGCAGAGTATGCAGCTGGTACACAGTCAGGCACAGCTTGTTGAGGTTGATGTAGACATTGACCAGCAGGTCGGAGGGGAGGGTAGGTGCAAACATTCGCTGGAGGAGGCAGGAGGGATGAGGCCCTCTCCAACTTTAGGCTGCACTGCTACAGGGTAAGGAATTACGGGGGAGGGGGGTAACCCAGTCCTATCCCCAGGTACTCCTCCATAGGCTGGGGCACCAGAGGCTCCCCATAATCTCTGTGTGCTGGCTGCTAGGTTGGAAGCCACTGTCTGTAAACTGGGTTAAAATATTGGGGGCAGGATGCAGGCTAAGAACACAACCCAGAAAACTGCCCAGGCACAGAAGTCCCCCGGGCTGGACCTCTCATTAGGGACTGTCTGAGGTACTGACTGTGAGGCCGCTGGCAGCAATCTCCGGCAGGGTGAGGGTGGCTGGGGTAGTAAGCCGGTTTCTGGCTCTAGTCAGTTGCAGCATTACAGCATCCATGAGCTGGAAAGGAGCAGGCAGCCACTGCCACTTGGGTAGTAGCAGCTGTGGTCCCCCATGTCCTAGCCATGGGTCCCAGGCCTAAACTCTGCGACTCCAGCAGATGCTATAATCCAGGTCATAAGCTAATACATGTGGCCAGACCTGTGAGTAATGACTAGGGAAGGAGCAGCTTCTAGAAGAGCCTGGGGACACAGAGTTGGCACTGCTTGGGTAAGGTGCTCAGATGGAAGGGTACCTTGAGGACCTCCGCTCCTGTCTTGAACTGGTAGCTCTCATCCCGGTTTGCTAGGAGGTAGATAGCTTGGCTCACGTGGTTCCTGGCATCTTGGATCTGGAAACAGCCCCCACCACCCACATGACCAAAGTCTGTCAGTTTCAGGGAAGCCACATGTCTGGGTCTTTAGCCTGACCCCAGAACATGGGGCCCACTTGAGAGGCTAACCTCCCAGGAGAAGGTGGTGTCATCTGTGGTCTTGCTAACCTCCAAAGCTGAAGAATGTGAACCTGGATGGCCAGGTACTGGATAATCATGGCAGCCAAGGCATGCTAGCTCTTGGCCCTATGTAGTCACTGCTCAAAAGACAAGCCCTAGTACACCCATAAGGTAGTAAGTGTGCAGGGCTCAGACAAGTGTGCCCATGGAGAAGCAAGGGTGTGTGTGTGGACGTGTCCATGTGTGTCACACGGCCTATGGGTAAGCATAAGGGAAAGTGCATGGGAAGCCCCTGTTAAGAGACATTTAAAGGAACCTTCAGCTGTCCTCACGTAGCCAAAGGCACAAAGGTACGGCTGGGTTCACATCCCTAATGTGGAGCAGGCTCTGGGGTCCCAAGGCACCACCCCAATTCTGCGCTGTTTGCTGTGGTCACAAAGTCCCCACTTCCAGACTTCTCCTGAGCTTGGGCCTGCTCCGGGGCCTGCGCCCAGGCTGGGTGGCGGACCTCACCTGCTGTAGCTTCCACTGCTTGTCCTCCCGGAAGGCAAAGTGCAGCAACTGGTTGTTCCGAGGCATCTTCAGGTTCACATCCTGCTAGCAGGCATCGCAGTGGAGGTGTGGCCGAGGCCCCAGGCACCTCAGCCAGATTGGGGGGGGGGGGGGAGAAACAGGAATGTCAAGGACTAGGAACTCAGACCCAGGAAGAAGCACAAAGCAGAAGAGGCAAGGGCTGGAGAGGAGGGGGGTGGTGTAGACTGACCATGGGGAGGGGTTGTCCCCCAGGCCTTGAGGCCTCAGCTAAGGGGGGAGCCAATTCAACTGATGTGGGACCAGCCTGCCTGGGCTTCCAATGTTTGTATTTCACAGGGTCCAGATGCCAGGCTGAAGTAAGTATAAAGCCACCTGCTTCTTGTCCCTCCCTGAATCTATAAGCCTATCTCATGAGGTAGTGTGAGGGTTGCCTGCCATGTTATAGACATACAAGGAAACAGGTCAGAGAAGACAAGGGTCAGACCCAGGGTCACACAGCTAACTGGTGGCAGAGCAAAACCATCCCCATCCTTGTCACCAGCAGGACTGTTGGGGGATAGGGCCCCGGGGGACTCACCGCCTGGCTGAGGGCATCCCCTTGCAAAGTCAGCACCCCTTTCACCTGGTCTGTGCTGTAACACACAGGAGTCAGAGGGGTGCCTGCTACTGCTCCCTCCCCTTGCAGGCTGCCCCGAAGTACCATGGGCATTTCCTCCCCCCGGGTGTACACTGTCCCTTCCAAAGGCGCCTGCCCAAGCCAGCTCACCCACAGGTGCCCAGGATGAAGTTCTCCTGCTTGGCAGGACTCTCGGTGCTGGGGCCTGGGAGAGTGAAGCGAAGAGAGGCCTCCTGTGGAAGACAAGGCAGTCTCAACACTTCACCTCAGTCTGGCGGTGTTCCATTCCAAGGCCTAGGTACTTTGCCAGATTAGCCTGGGAAGGGACAAGGAGAGCAGGCCTGACCTGGCTCCTCTGCCTTTGCCCTATCAAGCCTCCAAGACTTTGTGAGCTCAGACCTGTTCATTCCAGTCCTGAGTATATCAGGAGCAGCCAGGTGGGAACACAGAACGGAGAGGCACGGTACCTAGCTAACTGGAGTGCTCTGATATGTGTTGGGTGCAGAGGCACAGAATCACGAAATCAGTAGTCACAGTAACATGCTTTCCTAGGTCACTGTCCTAGGCATTTTGTGAGATAGTTTATTTATCTTCACAACAGTTTTGTGAGCCTGGTTAGGGTAAGGGAACAGGTTCAGAAATCTCGGTAATTTGGCTGGGATCACTTCAGAGCTCAGATTATCAGTTTTTGTTTTGAGTCTGTTTTGTTTGAGACAGTGTTTCATAATGGAGCCTAAGAAAGGCTGGCTTCTAACCCGTGAACCTCTAGCCTCACTCTTCTGAGTGCTGAAATCACATGCTTTCACCACCACCCTGCTTGCTCACAGACGAAATGTCAGTTTTAAAGATAGATTACACTCAAGACCTGGTCTAAGACCTTGGCCGCGCACACACACTGCCTGCGTCTGGACTGTACTCTCAGAAGTGGTTATCTGAACGGGCCACGCTCAGCAGCCGCGGTGCGCGATTCGCGGGACCAGGTGGATAGGAAGGATGGCAGGCTGGGTGGGACCGGCGGGTGCGTTACCTTGAGGATGTCCTGCAGCTGTCTCAGCACGGCGTGCACTTCAGCGTGCAGCAACCAGCGAAACTCCTCTTCCTGCGGACAGCGCGGCGTCAAACCCATCCTGTCCCCGCCGCCCCCTGCCCGTCGCTCCCTGCCCGTCGCCCGCGTCCCACCAGTACTGCCCGCTCCGCGGCGCTCGCAGCCATCGCCGTCGCCATCGTCCCGGCCGCGAGCTGTCTCTGAGGTCTGTAGTCCAGAGCTTGGCGCGCAGCCCCCGCCCCTTTTTCTTCTCCTCCCGTGACCGATTGGCAAATCGGGCACAAGCTCCGCCCCCAAGCCGGCTACGCCTCAAGCGACAGGCTGCAGCTTTCAGTCCTGGCTGCTGAGTGGCTAGGGCCAGGCTTCGCCTTCTATCCGCCCGCCTCAACCCGTTCTTCAGCAGGGGCGGGGCGCTTTGGCTACCAACCTAGCTCTACTGCTCACTGATTGGCCGGCGGGGCCGTCCATCCCAAAGTTGATCCTGTATTGTCCCGCCAGGTGGCGCCCACCCAGCAGGGTTACACAGGGAAAGAATCAGGTAGGTTGGCTCCTACCTAGGTCCCTAAAGCATTTGGGTACAAGTGGCACAGCTATGGTACCAAGAAATGTTTTATTTTTTTTTTTCTTGCAGTAGCTTTGTTAATTGCACAAAATCATGTTTTGTTTTTGCCATTTAAACATTATCACACAATCCTATTCTGAAAGACAAATGTTCATTAAAAACAAAGTGAAAATAAAAATTCACAACCTTAATCACCTAGATTTGTCATTTAAAGGAAAAGAGGGAGTAGGGGCTTTCTTACAAGCATTTTCACAATGTCACATTTTCTCCATAAAAGGAAAGGATTTCAAAATGAAAGGTGAAATAGCTTAAACAGAAATAGTCATAAAAAGGAACTTTACAGAATTGTCAACAATATTAAGACAACATTGACTAACCGGTTTCCTTACAGCATCTTCCCCACCCCAGCCCCCAGGACCACGACAGGCTGTTGTCCAGAGACTGTTCAGCACCCCAGTGAATGAGCAATTGTGCCGAACTCAAGCATTCCCCGCTCCGCGCCCATGTCCCGAGATCTGTATCCCAGGTGGAAAAGTCAAATTGTGGCTTTGGAAATCCAAACTCATGAGGAAGGCTTGCCTCAGGTGATTTCTCTCATATGACATTCTAAGCTTCCCTGGTCCCCTCTTCAAGGAGAAATGCTAGAGCCTGGCAGAGACTGGATCCACCTCTGAGGGGCAGTTAGGTTAGAACAAGACCCCTGTTCAAGTCTGTCCAAAAAAACCCAGGACTTGGAACCACTGATACTGGCAGAAGTGAGGCTCCTCATCAAAAGCCCAGCCTATGAATGCTCATTATTGGTGGTCAGGCTGGGTCTGGGTCAAAAGAGGATGGGACAGAAATATTATCTCCATGGAAGGAAAAAGGGAAGAGGGGCATGCAGGGGACCTGTGTAGAGCAGGCTCAGCAGGTAGCCCAGCTCAAGAGACTGCCATAACGGAAACAGGAAGGAGCCACCTACACACTCCACTGCTCCCAATGCCCTTAAGACCCCTTCCCATGGGCTGGAATGCAAATCCAAATAAAACCTCCTGGGAGGAACAGGCTCCAGTTACAGAGACAACAGCCAGGGAGCTGAAGACTGTGGACTCTGCTCCCCCTGAAGAGGTGTCTGTGTGGCCACGCTGGTCTCTCTTCAGTTCACAGAGACATTCTGGGAGCTGTTGCATAACAGTAGTGTCTACGGGGAAAGTCCTCCTCAGCTGCAGGTCCACAGAGCCTCCTCAGGGAATCTGCTGGTTCATCTTGGCTGAGGGGCCTCTCCTATCAGGGGTCCAGTGGAGGCCATGAGCCCTCTGCCAGTCTCTGTCCTGGGGAAGTTGAGCGAAGGCTTTCTGTGCTCTGCCAATTCTAGTCCCTCTAGTCTCTTGACCAGAGGGGGCTGAGATAAGACAAGCTTGTAAGAACAGTCAGGCAGCAGTTTCTGGGCAGCTTCTATCCTGGGTGTGTGTGTCTGTGTGTGTGTGTGTGAGACAGAGACAGAGAACACAAGAGAAACAGAGAGAATACACAGCCTCCTGCTCCAGGGCCAATCAATGCCCAGCTCAAGAGCTTCTTCACAGCTACCTGTAGAGATAGATCCTCTTATCCCAGGCCAGGGCCTCAGGGAGGGAGGGTGCTGCTGTGTACTGTGCTGATGCAAGTCTCAAAGTCTGTATAAAAGGAAATGGAGACAGGTGACTGGTCCAGAGCTAAGTCCCAGAACCCTGACCCCACACTGGGAAGGGAGGTCAGAGGGAAGATGGGAGGGTGGATGGGCAGGCAAGGCTTAGTGTATGTAGGCTCGGTACACGGCAGACATATCATTGTCAGACTGGTCCAGTGCCTTGGCTCTTTTGTATACCTGAAAAAAAAAAAAAAAGGGGGTAAAAGTTGGTCTCTAGCTAGAGAGCTACTATGTGGAAGAGCCCTGATTCCTGGAGGCATATCCAGATGGTTCTAGCCTGTTGCTTAGCAGGCAGGACCTAGCTTGATGTGGGGCAAATGCCCTAGCCTGTGGGCATCTGCCACAGCCCCATCTGAAGAAGGAACAGTTACAACCCTCATGGCTTTATTGAGAGGACTACGTTTCCTCAGACATGTCAAGTGCTCAGTGCTGTTAGGAGTCACCGGGCAGCTCTTGATGCAGCTTCCCAAGGATGTTTCATTATCCCCAGGGTCACTGTGCCCTACTTTCTTTAAAATGGCTGGCACCTCCCAACCAACTTCCCAAAGGCTCCTTAGCGCTCCTTATCATCACAGCAGCTGTGCCCTCTGATGCACCAGCTACCTCGGTCTTATTTACTACTTTAGAGCCTACATACACTATTTTATTTATTACTTTTTGTTTTATTCAATTTTAAAATTTATTGTGTTATTTCACGTCTGTTTGCCTGTATTTATGTCTGTGCACCATCTGGGTGTCTGGTGTTCTCAGAGGCCAAGAGAGGGGCTTGGACCTCCTGAACTAGAGTTACAGACGTACATGAGCCGCCATAGGGGTGCTGGGAACAGAACCCGGGCCCTCTGGGAAAGCAGCTGGTTCTTAAATCCTGAGCCACCAGCCCCAGTGTTTGGGTTTTGTTGTTGAGACATGGCTTTTCTTACAGCCTACAAGATCTCATGTTTGTTTTTCCTTTTATCTTCTCAGTATGTAGCCCTAGCTCTCCTTGAACTCACCATATCATGCCTGGCTTACTTATTACTATTGTTTTAAAGAAAGGGTCTCATTTTGTAGCCCTGGCTGGTTCATTATGTAGACTAGGCTTGCCTCTAGCTCACTGATCAGACTGCATCTGCCTCCTGAGTTTTGGGATTAAA
>CM052710.1:87781253-87901960 GCA_028551405.1 Uromys caudimaculatus
CCCTGCTTGTGTAACACATGTTCCAGAACGTAGAGCAGGGTCTAGCAATAGAACTATCCAAGACTCTAGTCACTGCAGGATAGCGTGAAAAGAACCAAAGCCACTGTGTGAAAGGCAACAGGGCATCCAGTTTTGCTGAGGTGATACGCAGCTTAACAGTCTAAACAGAGCCACTATAGAGGAGAATGCACACAGCTCTGGTCTATCTGTTAACACATAAGGAAGGTTGAGTAGCTTCCTAGACAGAACACCAAGAATACCATCACAGGCAGGAAAGGGATAAAAAAAATATGTTTTTCATTTTTTGAGACAAGATTTCTCTGTGTAGCCTTGGCTGTCCTCAAACTCACAGAGATCTGCCTGCTTCTGAGTGCTAGGATTAAAGCCATGTACCACCACCATTTGGCTTGGTAAGAGACCTAGTCTTCCAGATGAAAGGAATAATACTGGGAAACCTACTTTTTAACAAGAAAAGAAAGATGGAAAGGGCTGCCTACAGGAACTAGCTGAGAAACTACTACAAATGAGTATGTGGTAAAGAAAGTAAGGTGGTTGTATTTCTGTTTCATGCAAATTGGTACAGGATAAATTCTGAGGAGGCCATCAAGTTAATTAAGGGTATCTACTCAATTCTGACAACAACCATTACGGAAAAACAAAGTATTGTCAAAAAGTCAATAAAATAAGAATAAAAATGAAATTATACTTCCCCCTCCCCCAGATAACCTTAGAGAAGATTAGAAAAAAGGAACAGATAAAGACAGGGACTGACAGAAACAAATGCAACAAGGGCAGCTCCAAATCCAATCGCTTTTCAATATTACAGGGGCAGCAGGCTAGTGGGGCAAGCAGCTACCCTGGGGGGCCTGCCCTCAGGGTCTCGCACAGTGCGGAGCCTGAACTCACACGACCCAGGGATTTCACAGTCCAGGTCCCATTGTGAAATAAACTAAAGCTCTGCTTCCAATGTACGCTACAGAGCCAGAGCAGATGCAACTTGGATTCACCTAAAAGCTCTCCCAGCACAAACCCTACCAAGAACCCTTCAAAACCATATCTAAGATGAGTTTTATGAAGAAGCTGCAAAAGGAATTCCCTGCCAAGAGTCATTGTTAGAAACTAACCGGGGGATGCAGGATTAGCTCAGTGCTGAAGAGCACTTGCTGCTCTTACAGAGGACCCTGCGTCAAGTGGCTCACAACTGTCTGCATCTCCAGGGGGATTTGACATCTCTTGTCTTTGTGAATACCAGCACTCATGTGCACATACTCATACAGACATACACATAATTAAAAAGAAATCTTTTTTTAAAAAAGTGTGTTTTTAAAAAAGAAGAAATTAAATGAAAATTAAAGTTCTAGCTACTGGGCTGGAGAGATGGATCAGCCGTTAAGAGCACTGACTGCTCTTCCTTAGAGGTCCCGAGTTCAATTCCCAGCAACTACATGGTGGCTCACAACCATCTGTAATGGGATCTGATGCCCTCTTCTGGTGTGTCTGAAGGCAGTGGCAGTGTACTTGCATACATAAAATAAATAAATCTTTAAAAAAGAAAAAAAATATCCCCTCCACCCCCCAAAATACAGCTACTTAGAAGACTGAAGGGAGAGAATATGTGAGCGCAGGCATGAAGAAGGGGCCAGGACAAGAAAGACTCCTTTTCCAAAAGAAACTTCTCTAGCGTGCCCATGTGACGTAACACATTATGTTACGTGAAATGATGTGACTGGAGCAAGCACTGTAATTGGTAAGTAGATACTGAAGAAGGATAAAATGCAAGCCCCACCCATAGGCTGTGTAAACATGACACAACAGCCAGGAATTCTGAAACACTAGCACTATGGATACTAAGGCAGGAGGACTGTGGACCTGAGGCTAGTCTGGGCTACCTAATGAGATCCAAGACAGTCTGAGCTATGAAATGAATGCCCTTCTCTGTATGAGAAGGGCAGAATTAGAGGAGAGTGACAGAGATTCCAGTCACAGCTGGAATCATATGATGTGAATCGTCAACCACTTTGTTCTTTAACTAAACAACACCAATCAGCCACTGTACAAACAAACATCCTGTTTTCAATTTTTTTTGTGGCATTAGGGATTGAATCCAGGGTCTTGTGCATGCCAGGCAAGTACTCTACCAAGAAATGGTATCTCCAGTCCCTCCTTTTTAATCTTTGTTTTGAGATAAGCTCTCACCAAGTTGTGCAGGCTGGCCTTGAACCTTCTTAGTTAGCTAGGGCTACAGGTATATATGACCGTACTTGGCTAGAAAAACTTTTGAGTAATCCACAGAACAAAGAAGAAATCACACAAAAAATAATAATAAAAAATTACTGTGGTTGAGAAGGAAATGAGCTCTCATGCTCAGGTCATAGGTAGGTCTAGAACTATTGCGTGTAGGGCTCCTCTATCAGGGACTAGACAGACAAAAAGAATTCAGGTCCTAATTTAAAGCAGAACTGGTGCAATCCTATACATGATGTTCCTTCCTTTCCTGGCTCAATGTAGTGAGAATAAAATATGAAAATCTAAGAATTAGGTTTGGGTTACACACCTGTAGCCCAATGCCCAGGAGGTTGATCAGAAGGGTCGACAAGACCCTGTTCTCAATAAAGTGGGAGGAAAAGCAAGGCTAAGAAAGCAAGATGGAAATAACAACTAGATTCAAGGATCTAGGGCTTGGGCTGCTTGCTGTCTAGTTACCTCATTGGCTGCAGCTGCCATGGGAGTGGGGTGGTTGACCGCATCACCCAAAGCAATGGCCAGGCGGAGATCCTTCTGAATGTATTTCAGGTAGAAGTCAGGTTTAAAGTTTCCTTGTAGGATATCTGAGAAGAGAAAGCCATTCACCAGAAGTTTAAAGATCTTTATGAAAATTGCCTGCAGAGCATCAGGCTCACCTCCAGCATTTCCAAAGGGCACAGCCCTATCCTTCCCAATGTCCAAAAGACTGAGGCCCCACTCTGGGGCCTCAAATACAATTTTCACTGTGTCTCTGGGCCACCTCTGACCTGGGCAAGGACTGAATGGAAAGGGGGCTCTTTAAACACAATGAACCATGAAAGGACTCTTTCCTGGATGGTCTGACACAGCTGTTCAGCTCTAATGAAAATAAAATTACAAGAAGAGAGGTCAAAGGTAACTTACTTTGGCACTTCTGGTCCAGAAAGATGCTGGCCAATTGTCCCTGATTAAGGATGTCCAAGAGTGTCTGCTGTGATTGGCCTGTCACCTGGGCCAGTGTCAGCCCCTCAGCAATGGTGGCCATGAAGCTCCCTTGGACCATGTTCACAATCAGCATCATCTTGGCTGCATTGCCAACTTCACCTGCTCAGGGCAAAGGTCATGTCCCAAGAATTCTATAGGCAGGTCATCTCTACCTGCCTTCACCCATGCACCCTGAAAACCTCTTTCATCTGTCCTAGACAGGACTGTTTTTTTTTTTTTTTTCTTTCCCTTCCAGGTACTAACTGTGCTTGGCAAAAGAAGCCTTCTTTTAGGAAGCCTGGTGAGAAGGCCATGTGGGACAGACACTGTCACCAATGTAGCTGCCCTACCCCCAGCCTTCAGGACCAACATGGCCAGATAGATGGGTAGGTATATTACCTAAAAAGAAGGAGGTCTTCCCCATTGCCTGGAAGCAGCTGCTGCAGTCCTCATACAAGCCCCTGTCTCCAGCTGCTAAGATCACCAGCATCCCATCATTGGACAATTGCTGATTCCCTGAGACTGGTGCTTCCAGAAAGCGGCCCCCTCTGGATACAATCACCTGTAAGGAAAGCCATAGCTTCTGACTGGTCTTGATTCTCCAAGTATGGAGGAAGAAACATCTTTGGGAGTCATGGTATCTCATCACAGAATACGTTAGCATGTTGCTATCAAAAGTCCCAAAGCCAACACATGTACCAAAGCCTACTACTGCAGTGGGTCAGACAGGCTATCCTTATACAGGAGTCACAGGAAGTAAGGGAGGCAGTGTCTCTATCTTGTTTCCCAGTGTTCTGATTCTCAGAGACCAAGGAGCCAACATGGCCATACCGATGCCTGGGCTGAACTCCTGCCCTTTGGACCTTGCCCATCCCTGAATTCAGCCACCCTCAGAATACAAGTGGGCCCATAAGATTGGGAAGAGGACACTATGCTAGACTCAACTGTAGACAGCTGCTTAAGCCAAAAAGGCCACACTGGCAGTCTGGAGGCTTCTCACTGTAGGAGGGCTGACAGCATGGGACCTCCTGTCTACTAGCCTGCAGTGACCTTCCATGGCCGTTCCAACCAGTTGAGGTTCTGAAGGGGGACAGTCAAGATACTAGTCCCAAGGTTCCCGACGTCCGCTCTGGCTTTGGCTCTAGTGTAACCAAACTGCCCGTACTTGGGTGTGGTCAGCCTGGGTCTTGGGCTCCCACTGAAAAGATGATCCAGAGCCAGCCTACATAAGGCTGCTACCTGGGCCAGCTCGGTGACTGTATCCGCATCCACCGTTGACATGTCCACATAGCACTTCCCGGGGCGGATTCCTTGCAGCACACCGCTGGGGCCCAGCACCAGCTGTGGGGACACAATGAAGAAGCAATAGCCCAGGCTTGCAGTTAAGTGCTCAGGAGGCCCTACAGAACACAATCTGTTGGTTTTTTGGAGTTCACTTCCTGATCAGAAGTTAACTATTAAAAATGAAAAGGAAAAGAGCCACTAAATATGTATGGGAGTTAAAAGTAATTTCAGAGCCAGGCAGTGGTGGCGCACATCTTTAATCCCAGCACTTGGGAGGCAGAGGCAGGCGAATTTCTGAGTTCGAGGCCAGCCTGGTCTACAGAGTGAGTTCTAGGACAGCCAGGGCTATACAGAGAAACCCTGTCTCAAAAAAAAAAAAAAAAAAAAAAGTAATTTCAGGCAGAGGGATCTCTGTGAGTTCCAGGCTAGTCTGGTCTACTTACATAGGATGTTTCAGGCCAATGAGGGTTATATTTGAGAGTTCGTATTAATAAAAAAGAAGATAAAGCTAGGCTGTGGTGGTGCATGCCTTTAAGCGTGGCACTCAAGAGTCAGGCAGCTCTCTGAGTTCGAGGCCAGTCTGATCTATAGACTAAGTTCCAGGGCAGCCAGGGCTACACAGAGAAACCCTGTAGTCAAAAACCAAACACCAACCAACAACAACAAAAAAACCAACCAACCAACCAAAACCCTAAAACAAAAAGTCATTCCAGAATGTTCCCTTTTATCTTTGTGTTCTCTTCCCATGGTTCAAAAGACAGAACTTCACTACTTATTTTGGGGGTTTCTTTGGACTAGACCACTCACAGTTTAATAGGATCACTACTGTACCTAAATTTGTAGCACATGCAAATTCAGCAACAGCTAAAATAGGATTCGGCCCTTGGACAAAAGAAAGGCACACTGAGCTACACAACAGTCCAGCTCAGTAGAACACCTGGAGCCAGTTCAGAAAAATGTTTAAGCAGACTTCAAGAACCCTAGAAGTTCTTTTTTTGAATTAAAGGATGTCTGTATTCAACTCTGACATGGTTCCCAAAAGGAGTTGGCCCACAGATGGGATTCCCCCCACATGCAGACACTCACTCGGTGTGCAGGGGAGGAGGGGAGGAGGCCAGCCAGCTCTCTTGGCTACGACCTGAGATGCAGAGGGAAGGGGGATCCTTACGTCCTTGGCTGCTTTTGGATCCGACACACAGGCAAAAGTGATGTCACAAGTTGAAACGACTTCAGCGGGGGTTCTTCCTAGGCGGGCCCCCTCCTGGATGAACAAATCACACTGCAAAAGTCACAGATCCTAGCGTGAGCTGCATGCAATGCACAACAAACATGCCGGACAGGCCAGAGCTGTGCAGGCCCCTGGCTGGTCTCCCTAGGCAGGAGGACCCTGGGACACTAGAGCTGGAGAACCGGCCCCTTGAGCATTAAGAGGACAGAGACGGTCATAGACTGTCCTGTGTCTGTAGATGAACATGGTGATGAACTAGAATGACATGGTATTTCACACAAGGCCAGTGTCTGCTGAAGGCTGGCAATTTGAAAAGCAGGATACGAACAGTGGCTATGTCCAGCTCCTTTGTGCTAGTAAAACTGTGGCAAAACCAGACCAGTGACCTGAGCCACTAGCACACGCAGAGGAAGTAGGGTGGGGCTGTGTGGCCCCTTTTTTTGCCATTCCCTCTTCCCACTCCTATAGCCAAGTTAAGACTTATTCAAAGTCTCAAAGTCCTAACTTGTTTTTTTTTTCTAAAATTAAAATAATCCGGATTATCCTCCCTCCCTCCCATAACATACTGAAAGAGATAATCAGAATAATTTGAGCACACTATTTTTGTGAGCAGGCTTTTTTCTTTTTTAAACTTTTTGGTGATGGTGGTGGATCACTTTAATCTGAGAACTTGGGAGGCAGAGGCAGGTGGATCTCTGTGAGTTTCAGGTCTACAGAGTAGTTTTCAGGACAGCCAGGGCTACACAGAGAAACCCTGAAAAGAAAAGAAAAAAAAAAAAAAAAACTAAAAAAAAAAAAAAGTTTATCTTTTTTTACTTTTTATGAGCATTTCCCCTGTGTATGCGTATATGTACCACATATGTGCCTGGTGCCCTTGGTACTCAGAATGTGTGGGATTCCCTGCAACTGGAGGTAGGGATGTTTGTAAGTCACCATGTGGGTTCTGGAATGGAAACTAGATCCTCTGCAAGACCAAACAGTGCCGGTAACCGCTGAGCCATCTCCCCAGGACCCCTAAAAATGTTTGCTTTTTTCAAATTGTGTTAACTTTACTGTGTGCACGTGCATGAATGTACACATGTGAAACACAGGGGTAATGCTGGAGAAGCTTCTACGTAGGCAGACATTCAGTATTGTCCAATTCCTGTGTTAGGAGAGTTATTATCCAGTAACTATGGATCTAGAACTGTAAAGATGGCTCACTGGTTAAGAGCACTTGTTGTTTTTCCAAAAGGCTTGGGTTTTATCCTCAGCACCCACACGGGAGGATCCAGCACCCTTTCCTGACCTCCATGAGCACTGGGCATACATATAGTATTCAGATACACATTTGAGCAAAACATTCATACACGTAAAATATGAAATAAAAATAAAACCTTAAGGTCAGTTGTAGTACTGCATACCTTTAATCCTACCTAGCACTTGGGAGGCAGAAGGTGAATCTCTCTGAGTTCAAGGACAACCTAGTCTATAGTGTGAGCTCTAGACAAAGCCAGGGCTATATAGTGAGATCCTATCTTCAAAACAAAACTTAAAAAACAGAAAACTTTTTTTTTTTCGAGATAAGGTTTCTCTGCAGAAAACGTTTTTTTAAAAAAAGTTATGTTTTTATGTTTGTGAGTGGTCTGTCTTCGTGCACACCAGAAGAGGGAATTAGATCCCATTACAGATGGTTGTGAGCCACCACATAGGCACTGGGAATTGAACTCAGGACCTCTGGAAGAGTACCCAGTACTCTTAACCAATTAGCCATCTCTCCAGCCCCCATATTTACCTTTTTCTCTAGTGAATTTTGATTATAGATGGTGTTGGCAAATTTCCTGAAGATACTTCTCTGATCAGTCTTTGCTATTCCTCCCTGGTTTATAAAGAGCCACCTTTATTGGAGTTGTCTAGTCACCTTTTGGGGCTTAGAGTTCTATGGCAGCCATCTTGGAATGAAGTTTCAGGTTTTGTTTCTAGGCTAAGTGAGAGTTCTCACTGCGTGTTTGATCTTTTAAATTTTAAAAAGATTTTAAAATTATTTGTGTGTATTCATGTTTATAGGTGTACATATGTGTGAACTCTTGCCTACATGCATGTGGAGGCCAGGTACAAACATCTACTGTCTTCCTAAACTGGCCTCAATTTTAATTAAAAAATAATTGTAAATGCTCAGCTTTCAAGTGGAGATCAGGGGGTTTGAACTTAGGACCTGAGTGCACAGGAAGCTAGTTAGTAAGACTAGCCATTTTCCTAACCCCAATTCTATTTTAGAGAGAAAACAGCTCTACTTAGTTCATTTGCTACAAAGAACAGCGGGCATGGCAGCAACAGAAGAACCACCTGCCTCCTCCCCTTAAACATTTATACATTTTATGAATATGAATGCTTTTGTATCTGTACCTGGTACCCTCATAGGCCATAATAGCACGTCAGATCCCTTGAACTAGAGTTAGAACGGCTATGAGCCTCCATCAGATGCTGAGAACTGAGCCCTGGTCTTCTGCCAAGCACATTAACTACCAAGTTATTTCTCTAGCCTATCAGGTACCCTCAAAAATTTTTTTTTGGCAATGTCTAATTCTGGAGCTCAGTTAGCCATTAACTTGCTAGGTAGCCCAGGATGGCTTTGACTCATGGTGATCCTTTTGCCTAATTATTTCAGAAGCACCAGCAGAGCATTCCATCTTGTCATTTTGATAGAGTGTCACTGTATCTCTCACACAGTCAGTCTGGCCTCAAGAGACCCTCTTACCTCAGCCTCCTGAGCAGCTGGGGACTACAGGCACATGCCACTCTACCTAGGCAGAGGACTGCTCGAAAAATTTTTCTTGCTTCTGCAATTATTTACTGAGTGAGTGATGTGTGTATGTAAATGTGTGGGTCAGAGGTCACAGGACATATTGCAGAGGGGAAGTTGTGTCTCTCCTTCCACAATATGGGTCCTGGGGGTCAAATTCAGGGCTCAGGTGGTTAGATTTGGTGGCAAGTACCTTTATCTACTGTACCATCTCCCTGGTCCAGAGGTCATTTTTATTTATTTTTAATAATATGTGTGTGTGTGTGTGTGTGTGTGTGTGAGAGAGAGAGAGAGAGAGAGAGAGAGAGAGAGAGGGAGGGAGAAAGGGGGAGAGAGAGGGAGATAGAGAGGGAGACAGGGAGGGAGAGAGAGAGGAAGAGGGAGAGAGGGAGAGAAAGCGAGGGAGAGAGTGCACCTCAGTAGCCCAGGTTGGTTGGTCTATAACTTGCTGTGTAGACCAGCCTGGCCTCCACTGAACTCAGACATCTCCCTGCCCCCACCTCCCAAGTGCTGGGATTGAAAGCAAGCATTACTGTACCCAGCCAAAAGGTCATTTTTAGCAACAGTCTTAAAAGACATTCTAAGGGGATTATCAGAGGAATAAGTGGCTTTTTCACAGAAATCTCCTGCCAGGCCCGGTGCTGGGTACGTTAGAGCCGAGTACTGCTGGTTTCTGGCTTCTATGAAGCAGGTGCCCTCTCTCACTCTGCTACTCACACAGGGAGACAAGCAGAGTGTCTTGCCAAGGAAAGTAAACAGCACATCTCAATTCTTGGATGCTTTGCTGTCTTGTCCATGTTTTCTCATCGAGGAAAGAGGCAGTCAGAGGCACTTCTATCACGGGGAAATGTTCACGCATGCCCAGATGCCTTGCCTCCCCTCACTTGCTCCATCCAGACTGCAGTGCATCTACAGCGCTCAGTACCTGTACCTAACAAGAGCATGGCGTTTGCGCCCTCTGCCGAAGGCTCCCTACAGAACTCCAATCGTTTTTGTGTTCTTGAAAAGCATCTGATTCAGCAAAAACCAAATTTGGGAGTGGAGTTTACTGAGGAAGAGAACCAGACTTTGCTCTAGCACTGAGCTATACTCCAGACCCTAAAGTATTTTGTCCTGTGTTTTGGGATAGGGTCTTACTATGTAACCCTAACTAGCCTGGAACTTGCACTGTATGTAGGCAGACTTGCCATGAACTAAGAGATGTTTTTCTTTTTTGGCCTCTGCTGGGATTAAAGGCATGTACCACCACCCCTAGCACCCACGATGTTTTTGTTAATATTTTGTTGTCATTTATCTCCAGTGTCTCCATTAGTGATCAGCTCCAGCTTCAGCCCTGCAGTTATCATTCTCGGGCTCAAGCACACTGTGTGTTGTAAAAGAGAGTATTTTCTTAGTCTCTGGTCCTTCACTCCGTGCAAGAACAAGACTCTCTTTCCCTGTGGCAGGCCCACCTGCAGAGTGCCCTGCTGCTCAACCTGCTCAGCATGAGCTGCATTACAGATCTAGTACGGTGGTTACAAGAACGAAGCTGGGCTGCCTACGAGTTCCATATAACCGGATGCCCGTCATTTTAGAGTAATGGGTATTCCTGTTGCTGTCATTTATATTTTTTAAAAAATATTTTATTTTTTATGTATGTGTATATATGTATGGACACATGAGCACAGGTGCACAGAAGCGAGAGAGAAAACTGGATCTGCTGGAGTTACAGATGGCTGTGAGCCACCTGATGCATATGCTGGGAGCTGAACTCCAGACCTCTGGAAAAGCAGTACATACTCTTTAATTGCTGAACCAGATTTTTGGGTTTTTTTTGTTTTGTTTTTTTTAATAAAACAAGGTCTCTCTACATAGTCCTGGGTGTCCTATAACTTGTTCTGTAGACCAGGCTGGCCTTAAACGCACAGAGATCCACCTGCCTCTGTCTTCCAAGTATTGGGATTAAAGATGTGCGTGCACCACCACGGCAGGCTTGTTTGTATTTCTGAGAAAAGGTCTCACTGTGGCCTAGACTTCCTATATAACCTAGGCTGGCCTAGAATGCATAGCACTCCTCAGGCCTCAGCCTCCTAAGTGCTGGAATCATAGGCACGCACCGTCATGGCTGGCTACCTCTGGAATAGTTTTAAACAGTTCCACTGTGTAACAGCATCCTACGTATCTTTCTGCCTGGACAAAGCGAAGCCCCTGTTTTACTGTGTGCAGAATGTCGAGCAGAGACACAAATGTCCACTACCTTCAGTTACCCCACTTTCCAAGGCCTGACAAACCCCACTCTTAATACTTACTTTCTCTGCAGTCCGGTTCCAGACAGTCACCGTGTGACCCATTTTTAGCAAGTTGGAGACGATGCCACTTCCCATTAAGCCAAGACCCAGAAATCCTATCCTGAAAGAAACAGAGGCTGATTGGTCCAAGCAAAGGCAAGTCATCCTGCAGAACAAGTGACAATTTTTAACGGTGTTGGCATCAAACCCAGAGGTGTTTCATGTCAGGCCAATGGTTAGCCACTGAATCATACTCCTCGGCCCAGCACTGTACCTCTTCCTTTCCTAAATGCACATGGCCAAGTCTAAATCTTTAACCACCAGAGACCACAGCATGACTTTCACGGATCATGGCAAGTCTTCCAATTGTAGCCCCCCTTGCTGCTCTGATAAAGCACCTGAGCTTCTAATTCCACTCCAGTGACAAAGCACTGAGCTATAGCTCTTGAATGGCTTCTTGATCAGCAATCCTGTGTACTAGGCTTTCAGATCACCACCACTCGTGCCAAAATGCACAAGCCACAGAGACAAAGAGTTGAGAGCCAGGCAACCTCCACAATACTAGTGCTAGGACCCGTATGCTCCACCTTTCCTAACATTGTTCTCCCAGGCGCTCACACTCGGCCTGCCTATCTGCATCCTCCAAAGCATCGTTCCCAATGCCTTTCTTTCTCTGCAGCTGACACACATAGAGCAAATTTTGCCTCCCTTTAACTTTCTCTACGTACTCCTTCCTACAACTGGAGAACCTGGTGGGGTTGCCTGCTACTCTTGTTATCTTTATATGTGTGTACAAGATGTATATTTTGTCTAAAAGTCTTTTCTAGCTCCTGCACATTGTGAGTATGTATAGGTCAGAAGACAACTCTGAATGTTATTCCTCAGACATTGCCATCCCTGGCCTGAACCTTGCTAGGCAGGTGAGGCTGACTGGCCAGTGCATCCCAGTGATCTACCTGTCGGTCCCCAGCACTGATGTTAGAGCTATGCACCACCATGCCTGACCTTTTCAGGTGGGTACTGGGAATTGAATTTAGGTCCTCAGTTATGTGTTTTACCAACTAGGCCAATCTTCCTGGACCTTGCTTTAAAAATTGAGATACGGTCTCACTTTGTAGCCCAGTAACCTCAACTTAACAGCAATGTTGCTGTGTCAGGCTTCTGAGTGTGAGGATCCAGAGTGAAGCATTACACTCACTTGGTTCTAACATATCTTTATCTCTTCTTATACAGTGCAGTAGTTAAATAATACCTTTTTTTCTATCAGAAATTCCACTATTTTTTTGTTTTCTATTTGGATTTTCTCTCAGTTCTCTGCAGAATTCCCATGAAGACTCTGTGCTTCCACTCCTTCCCTTTGGTTTGTGGGAATCCCACCAGCAGGTACCCTTGGAAAACGACTCCTTTACTTGGGAGGCTTACACTTACAGGAATACCCAGTACTCACATTCTCTGTTCTAGCACATCTGAATCAAAGTCACCGCCTTCCTCAACAAAATAGGGTTCTCTGACCACTAGGTTTTATGCTTAGTCTTCTGCCATTTATAGCTCTCCCGTGTAGTACAATTTCTCCTAGGAATGCCTATCAAGACAGGGAAATTTTCTTTCCTTTTGTGTTTTGGAAAACCCAATAGATCTATGAATGAAGTATCTGGATTTCCATTATGACGAGTGACAGTTCAATAGTCTCTGTGTCAGTGTGGATTAATGTGGACTGGTTGCTTTGTGGATGACTTCAAACTCATGTTAAGAAAGAGTCAGTTGCCTTGAGAGGCAGTCAAGATCTTGGGTAAGAATATGAGGACTCAAGTCCTTAGCCCTGTGCTGGTCTTGTTTTGAAAACAAATACAATCCTCACTAAGGGATATCTACCTTCTGTGCCTGGCCCTCACCTTTTTGTTTTGAGACGTGGTTGTCCTAAGCAGCCCATGTTAGCGTAGAACTCCTAATCCTTCTCTGTCCCAGTGCCTCAAGTGCTGGCATCACAGGTGTACACTACTATCTCTGGGCTCTACCTCCTGTTTGATTAGCTCCTACCTTCTGCATACTGCAGAGAGAAGTTCAAGGAAGAACTTGTCTAACTAGGGATTTCAAGAGTTTGAACTGTCAAAAGACATATTGAGTTTAGTCTGGAAGGTATAAACTAGAATTCATACTTGCTCTATTGTTCACAAGACAGTCTCTTAGAAAAGACACCCTTTTCACAAAATGACTGCAGACTCAACAGGCTCACAATGAAGCAGCAAAGGCAAGTAAGTGTGTGGAAGGTTTGGGGCCCAGAGTGTAGGTAAGGTGGGAAGTAGATGCAGGTACGCAGGAAAGGCTGGGTGACGAGAGAGACAGGTAAGACAAAAGGCTTTATTCCAAAAGCCTTCACGTCTCTCTCCATGGCTAATCTGGGAGCTCCCATCATGGGTCTACTGAGCTACATTTCCAAGAATGGTTCACACCAGCAATATTGGCAAGGGCAGTTCTGCTACTTGAAGGACATGAATTCTAAGGCTACACCTTCTATCAACTGAGGACTATCTCAGGCTTGAGGTAATGCTAAATAAGACATCTTTTGGGGGGGTCAGATAACTTCTGGAGCAGTTGCTCAGATTTACTGACAATTACGGAGCCAAGCCCTTATCCTATTCCCAAGGGATAGGCCCTGGGGGGAGATGGCAATTTCCGCCTCTGAGAAGTGAAATTGTTCCCAAGTTAGTAACAGTGGCTTGGACACAGCGCTTTTGGACTTTCTTGGTGCCACCTCCCCAGCTCTAATAGAACCCAGAGCCTCCAGGAGGCTCCTCATCCAAGGTCTTACTTTTTGTCTGTGGGTGTAATGCTGCCATTCACAGCTGTGCTGTCTGCTGCCTGGATAGAGGTGGAACCAGTTTCCTAGGGACAGGAAACACAAACAACCATTCAGCAATCTGCCCACGATAAGACCACAGGTAAAATAAAAACTCTAAGCAGGGAGCCCACATACCTCTTCACATATTTTCAACTTCTTTGTGATTGCCTGGTAACAGACAGCTGGCTAATAAAGAGGGAGAAAAAATAAGACCATTTATTAAGTGTAGAGTTCTACATGGTAATTTCCTAAAATGGTTAGGCCTAAAGTGATCTGGTAACACAGAATATTTCTTTGTTATATAATTTTATCAAATTCAGAGTAAACACTCATTACCTCAACACTCTACATAGTTCTTTGACGGTCTCTGATTCTGAGCATCAGAGGTGTCAACTTATGTGCCTCGTTTTGGAGTTGGTCAGAAGAGCTGGGCTGGAAATGAAATCTGCCCACTTCCAAAGCCACCCACTGCTATAGGATCTTTGCAAAGTTTGGTCCAACCCCTAGCCTCTCAAACATTAGTAAAGTTTCCTGCTGCAACACGGGGCTGGGAGGCCATACTGACCACAGAGCCACAGGATGTGGCACCAGGCACATGGGCAACCTCATGGAGATGGACACTCCAAATGTCTAGCTCCTTCTGCCTTAGACTCTGAAGGCAAGTGATGATACCTTAGCAGGACAAGTGCCTGGGTCCTGAGGTCTTTTTGTTCATTCTTAATCTCACTGACCCCTGGTTTCCTCGTGGGTCACACTGCCACTTAGCTTGTTGCTCTGGCATTCATAAGCAAGTTTGCCCCAAGTGAGCACTCACCTTCTCTGTTTGGCTCAGCAGAAAATGATGGAAATGAGGATCTGCATCTTTGACCGGCTGAAATCGGAAGACAAAGAAACCAAATGAGCCGCCCTCTATTATGTACTTCCTCTTGCTGCAGGGCTTCTCCAACCAAGTCTCTTTCACAGCTGTCTGAAAACTTCTATTTCTGAACTAAGTCTTTTTATTTTTTTTTTATTTTTTTTTGGAAACAGGGCTTCTCTGTGTAGCTCTGGCTATCCTAGAACTTACTTTGTAGAACAGGTTGGCCTCAAACTCATAGATATCTGCCTGCCTCTTCTTCCGTCTTTTTTTTCTTATTTTTTAATTTCCTGAACTAGGGACTGAACCTAGGGCCTTACCCATGGTAGGTTAAGTGTTCTATAACTGAGCTCCTCCTCCAAGCCTTCTTTTCATAGTTTTTTTTTTTTTTTTGGAGACAGGGTTTCTCTGGGTACCCCTGGCTGTCCTGGAACTCACTCTGTAGACCAGGCTGGCCTGGAACTCAGAAATCCACCTGCCTCTGCCTCCCAAGTGCTAGGATCAAAGGCGTGCGCCACCACTGCCTGGCAGTTTTTTTTTTTTTTTTTCTTTTTTAAAGAGATGTTTTCACTTTATAGCTTTGGTTGGCCTTAAACACATAGAGAGCCACTCACCTTTGCTTCTTGAACACTGTCTTTTTTTCACTTTTTATTTTGAGATAGTATCTAAGTTACTCAGCTGGCCTTCAACTTACTTGGTCACTCAGGCAGGCCATGAACCTGTGATCCTACTAGGAGGAGATCCTCCTTTGCTAGGATTGTATGCCACCAGCCTAGTTCTGGTCTTTCATAAGCAACTGACATTTTAGCTATGGGCTAAAGTACAGAAAGACAGATGTCTCTGCAGGTTGAGATTAATCACTCTAGTAACTCTGTGGAATAATACTACAGAGCTCTCCTGCATTTTAGTAGTAACATTCACAAGGCATATAGTTGGCCTGGCTATATAAACCACAGCAATTCTAGGACTCTTCTACCTTAAGAGTGCTATTCTCCTTGGGTTTGAGGACAAACCCTTGTAGGTCTTGGCTTCCTGGAGTCAATTCTGATTATAGTCGATATGACCATAGATCTCCACAGCTGTTCTTAACTATGCCTAGCACCAGATGCAGGCACAGTGAAGCCAGTGTGATGATTCCTCAGATCCACAAGCTACTAAATGTCAAGATCTGAATTGGTGGCTATCTGTCTTTAATCCCAGCACCTGGGTATCTGAAGCAGAAGGATCTTCAGTTTGAGGCCAGGACAGACTACCTTGTCACAAGACAAAATAGCCCCTCCCTTAATCCTCCCCAGAAAAAAAAACAAATCATCTCCCCCCTGGGGTAGGGGGAGCAACAAAATAGCATTTATGGAAGACAGGGTATTTACAATAAACACAAACACAATCCTACCCTAAACAATGAGAATGATAGCGGGTCTATAATCCCACACATGATGCTAAACAGGAAGACTACCTAGAACCTAAGACCTAAACACCCAGTACCCTGAGGATAGAAGCTTTCATTTTTTTTTTTTACCTCCAGTCTTCCCTAGTACTTTCCAATAAAACAAAACCAAAAACCAGAAAAGGGAGAAAAGGGCAAGAGGATCACACAGTGTAGCCAGAAAATCTGCTATGTTCTTGTTCTGACATTGTGGCCAGTCCTACTAGCAGGAAAAGTTCTTTACCTCGCTTGCGGTTGGCTGCCATTTAAATGCAGCCATTGGTCCAGCCATCATCCCCTTTACAGTGCTAGACTCAGGGATGGTGAGGTCCTACAGGAGAAAGGCAGAGAGAGCATCAGCATATTTTGCTTCCCCTTTTGGCCACACTCAACCCTGAAGTAAGCCCCTGGCAAGTGCCATGGCCTAAGTGTAAATTCAAGCCAATCCCCGGGGCAAGGCTCTAAGTGGGAGAAAAAGGGCAACTGCTTCCTGCAGTTCTGTAATAAGAAAACCTGCGAATGCACTCATGCCACACGGAGGAAGCTGCCAGCAAGTCACAGGAAAGTTCCTTATGGGAATAATAATCTAACTGTGGGTCTGGGGAATCTACCTTGTCTTAAAACAAAAACAAAAACAACTTACATGGTACTGCTGAGGAGACCTGCCCAGATTTAAGTTATGATGTAGGTCAGAGTACACTTGGGGTGTTCTCAAATGAGCAACTCTTCATCTGCATGGCTTGTACCCCATTCCCTTGTGCAAAGCTGGCCCCTCCTACAACTGTGGTAATACCTCATACTTCGCTCACCTAAGTGGGATACCAGGGTGAATGAATGCTCATGTGCCCATAGACATTCCGACATTGCTGTGATGAAGCTCCATCTCCCTGGTGCCAGGCTGCCTCCTCTACTGTGTTGCCACCATAAAGCCACCTTCTCCCTTGTCAC
This sequence comes from Uromys caudimaculatus, assembly GCA_028551405.1. Lineage (NCBI taxonomy): Eukaryota > Metazoa > Chordata > Mammalia > Rodentia > Muridae > Uromys > Uromys caudimaculatus. The sequence continues at coordinate 87,798,091 of CM052710.1, forward strand.
TTTTACCAAACTGGCCACCACACCATTATCACTGTGAGCAGACAGAGGCAAACTGAATCTCCAGCTCCCTCTCTGGGCCTATGGAGTCTAGTCTCTGCAAACCAGTCCAAGTCAGACCTTATCATATCTTCCCAAAGCCAGCTCCCCACTTCTCACGGTGAAGCTAAAGTCTACTGTGGAGCTTTCTGAGAGGACTCTAAGTCAGACACTTTACTCCACTTGTATCTCTGCCCAAGTCCTAATTCTGTTCCCTTCCCATCATCAGTATTCCACTCCTCTATTTCAAACATCCCAAACATGGACCCGTCTCAGGACTTCTGTATTACTGGGGATGGTCTTCCATCATGTCTACTTGGCGCACAGGCTCACTTTAGGGCACTATGGAAAGGTCTCCTCATCAAAGAAACTTTATTTGACTTCTCTGTACCTTTCCCCATTAAGGTGATGTTGATTAGTGACAGCAAAGGTTTCAATAGTCACCTTAGTACTAATTTACATATATGGTCTCATATAACTCCCAGTCTTCACAATGAAGAACAAATATTGCCTTCCCTTTACAGAAAAGAAAACTGAGGTGTAGAGTTCAAGTAGCATTGGCCAATTGTGAGACAGATTAAAAACTCAAACTCGAGGTCCAGTGTTGGCTCATGCCTTTAATTTTGAACTTGGGAGGCAGAGGCAGGCGGACCTCTGAGGCCAGCCTGGTCTACAGAGCAAGTTCTAGGACAGCCAGGGCTACAAAGAGAAACCCTGTCTTAAAAAATAAAACAAGGGCTGGAGAGATGACTCAGGGGTTAACAGCACTGGCTGCTCTCCCAGAGGTCCTGAGTTCAATTCCCAGCAACCACATGGTGGCTCACTACCATCTGTAAAGGGATCCGATGCCCTCTTTTGGTATGCATGAAAACAGCTACAGTGTACTCACATAAATAAAATAAATAAATCTTTAAAACAAAACAAAACAAACAATTCAAACTCCCAGGAATGGTGGCACATACTATTTATCCTAGTCTCCAGGGAGGTAGACATGGGCATATCTCTTTGAGTTTGAGGCCAGCCTGGTCTACATAGTTCCAAGCCAGCCAAAGATACAACGTGAGACTCTTGTCTCGAAATATACACCAAAACCAAACCAAACCAAACCAAACCAAACCAAACCAAACCAAACCAAACCAAACCAAACCAAACCAAACCAAACTCCAAACCAAACCAAACCAAACCAAACTCCAAACCAAAATCCAACCAACCAAAAGAAAAAAAAAATTACATGAAACGACTCAAATCCCAGCAATTCAGACCCAGGGTTGGGGATATTACAGTGTGTCCTCCTTGCCTTGCCCGTGTTTTGTCCACTCTACTCCACATTGGGATGCATGCTGTATGCAGATGAAACGGGTATCTCTTTTCCTGAGAGGGGCCATGTCTATCTCTTAGGCTTTATCTCTAGACGTGACCCGCAGTAAAACTGCCAAATAAGCATCTGTCTAATAGAGAGCCTGGTGTAGCGCTGCTACAAAGACTGTTCTGCAATTACAGATACAACCTCTAGCTGTGCTAACACAGAAGCCTCCAATCATGCTGCAACACAGCCTCTGACACCAGGCTGGTGAATTTTAAGTTGCAGTCGATGAAGTTGGAACAGTGGAGCTCCAGGGATGACGGAATAGAGTTTACAGCTCTTGGTCCACCCCTGATTTACTCTTCTTGATGTGAGTGTAGTATTTTATGAGGGCCACAGGTCTGCCACAGGTCTGCAGGGATGGTCTGAAGTTGAAGCTGTAGTTCTCAGCTTTGAAGGAAAGGAGAGCCCAGCCACGACATATGAGCAGGGCTCCAGGCGAGCTCTCAAACAGAAGTCTAGACATACATTTAGCCTTGTTTGTAGGCAAGCATTTGACACCTCTGAGCTCTAGGTCGGTCTTTTCAGTTATCCTTAGGGGGTAGAAGATTACACTACAACAGAATGGCATTCACTTGGGACTCTGCAGCTAGGAGCCTGTGCTTTACTGCTTACTTCCAGCCAAATGACAATTGCTATGGCAACACACCTGCACTCTGAGCTACAGGACAGATGGGGTCAGATGCACTGTCATTCCAGTGCCAGGACACTCTATCTGAAGCATCGAACACAGGTCCAGCCCCAAAACACCCAGAAAGGACCCTGTTAGGGGTGGCTAAGAGGATGTTGTTCTCCTAGACTGAAAAAGTTATTACATCCCAAATGAATTGCCGTGTTGTAGGGGTAGATTGCTTCTCATCACCAACGTGAGGAAAGTCTTGAGATTGGAGAAGCTTGGGCAGGATCTAGGGAGGGCTAGAATGAAGACCTTCCACTTCAGTTCTCATTGTACACCCAGCTCCTATCCTGGAAACAGCCCACACAGGGTTTGGATCTGGTGCCCACTATTCTCCAAGTCTCCCAGTAAACCTGTGAGGCTGCAGGATCAGACTAGGAAACTGAGGGAAAGGAATTAGGCTATGGTTAATTAGTTGCAGCAAGCCATAGGTTATAGTACAAATGCAGGGCCTTCGTCCTGACCTCTCCAGTGTATTTCCCTTCCAAAGGAAGTTGTTTCTGTCCACGAGTCTGTGAGAAGCTTGCCTGCAGACAGTACTAATTTGGAAGGCAATGTAATACCTGATATTTCTTCTCTTTTGGAAACTGTATCTTCTGGGGCTTCGCAGGCCACATCCCTTGCAAAGTCCCCTACTCACTGAGGCTGGCAGTTCTCTGAAGCTCCCTACGCCCTGAGCATGATCATAGGGAGACGCTTGCTTTCTTCCTTCTCCTTAGCCTTAGGACAGTGGAAAGAGCCTTCTCTGATCAGAGGCTCACAGAGGTAGACCAGGCTCAGCCTAGCCAAAGATATTCATAAGGAACCCTCAAGTGTTTTAAAAATGTGAATCAGATTCAAATATTTAAACTTAGGGTACTTCACATACAATTCTGTATTTCCAGCCTCTCTCAAGGAAAACCAGACAATCTGGCAATAGTTGGCCAGGCACCCCATGGATAGAGTATAACTGGGCCAGCCCCAAGATGCAGTGAGTTCTTCTGCTCTTTCTGCAAATTCAAGGCAGTTTGAGTCGTTCAGTGCCCTGCCCCACTGGTGTTTGAACTTGCCAGTCTTGCTCTGCTGTCTAGTATTTCATCAAGGTTTTATCAGCCCCTGCTCTGTCAGCCATCTGGCTTCTGTTCCTTTTATCATGGTTGCATATCTCCCAGGGTGCTCTCACTATTCACAGGCCATCCACTTCCTGAAATTCAAGACTTGTTAGCCAGAAGGTAAGAGATCCTCCATTTCCTCCTGGTCTCATCTGGCCACACTTATAACTTCATTAGCCCTACCACATACTTTCTAGCAGCGCAGCCTCTGCTCTTGAGCACCCTTCAACATATTTCCACGACAAGCTCATCTAGTCTCATGGATTAGACTGGTTTTTTCTCTTCCAAGACGGCTTCCCAAGTCTATAATTCTAGTACTTTCTGGGTCATGCTTCAAAGTATCACACTAAAAAAGATCCAAAGGCTAGTTTAATGGTAGAGTGCTTGTCTACCATGCAGGAAGTTCTAGGTTCTATCCTTAGTTCCATAAACAAAGACAACAGCAAACCCTAAGTCCCTCTCAAAGCCACAGAGCCACTGCTCTCTCCTTTGGTCATACAGGAAGCAACACTATCTCCTAGGAGTGAAGCGTGAGGCTTCCTTACCCTTTCACCCTCACCTTTCCACACAACAGCTGCCAAATCTTAGGAAGGCTACCTCTCCCTGACTCTTCAGGAAATGCTACCTCTCATGGGTATACCTGTGACTTTGGCTTTCTATCTGGCTTTAGGCCCCTTTCTCTGACTTGCAGTTACTAAGGCCCACTTTGGCACACTGCATCTCAACAACCAGCTTAGACAGCGTCCTAATTACTTCCACTATCTTGAATGGACTGAACGGTCCTCTGCAACAAAGTGTCAATCTGTCTGTACCTCTGTTTGCCCCGCCCCTCTACCTGCACAGGGATGCTCATGCCAGAATCATACCTCATGTGGAGTACATGCTCACCTCTACAGTGTTTTCCCTTCCTTCTTGCTAGCCTTGCCCCTGGCCTTAGCAACTCAGGAGATTGATTTCCTGCCTTCACCATCTGCTCCTATATCTGTGCATCTTGCTCTCATTTCGTCTATAGAACATGAGGAGGGCTCCACACCCACTAGATGAGCAAGATCATACTTAAGAGCACGGCTCTACTTCACACAAAAAAGACACTAGTCCCAGAAGCTACAGCAGTTAAGACAAACCTTCTCATCCTTTGGGGGCCGACCCCGCTTCCGGGGACTTTGCTCTTGGGCTCTTTTAAGGCATTTGGAGCCTCTGTCTGCAGAGCCTGTAGTCACCCTCTTCTTTCCTTCTCCCATGTTCTTCTTCACTTTCCCTTCAGACAGGCTAAGCTTGCGTTTCTCATCACCTGAGTTTGGCCTACTCCTCTCCTCACTGGAATTACGCCGATTCTTGTCATCAGCAGAAGTGTGGGATGATGTCTGAAAGTTCAACAATAATAATGACAACCACTACAACAGCCACCACCACCACTGCCACCACCACGGGTCACATGGTTCTCTCAGCAGTTCTGTGAACTGTCTTCATAGCTACCCCGAGAAACAGGATCCTTGCTCACCTCTGTTTGTGCTGGAAAGACAGCTTAAAAAAAGACAATCATGTCACTTGACTATAGCCCCAAAGGTGGGAGGTGGCTATATTCCTAAGCTCTTTGCCTGTACTGTGAAGCAGAGCTACTTCTCCCCAAAACAACATGCCTCAGAAAAAGTGAGCCTCGGGCAGAGTTCTGGACACAGTTGTTCTCTTGCTAGGCATCTCAAGGGAGGGAGAACGTCTGACACAACTCATCTGCTAGTAACCATGCAAAACCACTGGCCTGATGTTGGAGGGGGACAACCACAGCCCCTGTCACCTGGTCTTTCCCTTTGGCTCTCCTGAGGAACTCTTCGACAGCATCCACAGCCTGCTGGAACCGTTTGCCCTTGTTGATCTTTATCATCTCTTCCTTGTGCGCGTGGTAAGGCTTTAGCTGTTCCACTTTGATCCAGGCACTAGTAGAAAACAAACACAGAAAGAGTTTCATCCACACTGCATATGCCAACACATTCCTGAGATCACTAGGGGAGGATTTTAACACCATTTGTTTTAGCTGAAAATTAAAAGAGGCGTGAACCTTACCAACCATCCATCTCTAACTCTTGAGCCTTGCTCGGTACATTTTCTTGAAACGAACAGAACCACAACAGGTCAGAACTTCCCTCCAGTGACGTCACCAATCATACACTGTATTTTCCTTCTCATTTACCAGCTTTCCATACCCACTCACACACACCTGCAACTTGCCTCTGCCTCCCAAGTGCTGAGATTAAAGGCATGCACCACCACAGACTAGCCTTAAAAATAAATAAATAAATGGCAAGGACTCATGTATCTTTTCTTTCTTTTTTCTTCTATTTTTGAGATAGGGTCTCACTATCACAACAATCAGATTGGCCTCCAACTAATGGAGATTTGCCTGCTTCCATTTTCTGAATAATGTAATTAAAGATGCGTGTGTCACAATACCTGGCAAGGACTCAGTGTATAGTAAATAGGCTAAACTCTATGTAGCTGAGGATGACCTTGAACTCCTGATTCTTATGCCTCCACCTCCCAAATGCTGGGATCACAGGTATGTATCACTACTCCTGGTATACATGGTGCTGGAGATTAAACTACCTATCAACTGAGCATTCTACCCCAAACACAATATCTAAAAGTTTGCTGTTCTTGTAGACATTTGCAGCCACTCAGTCTACTTTTGTTCTTAAATGATGGTATCCATGGCTACTAAACCATACACACATATGTTTTGGGATGAGGACAGCAGTCACAAAAGGAGGCTTTAAATGACATTCTTTCTGAAAGGCAAAATGAACTTCTCTTATTGTTAATTTCAACTGCCAATGTGTAACACCTTAAAGTTAAAAAAAGCAGTCAGCTGCTAGTTCTTAAGTATCTGGCCTGTCATGGATCCTGAGCAAATCTGCTACAGTAGGCTTTCTGTGACTTTCATAAATGATGCTCTGGAATCCAAGTGCAAATGAGAACATATTACAGGCTTGGCAAAGTATCAGTTATTTATATATGTATTTACCAGTAATACCCATTGGGTCTCACAGTATAACCTTCAGAAAAAAATGGGCCAGGCCAAGGATACAGAAACTGGGTTACATCAATAACTGTAAAGTTTCTTCCCTTAGAGAAAGGCGGAGAATATTCACTAATAATGGCCAAAGTGTTTTTTATCCACCTCCAGCTTTTTCACTCTGAGTATTGTGGGAACAATAATGAAGACGGGTCAAGAACAACTGTGGCACTGGGACACAGTTCGAGACAGCACACCAGGGCAGACAGGATACCTATGGCTGAGGCAAACAACACACAGGGACAGACAGTAGTCTCTGGCACACAGAACCAACTATATCTATCAGTGGAGAGAGGTTTGCTGGTGGTCAGCTCAACTAGAGTTTGCAACCTGACATGAGAGCCATGAATCCAATCCACAGGGAAGAAACATGAAATGAGGTATTGACCCCCTAAATGTTGGCCAGTATGTCCCTGGGGACCCACCCACAGCTCTTCACTCTATTTACAGAATCCGAAGGAGAGGGGGGAAGGTAGTAGAGCTGCCGTACTAACTGGTAGCTCAGCTCTCACACCACACTAGTATCAGGGATAAAACTCAAAGATGGTTCTCAAGATGCACACTGTCCATCCTCCAAAAATAGGTTAGATGCTCCAAAGGCGGTAATCCCATTCACTCCTTTTAGTCACTGCCATGCCTGCTTCCTCCTACCAACCTCTGGTTTACAGAAAAAGCAAAGGTGAGGACATCTATGGAAGAAATGCCAGTAAGTCAGCTTGCATTTTTTTGGGCAACATGTTTTAAACAGATTTCTTCTGATTTCTGCAAGAAGGAAGAACACACAAAATTCTGTCACCTTCCAGATAGGACTTTGAGAAACTATACTGAAATCTTCCTCAATACAATGATCTTAGAAATGTTCAAATGAACTCACAATACAAATACAGCTTTGAGAGGATAAAAGCAAGAAATCTTAATCTACTCAAAAAACTGACCGAGTGATCTGCCTCACCAGAAATACAGTCAACGAAACGCCACTTACCTGAGCACAGAAGGATCACCTCTAGAAAGCCAGCCCCACTTGAATCACTTCAGCCACCAGAACAAATTGTGTTCTGTAGTGGTCACATGGCAAGCCCTGCCTGCTTAATGACTTGGTGCTTTTTAGCTGGAACTTCAGAAACACCTCTAATCCTGGAAGAGCAGCAGTGAAGGCTGGCACGAAACTAGTGCTCTCTAGTTACAGTTAAGTGAGGCCACCACCTTACAGCCATTTTTAGGGGTAGAAGGACTGCTTGACAGTGGGTGAAAAGGTGATAAAATGCTCAGCTGGGTAACTATTTTATCTTATTTTAGTTCATATGGATGGATGTTTTGTCTACATGTATGTCAGTGTACCACTTGTGTGCCTGATACTTCTTTTGGAGGCCAGAAGGTGGTGTCAGATTCCTTAGGACTGAAATTACAGAAGGTTGTGAGCTGCACTGGGAATCAAACTCAGGTCCTCTGGAAGAGCAGTCAGCGGACTGAATCACTGACGATCTTTCCAGTCTCCTGGCTGGGTAACTCTTTTTAACTTTTTAAAAAAATTGTAATTAACAAATAAATTAATGGTGGGGGAGGAAAGTCTAGCTTGGTCTGGAATTCATTATGTAGATTAGGCTAGCTTCAAATGCATGGTAATCTGCCTGCCTCTGTCTCTCAAATGCTGCAATTAAAGGTGTGCACACTATCATAGTTGGCCTTAATTAAAAAAAAAAAAAAAAAAGACATTCTCTATGTAGCCCTGGCTTTTCTAGAACTTAGTCAAGGATGTCCTTGAACTCAAAAAATCTGCCTGCCTCTGCATCCCAAGTGCTGGGATTAAAGGTGTGTACTGTCACACTAATTTTAATTTTTGGAAGTGTGGGTCTCATGTAGCTCAGGTTGGCTTCAAGCTCCATATGTAAGCAAGGATGACCATAAACCTTTGATCCTTTTATTTTCACCCCCAAGTGCTAGAATTATGATTATATGTGTGGATATCACTCCTGATTAATAAAATGATGGGAATCAAAACTAGAACATTGTGCATGTTAAGTAAACTCTACCAACTGAGTTATATCCCTACCTCTTGTAATGGCATTTTAAAGGCCTTTTTTAGGGGGGTGGTGTGCTAGGATGAATGCAGGGTTTGTACATGCTAGTCATGTGCTCTACCAATAAGCTGAAGACTGAGCCTTACACAGCTGTTTTGCCTCTTTACTTGTAATGAGCTGTAACCTACGGTTTACCTCACAACCTTTTCCTAGGACCCAGAAGAAACTCTACCCATTTAGCACTTTGCCATGGACTGAGAAGTCAAAAAGTCAAGCTTATCAAGTCTGTGCCTAAAGTGAAGCTTTGCTTTTATGTACAGTAGAGTTAGTTACACATTGTTTGTAATAGTAAATGATAGAAAACTAACTAACTGGTAAGCTGTGAGGCTACCCACTCAGATATTTGGTTAAATGTAAAAAGCAGAAAAAGCACTATGTGTAATAAGCTACTAGTTACCCAAAGGAATATACAACTTCTTGATTCTGCATAGTATTTCTGGGGTGGTACAACCCAAGAAACTAGTCTACTTGATCTGGGTGTGTAGGAACACACCTTTACTCCTAGCAACCGAGAGGTAATGGCAGGCAGATCTTGAGTTCCAGACCAGTTAGGGCTACATAGTGAGACCCTGTCTCAAAAACAAAAACAAAAAACCCTACTCAAACCACAAAAAATTAAAATCCACAAAAAACCAAACCAACCAACCAACCAAACAAACAAAAAAAGAAATTAGTTATCCAGGTGGTGGTGGTGGTGGTGGCAGCACACACCTTTAATCCCAGTGCTCAGGAGGCAGAGGCAGGTGGATCTCTGTGAGTTCCAGGACAGCCAAGGCTACACAGAGAAACCATCTCAATAAGCCAATGCCTCCTTCCCCCTCAAAAAATTAGTTTACCTGAATGGCTGAAGGACAAAAACAAAAAAAATGGAATTGCTTTATTCTTTTCAGAGTCATTTAAAAAGATGAACATCTCTATTTCCACCATGAACCTAAGAACCAATATTAAAGGCCTTTATGTAAACTCACCATTCCAGCTGCTCAGCAGGTGCTGCCCTAGGCTTTCTGGCTTAGAGGCTTGATGCAGTGGGAAACTCAGTCTGGCTGCTGCTGTGAACACGTGACACGGCCACAGCATGTCCCTTGGTGTCCTGTCATATTTCCTACAAACTCTTTAAATGAAACACAGATCCACCACCAAGCCATTCTCAGATTACTCTACTTAAATAAACATTTCTATACTTTGGAGCTGCTTTCTCCTTAAGTGAAAAGCCGTATGACAACCTCATGTCTCATCCACTGCTTAGGTATAAGGATCTGGGCTGGAGCTTTGAAACGGAAGCACACAACCATAGGGCTAGATGGGCATGGCCTATAAAGACAGGGCAGAAGGCCCGTATCTGCGTACATGGGCCCCTTCGCCATCGGGATGCATGAGTAGTACTTAGAAAACCATCTTTATAGTTGTCTTAAAACAAACAAAAAAAATCACTGAAAGTGGCTAAGATGAAGATTCAATTTTAGGCTATTCAGAAATGAAGGCACCCGGAAACACACACACTCATACAAAGGCAATATGTAAATGTCCAGTTCATTTCAAGCTAAGTTACCTTTAGACATCAACAAAGCCCAGGGTGGCTGAGCACTCCTGTAATACCAGTACTAGAGAAGTGGAGGAGGGAGGAACAGGAGTTCTAATCCAGTATGAGATTCTGTTTCAAAACCACAAGAACAACAAAACAAAATACCACCACCAAAACAACCACCACCACTACCACCACCACCACCACCACCACCACCACCACCACCACCACCACCACCAAAAAACAGCAAAAGACCTGCAGTTAAGATAGATTTAGAAAACTTTGTTTCTAGAATTTGGTGTCCTGGTTAGTTTTTATTGTCAACTTGACACAACCAAGCATGGATTAGATCCTTTTCCTGAGAAGAGGGAGAAGCCAGACCAGACTGGCTTACAGCCATGTTCATGAGAAATGTCTTGACTGTTCATTTGGGAGGGACAGTCCACTGTAGGCAGTGCCGCCATTGGGAAGCTGGTCTTGGATTATATAAGAAAATTGGCTGAACATAAGCACAAGCCAGTAAGCAGCACTCATTCCTCCATGGTTCCTGCCTGACTTTCCTCAAAGACCTGGAGGCCTTACCCTGAAATGGCTTTTGGTTGATCACAGCAACAGAAAGCTAACTAGGATACTTGGTGACATTCTCAAGTGCTGGATGAGCCTTTCTAGCTGTGCTGCCCACATCAAGCAATAGTGACTGCTCCTCTATGGGCCAGTGTCTATAATTCTATTCCATGATACCTACTCATTGTGGCGCTGTCATCAGTCATGGAGGGAGTTACTATCTGGACATAAGCTGTTCCTGTTCTTGGGAAGGAGAATCTAATCCATGCTCTACAGGACAGCTATCATGCAGCCCTGGCAAAGGGACAGGTTGTGCCAGTCAAATATTCAGAATACTGGACCTTACCACTCACTTAGCTTAACTCTCCAACTATTATTAAATGGTATCAGATATAAGTGGACTAGTCAATACCAGGTGAAAAGACAGAGGCATGCTTACACAGTTCCAACCCAGTACGGTCTTCATCATCAACCACAGACTTTTCTAGAAGTCACTCAAGACACCTCGTACCAGCCAGGCCTAACTATTCTTAACCACTGAGCATGACTTCAGCTTCTGATATAGTACTTCTGACCTAGTGGCTCTGAGTACCTGCAAACTAAATGAACACTTTCTCATTTTGCTATTTCCAGCTAACAATCTAACCAAAAAATTTCAATTGTGTGAGTGATGTGTGGGCGACACAAAGACCATGGTGCTGGTGTAGAGGTCAGGGAACAAGGTGAGGAAGGCAGTTCTTTCCTCCCACAATGTGGGTTCTGAGGACTGAGCTCAGATTATGAGAAATGGTATGCAAGTACCTGTGTCTGCATCTTGCCAGCCTCCGTTGATCAAGTTTTTGTTATTTTTTTTAATAGGTACTTATTTGTGCTTGCACGCTCATGTGTGTGTATATAGGTATGAGATCCTTTGGAGCTGCAATTATAGATTAATTATTAGCTACTTAGCACGGATGGTGGGAACCAACTATAGTCTTCCAGGAGGGCAGTAATTGCTATAAACTGTGGAGCCATCTTTCTAATGTCTGATCAAAATTTTAAACTCTGAGTCCCATCTCTTTAATGAGCAGCAACCAAGGACAGACTTGTCCAAGGTGGTCTCCCACACACTGATTCTTCATATTCACCTGTGGTCATATGGTAGAGTTAACAAAGCCATACTGAAGTTATTTTTCCCCTCTGGTTTTTTTTTTTTTTTTCCGAGACAGGGTTTCTCTGTGTAGCCCTGGCTGTCCTGGAACTCACTTTGTAGACCAGGCTGGCTTTGAACTCAGAAATCCACCTGCTTCTGCCTCCCAAGTGCTGGGATTAAAGGCATGAGCCACCACTGCCCGGCTTCCCCTCTGGATTTTAAAATAACTGTGGAAAGTTGGGTCTTGGAGAGGTGACTCCATCTTATTAAGTCCAGTCCTCAAGACAGAGGCCTGATGAGGTAGGTCTGGCCCTCTATTCCTAACTGTGGCATGCCAACATAATTTGTTAGACGTTTTGGTAAGAAAGGAAAGGAAAAGCTAGTTGTCTAAAACTTTATAAATATTTCCCTTTTCATTTATGTGCACGGTGCGTGCCATGGGAGGTAATGTGAGCATGTGCACACAGGCATCCTTGGAAGCCATAGGGTTACCTGACTGAGTGCTGGGAACCAAATCCAGGTCTTCTGCAAGAGCAAGTGGTAAGTGTTCCTAACTGCTGAACCACCTGTCCAGAACCATCATATATTAATATCTTACTCAAGAGGCTATGCATTGTACTCTGTAATAAAGGTCCTTGCTAATATAAGAAACAATTACATGTATTTTTTTCCATTAATTCATGTGTCAATCCCCACCCCCCACTCCGCCAGGGTTTCTATGTGTAGCCTTGGCTGTCCTAGAACTTGCTATTACAGACCAGGCTGGCCTCAAACTCACAGAGATCTGCCTGCCTCTTCCTCCCAAGTGCTAGGATTAAAGGCATGTGGCATCACCGCCTGGCTTGTGTCAATTTTGAAACCAAGTATATCTGACTTAATCTTACGTTTCTTAGGAATATAAGAATACCATGGGTTGGGCCCCATTCACTGGGCCAGGGTCCAATCATCGATGAAGTCTTCAACACAGGATGAGCTAGGGTCACACTTACCCTCATCCTTAAAGGATCCATCATACCCACAGATATATTTGCCTTTTAGAAACTAGTTCTTATCTCTAACAAGACTCAGTTATCATTTGTCTATACCACCTCCAAAGTGACTACTTCACACAGGAGTCATTGTGCTGCTCTTCAACAGTACACAGCATTCTATGTGAGGTGTCCCTTGCAGAACTCCTGCAGGCTACTAGTCAGTTCCTAACTCCTGACCAGGCTTTTTTCAGGCTTCGCTCTCCCACAGTAATGAGCCCTACTCTTCTGTCTGACATGTCCCTTCTCTGGATCTTGACTTTCTCTGGTCTTCTGGGAAACATAACTAAATTGCACAGTGTATTCTAGTACAACGGTAGAAAAATGTACCCTTTCCTGTTAGAAGTAATGCTGCTTTTCCTCACAAAGCATTCCTACAAGAGGATGGCGGCTTAGGACAGTGAAATGGCTTGCTTAGATCAGAGAGCAGGTAGAACCAGTTATCTGATACATGTCAGGCACACAACACATCCAAAGTTATTCCCCAAGTATTCTGCTGCCACCAGCTAATCTGGAGATCTTACCTCTAAAGACTGTACACTGGCCCTAAATGAACCAGCTTTAACACTGAGCACCCAAGAAGCAGTCCTCCGTAACGACCATGCTTCGAGTTCTTATCATGTTTTCACTGCCCACCCCAAAACAACCAAACAACCAAAAAAGCAAACCTTCGAGTCGCACAGTGGGTCTCATCTGGGAAGTACTGGGCATCGAACCCACGGCCTGATGATGCTAACCATTTACTATATCACTAAGTTTCACCATGAGCCCTTTTATGTGGAACTCCATCAAAGGGGCTAGGACACTTAAAGCCATTTATAGCTACTCGCTGCCCTGTAGCTACTTGCTGTGTACTCAAGAGAGCTATTTTCAAGAAATCACATCATCACTATCAGCAGCAGGTAATTAGTTATGTGTTCAGCACATGCCCTTTATCATTAGGTACTCAGTTTATGCAATTCCAATTTCTTGTGTCTTATTTCTAGTATTTTGTGTACAGAGGGAAACCACTTTATCCTTCTAGAATTCTAGCATTTAAAAAAAAAAAAATCAAATAATGGCTTTCAGACCTCAGATAAAATGAATGAGTTCCCACTGTTCTTTCCGACACGTCTTCATTCTCCATGTGTTCGCCCTCCGAGTACGGTCAGCAGCATTGCCTGTTACTCCCTACTCCGCCAGGCAAGGAGTCTGATAGGATCCACGTTACCAGTTTTGTTCCCAGTCACTCAAACTCTATTTATGCGTTGGACCTGGAGTTCCATCTTGTCTTCCATCAGCTTTCTTAGACCTGTTGTTCTCCACTGACCTTGTCCTCTTCTACACACAATCCCAGCTGAACTATTAAATCTTGTTTCCTTGCTGAGACCCCGAAAGGTGAGGACCACAATATTCACTGTCCTAGGAATCCCTTCAGCATCTAGTGCTGTGGAATGCAGACTCATATGCAATAGAACCAATACCTGTTTTTCTTTTCAGAACAGTCTTCTTCAAGTAGTCTATGGCAATAACACCTTCCTTCCTTCCTTCAGTGAGTGGGGGTAGTGGTGGTAATGGGGATTGAACCCAAGGCTTTACACATGCTAGACAAGTGCTCTATCACTGAGCTATAGTCCAGTCTCAATCGTGACATTGACAACACTCCCTCTTCACAGGCTCTGCTCTCACAACTCAGGGCAGTCTTCCTTGAAATACTGCCTCACAAAGCTGGTAAGCTGGCTTATGAAAAGAAAATGGGTGCAGGGTACATCTGCATTGTGAAGGTCAACATACTATGTAAACTAAAACCCGGAAGAGCACTCTGTCACAAAACTCCTGAATGTGTGAAGCAATTTGTAAGGGATTTTTTTAGAAGAAAAATCACTCTTTTTTTAAAGTGACATTTTTCTTTAAACAATAATAAGTACAGAAACAACTTCTTAAAGAAACCAAGTTACCTAGCCAGGATCAGACAATCATCTTGTAATGAGGAGAAAGCTAAACAAATCACTCTAAATTCAATTCAACACACATTCTTCCTTCAGTATAACTTTTAAAACTGCTTTCTGTAAAGTCAAACTCTCAGAGTAATGGTCCTACCTTCTTCCAGTTTAGCACACACTGAGAAATAAAGCTTTGTAATTGCAATGACACAGTAAGTTACTTTGTTTTACAAATGAGAACAGGGTTAAACAAGTACTTTTATCAAATAACACCTTCGCTTTCAATGTTCCTCAGACTACACTACATGGTCACTAAAACATAATCAGGCAGGCATGTAGCTCGGTGGTCGTAGCTCGGTGGTCAGTGGCTTGTCTAAAATGGGTAAGGCTCTGGCTTCTATCCCCAAGGACACAGAATATTTTTAAAAATTGATGAGTGAGAGAGAGAGAGAGAGAGAGAGAGAGAGAGAGAGAGAGAGAGGGAGAGAGGGAGAGAGAGAGAGAGAAAGACATAAAAACAGGAACTGCTGATAAAGCAAAGAAACAAGAAACCAACTTCAGTGTGCCTATGATATGTAGCAAGTTGTGAACTCTGGTTCTTACCTGAAGAAAATTAACACTGGCTTCAGAATAATTCTTTTTTTTTTTTTTCTTTGGTTTTTCGAGACAGGGTTTCTCTGTGTAGCCCTGGCTGTCCTGGAACTCACTCTGTAGACCAGGCTGGCATCGAACTCAGAAATCCGCCTGCCTCTGCCTCACAAGTGCTGGGATTAAAGGCATGCACCACCACTGCCCGGCTTCAGAATAATTTTTACTAGATAAGAACACCACCTTTATTTAAGCATAAAGCCAGAATGAGGTACCATTTTTCACACACTGCAGTAAGCCTAGACCAAGGAGCCTTAGAATACTCATAAAGCAGCTTAGATGCAGGGGAACACCCAAAAGCAACATGGAACTCCCAGGGAATACTACTCACTGGTCTTCTGTTCCAAAAAACTTCACGAAGAAGCATTTCTTTCCACGTGGTTTCTTTAAGTCCTTGGGTGGATTAACAATCTGAAGGAGAGAAAGAGAAAGGTGAGGAGAACACAGCAGTCTACTGGGAAAGTAACTCTGCATGGCTCTAATGAGGCTGGAAAGCCAAAGAGCTGAGAAGGAACAATGTCCAAAAGCAAACTAAGGCTCTATACTTGTCCCATATATGGGACTTTGCTATTGTGATAAGAAGAAATATGCAAATATTCTTTAAATTCTCTATAGCCAACAGGTAGTGTACTGCTCAACAGATAGTTCTTACTGCAATGGCTCATGGTATAGAAGCAGTTAAAACTAACAGCAACAGAAAACATTCTTTAAAATACTTTTGGTGTGGGTAGCAAGAGTTAAGATAGGAAATAGTGAAAATAAAGGACCACCGAGGCACAGGAAATACCATATCGCAAAGAGTCTTCAGATATTTCCTGGATTCCTGGCAAGACTAAAAAAGCAGAACATTTGGAAAGCTATGATGGACCACCTCTTGAGAAATCTGGAATGTCATCTTCTGCAGAGATGCACTGGAGCAGCACATATGGTAACAGGGGAAGAAGATTTAAACTTAGTTGGGACAAAAATACTTTAGCTTTTCACTAACCTACATTTAGACTTCCCTCTTCCTGGAGAATCTGTTTCTTCTTCCTTAGATTTCAGCAAGCTACATTTTGATTACAATTGATTTCCAAGATAAAAAAACAACGAATTTCACAAGTCATCTGACTGAAGTTATTTCCTCATATGAAACACTCTGGGTTATGATATAGCTTTCAAAACTGATAACTAGAGGCAAAACACTAAGTTTTATCAGAATGAGCCATTTTAAGTCAGTGTTAGAGAATGGAGGAAACAACACATTATCCTGCTTCCTTAACTTCAGCTGTCTTCTTTTAACAGTAGCAATGCACTCACCTTTCCCGGCCAGGGAGGATACCGGCCCAGTTTCCCCCTAGAGAAAATAATACAAACAGTCAGAACTTGCCCTGGAAAAGCCAGTCCATCTCCTTCAGCCCACTCAACAAGCAATTTATGCTAACTCTAGGCTGGCACTCACAAGGGCTAGAACAAAAGCAGGCAAAACAGTTCTTAATGGGCCTTACACAGCTGGGCTCAGGGCCCTAACACATGAATTCAGAAATATATATACATACGTATATATATATACACATATATATATATGTATGTATATATATATACATGCCTGAGATCTGTGCACTCTTCCCCTGAGAAGGAATAACGAAACCTTTAGAAGTCACTGGTCTGGTACCTCCCTGTGACAGTGTTGGAAACTTCTCTCTGTAACACAGAATTTCCCTAAGACTGGTTTAATTCACTCCACGATCGGCTTTCCTTTGACAAATGATCATGGAAACCTTCCTCTAGGGTCGAGAAACTACGCAGTTCCAAGGAGACAATGGTCACTCTTGGTTCTGGCTGTTGTCGGGGACACAAGGAACAGAACGAGAGGCACTGGTCACCGCCTAGCCATCATTTGCAAAGAAGTCCCCTTCCCCTCGGTTTCTTCATAGGGCAGCGCCGGGCAGTCGGATTTCGACACCTGGAAACAAGCCTCGAGCCCACGTCTGTCCCAACCGAACGCGGGTATGGACGGCTGTCTCTCGCAAGGTATGCTCTCCTGCTTTGAGAGGAGCTCCGGAGAGACCCTGGGACTGCACGCCACGCCAGAGTTCTCTGCAATGGCAGCCGGAGCCCGGGTTCTAGAGCCGTAACCCTCCCCTGGGATAGCCTCGGGGTTCAGAGCAGGGACCGCCGCGGCCCCTTTCGGCCTCGGTCCCCCGGGGACCGGACAGCCTCTTCCGCTCAAGCGTCGTTCAAACCGCGGCGGCACCTCTCTTCCCCACTCTCCGCCGTCCGGAGCGCATAATAAAACAACTCCTGGGCCAGCTGCCAACCCTGCGCCCAAAAAGCAGCTTCGCGCCGTCTTTCGTTCAGCGCTGGTCGTCAGGACTCACCACACCAAATCGCCGAGCCGCAGACTCACAGCCGCCATCTTACCACCCAACCACCGCCGCCGCACGGGCAGCCGGGAACTTCAGGTCGCTACGGCACCGCCCATTGGAGTTGGCCTGACCACGTGATGGGTGCTTGCTGTCATCTGCCAAGCGGATGTGCTTATGTCACCGCGCCGCGCTCGTTCATTGGACTGCTTGGAGGCACGTGACTTGAGCGCCGCGCTCATAGCGCGTCGAAGCCCGGAGACTCCAAGCTCCTGCCACCCCCCCCTCCGGCTCGTGACAACGAAGCATCCGCGGTCCAAAGCAGCGGCGGCGGAGGCGGCGCGGCCGGACTAGCGCGAAAGGGAGCCGACTGTGCTACCCGCTCGCTTCCGGGACTCTAGACGCATCTCCTGTCTTTTTCACTGCTTCCGTTACGGCCGTTAGGCAGGCGCGGGCCCCGGGCCGTTCCCGAGCCTGAGATGCCGGGCGGATGGGTGTTGGAGTCCGGGTGCTGCCCTGACTGACCCTGGCGCGGCCTGGAAGCCAGTCTCGGTCCAAGCCCGGGGCCGAAGAGGCCCTGGTTGCCCGCGAGCCCGCGCTCGGGGCGGGAGCTCCAGACTGCTGAGGAGCTCCCAGCTCGACAGTCGGCTTCCGGAGCGGCGTCCCAGCCAAGCGTCCTCGGCGTCGCCCGACTTGTTTTCTTGGACGTGGACTTGGCATATCTCGGCTCCCCCCGCTGGCTGACGAGAGAAAGCGGCAGTTTGTCGAGAGGCTTCCTTCCCGCGGGCTGGGGACCCGGCCATGGGCCGCGGTGCGGGCCCTCCGCGCGCCCGCCTGCAGCGCTCGGGAGCGGGCCGCTGAGCCGCGCCGCAGCCCGGGGGTCCCGGGCCGGCATGAGGACCGCTACGGGGGGACGTCTGCGGCCCGCGTCGGCTCTGGGGACTACGGTGTGCGCCGCGGTCCGGTCCAGCCTCCCGCGTTAGCCTTCGTGTAAGTAATGTGACACTTTGCAAGAAGTTTTGACAGCTGCAAGACAGATGACAGCGTAGTGGGAACTGGTACCTGCCGAGGGGCAGGGCGGCTGCCCTAGCTTCCGCAGACCCAGTTGAAGCCTGACTTTGTGCAAGAAAGTCTCACTGCCCAGAAAAAGACTGCAAGCAGGGAGTCTGAGTCAAGGGTGGACTTAACTTGCAGCTGTACTTTCTTAAGTCAACGCTTGCTCGGAAGATGACGGGTTCACGCCCCTTTCCCCAAAGCAGTGTCCTTGTTGAGGCTTTGATTGTAAATTGCTCTGGGAGATGGTGGGGTGGAGAAGCTGGGTGGTTGTCGTGGATTGGAAGGAGTACCCCAGATTATTTGCAAGGACTGTCATTTACATTGTGTGTTAATTTAAACACAAACTGACCATTTAAAGTGTATTTAAGATTTCATAAAATTTGACAAGTGTTCTTAATTTAAAAGTTAAGAGTTTTCGAGGAATTAAAGAATATTGTAACGACTTGTCTTTAAATGTAAATCTTTACAACTAGATTTAGAAGCAATCCCATTAAAGTCAGGAATAGAACAAAGGATACATTGTCTAATGTCCTGGAAATACTAGTTAATGAAATAAGACAGGAAACAAAAATAAATGTTAAAAAAATTGTCATTTCTGTAGATAATAAAACTTTGCCTTTTACAATACAAAGAGAAAAGCCACTAAATAGGGAAATTAATGAAAACATTAGCATACAAGTTTTTCTGTTTTATTGGTAGTCAGTTCAAAAGTAAGATGGTTAAAAAGAATGTATTTAAAAAACATAAAATAGTCCCTAGGAATTCCTGGAAATAGGCTTTTGCATGATATGTTTTGTTTGTTTGTTTGTTTTGTTTTTCAAGACAGAATTTTTCTGTGTAGCCCTGTCTGTCTTGGAGCTCCTTGTGGATCAGGCTGGCTTCGATATGAGTGCTGAGATTAAAGATCTGTCCACCACCACCAACCCATAATCCCATAATCTGCTTTTTAAAGAGAAGAATTTTTCCTGTGTGACATACTAATATTCAACTCATTCCGAGTATTTAAAACATATTCTGTGGTTTTTTGTTTTCCTTTTTGTATTTTATTTGGAGACAGAGTCTCATGCAATCCAAGCTGGCCTCCAACTCCTTGTATGTCCAAGAGTAACTTTAAACTGATGATCCTCCTGCCTCTACCTCCACAGTGCTTCTATTATGGGTGTATATTACCATTCCCATTTAAATTTAATCCCAGTGTGGGGATTGAACCCAGGGCACAAGGGAAGCACTGTGTCCAGCCACATCCCCAGCCCATTCTTGGCTATTTTTAAGACTTGTAAATTTTCATTAGTGTTTTAATTACAAATTTAAGAATTTATATGACAAAAAATTATGTGAGGGTATAGACCAGGCTGGCCTCAAACTCATGGAGATCCACCTGCCTCTGCCTCCCAAGTGCTGCATGCTGTACCATCTCCCAACTACTTCATATTTCTAAAGAGGTAAACTTGTAAACCTTATAGGAAGATCTGTCCGAGATCATAACTAACTCAAATTAATTGTATAAATACAATTTATGTTCTTTGATGGACTTTACAACTTACATTTTCTTAAGCATTTGGACGTAAATGTGTAAGTTTAACATGGCCTTTAGCATATATTATTGTCTTAAATGTTTCAAATCCCCTAGTCCGTGAACATGATCATAAAACTTCACTAAAACCTGACTTCTAAGCGTTAATAGGTGGACTTACTTTATCCTCTCGTCCTAGCTCCTTGTTGGCTAAGGCTTGTATAGACTTTTGTAGCTGACAGGAGCATTGTTTCTAGCTATGTGGATTGAAGTTGTGTTTTCTAAAAACATGGACTGAAATGAAGCTACATTTTAAAAATTTTGGCTAGACAAAAAGACATTTGGATCTGGTTGCCAGTTCCTTCATCCAATTGAGTGACTTAGAGATCCCTTTCTTACAGGAAGAGTGTGCTTGCTCTCTCAGTGGGAGCCTGTAAGCCTTTAGTTTTCAGCTCAGGTGTGTTTTCACAGCCAAGTGGTTCCTGCACTGTTCTGAGGCCCTTGAAGCTTTGTTTAGGATACTGTGCAGAGTGTCCTAGTGCGTGTGGATAAACTCTGCACGGGGCACCTATTTTATTAGTTATGTCTTTGCTATCTGATTAGACTGACTTTTTTCTTCAAGAGAGGGTTTCTCTAAGTAGTCCTGGCTACAGTACACCTGTCTCTACCCTCCGAGTGCGCCACCACCACTTGGTTAGAATGATTTTTTTTAAAAACTCATTTGTATATTTTTAACTCCCTTATATGGTCTTGCATCACTTTTTTATGATAACAAAACGAATGGATATTGGATATATGCTAGATATCTATATATGTGGAATATATGTGGAAATAGACAAATCATCCCTGAATTCATATTTGTGATTCATTTTTGCAAAGTACAGTTACATTTTGGAGGGGACTTGCAAAAATGATTCTAAAATTGATCTGAAATAGGCTAAAATTCAATTACTATTTTTAAAATAATAAAGACAAACTTTTAATTCAAGATACTAAAAGTAACCGTTTTCAAGATAGTTCAGTACTGGATAAACAATCTCTCAAGTACTTGATTAATGTAACACAGCTTTTAGACAGGGACCATACATATATGAGGTCTGCTTTGTAATTGGTACTGGAAAAAACCAAGTTAGAGCCTGTTCTCACAGCATAGAGCCTGGTAAGTTCACCATGGGTTAGATTTAAAAGTGAAAACTCTTTAATAGTCTGACTGGGTAATTTCTTCCATGTAATCTATTTATAAAGAGCTTTCTAGGCACAAAAGAAATAAGTCAACTTGCAACAAAGCCCAGGTTTTGACTGCATTAATACATAGGCTTTTGACTTGAATTATGTGATATGAGATGATTTCTAAAATAGGAAAAAAATTATATTTAAAACTACTTGCTTAAACGAGTTAAAGCAGTTAAAATTTATCAATGGATTCTTTTTGACAATGAAATCTTTTAAAAACTGAATAACTGGCAAGGAAATGCCTATTTTTGTTATTTTGAAATGTGTATTTTTGTTATTTTGGTTTGACCTGGCCCTTTTTTTTCAATGTTAACAGAAACCATGCAGTGACACCTGCTAAGACTTGTTGGTAGCCATGTCGGAGCCCCACAGGGTCCAGTTCACCTCTCTCCCAGGTTCTTTGAATCCTGCATTTTTGAAGAAGTCCAGGAAAGAGGAGGTTGGAGGAACAGAACAGCATCAAGACTGTGAGCCAGCTGCAGCAGCTGTTCGGATTACACTCACTCTCTTTGAACCAGATCACAAGCGCTGTCCAGAGTTCTTCTACCCAGAGCTGGTAAAGAACATCCGAGGGAAGGTGAAAGGCCTTCATCCTGGAGACAAGGTACATCTTGTTGCTCTGCAGACCTAACATGAAGCTACCAATATATTCACATGGACTTTTATATCCGGGAAGTGAGGCTAGAGAGGCC
This sequence comes from Uromys caudimaculatus, assembly GCA_028551405.1. Taxonomy (NCBI): domain Eukaryota; kingdom Metazoa; phylum Chordata; class Mammalia; order Rodentia; family Muridae; genus Uromys; species Uromys caudimaculatus. The sequence continues at coordinate 87,820,060 of CM052710.1, forward strand.
TGAGCTGCCTCAAGTTCATTTCACTCAGAGCAAGCACTGGGCGAGAAGGAAAAAAATTCTTTTAGGAATCCTCCTGACTTATGCTAGAGAAAAATATATGGCATACTCAAAGCTAGTTTGAGTTGTAGCTAACTGTATAAATTTAAAAAGCAGCACCTTTTTTGTGCTGTATTTTTATATGACTCACATGAGATTGTTTTTTGATGGTTGCAGTGTTGAATGCTTTCCTTTGCCCACGCTGGTAGAAGGACAGTCAGGAAGATACCCATATTGCTCATCATTTCTGAACAGCAGTGTCTTGAGTAGTCTCTGGTTTTGGATGTATAGAAATCTGTTTCTGCTTGCTTGCTTTCTTCCTATGCCAGAATTGGCTTTGTAAGCTTCAAGCTGTTTGAAAATCAGTTTGGTTTCTTCAAATGATTTTTTTTTTTTTTTTGGTTTTTCGAGACAGGGTTTCTCTGTGTAGCCCTGGCTGTCCTGGAACTCACTCTGTAGACCAGGCTGGCCTCGAACTCAGAAATCCACCTGCCTCTGCCTCCCAAGTGCTGGGATTAAAGGCATGCGCCACCACTGCCCAGCTTTCTTCAAATGATTTTTAACTGATGTTTTGTTTTTCTTTTCTTTCCTTTTTTAATTTTTAAATATTTATTTATTTATTATGGAGCGAGAGAGAGAAAGAGAGACAGAGACAGAGAGAGAATGAGCATATGCGAGTGCACACAAGCGTGTAGCTTGTGGGAGTCAGAGCTCTCCTTCCATCATGTAAGACCTAGGAATGGAACTCAGGGTATCAGGCTTGATAGCAAGTGCCAACAATCTCACACAGCCCAGGCTGTTCTCTCACCAACCTTGATGTATTTCCTTTCTTGGTATATTTGTTTTACTTTGCTAGTGTGGAACTTTCAAACATGCATACTTTTGAATATGTATAGATTACCAAGTATGGATAATAGCTATTACCCATTTCCAACTGTTACAGCATTGGCCAGTGACTAACTTTTTGAAGAAACGTGAGTGTTTTTATACATTTTCGAGATAGTGTCTTTCTCTGTTTGTTTTCTATTGCTGTGATAAACGTAGAAATCAAAAGCAAGTTGGGGAGGGGGAAAGGGTTATTTCAGCTTACAGGCTACTGCAGCCTATCATGAAGGGAAGTTAAGGCAGGAGCAACAGCAGAAGCCATGAAAGAGTGTTGCTTATTGGCTTGGTTCTTTTGACTTGCTTAGTTACCTTCTTGTATAACCCAGGGCCACTTGCCCAGGGGTCTCACTACCCAGAGTGGGCCATTCCCACATCAATCATAACGAAAATATGGGCCAGTCTGAAGGTTGCATTTTTTCTGTTGAGGTCCCTCTTCTAAGATGACTCTAGCTTGTGTCAAGCTGGAGAACAACACAAAACAAACAAACAAACAAAGCAAGTCTTACTAAGTAGCCCAGGCTGACCTTGAACTTAAACTTACGATCTTCCTGTGGCAGACTCCTAAATACTGGGTTTATGTATTTATACCACTATAGTGTATCCAAATTAAAAAAATCTAAACAATTTTTTTAGTTGTATCATTTTTAAAAGTCCATAATGATAAAATCTGTGGATTTTTCATAAACTTAGCACAGCCATGCAACCTGCACATGGCTCATAAAATACAACATTTTCCGGGATACTAGAAACATTTCTACTTGCCTCAAACACTGTCCCCCTTTCTTACAGGGAACTGCTGTCAATCCAGAGCAGTTTGCATTTCTTTGTGCTTGTATGTATGTAGCATATGTCATGAGTAGGAGCTGGATGCAGAGCATTCACTGTATATTAGTGTATGGTAGGCTTGAACGAGAAGGTAAGTAGGACCATACTTGTGGCATTTTGGTCTCTAGTGGCTTTTGGTACAAGGCCAGCACCTGGCTCACAGCAGGGTGGGATGAGATCATGTTGGTAAGTCTCCGGCATAGTGTCCCGCTGCCAAGTACTCACCCGGCCTGATTGCTCTTGGGAGTCTGTGGAGGAAGCATGGCCTGTTAGAAGGGTTCCTCCCTTTTCTTGAATAAAAATGTGTAGGTTATGTTATGTTACATTTGAGGCGGGGTCTAATGTGCCCTAGACTGCCCTCTTTTTTTTTTTTTTTTTAAGATTTATTTATTTTACGTATATGAGTTTTATTTATTTTATGTATGTGAATACAATGTAGCTGTCTTCAGACACAGCAGAAAGAGGGCATCAGATCCCATTACATATGGTTGTGAGCCATCATGTGGTTGTTGGGAATTGAACTCAGAACCTCTGGAAGAGCAGTCAGAGCTCTTAGCCACTGAGCCATCTCCCCAGCTCTAGACTGCCCTCTTAATTACCATGTAGCAATATGCTCTTGAATTCCTGATCCTCCTGCTTCTACCCCCTCCTGCCCCCCAGTGCTGGGATTAAGGTGTATGTCACCAACTGACTAAAATGTGTTTTATCTCTTAAATTTTATTTTATGAGTGTTTTTTCTACATGTATGTATTCACTGCAGATGTACCTGGTACCTGTAGAAACTAGGTGTCAGATCCCCTGGAACTGGAGTTACAGGTGATGGTGAGCTATCATGTGGGTGCTGGGAATTGAACTCAGGTTTTCTACAAGAGTAGCCAACATTCCCAACTACTGAGCCATCTCTCCTGCTGCATTATTTGCTTTATGTGTATTAGTGTTTTATCTGTATGTCTGTACCACATGTGTTACCTGTAGAAGCCAGAAGAGGGGGTTGGATCCTCTGGAGTTACACAGGGTTTGAACTGCTTTATGGGTGCTAGGAAGGGCACTCCTGGTCCTCTCCAAATGCTTGTAACTGCTGAGCTGTCTCTCCAGCCCAAACTGTGTTGTCTTGATTGACAGTCTTACAGGCAGAATGAAACCCAATGTATCTATACCAAGGGTCATCATGTTGTAGAAGGGCCAGTAAAAAGGATGTAAATAGTAATTTAAAATCTGTTCACAATTCCTAGTACGGATAGTGTCCTCATTCTCAAGAGAAAGAGATATTAGTAGGAGTTGGTTAATGTAGTTATTTATGGGCTCATGCTAAATGGATAAAACAATTGAAATTAGAACTCCAGTGCTCTGACTTACCTTGTTTTATTTGTGGCAGCTTGGGAAGAGAAGTTCCATATTACCTTCAATATTACAGAAAAGTGTATGGAATGTACACAGAAAAATTTGGATCAAGTTTCAAGGGGATCACTCCTTTTCAGTTTTACAAATTCTGAGTAGATCTGTCTTGTGTTGAGTACAGTCATGCATGAGGTCCTAGGCACTACTCCCAGTATAATCGTATACATTTCTGTATTCATTCATTTAACACATATCCTTTACAATGTGAAGTGCTGCTGCACAGGGAGAACCATATAAAAGTGGAAAGACTGTCCCTGCCTCATAGGAATTCACAGTCGTATAGGTATTTTAAAAAAAAATTCCAGGAGCACAGGTAGCAGAAGTTACAGTGTGTTGAGGTTTAAGGCCCGGAGGGCCTTGGCTGAGCTCAATAATGGCCAGCATGCTGTGTTTGGACAGAACTGAGTCTTCTGGGTAGTAGCTGAAAAGATGTGTTGGTTTGGCTTTGAGGAGTTCATGTTAAATTGGGTAGTGCTCAAAAATGGCTTTTGTTTGTTTGTTTGTTTGAGTCAGAGTTTTCTGTGTGACAGTAGTGGACCAGACTGGCTTTGAACTCACAGAGAGATCTACCTGCCTCTGCCTCCCAAGTGCTAGGATTAAAGGTGTAACCATCGCCCATCCAAAAAATGAAATTTCTATAATCACTATTAATATTAAAATTCCTTGCCCAAGAACATGGAAAATTTACTTGATTAAAAAAATGTAGGTGTTGGGAACTGGAGAGATGGCTCAGTAGTTAAGAGTAATGACTGCTCTTCTAGAGGACCTGAGTTCAATTCCCAGCAACCACATGGTGACTCACAGCCATCCATAATGGGATCTGATGCCCTCTTCTGGTGTCTGAAGACAGCTACAGTGTACTCATATAAATAAAATAAATGTTTAAAAAAATGCATGAGTAAACTTATGGAATAAAAGCAAACTTTAGAAGATTACATGAAAGTATTCCAAATGATTATTGAGGTTGGTAGACAAAAGAGTCATGACAGTGGACCCTTGAAGGTATGTTTCCGAGGGTAAGGATTCCGTGAATCAGTGTTTGACTGGAGAAGTAATTATTACTATTATTATTACAATTTTATGTTTTTTGGTTCCTCTTTCCTTTTTATCAATGCCTTTGCTTGCTAGGCAAGTATTCTACCAATAGGCTAAGTTCTTAAATTCCTCATACCATTTTTTTAAAGCCAGAATGGCTACCAAAAACTTGTACTACATTTTGTGGGGTTTTAAACTTTTTTTTTCTTTAAATATGTATCGCTTCATGAATTTCCATGCCATCTTTGTAACAGCTGCCTTGCTGGTCTTCTCTGTATCATTCCAACTTTAATAAATATGCTGCCAAAGAGAGCACAGTTTTTAACTTAAAAAACTTTGTTTATTTATTTAATGTGTGTGGGTATTTGACCTGCATATGTGTCTATGTACCACATGCATGCAGTACTGTCAGGCCAGAGAAGGGCTCAGATTCCCTGAGACTGCAGTTGGACATGGCTGTGAGCTGCCATGTGGACACTGGGAATTGAATCCAAGCCCTTTAAAGGGAAGTTGGTATTCTTAAGCCCTGTGCTATCATTTTTAATCTTTTTGAACCTTGACTATTCTAGAAGTTTCTTGGAGCCTATGGTCCTTTCTTAAAATGTTTTAAAGTGCCTACAATAAGTATTACAGAAAGAATCAACTGTATTGAACACAGTTCTGTGGACATTGAGTATCTTTAGTAAAGACCCTTTACTCTATTTGAAGCCCCAGTGTTAGGCCATTGTAGATATTTGATCAGGTTTTGTTGAATTGTATTCTCCCTCCGCTTTCTCTCTTTAATGTATGGTTTTGGGGTTGATCATGCAAGGACTATAACACTAAACTAGGCCCTTACCTCTTTTTTCTTTTTAGAGCAAATTTTTAGACTTTTTTTTTTTTTTTTTTTTTTTAAGATTTATATATGAATGTTCTGCCTATATGCATGTCTGATGCCAGAAGAGGGTGTCAGATCCCAGTATACGTGGTTGTGAACCACCATGTGATTGCTGGGAATTGAACTCAGGATCTTTGGAAGAGTCGTCAGTGCTCTTAACCACTGAGCCATCTCTCTAGCCCTCTCCCCCTTTTTTCTTTTTAAGACAAGTTCTTTATGCATTGTCTAGGCTATCTTTGACCTCACTCTGTAGTCAGGGCTGGCTTTGAAATTGAGATCATTGTGCCTCGGCCTTTCTAGTAGCTAGGTTACAATAAACTGATACACTTGGTGAAATTCTGTTCTTTAAACAGTAAAACATGGTATTCTATCTTGCTGTTTCTGAATAGTAGTTTTTATTACATAGTTTATAAGTGTTGGGTAGTCATTGAAGGTTCTTTAACCAGTACTATGACTTTGTGTGTGTGTGTGTTTTATTTTTTGTGGAATGATCTTTTTCCAGAAAAAAGATGTCTTGGATCCTTTCAATGATGAAGAAAAAGAAAGGCATAAGGTGGAGGCCCTTGCACGGAAGTTTGAAGAAAAATATGTAAGATTTCTGTGTTGGGCAAGACAACAACCTCATTAGTGAGAACAGTCTCCAGGCATTTTCATGTTCATTTAGTGGATAGTCAGAACTGATCTGAAAATAGATGTGGTATTCAGAGGAAACAGAATGCAGCTGTTAAACCAATGCGTTAAGGTACAGAGCTCTTATGTGGCAGGGGCAATGTGTGAGTTGAATGGGTAAATAAATAAGGCCTTAGAGGATCTGTTTTGTTACAGAGCAGAAGAATCTATTTATTTTGTTTTTCTTTCTTAGGCCATTTATGCAGATTAAATCTGCTCAATTTCAAAGGTCTTTAGGGGAGGGGTTGGAGTATATGTGTGTGAGAGAGAGAGAGAGAGACAAGAGAGATACAGAGAGACAGGTTCAGGTTAGTATGTGTTTTCATTGCTTCACAACAGTAGCTCAAGGCATCATTTAATTGTACCTAGCAAAAAGCATGTGATACCTTGCTTTTAAATTTCAGGGTGGAAAGAAACGTAGGAAAGACCGAATCCAGGACCTGATTGATATGGGGTATGGCTATGACGAATCGGATTCTTTCATCGATAACTCTGAGGCGGTGAGTACTTAGTGATAGATACTGTGTGATCCTGACAGTGGGGAAGTGGGGTTGTGGCATCTCAGTGTGTCCTCTGCACAAGCAGCACTGAGCGTAAGAGGAAGAGACCTCCTGAACTCAGAACTTGGTTTTTTTATTTGAAAATCATGACCTCCTTTTTCCAAAACATCTAGTAGCTTGCACACTAGTGGTTGAAGAGAGGATGTCTTAGCATGGTTTCTGAAGAGTGATGGGCAATCCCAGTTGCATCTCTTAAGATGTGCTTTGTACCGTGGACCGTAGAACCAGAAGGTGGGAGCTGATGGTATGTTTTCCCCCTTTATTTAGTATGATGAGCTTGTTCCTGCTTCTTTGACTACAAAGTATGGAGGCTTTTACATCAACTCAGGAACCTTGCAGTTTAGACAAGCTTCAGAATCTGAGGATGACTTCATTAAAGAAAAGAAGAAAAAATCTCCGAAGGTTAGGATATTCTTTCTTTTGGACTTTAGAAATAATTTTTGATGTGACTCTGTGAAATTACTAGGTTACTCTAGAATACTCTAGAATATGTAGTCTCTTAGGATGGCTCAGGAGACTGACGGCCAGGCACATGCTGTGAACATGGGGATGCTTGTCAGGCCTTAGTCACTTCACCCATGTCTCAAGATGGTCCAGCAGGGTCTTGTTTCCAGACAAGTCTCAGGAGGGCTGTGAACCCACTCTCCCTGGCTTTTCCACTGTGGACTTGGAGAGGACTTTAGTTCTGGGGCTGTCACCCATTGCAAACTGGTCAGCCTTAGTTAGAGTGTATTTCAGGGCCCGCCTACCATTGCCCATTACTTAAAATGAGAGGGTTCACCTACAACCAATTCTAGAACAGCCACCGCGGCCTTCACTCGGATGTTTGCAGGAAACACTTGTTGTTAGAATGCTGTGGGTCCCTGGCCCAGGAGCTGCTTTGAGAGACAGCTTTTTGTTCATGAAGGAAATGAGATGGGTCTGTCTGAAGACATACCCCACACAGAGCAAGGCCAGTGCAGTCTAGTGTACTTGCTCTCTGACTCAGGGAATTGTGTAACTGCCTTGTCTTTAATTCTCAGAAGCGGAAGTTGAAGGAAGGTGGTGAAAAGATAAAAAAGAAGAAAAAAGATGACACTTATGACAAGGAGAAGAAATCGAAAAAGTCCAAGTTTTCCAAAGCCGGGTGAGAGGCAGCAGCTTTTCACTAGGAAAAATTTTGGCCCATGAGGGCACATGAGGGCCCTGGGAGACCTGGGAGCTGACTTTCCCTCCCTCTCCTCTCCAGCTTCAAAGGGGGCTATAGGGCCTGACCCTCCTCTCCCCTCTCTTCTGACAGGGCTGTTCTGGGCAAGTCAGCCATTCTCATCTCTGTGTGTTGGATAGCCTGTGTGCCTGTATTCCTCTGTCAGTGTCAGCAGCCATTTCTGTCACCATATGATTGCTGATGTTCCCGGTTCTCTGGGCGCTCCTCTCTGCCCCAGTTCTTCTGTCTCTGTTATTTTCTTTTGTCTTCTATGGTCGTGATTCCTCCTTACCCAGTCAACCCAGCTGTCTTCAAGTTGCTGCTGATCTCTGCTTCTCATGCTTTCTTCCTTGAAATAGTTTTCCTGCCCCTCCCATGTTTTGCAAACTTTTATTTCAGCCTGATATGGTTCTTAAACACCCATTGGATATTTAGCATTATGTGACACTATATTGCTAATCTGTATTCATGCTCAAGTTCTGGTCCAGCAAGAACAAGTTCTCTATGCCAAAAGGATGGAGGCATGATAACAAAGTGGACTGGCAGAGCAAAGACTTTGATGGAGACCCTTCACTGGGAGCAGGGATGAAGGCTACTGAGTTTCTCATGGAGAGTCCTACAACCTGAGTAACCAGTTTCCCTCTTACTTGCAGCTTCACAGCCCTCAATGCCAGTAAGGAGAAAAAGAAGAAGAAGTACTCTGGGTCATTAAGTGTTAGAGAGATGCTCAAGAAATTTCAGAAGGAGAAAGAGGCTCAGAAAAAGAGGGAGGAGGAACATAAGCCTGTAGCTGTGTCATCAATAGAAGCGCAGGGCCTGAGGGAACTGGAGGGCACTTCTGACCCATTGCTCTCACTCTTTGGCTCTACTTCTGACAATGACTTGCTCCAAGCTGCCACTGCCATGGACTCCCTTACAGATTTGGACTTGGAGCAGCTGCTCAGTGAGTCTCCAGAAGGAAGCCCTTTCCGAGATATGGATGATGGAAGTGACTCCCTTGGGGTGGGATTGGATCAGGAATTGAGGCAGCCCTCTTCCTTCCCCGAAGGCCTGCCAACACCCCTGGAGAAGCGTGTTAAGGAGCTGGCTCAGGTATGGTGACATAACATGGCTGGGCTTTCCTGGAAGCTGTTTCAGTAGATTGGCATTAGCTCTGTGCCTTGTGAAGCTTGATGCCCAGGAAATCCTCTGTGAAGGTGTGAGCTCTGCCCACCACCATTCAGGTTCTCACCTTTTTTGATTCCTCCACTTCTGGAAATTCTCCTTTGGGGAAATTTTCCTCTTGTTCTGTTTTCTACCAATTTCTTTCTCACAACCCCCCTTAGCTTTTGTTGACCAACCCTGATGTTCACAGCAGGCAATTTGAGGTAAAATGTCATCTTTGAATTCTTCCAAAGATTTTGAAAATTCACTGGTTTGTAAACACATATAGAGCAAGCACATGCTTAGCTGTTACTGGGTTTTACCTGCTCCAGTGTCATTGTTAGTGTTGAGGTGCACCTGCTTGGTGACGAGTGGGAGCTTAGTCTGTCCCAGAAAACAGCAAGCAGTCTTTAGCATGGAATGCCATGCTGCTGTTTTCCTCCAGTATTTGGAGATGATCCCGAGTCCTCAGGACAGTTCAGTGATTTACTACAGACTGAAATCTAACTGTGGATCATTAGTGTTGATACCATTGCCTTGGTTAAAATAACATTTCCCTATAGACACTGTGATTTGGATTGTAGCTCCAGGGGTGTTTGTGCTAACAGCTGTACGTTTTGAACTAGTGATTCCTACAGCATTTTCAGAATCATTGTTGTGACTATTTCATGTTTTAGGACAGTGTAAAACATCAGCTTCGGTATAAATGTTTTGTTTTCTCACCTAGCAAAGCAAACAAAACATCTTATTCACAGCTGTAGTTTCTCCTTGTTAGCCTGTGTGTGGTATATCTAAGTGTTCTTGAAATGTAATGCTTTAATGAATTGTGCCATGTCAGGGACTCAGTTATCTGAATATGACATTGAAGGGAGAGGAGTTGAATCTGCACTTGGCATGTTTGAGGATATTGTCTTGTTGCTCAGAATTTATGTTTAAAAAAAATTACCTGTTCTTTTCAACACTTTGACTTGTAAGCACATTGTTTTGTAGTCTCTCAAAGGCTTGTTAACTAAGTTAAATGAGTCCAAGTGATAGTAGACCATTGTTTAACAGAAAAGTCAAAATAAAACTCCTGGTTATGTGCTCACTCCCACGGTAGATTGTGATCAGAGTAGTAACCTATTATTTCACCTTTTTTGGGAAAAGATATAGTGGGAATGAAGTGCCACAGCCTGAAACAGTGTTGAACTGTGGTACAAGAAAGCGCTCTGGGTAGACATGCTATCTGGTAAGTTGTCTCTCCTAAATAATGGCTCCTTTACAGCTTACATTACAGATTTTGCTGCACCGGGAGCCCTTCATATGTGTGCATGAGTGTCTGGTTGCCTGGTCCCTTTTGATAATTTGCTAGAAAAGGTTGTCTTTCCAGAGAAGAATGTATTTAGACATAGAACATTGCATAGAATTCTAAAAGCCATGCATGGTTATTTGTATCCTTAATAAAGAATTCTATGCTAGATTTTGAAATGAACACAGCATTTTAAAAATTAAATTGGGGAGGGGGGCTGGAAAGATGGCTCAGCGGTTAAGAGCACTGACTGTTCATCCAAAGATCCTGAGTTCAATTCTCAGCAACCACATAGTGGATCACAACCATCTGTAACGAGATCTGATGCCCTCTTCTGGTGTGTCTGAGGACAGCGATGGTGTACTCATAAACATAAAATTTAAAAATCAACTAAATGTGATAGCTGGGCATGGTGGCACTCACTTATAATCCCAGTCATTGGGAGATGGTGACAGGAGAATGTGCTGTTCAAGACCATCCTGGCAACAAAGGAAGTTGAAGACTAGCTGGGCCGCACAAGACCCTATCTCAACCCCAGAATTAAACTCCATGTGTATTGTGGTTAGTAGCAGTTTAAGTATTTCTCCCTGTAGTTTTTACTTCCCTAAATTTATTTTCCTCTCTTATTCTTTTTAAAAATAAGATTAGTAGATTTTAAATCTTGACTTTAGATGAGATACATGTCCATTTCCTATTGCTTAACTTTGAAAACAAATGCTAAAACTTAGGCTTAGTTATATATTATTCCTGACTATGCTGGTTAAGTGGCTCTTTTCTGATCTTGCCTGAGCTCACACTTGTGACTGCATTCAGCCAGCACATTAGCCATATGCTGACTAGACCTCCCTGTCAGGGGTTTCTGCATATCATGGTAGTCTCACTAGTTATTCAGCCTTACCTGAGATTTGGAATCCAGCTTCAGTTTCCAGAGTAACTGGGATTATGGGTGTGTGCCAATAAGCCCAACTTCATTTAGTTTTTAATTTGGATTTATTTAAAAATGTAGCACCTAAGCAATTCACTATAAAGCCAGATCCTCCAAGATGCAGTTTAAAAGGCTTCAGAATATTGTTTTAAAGGTTATACAGGCAGAAAACTTTTAAGTACTGGAGAAATGGCTTAATAGCTAAAAATACAGTTTGTAGCCTGGTGTGGTAGCACATGCCCCTGCAATTGTAGCTCTTAGGGAGCAGAGGCTGGAGAACCAAGAGTGAAAGGGTAGGACTGAGAGGGTGGGTCAGGGCTAAGAAGCTCGTCGCACAGCCATTGAGGGCCTGAAGTTTGGATCCTAGCACTTACATAACAAGCTAGCATGTGCCTGTAACCTTACTGCTCTCAGGGTGGGCTGGAGCAGAAGGATCAGTGGGCTTAGTGGCTAAAAGCCTAGCCAAAAATACTGAAATCCAGGTTCAGGGAGAGACCTTACCTTAAAGGAATAAGGCAGAGAGTGATTGAGAGGGACAATTGACATGCTCCTTTGGTGTCTTGTGTGTACACACAAGAACCTACATTCACACGAAGTACATATAAACACAGAGTTTAAGTCCTGTCTCAGAAAAGGAATATTTGGTTGCAAACTGTTGATGGGCTTGATGAACAACGTGACGTTTGAATATCTGTTTAAGGAGTGAGATTGAGTTAACTAAGGATACTTCTGGGTCTCAGAACTAGTAGTATACATTTAAACAAAATAGTAACTTGTCTGAGGAGATAGTGAAGTGCTTGCCACACAAGCATGAGGACACAAGTTTTGATTCCTCAGAATCCTTGGATTGTAAGCTATGGCTCCTAAGAAACAACAGCTGAGGTGATCTGCTAGCCTGTGTTTGTCCCAGTACAGACACATGCAGCGACACTAATGGGAACACACACGTGCACACGCACATATACACATCACACAGGATTTAATTTTATTTTCTTCCTTTATTAACTGAGGCTGTAGCTCGGTGTGCAGGGCTTGAATAGCATATGTGAGACCCTATATTCTGTCTCTAGCAATGCAAGGGTGGGGGGAGCAAACGAACCCAAACACAGAAACAAAAACCCCAAATATCAAAGTAATAGAATCCCACTGCTCTAGAGAAGCACCAAGATAGAACTCTGAATGCTTTTTAAAAGTATAAGAAATTACACATGCCCTCTAGCCATGCATAGTAGCTTATACCTATAATCCTAGCACCCAGAAGTCAGGATTGCAAGTTTGAGGACAGTCTTGGATATATTGTAAGTTCAAGGCTGGCCTTAGATACACAGCAAGACTCTATCTTTTAAAAATTAATAAGTAAAATAAGCTACTTTAAAAATAAAATGCACACTGGTCAGTGGTGGCACATGTCTTTAATCCTAGCACTAGGAAGGCAGAGGCAGGCAAATCTCTGAGTTCCAGGATAGCCAGGGCTACACAGAGAAACTCTGTCATAATAAAATAAAGTAATAAATAGATTGCATATGTCCTTTCTTCCACTATCCTTATGTTATACCTTTCATCCATTTCCTCTGGGCTATTTCTTAGCCAGGGTATCCTTAGAAGCTTGAGTTTTGTATAGTTTCTCCACATTCATTTCTGATTAGTCAATATTTAATTTTTTTCCATCTAGTTGGCCTTCTTAAAATCGTGTCCGTTCATGTGTTTTCTTTTCTTTCACTCATTTGGTGGACCTGCAACTTGATTGCTGTAATGCATATAATGGCATAGATTCAAGTTCTTATCTTCTGTGATCTTGCCATGTAAACAAACAATAGGGAGGTAGACAACAGGCTGAAGTACAGAACAGAATGAAATACCTTCTGTCTTGTTTGGTTGGCTTACCAGAGGGCTAGGTAGACAGCTAGACTGAAAGGACATCAAAGAGTAGCTCTGAGCTACCTAGGACTTAGACTAGAGACCGCAGTGTTGGTTAGACTAGTCTTCAGGGCAAGAGGTCCTTGTCATAAACTAGGCAGAGCTGAGTGTGTGAGTGGGATGCTCAGAGTATATGGTAGGAGATGAGAGCTGAAGTGGATGGCCAGTGGCAGATGGCAGAAAACCATGTGTCATGTTTGAGTTGAGTCTCAGCTTGAAAAGAACCCTTTTAGGGTTCTGAGGAAGTTAGTGAGATGTTTAAGAAGGCTAAGGTGTAGGTATGAGTAGGAATCTAGAAGTCAAGCAAGTACGTTTTAATAAGTTGCTTGCTTATCCAAGGCCACTACCTCTTTACAGAAGTAATTGGAAGTACTAGTCCAGAGTTCAGAGGAGAGGGCTCGGGCTTAGATCTGAGGGATCTGCTGGGATGTAGAAGCCTGAGCATAGTGGTATAGGCAGGTGGGGTGCTCAGAGGAGCCAGGGGACCCAGAGACTGCAACTATAAGAAGGCAGAAGAGTAAAGATTTATATAGCTTTTTCAGAGAGTCACCTTTTTGTCTCCATTTTATATAATTTCATTTCAGAAACTATATTTTGCCTTAATTTTCAGGTCAGCATTTTTTTGTTTAGGTCAGTGATTCCCAACTCTCTTTGCTCATTAGAACCACCGTGTGGTATGTTGAAAGAGATCTGATGTTTGGGCTGCTTGTCAAGAACATACATTCCTCAGTTCCAACTCCCAAGATTGTTTTTTGATCAGCCTAGGGTAGCGAAAGCTGCAAGGTAACTTCCATGGGCCGCTAAGAGTGAGAAGTACCAGGTTTAGTCTTTGCTCTGGTCACTTCGGGGATCTCTAGACTTGTTCTCCAAGGTGTCATCTTCAGTATCACATATTATTTCAGGAGTCTGGGTGTGGGATACCGTACAGATTTTTAAAGGATGTCCTATAAGTGCTGAAGCTACACAGTCATTTGTTTTTCTTCTAATAGGAGGCTTCTCTCTGGGTACTGGGTATGACTAGAGTACACAGTATTTTTATTACTTTTCATTATTTTTTGATACATAAATGCCTTTAAATCAGCAGGTTTTACTTAAACCCTTGGGTTGCAAACCTTTCATAGAGTCACCTAAAACCATAGAAAAATATAGATATTTACATTATGATTCATAGCAGTAGCAAAGTTATATTATTAAGCAGCAATAAAAATAGTTTTATAGTTGGGGATCACCACAACATGAGGAACTGTATTAAGGGGTTGCAGCGTTAGGAAGGTTGAGAACCACTGCTTTAAATCTTGTAGGTTTGCTGAAGGCCTTATCTGTGTTTCTACCATTGACAGTATAGACATCCCAGTTTACAGTGTAGTTGGTAAGAGTGGACACAGAAGCTAGACAGCTGGCTGAGTTGGTCTCTAGCCAGATGTCTCAGGGTCACTTCTTTCTGTTCCATGATTAATATTGTAGTAGGTCCCAAGAAACTCAACCCACAGATGCTGTAACGGCTTTGGGATGACCTTAATCTGGGGCTGGGGTATAGTCAGGAAGCTGGCAGAGACTGTTTTGTTGGCAGGTGCTCTTTGGGAGTGGTGCCTCTGTGCCTGCTGGTGAGTGTGAGGGATGCATGGGGAAAGGGTACTAATACCTGTTACTGTCTCCTGTGAATCAGGCTGCCAGAGCTGCTGAGGGAGAGAGCAAACAGAAGTTCTTCACTCAAGATATTAATGGCATCCTGCTAGAGTGAGTATCATCTGCTCTCCTATTTAAAGTTACCGAGACACTGCATCTGTCTCCGTAAATGATAGACCTTACTAATCTTCAGCCACAGACATTATTAAAACGATATAATACATGTATTGTCATGGCTTCTTGGAAGAGGATTTCTTGGCAAATAAATGCGATGAAAAAAGAGAATGCAGAAGAATGAATAACAGCCTGGTGACCTCAGGTCTGCTGGGAATTAGGTGCCTCTCAGGATTCCTCCTCATTTTTGCTTGTGCTGCCATTACACTCCCATCATGCTTTGCCGAGAGCCCCAAAAATCTGAGGTATTTGGTTGTCTGAACTATATTAAAAAGGGCAACAGCAAGCATACAAAGCTAAGCTATGTCAGGCCAAAGCTTTGCAACCTTTTTCCTGGCTGTATTAAGTAGCAGGAGAAGCCTGTTGCTCAACAACACTGTTTTGGTTATGTAAGAACAGTTAAGACTTGAATGTTGCCACAAATGGCCTCTACTGAGTAGGATGTGGATGGACCTTCTGGCTCGGCACAGGGCCTCAAAGAGCACCTTGAGAATCAGGTGAGAGTTTTGTGTCAACAAAGAGTCTGCTTGATGGTGCCACACACAGAAAGCTCAGGCTTTTTCTGTTTGTTTGGCTGGAGAAACTAGAGAAGTGAGGATTTCCCTGATGTCATGGTCATGGGTAGTAACTGAAAATCAGAAAGTGGTAGAGAAGGCTAGAGAGAGGCTCTAGTGCCTACGAGAGCTTGCCATTCCTATCACAGAGGACCTGGTTTTGATTCCTAGTACCCACACGATGGCTCACAACTGTCTTTAACAACCTGGCTTAACTTTAGGTCCAGGGGATCCAGTGCTCTCTTATGGCTTCCATGGGCACCAGGCATGCACATGGGACAGACATAGACATAGGCAAAACACTTTGCATAAAAGAAAAAGAAATCTTCAAAATATTGCTGGAAAATATTTCCTGCCAACTTCAAGCAATTTGTTCCTTTCACTTTTAAAGCTTTCATATTTTCTTTGCTTATGAAATTTAATACTCATATCTTTTTGTCTTTGGTTTTATTCTCTTGACTACCTTTGACTTGGTCTTATCCTTGACCTACGAGCCTTGACTCTCTTTTCCTAGCCAAGTTCATCAAGCTTGAGAGTTTTTCTTGCTGTTGGAGATTTTCTTGCTGTAGTTACATGGTTGGTTACATTGTGTGACCACCAAGATAAGATTCAACCTACTTCTGGTGCCTAGCTTTCTTCTTCAGTCTGCAACCTAAGGAAGAGGAAGCTTGCAGTGAGCTGCAGGCCATTGATGACTGTGTTGTGTTCTTCAGCATAGAGGTGCAAACCCGGGAGCTGACTAGCCAAATCCGTTCTGGGGTGTTTGCCTATCTGGCTTCATTCCTGCCCTGCAGCAAGGATGCTCTGGTCAAGCGTGCTCGGAAACTTCACCTCTATGAACAGGTGCGTGGCAGAGTCTGCCTAAGGATCCCATCTACTGTACTATCTCCTTTTGATAGCCCATTATGGGTCCTCAGTGTAAGACTGGTGCATGATGTGCCAAGCCTGTACTGTGTCCTTTTATTGTAGGGTGGACGCCTGAAAGAGCCACTCCAGAAGCTCAAGGATGCCATTGGTAGGGCCATGCCTGAGCAGGTGGCCAAGTACCAGGATGAATGCCAAGCACATACACAAGCAAAGGTTGCTAAGTAAGTGTGTCCCATCTCACTTGGGTATCATTATTTTTGTGTATCTCCTTCTACTTCCTCTTAAAATGACTTGTAAATATGTGAGTCAGTCTGTGGGAATGTGCATGAACTTGCAGAATCCAGAAGAGAGTCAGATACCCTGAAGTTGTAGTTACAGGTGATTGTGAGCTAGGGTGCTGGAAACTGAATTTGGGTCCCCTGCAATAGCAATATATGCTTTTAAACACTGAGCTATTTCTCTGGGTTCCTGTTTCTTCTTTTTACACTTCTCCAACACAATTCTAGGCAATTTAGCACTTTCTCATCTTAAGGAGAGCATTGTAGCAGGGAGGAGTAGGAAGCTGGTGGGCAGGAGAGCCTCAGTTCCTTTTATTCCCTCTGTAGGATGCTGGAGGAAGAGAAAGACAAGGAGCAGAGAGAACGGATTTGTTCTGATGAAGAAGAAGATGAAGAAAAGGGGGGTCGGAGAATAATGGGACCCCGGAAGAAATTCCAGTGGAATGATGAAATCAGGTGTGCACAAACTGGGACCTTGCGTCATTGGAGGGTTTGTGAGACCAGTGTCTGAACCTGTCCCCATATTGCTAATGAAGGTTAGGATTAATTACTTTCATGGGTTGCTGAAAGCACACAGTGGCAACTGTGAAACACCATTTGTAGTGGTGGGAGGTTTCTGATCTCTCTCTCTCTGCTCCTCAGGGAGCTTCTGTGCCAGGTGGTGAAGATCAAGCTGGAGAGCCGTGACCTGGAGAGGAGCAGCAAGGCCCAGGCCTGGGAGGACTGTGTGAAAGCTTTTCTGGATGCTGAGGTCAAGCCTCTCTGGCCCAAAGGCTGGATGCAGGCCAGGTGAGGCCCTTGTGCTGAGACAGGGAAGTCTAGGCTGACCGTGATCCTGCCCTCAGAGGTCTCTGCCTCATTGATTCAATTCTGGTGTCACTCGAGTCCTTAGGGACATATTGGGATCTATAAAGGAGTCTTCTTAATCTATAAGAGGGATCTTATTTGTGGAGTTCAGTCCTTGTAAATCCTCATCCCACTTTAGTTGGAGAATTGGCTGTATTCTCTTTTCCTTACAGTATGGACTTGGTTATTGTGATGCAATGGCTGTACCAGAAGCTAAGAGATGGAAGTCGTCTTAGGGACTTCTTCATGGTTCCAAAAAGTTTCATTCACAAGGAGCAGTGCTAATTCCATGCTGGAGCTTAGTGTTGAGCTTCTGTCCAGAAGCTCCTTCATGTGTGCTGTCATCCATATGGGGAGCACATCTACTTTATGTAGGGCATGGGTTAAAGACCGTGTTAGATGTTGGCTTGACTCATGGTGCTTTAGACAGATGAAAGAACCTCGGGAATTATTATTCTTTCCTTATAGGTTAGGTTATATGAAGACAGTTTTTGTTGAGTTTCTTTGGAAAAAAAGACATGCTATATGTGCTACTTCATGTTTTTTTCCTTGTGTGGATTTAAATAGCAATAAGAAAAGCACCATTGCCTTAGGGAACTTGTGGCTAAGATAGGCTGCAGCAAAGCCATTGACTCTCTTGGTAAAGCCTAGAGTTCTGGCTGTAGGTAAGTTGGTGAGGCCATTTTAAGCCCCTCAGCTGGATTAAGTGCCACTGAGTACCAGAGCCTTCAGGAACAATCTAGAAGCAGAATTGTGGCATAGTGGGGCAGATATGATACCCTAGCCCTTTTTCTTTCAGGACTCTATTTAAGGAGAGCCGACGAGGCCATGGGCACCTGACATCACTTTTGTAAGTACCTCAGAATTTTATTTCTTGGGGCACTGCTATTTTAATCTTTTGTGGATGTCTCCTGAACCATTTCTGCGTTCCTTTCTTTGAACAGGGCCAAGAAGAAAGTAATAGCTCCCTCAAAAATCAAGATGAAGGTGAGTCAGCCTGTTTGGGCCATGTGCCAACTGTCCTGAAACCACGCTCAGGAAATCTCCTGAGTGACTGTGGCAGCTTGTTAAGCTTCACTGAGAATAATTATTGAGATGGCACTCTTGAACGAGACAGATGTCTGAGCTGGGCCATATAACTCTCTCTAGCCTCAGTTTTCCCAACAGTACTCAGCCAGCCCAGTTCTTGTGGTTCTGGGACTCAAGAGTCTGAAGCAGCCCCAAAGAAGTGCAATGCAAGGCCATTGTAAGTGTGTGAAAGGTGACTTGTGTGGTAGTCTTGGGGAGGAAGAAGTATACTTCTGCTGTGGAACAGTTAAGTTTGTAGCAGTAGCAGGAAAGAGAAGTGTCTGTTAGTTACCTGGGAGAACCAAAGGGAAGGACAGTGGGTGGGGCATAGAAATGTGGTAACCATCTTACACATCACAGAAACCTCTCAGTAGAGAACTTTGGTACTTGCTATACTTACCAATTGAGGCTTGGAGTTTGCTTAGCCCTGCTTAAAGAGAGTGTGAGATCAGATGTTTAGATTGTTTATTCATGAGTATCTGGAAGGTTCCTAAAATCTGTGAGAACATACTGTGTTAAGTACTGGTGGTACGGGAGCAATGGGATAGATTCTATTCTGTTCCCATTAGAATGGCTGGAGACAGGTACTGTGAAAAGTTAGAGGAAAAAGAAGTTAATTGAAAGTAGTTCTCATTAGTCTAATTTTAGCCAGGAGCCTTCAAGATAGTATAAATGCCAGTAGGCTCAGTCTTCTATTGTTGTGATAAAAAACATAACCAAGGGTTGGAGAGATGGCTCAGTGGTTAAGAGCACTGACTGCTCTTCCAGAGGTCCTGAGTTCAATTCCCAGCAACCACATGGTGGCTCACAACCATCTGTAATGGGATCTGATGCCCTCTTCTGGTGTGTCTGAGGACAGCTACAGTGCACTCACATAAATAAAGTAAATAATTTTAAAAAAACAAAAACAAAAAACCATGATCAAGCCAGGCAGTGGTGGCACACACCTCTAATCCTAGCACTTGGGATGCAAAGGCATGCAATCTCTGTGAGTTCCAGGACAGCAAGGGCTACATAGAAAAAAACATGTCTCAGAAAGGGGGAAAATTACGCAAAGCAACTTGGAGAAGAAAAGGTTTATTTTGTCTTACAGCTTATAGTCCATCATCCAAGGAAGTTAGGGCAGGAACCTGGGACTGGAACTGATACAGAGGCCATGGAGGAGTGTTGCTTGTTCCTTATGGCTTATTTAGCCTGCTTTCTTTTTTAAAATTAATTGATTAAATTTTACATCCTAACTGCAGTTTTCTCTCCTTCTTCTCCTCCTAGTGTCCCTCCTGCCTCAAATTCACTTTTCCTTTGTTTTCCTTCAGAAAAGGAGAGGCCTCCCATGGATATCAACAGCCCTGGCATATCAAGTTGCCATAAGACTAGGCATATCCTCTCTTATAGCCTCTAGGCTAGACGAGGCAGCCAAGTTAGGAGGAAAGGGTCCCAAAGGCGGGCAACATAGTCAGAGACAGCTCCTGCTCACACTGATAGGAGACCCATGTGAAGACCAAGCTCTGCAGTTGTAACATCAATGCAGAGGGCCTAGGTCAGTCCCATGCAGGCTTCCTAGTTGGTGGTTTAATCTTTGTGAGTTTATATGGACCCAGGTTAGTTGATTCTATGGGTCTTCTTATGGTGTCCATCACCCCTCTGGCTCCTACTTCCCTTCCCCAGGATTCTCCAAGCTGTGCCTAATATCTGGCTGTGGGTCTCTGGGTCTATTTTCATCAGGTGCTGGGTTAAGCCTCTGATGATGATGATGCTAGGCTTCTATTTGCAAGTGTAACAGAATATCTTTAGCAGTATCAGACTTCTGCTCCCTTTCATGGCATGTGTCTCAAGCTGGACCTGTGGGTACTCCTTCAATTCCTGCTCTGTCTTACCCCAGCACATCTAGTAGGAAGGACAGATTGTAAGTTTTGTGGCTGGATTGGTGTCCCAGTCCCTCCATTGGAAGTCTTGCCTAGTTAAAGAAGATGGCCAGTTTATCAACCTGCTTTCTTATGGCACTCAAGACGACCAGCCCAGGAGTGGCACTGTCCATAGTGAACTGGGCCTTCCTACATCAACCATTAATCAAGAAAATGCACCACAGGCCTGTCCACACACAAATCTTGTGTGGGCAACTGGTTACCTCTTCCAAGTGACTCTAGCTTGTATTAGGCAGTTGATATACAACTAGCAAGTACAGTGAACAAACCTTGTAGTATTTCAGAAACTAAAAGAGGAAAAGTTTTGCTGTATATACTTAGCAACAAAGAATGCTAGCCTAAAACCAGCCTCCACGCGCTAGACACATGTGACCAGATCGTACTACAAGTCAAAGCAGACATGGTACCTACACTCAGCCATGACTTGTCTTGTAGTTACCCAGTAAACTTGAACTCACTTGTTGACATCCTCATAACAGGCCACTATGGCATCTTTGAGCACGTCTAACTATGAGCATTTCCATTTTCCTTTAGGAATCATCTGTTAAGCTTGACAAAAAAGTTTCTGTCCCATCAGGACAGCATGTTGGTCCCACTACTTTGCTCTCAGAACATCAGGGCGGAGGCCTGAACACTGGGGCAAACAGCAGAGAGCATCCATCCCAGGCAACTTGTGGCCTCACTGACCCTGTTCCTGTTACCCTGGAGGACTCACTGGATGACGACTTGGTCCGGAATCCAGCCTCCTCAGTGGATGCTGCGTCTAAGGAGCTGGCTGTATTGAACAACAGAGCAGCCAACAGTTCTGAATTCACACTGCCTGCACCCTCCAAAGCACCAACAGAAAAAGTTGCTGGTGTTTTGTGTGCAGAAGAGAAACGGAACTTTGCAAAGCCCAGCTCTTCTGCACCACCCCCCACGAATGCTCTGCAGTCACCTCTCAATTTTCTGGCTGAGCAGGCTCTAGCACTGGGGCAGTCCTCTCAGGAGAAAAAGCCAGAGGGTTCTGGCTACAAAGAGCTGTCCTGTCAGGCTCCCCTTAGCAAGGGTATGCCTGAATTGCACCAGTCCAAAGCAAAGCACCACAGTTTGCCACGGACGTCTCATGGACCCCAGGCAGCAGCTCCCGTGCCTGGTCCCCAAGTCAAAGTCTTTCATGCAGGCACTCAACAGCAGAAAAGCTTCACACCCCCATCCCCATTTGTCAACAAGCTGCAAGGCCCAAAGGCCACCTCTCCACAGTGTCATCGTTCCCTCCTGCAGCTGGTAAAGACAGCAGCCAAAGGCCAGGCCTTCCATGCCACTATGCCAGCCTCCTCCGGAAGTTCACCAGCCTCCAGCAGCAGCTCCCATAAGACGACAGCCTCAAACTCTGCCACCATCAGCCATCCAGCAAAGCTGCATCCAGCCAGCTCTGTGGGGCCATCTTATAAGAATAACCCCTTTGCTGGCTCAATCTCTAAACATGGGACTTCTTCTAGCAGCCCATCGCCCGGAGGAGGAGCCCAAGTGCAAAGCTCTGTGTCTGGGACCTTGCTCTCTGGTGTGCAGCCTCCCTCGGCAGGACAGCCCGCTAGCCGAGCTGCCCCAAGTTCTGCTGTGAAAAAAACACCTGTTACTCAGAAGCTGACCCTTGTGGCTCCACCTGGAGGTCCAAATGGAGATTCTGGTGGTGGGACCCAGGGAGTGGCAAAATTACTGACTTCCTCCCTGAAGCCTGCTGCAGTTAGTAGTGTGACATCGTCTACCTCCTTGCCAGTGAGTATCCTAATATTGCAACCTTCCCGGGCTGCAAGGTTTTGGGCATAAGGCTGCTTGTCTTTCTCAGGTCTGTAAAAGTGGTCTGAAACAGAGAGTCAGGTGGTGACAGTAAGTGAGATTAGATACTGGGGGCGGGCAGTATTGGGTTTTCTGCTTAGTCTCACTGTGACTGTTGGTTGGAAGACTAGTATGGCCTGAATGTCTTAGCAGGGCAACTGGGAGGGAGAAGAAAGGGAGCATCTGTTGGCATTGGGTTCCTACAGAGATTGAGCCGGTGAGTAGAGTGAGCCCTAGAACCTCTCTTTGCACCATGACTCAAAGATGGATGTACCTTCAGCTATTAGGTGGCAGTCAGAATATGTTTATACCTCAGTACAAAGTGGAGTACCTTTTGGTTGCAATTCTCTGATTAGCTTTAATGAACTGTAGGTCAAAGGTGACTTGACAGCCTGGCAGGGAAGGTGTAGGGGGTGTGTGTAAAATTAGAAGTTAGGCCAAGGGCGGTGTTGCACATCTATAATCCCATACATAGAAGTGAAATCAGGAGTTGAAAGCAAGATTTGGCTACATATCTACTTTGAGACCAGCCAGGATACATGAGACCCTGTCTTAAATTGAAAAGAGATCTGGAAGATAGCTCAGCAGTTAAAAGAAAAAAAAAAAAAAAAAGCACACACACCAGGAGACCAGGCTATAGTGGCAGTGCACAACTTTACTCTCAGCACTTGGGAGGCAGAGGCAAGCAGATCTCTGAGTTCCAGAACAATCAGAGGTACACAGAGAAATCTTGTATGGGGCTGGGGGTGCACATTACGTAACTCTCTTGAAGAGGACTTGAGTTTGGTACCCACCACCCACATCGGGCTCATAAGTGCCTGTAACTCCAGTCTGCGGAAGACCTGAAGCCTCTGGTCTGTTTTGGTACACATAAGCATGCACGCATATATATATATATATATATCCCTATACATGCACATAATAAAAAATAATAATTGAAAAGTGAAAGCTTGAACACAAGTTGGGGAGATGGAAGCTTTTTTTTTTTTTTCTTTCCTGTATATATAGAAAATTGTAGACAGGTTCGTCTAGCAAGGTCTTGATTCTTTTTCCCTACTGCCCCGTGTAGTTACTGTGCACATTAGTTTCCAGGGAAAAAAATGGTATATACACACGTGTTTGTTTGAGTGGTGGCACATGTGTGTTATGGTGTTGTGTTCAGTCTTTACCTTCTGTCTTGTTTGAGACAGGATCTCTTTGTTGTTCATTGCTGCATACACCAGGCTAGCTGGACCTTAAGCTTACAGGCCTTCTCATCTTGTAGGTGTCCTGGTTATAGGCTCATGCTGACATACTCAGTTTTATATGGGTTTTGAGGATTCAGACTCAGGCCTCAGGGCTGAGGCTCTAGCTCAGTGGTAGAGCACTTATCTAGTATACACAAGGCACTACATTCAATCTCCAATGCGTGACTAGCTTGCATGAAGCCATGATTTGATCCCCAGAACCATACAAACTGGACGATGGTGCGTGCGTGTAACCCCAGCACTGGGAGATAGAGTCAGCTGGATCAGATGTTCAAGGTCATCCTCAGCTACATAATAGGTCAGTGTGGGTCTATTATGAGACCCTGTCTCAAAAATAGAAAAAGGACTTCTTGTTTCCTATGAGACCTTGGGTTGAAGGTTGCAGCCATGGTGAAGATCTCTATCATGTTAGGTAGGCTTCTTAAGCTTTTTGTGACAATCCTTGGCCTTCCTGGAATGTGTATACCCTGTCAAAGTGAAAAAGGGCCTATAGTGGATAACCTGCCACTCAGCCCAATGAACATCTCCCCCCCCCCCCTCTCTCTTTCACACACACACACACTCACACATACTTATACTACCTGCCTTTGCTTCCTGGATACTGGGATTAAAGGTGTGTGCAACCATGCCCAGCTGAACAGGACTTCCTTTAGTTCATTTATGGTGTAACTTACTGTGGCATCCGGCTTCATGAATACATACTAGCTAGTCTTACTGAAAGTATGATCTTGTGCAGTTAGATTTCACTAGCCACATTCCACTGTAGTGCTACAATGAAGCTTTCTAATTAACTTTAAAAATCTAATGATGGGCAGAAGTGTTTGGGGAACCAGTTATGAGTATTACTTAGGGCCACCTCATTCTGGTTGGACTATAAAAAGTCTTTTTGTTTAGTGTACAAATTAAGTTTTAAATTTTGGATGGTAAAATCTAATCTCTTTATATTTAATCTTATATTTATTATGTATTATACTTATGTATATAAATATATTTATATATTCAGGTAGTCTTTTAAAATGAGAATATATATTTATTTATAATTATATATATTTATTGTATATTATATATCCGTTAAAACATATACATTTACATAAATATCATATATAGTATACATATGTATAAGGCTATATAACTATAAGCTTATATTGAGCCTTATAGTGTACTCAGTGCACTGCCTATGGGAGGACGTCACTGTCTCATGAGAGAGGACTGCCTGTTGCCATCATCTCATCATCTTGTATCTCGTTTTCAGTTGTTTCTTTTTCTTGTTGTTTTGGTTTGGTTTTTATTCTTTTTTGGTTTTTTTTGTTTTTGTTTTTTGAGACAGGGTTTCTTCCTATAGCCCTGGTACTCTCTTTATAGACTGGGCCTTGAACTCACAGAAATCCACCTGCCTCTGCCTCCTGAGTACTGGGATTAAAGGCATGTGCTACCATGCCTGGCTTTGGTTGGATCTTTCTAAATGAGAAACTTGCCACACACTGTTTATTATATTTATTAAGGCTTTGGGTGGGATCAAGGGTTTCTCTAGAATTAAAAATTGTCATGGAGATAACTTTGGGTTATTTATTTATTTATTTATTTAATGTGTATGAGTGTTTTGTCTGCATGTGTATCATATATGAACCATATGCATACCTGGTGCCCACAGAGGCCAGAAAAGGGTGTTGGAACCCTTGGGAATGTAGTTAAAATTAGCTCTGTACCCTGGAATCCCCTAGATGCTGGCTCACAGAGACTTCCTAATTCCTCTTTTGGGTGCTGAGCAGTAGGTACTTTCACAGAGTAGGTTCTCACTGTGTGTGTTTCCTCCCCAGAAAGGAACTGGCGGGGCAGTGCTGCTGTCCAACACCTCTTCCTTAAGCCTGCTGTCTTCATCCTATAAGTCCAACAACCCCAAACTTCCAGGGGCTATGAACTCAAACTCACTGGGAATCATAACCCCATTTCCACTTCATGTACTCTCCTTCAGTGCAGACTCCTCTGCCAAAGCAGGAGTCTCTAAGGATGCCATTGTCACAGGTCCAGCCCCTGGGACCTTCCACCATGGCCTCAGCCACAGTAAGTTCTTGTCTCCTGTCTCTGTTCCTATGTTGTGTGCCATGTTGGGTCCTGTATGTGTGTGTGACCATGGGAACATCCCCTGCCTCTGGAAGCTGCTTAGTGCCCGGGATAGCTGTTTTTGTTCCAGACTGGCCCACAGGTTGCCTGGGGCTCTAGATCTCCCAAGCTGCTTTTCTGTTCTGTCTTCAATGTGTGTGTTTTGTTCTCTCCCCTCCTGTTTCTCTCAGGTCTTCTGGCTGGTTTGCATTCCAGCCCACCCCACACAGCGCCTCTCCCACATGCTGCTGTGTCTACCCATGTCCCACAGAGTCTGCCAGGTAAATGCCAGATGGGCAGTGTGCCATGCACTCTGTGTGCCATACCCCTCCACCCGTAGGTGCTTTGCTGCTGGCGCTGTTAGCCATCTCTGCCTCATCATCACTGTTTTGTATTTTGCTTTGTCTTTTGAGGCCATGGTTTTTTGGGTTCCAGAATAATATAAGCCTTTACTACCAGATGCTTTTCCTGGTTTCTTATCCAAATGGCCCCTGGGTCAGACTTAGCCTGTGTGACAGTATATGGTGGAGCCTGAGCATGAAACAGGTGTTCCAACCCTTAATAGCATTTAAAGAAAAGAATGGTAATGGTGTTACTTGTCCAGAGGTTAACCGAGCACTTTAGGGCCTTTATGGTGAAATGCTACATACCTGCCGGCATTGTCAGGTGGTAGAGACTCTTTGAAAGAGTGGAAATATCCATAGAACAATGAGAGACCATAGTACATGACTTTGAGGGAAGGACCTCTTTATCTCTGAAGTTAGCACAGATCCAAAAGAGAAGCAGCTTTCATTCCTCCCTGGTGTAAGCCTCCCTTGAAACAGCTTTGGAAGCAGACCTGGAATGAGGCCAGTGTCTCTTGACAGAATGGTGCTTTTGGAAATAGGCAGTTCTCAGAGCCTGGGTACACTGTCAGCTTGAGAGCATGGGAACAGGGCACAGTTGCCAGAGACAGGCAGTTTGTAGTAAATGGACTGGCCTCATCCTGTGCTGATTCCTGGGTTCTTGCATATAGATACTTCATGAAATTTTGGCTTAAGAACCCAATGAGAACCTGATTTTGACCTAGTATTTTTAGCCCTTTAGACCTGTTCCAACCAGGTCCCTGGGCTATCAGGAGAGAAAGGCTGAACTTAGGGAACATGGGGTTTGTATAGGGCAGGAGTCAGATGCAGACTCTAGGGATGTGTCTTTGACTTGCTCATGGACAGTGTGGGCCCACAACTCATTGTCTGCTTTAGGATCTGTTTGTTTGTGGGCTTCTTGCATCCATATCTTAAAGCTGGGAGCTCTATAGTGAATGTCAGTGGCCTTGTTAGGATGAGGGTGAGTTTGCGTTTCCACAGAGGGGAAGCCTTTGGGCCTTCTTTGAAGAGCAAAGCCAGTAGCAGTACTCACTTCTTTGAAGAAGCAGTCACATCTGAGGACTTCCTCTACACGGGTGGGTGTCTGCCATACGAGTGAAGTGCAGTGTGGGTGTCTCCCCAGCTATGGAGAGCCTGTGTGCGTGAAAATGAGATGGTGCCACCTCCACTTGCTTTGGAAATGGCCCTTTTTGAGAGAAACAAAGTAATTGAAGAGGGACTGTAAACAGACTCTGGGTCTGTAGAATTTTCAGTAACAAAGGGGAGAGGGAGACTGATAGAAAGCAAAAGAAAAAAAACATTTCTTGAACCATTTTTAGTGTCCCCCCCCCCAGGTCTTCCAAAGCTATCAGAAGGGTTAGGGAAATAGTTCAGTGGTTGAGCACTTGCCTAGCTTATGTGAAACCCTGTGTCCATTACCAGTACCTCAAGGAGAAAAAGCAAACACTGGGGGCAGTCAGAAGAGCGGCCATCCAAAATGGATTAGCAGAGTGAGCTTCATTTTGAGCTATGCTACAGATGTGGGGCTCTATAGGGCTGGCAGGGAATACCCTGTATCTAGCAGCGAGCTGAGACTTGGTTCTGTTCTGCTTTCCCTTCCATGTGGGTTTGATGCTGTTACCTGTGCCTTTGTACCTCTGGAACCTGAGTACATTTTGATGGCAAGAGAATGAACATTGTCTGGATTCTGTGTGGTCATCCGGCCTTGCAGCCGCAGCCCTTGTCATGTTGCAGAGTGCCTGTTCTGTAGACACGCTCAATGGCCTCCTGTCTGAAAAGTGCTAGTGCTGATGCATGGCGCAGGGTGCTGAAGTAGCAGTGCACACAGCTGCTGTCTGGGGACATTTGCTGCTTATGTTCCCTGTGAAGTTTGCTTATGTTGGCTAAAGGAATTGGAGCACTTAAAGAATGATCTGACTTTGCGTATTCTTTTCCAGATGCTTCACAGCTTCATGGGAAAGGGCCTGTTGTTCCGAGGAAATTGTGACCACTTTGGAGGATGGAAGTGAATGACAGAGGTCTAGGAGGAAGCCCAACATGTATGTCTCTGATAACAGACATTTGCTGTGCTCTTCTTGCCCACTGCTTTTCTTCTGGAGCAGGCGTGAGTTTGAAATGGAGCACTTCTTAGCACTTCAGATGGGCCTCCAACCAAGGCAGCTTCTGCTGCTTACAAAGCGCTTACTGACCTGGTGCTGTGGGCCTCGTGGCTTTGTCGCTGGACGACATCAAGGGGCAGCTCTGTGCTGGGAAGTGTGCCTAGACTGTGTTGGGAAACATAGTGTACATGAGCACCTGTGGCAGATCTGTTGGCTACTGGGTTCTAGATCTGCCTAACTCCTGGCATTCAGTGTATCTCAGAGCTCCCTAGTGGTCAGGGACTCCTGGCCACATTAGAATCCCTGGATGGTTGTGATTCCGTCCCATCCTCAGGCTATGTGCTCAAGAGGACAAGAACCAGGCCAGAGCTGCATATGGGGGACCTTGCAAAAAACTAAGAACACATAATGTGTGTTCTTTGTAGGGGCCAGTTTCTCCTCAGAACATGACAATGAAGCTCTTATAGAGAAAAAGATCTTTATAGATTCAACAATCGTGGTAGGATTTTTAAAGACACCTATCTTGGGCTGTTTTCGTCATTACCATTGAATGCGTTGGATAGAATGGGACTGCTCTTCACACATCACATTATAGGAAGACTTAATTCCAGTGCCTTTTTGGTGGAGCAGACTTTGACAACTCACACCTATCCATTCAGCCCACTGAATGGATCTGAGATGAAGATCTTTTTTTAAAAGCTAGTCTGTATTTAAGACAGTTTTATTTAATTGGGTTTTTTAATGACTGCACACCATAACCTGTGCTGTCTTGACTTGAAAGTCATCTGAGCCCCCAAATCCCAGGTTCCCGTGGAGCTGCGGCTCTGTTTTGTTTTTGTAGAGTTGATGCAGGTGGACTACAGAGGAGCCCCTTGGCCCTCTGTGTCTGAGAGCCCAGGGGTTCCAAGCCACAGGTAGACATTCCACTTTGTCTTACTCTTAGAAATCTCTCTCTGGCAGAGCTGCAGGACAGGCCTCTCTGAAGCATCTGCCACAGAGAACAGGTCTGGGGTGCTGATGTTCTCTGGACAGCGAGCTTCTGTGTGGACTTAGGAGAGATGTCCAGAGGGTCTGGAGAGTAGACAGAGGACAAAGAGTTGACTACAGAGCTTCCATCATCAGGCTATCACACTTACCCAGTGGCTATTTCATATGGACTTGGAGGGCTCTTGCCTCTCCTGTAAATCTGCCTCACAGTGGGTCTGGCTGACTGCCTAGCTGGACAACATTTGTGGAGGTGATCGGCACTCTCAGTATGCACCCTAGGGTGGGTCAAGTGTGCTTTTGGTTCCTGCCTCAAGGGTATGGAGCTCAGTAGGTTCTCTATTCCTGTGGAGGTGGCCACCTTTCCACCTCACTGGGAGCAAGACCTTTGTCAGCTCTTGGTCTGGCCTCTGCTCTGACTCCTTTTGTATGGAAGAACCAATTGTTTGCACATTGGCCATGTGGATTCCTTATCCTTTTATTACATATATTTTTTGCAACTTGGATTTCCAGTTTGTTTACAGAATAGTCTTAGGTAGTAGCAAAAAGAGCCAAAGAAGAGATTTGTATAGCTGAGCTCTAAGCTGAGCTGAGGCCGCCAGCAAAGCTGAGCAGTGGGAACTCTACAGGCTCCTCTGCCCGTCGAACAACGGGCCCTAGCACCCCACCCCTTTGGTGCTCCCTCCTCCCCATGTGCCACTGCTTGTGCAGCTAGAGCAGGATGCCCTCATCTTTAGGAATCTAGCGATGCCTCTTGCCTCAGGGAAATGTTTCTTTGATGGGGAGTTTATGAGATTTCTTTTCCTTGTTTATGCTTTATTTGTGGTAATGAACGAGTGAATGACTTAAACAGCCATGGCCAGGGAGACCTGTGGCCCGGCTTCAGCAGAGGGTGGAGGTAGAGCAAGCTCAGTGGGATGCAAGGGTTTCTTTGGTGGGTGCAAGGTTCTGAGACTTAACCAGGCGTGGCCGTTTCTTAGGTGTGAGAGGGGCTTTTGTGCCGCAACTATGTTGGTGTTAGGGGGTGGTGTGGACATTGTTAATCTTGTATAAAGCAACTCAATAAATTGTTTTGAGGTTTCCAAAATGTCTTTCCTCATTTTTTCTTTACTATTGTATTTGCAAGTGATTCTTCAGTGCATAGGAGCCCTGCTGGGTATGGAATGCCCATTGTGGCTGAGAGCCAAGGTTCAGTCTCATGTGTAAAGGATTCATAGTTGCTATGAGTTAGAATCAAGCCACCAGATTTTATTTTCATGCCATAAATAAAGTTCCCTATCACTTCCCATTTTCTTACATAATACATGAAATACAGAGAAGCAGAAATTTGTTTGGTGAACAATCAACTTTCATATACCTAAATGCCAGTGAGATATTGAAGAAGACTTGTAAGGCACTGGAAAGTAAGGCGAGTACACATCCATTACTAAAATCTCTTCATTCCAGAACTAGCAAACAGTTGTTGGTGCCTGTCTTTCTGGCACATCCTGGCTAGTTATTCTAGCACCAAGAGCCAGGCATTGTGGATTCTGGACACATGTTCTAGTGTAGAGCCCTGTTCAATGAGAAGAGTCACTACTGAGCAGGCACTGCTGCTAGTTCAATCCCAGTCAATGGAATGTCAAGGAGGAAGTCAGCAGCCCCAGTGGACCAGTCTTGATGAGTCAAAAGAAGCAGAAAGGAGGCCTTCTGCCTTTAATGTCACCATCTGATAACACTAAAGTCCATGCTGTTTTGTTTAGTGTGTCTATATTTTCTCCTGCTGTGGTTTCCAGCTGTCGCATTGATGATGGGAGCATATAGGAAAGGGAGAGAAGACACCAAGGTTATTAAATCATCAGAGGTGGGAGCAGGTCACTCACTCAGACTGAATAAGGCTGAGCTGAGAGATGCTACCCAGCTCATGTCTGCTGGTACTATAGTAGCTGCACGGTAAGCAGCCTGATAGAGTGCGGATAAAACACTTAGCTCAGAAGTCTACATGAGGGCTAGGGAGCAGAAGACACCAAGGAAGTTGCTGAGAACGAGTTAGTCAACCATCCATCTCCAAGAAAAGCCAGGCAGAAGGGCTGGGCCTACTTCTGCCCAGACACCAAGACTGCCAGCTCCTGAATGGACATATCCTTGTTGACATAGCGGTCATATTGAGCAGGGGTTAGTCTGCCACTCTGCAGAGCGTCCTCAATGGAGAACTTCTTGCCAGACTTCCTGTCATGGATTACTGATGACTCCCCATTAGGACCTTTCACTGATATCTCCTCCCAGTCGCATTCCTGGCTTCTGAGCTTCACAAACATTTTCCAGTCGATGAGTCCAGCCCGGTGTGCCTCTTCTGGGGACAGCTCACGACCAGTGTCAGGGTCAATAACCACTATGGAGCGCCTCAGGTGGTTTTCCCTCTGCTCTCTCTTGACGGCCACAGAGCCCAGGCGCCTCTGCAGTTCGTCGATCTCCAGATCCTTGTCCTTGGACATCTTCTTGAGATCATCCAGTTCCTTCTCTAGGGACCACAGCCTAGAGTTTAGGTGGGTTCCAGAGTCTACCGTGGTTATGCTCTTCAGATCTCGAGTTTCTGTTGCTGCCATCTCAATCTCTGATTGGAGTCTCCGGGTCTCTAGCTGCAGGTTTTGCCGCTCTAGTTGTAGCCTGTGGTTTTCTTCTCTCAGGAAATCCAGTTCCTTGGATGACTTGGAATTATAGAATTCTAGCTCAGATAACTTGGCTTCCAGCCGGGTCACCTCTGAATCCAGCTCCCTCTTGTTCCTGCTCTCCTCTTCCAGGCTCTTCTTGAGCCGCTGGATCTCTTGCTCAGTGTCACCCTTTTCTACCTGGACACTCTCAGAGAAGACCACCTTTTCTTTGATCTCTGCCTTCTCCAGGGCAGCCAACTTTCTACGTAGGGGCTCAAGCTCACCCTCCAGTAGCTGCCTCCGGTGCCGCTCTTCCTCCAGCTGGGCTCGGAGCAGAGCATGCTCCCTGGTCTGCTGTGGGTCCTGCTGCAGCACCACCTTCTGTGTGTGGGTCACCTTCTCACCAGTCTTGGCCTCCTCCTGCTCCAGTGCAGCCAGCCGTTGTTGCAGCCTCTGTACCTCCAGCTCAGCTGCTCTACGGGCCTTCCTCTCACGCTCCAGCTCCTCCAACTGCCTCTCCAGCTCAGCTCGGCGGTGCTGTAGCCGCCGTAGTTCCACATGCAGTTTATCAATCTGCCGCAGCTCAGCATCAATGCTGTCTGTGAAGGCAGTCACCTCAGCTCGTAAATCTGGCTCGTCTTCATACTGTACCACCTCCTGGTGTACAACCGTTTCCTTACCCTGTGCCAGCTCTTCCTCCTTGCGTTTGATCTTCTCTTCCTGGGATGCCCGCTCCCCTTCCAGGTCCACCTGTTTCTTCTGTTCTTCTGACAGCTGTATACGCAGAGACTCTACCTCCTTCTTGGTTTGGGGGTCTTCCTGGAACTGCAGGATTTCCTGGACCACCTCTCTAGTCTGCACCTGCGGCTTGGTATCCTTCAGGGCCTGGATCTCCTGCTTCAACTGGTAAATCTCCAGGTCACACCTTTCTATTAACCTGGTCTTGTCCATGATCTCCTCCCTGAGCCGCTGGAGTTCCTGCTCCATCTCTGGGTCAGTTGTGTACTTAATGACCTCTTTGGTCACCTCTTTGACTTCTACCTGTGGCCCACGGTTCCGTAGGGCCTCCAGTTCACTCTGGTAGCTCTTCAGCTGCTCCTCAGCACCCCTGAATTTGCGCTCCTGCTCCACCAGCTCCAGGCGGAGGTTGGCCACTTCACTCTCTGCCTTGGGATCTGGCCGCACGATCTCTCGGACCTTCTCCTGTACCACCACCTTGGCATTTTCCTCTTCCAGGGCCCATATCTTTCTGAGAAGCTCTGTCTTCTCCCGCTGGCCAGAGCGTGCCTTGGCAGCCTCGTCCTCATACTGGCGGGTGAGGGCATTGACTTCTCTTTCCGCGGCTGCATCTTTCTCTACCTTGAGCACCTCTTTGACAGTGATCTTGCCTTCTGCCATGGCTCGTTCTTTCTCCAGTCTCCTGAGCTTGGCCTGTAGGAAACTCAGCTCCTCTTCCTGCTTCTCCCTGAGTGTGCCTTCCTGCTGGTGCTCCTCCTGCAGCCTCCGGTATTCTGCCTCCAGCTGGGGGTCATTCTGTAGCTTTACCACCTCTCTCTCAGTGACCTTTTCCTGTACCCTGCTCTTCTCAGCAGCCAGGGCTGCCACACGCTGCTGTAAGAGCAGCACCTCAGCCTCTCGGGCACCTTTCTGGCGCCGCAGTGCCTCCAGCTCCTCCCGAAGCTGCAGGACCTCCTCCTCCTGGGCTCTGTCTGGCTCAATGCGCAAGACCTCCTTGACCACATACTCCTGTCCCCCATCCCTGGTCTCCTGCTCTAGGGCCTGCAGCCGGAGCTGCAGTGCTCCCAGCTCCTCCTGCAGCAGCTGGTTCTTGTGCTGTTCCTCAGCCAGGGTCTGCTGCAGCTGCTGGAAGCTCTCCTCCAGGGCAGGGTCTGGCACCTTCTTCAGCACCTCCTTCCTCACCAGTGCCTCCTGAGGCCCCTGATCCTTCAGGGTCTGGATTTCCTCCTGAGCACTCTTGACCTCATTTTCTAGCTGTTGCCTTCGCTCCATCTCCTCCTCCAATTCCTTCTTAATCTTCCATGTTTCCTCCATGCCAGAGCCTAGCTTTCCCCCTTGCAGGGTCTCATGGGTCACTCCCGCTTCTGGTTGCTGTGACAGAAAAGACAGTGAGTGAATGCGTGGTTAAGAGACAGACAGGTCTGCTCACCCAGACCAGGTTGGGCTAGTTGCCCTATGATCGTCTGGGGACTCCACTAATGCTCTAGGTTTACTTTTTAAAGCTTTTAAAAATTGAAGAAGGCAAAATGTCTTGCAGGCGCAGCAGAGTCTGAAGTGACACTGGTTTCCCACCTCTGCCCTGTCCCTAGGGGATGTCTGTTGTCCTTGGAGACATTTTCTATGTATTTTTTTAGTGAGCAACACATGTTTACTTTTTCAGTGTAAACAGTCGTCTGTTTTGCAGTTCTGACTGCGGGGTGTGTGTGTGTGTGTGTGTCAGAGTACCTACCATGTGGCTCAGAAGATGCCACATCATTGCTTAGCAGCAGTGTGTCCACTGTGTGGACACTGTGTGGACAGGTTAAGCCAGAGCATTTCTGAGGAGTGTCAGTTGCTTCTAGTTCCTTTATATGTCAGATAATGCTGTCATAAATTTTATTGGGTTCTAAAATAACTTTTGGGGCTGGGAGAATCTCTTGCAAGCATATGGATTTGAGTTCTGACTCCAGCACTGGTGTGAAATGCTGGGTTTTGGTGCTCTAGTGTAGGTACACTTGTAATCCCAACATCAGGGAGGCAGAAATTAGAAGCTTCCTGGCCCTTGCTGGCCAGCTAGCCTAGCCTAATTGGTAAACTCCAGGCCAAGAGGAAACCTTGTCTTAAAAAAGGGTAGATGGCATTCCTCAGGGTGGCTCTTTGGTTGTCCTTTACCCTGTACACGTGAGCATGTACATGTACCTGCACATAAGTGAGTCTGTGTACAGAAGCACAAACTTGCCATTGACAACTAACTCTGAAGCTGGGCGGTTGTGGTGCACGCGGTTAATCCCAGCAAAGTGAGTTCCAGACAACCAGGACTACACAGAGAAACCCTGTCTCAAAAAACCAGGAACCAAACCCCAACAAAACAAAGAAAACCAACAAACCAACAAAACAAATCAAAAACAAAAAAAACCTCTGGGGGCTAGAGAGCTGAGTCAGCAGTTAAGGGCACTTGCTGCTCTTACGGAGAAGCCAGGTTTAATTCCTAGCACCCACATGGTGGCCCACAACCATCTGAAACTCCAGCTCTAGGGGATGCATTGCCTTCTTCTGACCTTGGGCACCAGGCACACGTGTGGTGCACACACATACGTGCAGGCAAAAAAAAAAAAAAAAAACCCATAAAGCAAACAAACAAAAACCTTTGATAAGTGCTCATCTTTTGAATTGGTATGGAAGTTAGCCCATGCTAGTGAAGAAGGCTGGCTCAGCTTAGCATTGGTATCAGTCCTTCTCTCAGTCATTCACAGGCTGTGTCTCTAAGGCAGAGGAGACTGATTTCTTATCTTGTATGACAATTTGAAGTAGTATTTCTAACCAAGATGGATTACCTGTCTCAAGAGATTCAGTGCAAACTCCAAATTCTGTAGCCTCTGTCTGTTGATGGCGTTAACCTCTGTGAACTTGGCAGCAAGAGCAGCTTCCTACAGAGACATTTTAGGACAGCAGTTAGCAGACAAGCCAAAAGGCCAGGAGAAATAGAGTGAGAACACTTGTACACAATCTGGGAAGGGCCTGGTGGGTGGGAAAGGGGTACTTCTTGCCCATTCCCACCAACAGCTCCATCCATTGGTGAACAGATAGACTGAGATGACCCAGGCTGAGTCTTGGTCCAGACCCTTGAGCAAGTCTTTCTAAGGATTCTTTTTACAGCTGTTGCAGGCTGTACTGCCCTCTACTACAGACTTGCACAGGGGAGCAAGGTGGGAGCTTCTCATGTGCCTGGCACCGGACCAGAACCCCTACAAGCCTGCCTCTTAGGCATATTGATATCACTGCTCAAAGCAAGCTCTTCCTCCTCTTCCAAGTGTACCATAAACAATGGCATCTGGAGAGCCCTTGGTAGTCCTCACTTCAAGCTCACCTCTTCCTTCACTTTGGCAGCAGGAGACTGCAGCCTGGCTCTCTTGTTCACATGGCTGTTTCGTCCATTCTCCAGGTCAAGCAGGGACCTTAGCTTCTCTGCTTCAAGTTCGTAGTCCTGGGTCAAAGAGAGATAGTGCAGCAGTCAGCTAGGGGCAACCAAGAAAAAGCAACAATGATCTATGCTCCCTCTACGGACTCCAAGCTGCCAGGAGCTGATTTAGCAGGCTTGCTTATCTTCCTTGCATCTGTACCTGAGCTGGGGCAGGAGGTCCTGAGAGCTACTAAAACAGGGATTTTAAGTTGCTACCTCACTGAGCAACATCCATACAAGAAAATGTGCCTGCAGTTCCCAACTACTGCAGAGACAAAAAACCCAGCTGACTCTTGGGGCCTTCCATCGGGCCCAGAGGCCAGATGCTGTTTCCTTAGTCAGTACTGCATCCTAAGCCTCTCTCCCTGTCTCCACCAGAGACCTTGACAGTTCCCATCCAGGAGATGCTTGATCCTCTGCACAGACATTCCTGCATAAGGCTTTGCTGGCTAGTTTTCCTGTTATAACTAGAGCCATTACATAATTTTGTTTGGTGTACACAAATTTTCACTTTGTTTTGTTTTCCTTTAGGGTAAACACCCCCAAAGAGTTTACTGTTTCTAAGACTATAACTCCTAGATGATATTGGGTATCCGGTGCCATATTGTTTTGTCAAAGGGGTGAGCCTACAAATGGCTACTGCCCATTTCCCCAGCAATCTAACTAGATTCCTCGGCAACTCTTAATGCAGAAGCCCCTCCTGTGTGCTCTGGTGGGGTTCATGGCTCACCTTCACCGCTTGCTGGTACTGCAGGGACTCTGCATAGACCTTCTGCACCTCTTGTTCCATGCTTGCTATCTCATCAAGCAGGTTCTGTAAAACAAGAGATTCTGGAAACCAAAACTGAACCACATACACAAGCTCCCCAGAAGTCTGAATCCTTAGAACCTGAAGTCAACATGCCATAACTCAAAGTATCATGGGTGGCTTTCTTGTGTACATTTGTACACCACAAAGGGCAATGCCAAGGCCTGGAGCAAGGGCTGTGAAGATGGTTATCTGTGCCAGGAAACAGGTGTTTATTGTGTGCTCTGGTACAGCATGTAATCCTCCAGTGAGCTTGTGGGCCAAGTCTGAGGAACTTGTTTGAGAATGAGAAAACAAGTCCAGGAAAGGACAGCGCACTGAATAGCAGGCACTGGATTTCTCTCTGTTTCTCTCTGTCTCTGTCTGTCTGTCTGTCTGTCTGTCTGTCTCTATGTGTGTACATATGAAGGCTAACAATCTACGTCATATATCTTTCCACTACTGTGCTCCACTTACTTTTTGAGACAGGATCTCTCACTGAACCCGGAAATCAATCAATTAATTTGGCTATGCTTGCTGGCCAATGAATTTCATGGATCCAATTTGTCTCTCGTCCTTGCTCAGTGCTAGCATTATAGACATGCATAGCCATGCCTGACTTCTTAGGTGGGTTCTAGTGATTAAATTCAGGTCTTCATGTTTGCATAGCAAGCAAGCACTTTTCTGACAAAGTCGCTTCCTTAGCCCCAGCCACTGGATTTCTGAGGTCCTTGTGACACTGAGGAAGCAGGAGGCCCTACTTTGATAATGGGATCTTTCCCACAGGGTTCCCCGTGATTTGGTCATGAGGCACCATGTAGCTAAGCCATAAGAGTATCTGTGGGGTCAGGCCTTGTGACGGGCACTGAGAGGAAATGGGTGAGCAAGACATGCAGTGCTTGTGAGAGGTGCTGAAAGCTGAGGCCCCTTCCTTTGTCTTGTCCCATTGGCCTTGAGGACTTTTTTTTTTTTTTTTTTTTTTTTTAAATGGGAATACACTGTAGTTCTCTTCAGACACACCAGAAGAGGGCATTGGATCCCATTACAGATGGTTGTGAGCCACCATGTGGTTGCTGGGAATTGAACTCAGGACCTCTGGAAGAGCAGTCAGTGCTCTTAACCACTGAGCCATCTCTCCAGCCAGGCCTTGAGGACTTCTGATCCTCCTAAACATACATTACAAAGTAGACACAGCCATCTTACCTTCTGGTTCTTCAGCTTGGTCTCCATCTGGCTGAGGTTGTCTGTCTCCTGGGGCTCATAGCTGGGAGTCTTGGCCAAGAACTGGAGCACATGGTCATAACCGCTGCGGTATTCATCGTAGGCAGCCCTGGCGTTCTGCAGGCTCTGGACCCTGAGGGGACAAAGCCAGTCAGGTCTCTCTGTAGAGCAGGGAAAAGCCTCACTGATCCCTCAGTGTTTGGAGGTTCTATTTTGGTTTGTGGGGGGGGGGGGGCGGGGTAAGTCGGTCAGATTGACTGGCCAGTAAGCTCCACAGGATCCACCTATGTCTACCTCCCCAGCTCTAGAATTATAAATCTGTGCTACCATGCCTACCCTCTACATGTGTGCTGGGGATAAAATTTGAGTCCTCATATTTGTGAGACAGGAATATTCTGACTGAAGCTATTTTCCTAGCCACACTGAGTTTTAAAAGGCAGTAGAAGAGCCAAAACTGAACTGGACAAGTTCCAAACGGTCAACAGAAAGAGAGTGGTTTAGCATGGATTATTAACAGGATGGTTAGGAGCTGCATTCTGACAGGCAGAGGCTCACTGTGTATCACTTGAGCAAAGGAAGGACACGTGGAGGTTGGGAAATCCTGTTTCCTCAAGAAGAGAATTTCAGCATTGCTGGGGCAGTGCGGAAGCAGTATGTGTACAGTGTTAAATGCTTACAGGGGTAAACGGGAACTACCTTGAAACAACAATCTAAGCTTCCATGGTAAGAAAGGAAAAGAGATACACCTTAAACCCAACGCAATCCACATAAAGGAAGTTAAGGAAAGAGAACACAGGAGAGAAAGCTCTGAAACACAAAGCTGTTCTTTGAAATGATCATAAAAACCCATCCACCTCAGACTAGAAATATGCACTCCAGCACACAAGCGGAAGTGGAGTGGAGGAGACAACACACACACAGAACCCAAGAAGAAAGACAAGCAACAGCCCCCACAGACGCTGCCATTGCCCATGGTGTGGGTGTGTGGGAAGATGGGTGGGGCTAGGCAGGTAGGCAAGGCTGGGGAGGCACATTAATGCACCTGCTGTGCAAGCCCCTTCACCTGGCTCAGCCTCCAGACCCTAGGTAAAAGCCTAGGAAGCCCCCAGCCAGCTAGCCTGATTCAGCTAGCCTGACTCATCAAAGGTGAGCTGAGACCCTGTAAAAAAGGTAGAAAGTGAGAACATTCAAAATGATCCTCTGACCTCTGTACATTTCCATGGTATATACGCTGACACACACACACACGGATCATCTCTCTCTCTCTCTCTCTCTCTCTCACACACACACACACACACACACACACACACACACACACACACACAGAGGGCTGATGGCTTACCTGGAGATAGGTGGCTGGCCATTGCACGGAGTTTCTTACTTC
Source organism: Uromys caudimaculatus (assembly GCA_028551405.1). Taxonomy (NCBI): domain Eukaryota; kingdom Metazoa; phylum Chordata; class Mammalia; order Rodentia; family Muridae; genus Uromys; species Uromys caudimaculatus. The sequence continues at coordinate 87,858,951 of CM052710.1, forward strand.
GTATGTATCACTTGATTTAGTTATTTATTTTAATAAAAGGACACTCAGGCTGGGGGAGATGCTTGGCAGTTGCACACATGAGGACTGGGGTCTGGATCCTTAGAACCCATGTAAATTCTGCATGGGCAAGTGGCTGAACTGTAAGTTCAACCCTAGAAAGTAGACACGGGATTCCCAGGGTGAGTAAGCTGACCAGCGAGTCTAGCTACGTTGGCATGGGCTTGACTGTACAAACATGCACATGAACATGTACGCTGCACACCACACACACACACACACACACACACACACACACACACACACACACACACACACACACACGGTCCCTGGCCTAGTGTTTCAAGACAGGCTGTCTAAGCCAGGCCCTCACCCCAGCCCACGTGTCTGTGGCACCCCTCACCTGCGCTCCACCTGCTGGCTGAGGTTGTTGAAACGTTGGTTGAGCTTGTGTACCTCGGCCTCCTGGCGCTCCAGGTCAGGACAGTGCTCTTGGAAGCGGCTGGCCAGTGAGTTGGAGCACTGCTTGGCCACCTGCAGGTTCTGTTCCACCTCACCCAGGAGGGACTTCTGGGCCTGCAGCTCAGCAGCCATGGCCTGCCGGTCAGGCAAAGAGACAACAATGTTGTGGGCAGAGCTCCTAAGGGCCTGGCAGCATCACGAGGGTACTGGGGCCTCCTGCTTTGGGGGGAGGTTCAGGCCTAAGAGCAGGAAGGAGTTCTTGACTTCCATTTTTGCAATGTTCCTTTTCATTACAATGTTAAAGGGGTGACATGTGTGCCTGCCATGCTCCAGCCACGAGGCTCTCTCTCCCTGAGCCTGTTTCTTTACTCCAAGGCTGGTCATGAGAAGGAGACAGAGAAGGATTGCTACAGGCCACTATCTGAGTGCCTCAGTGTTCAGACATGCAAGTCTGTGTCCTAGGCCCCTGGTGACAGCGGCTATGCAGCTACCCAGGGCTGTAGGCCCGGGCTGCTGGGTGTGCTCCAGCAGCTCCAGAGACCTATGTTTCCTGCAGACCCTCTGTTACAAAATAGTGGCTTAAAAACCTCCCAGGCTGCACAGATCCTAGGAACAGCCAAGAAAGAGCCCACTGCCTGACCCTCTGGGAACTCCAAACCTTCAGGGCCCGCACATCCTCATCTGGGGATGGAGGCAGATGTCCTGAGCCCAGAGAAAGGACTCCATGGCCCTCAGATCCTAGGTTTACCTCCAACTCCTGTCTCTTGCTGTCCAACATGGAGCCACTTTCGGGCATTGTGTCATCCTGGATCAGCCTGTTCTCCTGTGAGGCCAGCAGCTCCCTGCCACGCTGCAGACTGTTCTCTAGGCGATTGGCTACATCCACCCTAAGGGCACAGGGCAACATTGTATGTGTAGGGGTCAGGTGGCCCCACTGACTCCACCATGACCACCTTCCGACTGTCTCCCTGCCACCTACTTCTCCTGGGCTGCCTCTAACAGAAGTACCAGTCTCTCATATTTCTGGTTGGTGTCTTCCACCCGGGTCTTCAGCAAGGGTGTGGTGCCGCTGCTCGGGAGGGCCTGCACAAAGGCCTCACACTCGGCTGTACACTGTGTCTTCTCTGGCTCAATCTGTAGCAGCTCATTGGTAATGTTCTACGGGAATCAAGATAGCCCAGGATAGCCCAGGTCAACCACAGCCCAACAGCTCACTTCCCTCGAGGATGTGCCCTGGGACAGTGAGAGAGGCTGAGAAGGCTCACCTCCATGGAGTGACCGTCTGGTGCCCAATCACCAGCCTGGCAGTCTGTGGGTTTTTTGTTCGTTTGTTTTGTGTGTGTGTGAATGTGCACATACATGAGTGGGTATATATGAGAAACCAGAGGTCACCCTTAGGTATTCCTTGGGAGCCATCTATTTTATTTTGAGATGAGGGGAGAGGTGGGATTGACCGGGTTGGTGTGAGTGTAAATGTGGAGACCAGAGGTGATCCTGCCTCCTTAGCAGTGGAATTAATTATGGGGGTGTCCCGCCATGCCCAGCTTTTAATGTGAGTGCTGGGGACTGAGTTAAGATCCTCACTCCTGCCTGTGCATTATGTAAAGCAAGCACTCCACTGACCAAGTGCTTTCTTCTCAGTCCCAGGGTCTGTGTTTTTTAATGAGGATCCGGTACGAGTAGACTGTTAAAATCCGTAACTCAGACAACAGCAGGTTGGACACTGGACACTCTATATACCCTTCATGAAAGAGCTCATGGAATCTTGGGCAATCTGCCAGGTAGATACTGTGATATGGTCATTACATGACTCCACAGAGCTTGGAATCTTGCGATACTGTGCCCCAGTGCCCCCGTCCCAGTGCCCCCATGCCGCTGTACCCCTGTACCCCTGTGCCCCTGTGCCCCGTGCCCCTGAGCCCCCGTGTCTCTCTGCCCCTCACTCCTGTGCCAGGCACCAGACACCTCTGAATTTTTCTGACTCTTAGTTCTAAAACAGAGGTGGCAGACCCTAGCACAAAGAGTTGTCAGGCAGAAGGATATGGGAGTAGATGGTGGTGAATAGGCACCGTGCAGCAGCTCAAATGAGGACCGGCCCATTTTACTTTAGAATGGCCTGAGCCGGGCAGTGGTGGTGCACACCTTTAATCTCAGTACTTGGGAGGCAGAGTCAGGCAGATCTCTGAGTTTGAGGCCAGCCTGGTCTACAGAGTGAGTTTCAGGACAGCCAGGGCTACACAGAGAAACCCTGTTTCAGAAAGAAAGAGGGGCAAGAGGAGGGGGAGTAGGAGGAAGGAAAGAAGGAAGGAAGGAAGGAAGGAAGGAAGGAAGGAAGGAAGGAAGGAAGGAAGGAAGGGGAGAGGGGGAAAAGAGAGAAGGAAAGAGGGAGAGAGGAAGAGAGGGGGAGGGAGAAGAGAGAGAGAGAGAGAGAGAGAGAGAGACAGAGAGAGAGGGAGAGAGAGGGAGAGAGAGAGGGAGAGAGAGCGAGCGCAAGCACCCTGGCCTATCGCAGGGCAAACAGAAGTGAACTGGATCTGCAGTTCCACAGCCAACCCACATACCTCTTGCCCACAACCTTACTCAGCAGGTACCTGCTAGGACCCCAGTTCCTGCTATCATCATTATAGCCGTGATACCAGGCTGAAAAGCCACTCAGAAGCAGAACCAGATCACATCTGGGGGTGTGCCTGAGTCCCAGGACGGCATCTATTGGGAGCCTGATCCTTGGGACAGCTCTCCAAACTTATCTCCGTAATTATCCAACGCCTGCTTTGAATGTCCCAGGACCCCACAGAGGCAGAACCTTGAGCAGGAGCCCCAGCCTGGCAATACCTTGAGGTCCTTGGCCCGCTCAGCACTATCCTCTATTGCCCGTCCCTGCTCAAGTGGTGGCCGTAGGATCCCTGTGATAGCCTTTTCCTGCCGGTTCAGGTCACTGGCCACTTTGTCCAATCCAGCCAGCAGCTGTCGCCCCTGAAGATCGGAGGCATCTGTCGTGTGGAGGACGAATGAGGGATGACAGTGAAGGGGCGCGAGGACCTTGGGCTGGCCTGGCCTCCCTCTCTCAGCCCTCCAGCAGACACCTGTCACCCATGCGCAGCACAGTCTAGTTCAGCCCCTCTTCCATGTCCCTGACCCTGTACAGGACGCCCTGGTACCCACCTCCAGGGTTCTCTGTCCTTAGCACCTCATGCCGCTGCTGGAGCGCTTGTTTGGTCCCGGTTGCCTTCTGTCGCACACTCCGGTACTGGCTGCCCAGGCTGTGAGAGCAAGAATGTGCTGGGGACCCTGGCGTCATGCCACCCTCCTAGCAGGTCCCCATCCTGGGTTGGGCACCAGCTCACAGGAGCCAAGCAGCTCCTTGGAGGGTCTTGAAAAGTCAAAAATACTATGTGGGCATGACAAGATGGCTCAGTGGGTAAAGGTGCTTACCACCAAGCTGATGGCCTGATTCTGATCCCTAGAACCTACACAGGAGAGAACCAACTCTAGCAAATTGTCCTCTGATTTCCACACACGTGCTGTCGCACACACATGCTTCCCCTCCTCCCTAACAAGTAATGAAATAAAAGTACCCTATGAGCTATATAGCAACAAGGTTTGGGAAGAATCTCATCTGCCTCCGGCCTCCCCATCTCCTTTACGTTCCATTGCAAGGCCCGCTACCTAGAACCACCTGTCACTAGTATGGATGGTGCACATGGGTGTTTGACAGATGTTAGAGATGAGTAAGCACAGGCATCCCCTTGAGTCTACTCATTGAGCAAAGGATCCTCGCGTGACTGAACGACTTGCCACCTGACACTGATGTCAAGGGGCCAGGACCCAGCAAGGCCAACCCACAGATCTTAGCAAAACAAAGTGCTGAAAGATCGTGAAAACAGAGAGGAAGGGTGGGGGACCTACTGAGTGCAAAATGAGGGCCAGAATCAGTGAAGCAAGACACAGGTCCCGCAGGTGGGATGGTTAAGACTTGCAAAGGCCCAGAGGCACTAAGAGAACACGCTTGCTGCACTGGCCCCTAGCTAGACATCCAATTCAGCAAGCTAGCCCACCCTGCCACTTTTCCTGGAGCCTTTAAGGGAGACCAGAATGAGAGGTATGTGTCTCATCCTACCCACCACTAAGGAGGTTTAAATAGGAGAGGCTGCAGAGCCCAGGTGTGGGTCCACCCTCCTCTCCCTCCTTTGTGCCTGTACCTGTCAGCAAGAGCCAAGGCCTCAGGGTCAGTAGGAGGGATGATGAAGCAGACAGCAGGGGCAGTCAGCTTCTTCCCAGTGCTGTCTGTCAGCTCCCAGCTCTCTCCGTTGTTCTTCTGCAGTGTGTAGCTATAGCCCCTTGAGATCAGGCCCTGGTGGGAACAGACTCAACCTTTTAGATTCACTCTCAGGCCTGGGAGCTGAGGCCCTCTGGTCTACCCTATGGCCCTCTTAACTCTTAGACACAGGGAGTCTTAGCCTTCCTCTTACACAGGCCACAGAGCTAATGGAGCCAGCACAAAGGGAACCCTCTTGACTGCCAGCTCAGCTCCTATCTCTATTTAGACTTCATTTTTGGTTTTGTGATAAGGTCTCACATAACCCTGGCTAGCTTCAACTTTACTGTGTGGTGGAGGATACCTTGTGAACTTCAGATCCTCCTGCCTTTAATCGAAGAGTGGCGAGTTTACCAGTGTGTGCCATCATCCGTACCTGGTTTATGCACCGCAGGGCTCATGCATGCTAAGTGAGTGCTCTACTAACTGAGCTCATCTCCAGCCCCTCAGCTTGGGGAACTATCCCCGCCCATCCCTAGTCCAAGTGGTTCACCCCCCATATTCCAGTCTCCGGATGAACATATGACTGAGGCCTGGCCAATGAGAGGCTGACATTCTCAGCCATAGGAACTGGTTAGAGGTGGCTATAAACATATAAAATGGGCCAGCGAGAGGCTTCCCCGGGGAATCTAGCTAGAATGGCTGGTAAGAAAAATTAAGGCAGGGCAGTGGGGGGAGAGAAAAGGTCTGGGACTGCATAACCACCCCCAGAAGAAAGGGTAGACAGAGAGTGACACCCATGAGAGATGATTGATTGTGGCACCAGCTCTACCTGTGCCACCCCTAAGACTTCTGTGTTTTAGGTCCAGGCTGCCTAGGGTTCTAGGCAGTGACTGACCTGGTCACCCTCAAAGTCACAGAGGGCCTCCACAGGGATGGGCTTGAGCGGCGTCTCGCGGCGGTACTTGAGTGGCACCACTTGCTGCCCTCGCCTCTGCAGCCCCCGCACCACATCCTCATATTTGTCCAGAGCCTTCTCCTGGTCCTGTAAGAGCAGCGCAGCGCCAGGTAAGGCCAGCTTCCATGAGCCAGGAGAAGCATGAGGCGGGCACTGGATGCGGTCTGCTCAGTCCAGGGCAAGGAGGTGTGGAGACCTGTCCTCAGCCTGGCAGGCAGGGTACCTCACTGCTGCCACTCACATCCAGCTCTCGAAGTAACAGCTCGATCTGATACCGGTCTTTGAAGTCAGGGCTGTATTTCTGGTTCAAGTCCGAGTCCACCTTGCGCAGCAGCTCCTGAGCATCCTTCAAGTCTTTGTGAAACTGAGGGAGACCAAGGACACCATCACAGATGGAAGGCTACCACACACACCCGGACGACTGGCTACGGCTGCATGCTTATCCCTGAGGTAGACCTGAGCATCCCACTCACCCTAAATCTAGGATATGACCTGTTTAAGCCTGTTTGACTCTATCTTCAGCCTGGTTCCTCAGGGCCTCAGGTGGGAAAAGCTGGCTCCCCAGAACCCCACCTCTACATATCTTTAAATGCCACTAAGTTCAGGCTTTCCCCCTGTGTGCCAGGAGCACCCTGACAATACAGTTATATGCAAACCTTCGGCTGAGGACCCTCCATATGACAGGTACTTGGCAAACATCTCACTCTGTGAAACCACCTGGTGTGAGTGTACTTCGTGGGTTTGCACAGTAACAAACTCACCGCATCAGTGCATTTCTCAGAGGCTAGCTATACCGTTTAGCAGCACCTAACCAGGCTTTAATTCTAAGCCTTGCTAACTACCTCCTCCTCTTGTTCTGGAAAGTTCCCTTGCCCAGTTTTTGGTTCATCAACTCTTGACTCATTTATTTTCAGTTGTCCCCTCGGCTGAATGCTCGGACTGCTGCCCTGACGAGGACTTTTGGACCTTTGTGAAATTCTGTGTTGCTCAGATCTCCAGCAAGAGTCATGAGGTAGCTCCTGAGTTCAAGTTCCAGTCTTAAGATTCTAGATCAAGCAGGCATGTGGGCACTGTCATCCTTGCCACTCAGGAGGCTGAGGCAGGAGGATCACAAGTTCAAGTTTGCCACTTAGTAAGATGGTCTTCCAACAAAAGGTAAAGGGATGCTGGAAATACTCGAGGCCCTGGGCTCGATGGCTGGAACTGGGAATGTGTGACTATGGCGGTTACCTACAGTTCTTACTATTTCCCATGAAAACACAGTGCCTAAGACTAGATGGGGATGTAAACAGGTGCCCACCTGGATGACAGGCAGCCACTTGGCAATAAGAATAAAAAGTACAGAAACAGAAACACGCTGCACTGTGCCCATGCCATTGTGCTTAGCGAGAAAAGCCAGACACAAGGACAAGAGGCACGGTTCTGTATCGCCTGCGCTCCCTCTCTCTAGCTAATACCAGGCAAATCCAGAAACAGGTCAGAGGTCATCAGGCTGGTGTGTGTGTGTGTGTGTGTGTGTTGGGGGTGGGCATTCAATTTCTATCTGTCTGATGAGAGAGTTCAGGAAACAGAGGGTGAAGTTGTCCGGTATTGTTGATGTAATAAATGGTACAGTGGTAGAAATAAGCTGGGCATGGTGGTGCTATTCAAGAGGCTGAGGCAGGAGAATGGCTGAGAGTTTGAATGTAAGGAAAGTCTGGACTATATATTAAGGACTTGTCTCAAAAAAGGGGGTGGGAGTAGGAATGTTAGTTTTATTGAAAAGGGTGCTAAAATGGCAAGGTGTATGTTTTGTATAACTCAGCAAAATTAAATCCAACAGGTGGAGTGGAGGCAGGAGGACTGAGAGTCAAGTTCATCCTCTATTACATAGAGAGTGGTTAGCCTGGGCTACCTGAGAGCCTATGTCAGAAAATCAAAACCTCGGGCTCGTGAAATCACTCAGCAGATAAAAGTACTCATGGCATTAGCACAATGACCTGAGTTGAGTCCCCTGATGCCATGGTGGAGAGACTCGTCACAGCAAGTTGTCCTCTGACCTCCACATGCATGCAAAGGGTTCTGTATGCGCCCAAGGACTCCTGAACCCTACCACGTGCCTGGAGTCAGGCGGGTACCTACTTGGTGGTAGTCTTCCATGTATTTCAGATGGCTCTCCTCACAGATGAGCAGGTTCAGGTACGCCTTCCACTCTGCGTGCACGGCCTCCATGTGTGCCTGCCGGGAAGAGGAGAGACCCATTGCTGCAGCCCAGGTGGCTGGGCTGTCAGGAGAGGGACTGATAGAAAACCATGTGGGGAGGGCCGAGAAAGGGAGGCGCTTTGCATAGGCAAAGGGGAACACACACCTCAATGGAATTCCTCCCTGGGTGCTCAGCGGTCAGCAGTTGGTCGCCTTCAGTGTGCAGTTTGTTGATTCTTTCTTCTTTGGCCTCCAGGTTCCGGTTGATGAAGTTCTGACAGGAAGCAGATGGGCTCAGCACCTAGCTTGGCAGCCCTGTGTCCCACTCCAGACCCACACCCGCCCGGCCCTGCGCCCACCTCGTACTGGCGCCGGCGGCTGGGGTAGTCAAGGTTACGGTCGCTCCAGTCATACTGCACGCGGCCCTTAGCTTGCTGGTCCAGCCAGTACAGCTCATTGGTGCAGCGCTGCATGTAGTCCTGCAGCGAGCTCAGGTGCTGCTGCCGTGCCTGGGATGCGGCCTGTGGGGTGAGAGCGAGGTGAAGACAGAACTGGCTTGGTTTCCTGCCTGCTTCCTACAGTGTCTACTCTCCCTAGCCAGGCCCCCTGGCTAAGTCACCTGATCCTCTGAAACATTCACTTGCAGGTGTTTATTGGGCACCAAGTAGATGTGTGGCACGGTTTTAGGCACCGAGGACATACCAGTGACAAAGACAGAAGATCCCTGTGGGACTGATGTCTCCTTGAAGTTTCAGTTTACCATCTTGGCACATAGCTAGCACTCAATAATCACCAGTCATGCCTTCTACATTTGCTTCTTTTAATCATTATTAATTTATTTATTCACTTGAGGTAGGGTCTCATGTAGCTCAGGATGGCCTCAAACTTGTTATGTAGCTGAGGATGACTCTAAACTCCCGACCGCCTTGCCTCTTCTCTCAGGTGCTAGGATGACAGGTGTGCACACCTATGCCTGGGCTTTATTTGGCACTAAGGATGGCACCTAGAGCTTCATGCCTACTAGGGCAAGCACTCTCCAAACCAAGCTACATCTCAGCCCCTTACCTGTGCCCATCGGAGCATCTGGAGGCACCGAGAGCTAGGAAGGGTTAGGGAAGGCTAGGAGGCTTGCAGTTTGTTTGGTAGAATAAGAATGACAAGCATACACTTCGTACATGTGGGTTCCTGTGCATACACATGCCTGGGCCATGCTCAAAGCGCACAGCATCTGCTTGGTATGCAGCAATGCCATATAAAGAGCTGAGCAGGGCTTAGTGTAGCTCAGACGGCAGAGTGCTGACCTAGATAGAATGCACAGAGCCCCGGGTTCCACCCCTGGCACCTCACAGACCGCTATGGTGACACTAGAGCACGCTGTCACTGTGAGAGAGGTATGTCCTCAGCCCATAAGCCTCCCGAACTATCCCGTCTCCCAGGGCTCTCACCAGCAACTTCTGATATTTGGCTTGGAGTTCGCTGTTCTGCTCCTGTGGGCAGGGTTGAGGGCTAAGGTTAGACCAAGTGTACCCCCTCTCTGCCCCACACCTCCACAAAGACTCTACCACATGCACACCTTGTCCTTGGCCAGGTGGGGCCCGATGGCTTTGACTTCATTGTGGAAGATGTTGTGCTGCTCCACCTGGCTGTCTACCAGAGGAAGGTCAGTCCCAAAGCTCTGGCTGCTCAGCTTGTCCTGGTGGGTAGGTGGAGAGACACCAGGACAAAGCTATGGCTTGGGGGGCAGACCCAGTGTAACCCTTGGAAGCATGGGCTGTGTGTGTGTGTGTGTGTGTGCTTTACCCTTCACTTCTCTGGAGAGTGGCAGGCATCTCTCTGGATCACTGCTAATGCTCCTGCATTACACATGTCACCCCTTAATCCCACAGTGACCTGTGGGCCCCTGGTCACTGTTTTCATTTTACAGGCAGACATGTGAAGGGAAGTCCCTTCTCCAGGGTCATACTGCTAATAGCTGCTGAGACACGCCACAAGACACCCAGCTGTGACTGCCACAAGCTTCGTCTTGGGAGAGACAAGCTTCTCCAGCCTGCCCACATAGCCTTGCAAGGACACTAGCAAGGTAGGTTTGAGGGTATGTGGCATAGCTAGTGGGGACCGAGGTCTGGCTGTGTGACTCCACTCTGGGTACTGTCCTTCTCTGATCGCCACTGCTCTCGATTATACAATTTCAGAAGACTTCATAATGGTGTCCCCCACTTAGCAGGGCCGAGATGCTGTGAGACGACCCGATTCAGGCCATACCAGCTTCTCATCCACCAGTGCGTCCCAGTTGACCTTCGGGTCAGCCTCTTTCACTGCCAGGCTGTACATCTTCTTGTGTTTTCCCCGCAGGTTGGTCACACGCTCTTTCAGCTGCCGGATGCTGTATATGGGATAAGCTACCATGTTAGTGTCATCATGTGAGCCTCAACTTGGGCTTCAGGTCAGTGTCCTGGAGGACAGGGGACAGTGGCCGTGGGCAGCAGACTAACTCTGGATCCTGTTGTTCTTCCAATCACGTTCCCCGCCTTCCCTCTCTACTGGTTTCTGAAGAGCTATGGGGCAAGGTCACCGCTCACTGGAGCACAAGTCCAGCACAGGCACAGGCAGGGCTGCGTCACATAATGACAAGCACGGGGGACACAGAGCATGGAAAGTCCCCTGACCCATGGGTGCTGGATCACCATGTTGAGCTGCAGTGTGACCATAGCTCAGGAGACATGATGGCTGGCCACGGAGTCCTGAAGCAGTGGGACTGGCAACTCCCAAAGCGTCAGTCCCCGGCTACAGCCTGGCCATTAAGTATAACTTAAGGCCTCTGGTCTGCATCCTTGGTGTCCACCTGGCCTGTGTCACCCTATAGGAAAGAGGGGTCCTGAGGACCGGAGAGCTCCAGCCCTCCTGCCTAGACTGCAGCCTAGCATGCTCACTGGGGACCACACCCGGAAAGGACTTACTCCTCAGCAATCATGTCCCCTTGTGGGTGCTTCATGTGCTTGGCAATGGCTGAATCTGCCTCCAGCACGTACAGCAGTTTTTCTGAGTCAGACACGTTCTGCAGGGCCGCGTCCCGGTGCTCAGGGAGCTGCCCCTCTTGCATCCGGGCCAAGTCCTGAGAAGGAAAAGAAAGAGCAACAGTAAAGATGCAGAGTGATACCACAGGGCCTGAGAGGCAGGGCCAGCTGGGGGCTCCTCTGGCTTTGTCTGGACTGGCTCTCACCAAACAGCTAGGCACCGAGACACAGGGTAAACAGTCCTACTGGTGCCTAGGCATGCATGGCTCTGCCTGTCTGGGGTTCACAACCCAAGATGGGAGACTGCCTGCAAGGCAAGCTGACGGACACTTCACAAGCATCAGAGCGGGAACAAGGGGACCCACATTTGCTCCAGAGCTCAGGGAGGCACTTCTGAGGTGCTGACATAAGCTAGGATGAAGGACAGAAGAGAAGTGTGTTCTAGGCAGAGGGAACAGCCTGTGCAAAGGGCCCAAGGAAAGACAGAGCAAGCCACGATTGAGGGACCAATAAAAGAGTAGTGGAGGCAGGGATAGGAGGGAGACGAGAACAGAGTGAGGACTGTCCACATGACCTGTGGACCCAGAGCACAGAAGGACCACAAGGAAGGAGCCAATCACATGGCTCCTTTTATGCATAAGTTGAGGCTTCCAGGAGCCATGCAGCTGGCCATCAGCATTAGGGTGAGCTGGGATTGCTGGTGGTGTGACACTACCTGGGTAAGCTGGGCAATTGCTGGCTGGCTGTGGTGGTGATAGAAGGCAAAGTGAGTGGATAGATATAGATATTTATTATTCCTGTGTGTGTGTATGTGTGTGTGTGTGTGTGTGTGTGTGTGTGTGTGTGTGTGCATGCTTGCGTGAGGCCACTAGAGGGCGTCAGATCCCCTGGAGCTAGATTTAAAGGCAGTTGAAAACTGCCCATCATGGGTGCTGAGAATCAAGCCCTGGTCCTCTGAATGAGCAGCAAGTGCTATTAATCCTTGAGTCATCCCTCCAGCCCCAGGGCAGTGCTTCTAGACACAGTCTGTCGACTCCAGCAGCCACGAAGCCTGGCTGTGTTTTTCGCACCAAGCTACTGTCCAGGGATGAATCCCTAAGGGTCTCAGAGTTCATCAGGGAAGCAAGGATGTCAGTGAGTTAGGCTGAAGGCAGGATAAGCAACACTGGTGTATGCACAGCAGTAAGGCCTCCTGCCAGCCGGCTGGCTGACTTTGGGCTTCCATCTCTGCCTGCCCTCAGATGAAAGTTAAGGCTGGGAAGCAGTTCAGTATGTAGGTGCTTGCCTACCAGGTGCAAGGACCTGGATTCTGTCTGAGCAGCACAGACGCCAGAAGAGAGAAACTGGGCTGGGGGTGCCTCTCAGCAGCAGAAGTAACTCCATCAGGAAAAGAGACTAAAGAGAAACATACACAGTGACAGGGTGGGGCTGAGGTGGGGGTGGGGAACATAGTGACCATGGGCATGGGATTCCATTAAGGTGAAAAGCCGCCAACAGCTAGACTCAAGGCAGGAGGCAGAAAGGCAGCTGCTTGGCCTGGGGCTAGGGAAGGCCATGAGTAGAAGCAGCTGAGAGAGCCCACTGACACGGATCTGTGAGAGCATCACGGAGCTCTGCCGAGGCCCTAAAAATACCGGGTGGCACGCTGGACCACACACACCTTGGAGGTGTAAAGAGGGCATCATATTTAAAAGTGGGAGAAAAGGCTGTGGTGGTGAATGAAGGTGATCTCGGCCCTGGAGGGGCCGAGGGAGAAGAATCAAATTCAAGGTCAGCCGCCAGTATATAGTTATTTCAAAATACAAGGGATCAGGGGTTGGAGAGATGGCTCAGTGGTTAAGGCCACTGACTGCTCTTCCAGAGGACCTGGGTTCAGTTCCCAGTGCCCACACAACAACTCACAGGACCCTCCAATTCCTGTGGATCCAAAACCCTCTTCTGGCCTCCACGGGTGCGAGGTTTGCATGTGATACACCAACATAGATTCAGGCAAAACACCCAGACATACACAACAGAAACTAATAAATCTTTAAAAGTAAGGAACAAAACTCAGAAAGGTTCCTGATAGGATTGCTCAATGGGTAGTGCATCTGCTACCAGGCTGATGAACTGAGTTCAATCCCAGGACCTACATGGTAGACAGAGAGAACCAACTCTTACAACTTGTGATCTTCATACATGTGCCATGATGTGAGCACACACAACAAGCAAACAAACAAACAATTTTTAAAACAAACAAAGGGAGGAAGGACAAGAAAATAGAACCAGACCCAGTTATGTCATCAGTTCAAAGCCAGCCTGGGCTTCATGGGACTGTGAGAAAGAAGGAGGAGGAAGAGAACAGAGCCGAGGACATGGAGGTACAACCCAGTGGTGTGTGTGCCTAGCAGGTGAGAACTCAGGTTCCATCCTGAGGACTGGAAAAGTAAGAATGAAAACAGAAAGGCCGAAAGGAAAAAAGGTGGGGTGGGTAGAGAGATGGCTCAGTGTCAAGTGCGCAGAACTCAGCTCCCTGTGGATGAGGAGGGATCCAGGCTTCCCATCCATGGCTTCCTGGGCAGCTGGAGCTGGGCGGGAGCCTGGCTCTCCCAGTGGCCTGGAGCTGAGGCTGTGGAGTAGAAGGCCCGTGGGCCAGGCACCACTGGAGTCAGGCAACACAACATGATTCCTGGCTTGGGCAGAATATTATCTTCGCAGTCACTGGCTGACCCAAGGCCACCCTGGGCCCCACAGTGTCAAAGATTAATGTTTCAGAAGCAAAGTCTGTTAATCATTACTGAATCCTACTGGTGAATCTGGGGTGGGGACACATCTGGCTGAGATGAGGAGACCAGCTCAGGGGACCCTGGGTGGGTAACTAAGGGCTCTCAAGTCAGCCAAACTAATAGACAGTGAGAGGGGGGCTAGGGAAGGGTCACCTCTAGGGGGTGAGCACCAAAGGCTTTCTAGAAAATTCCTAACCAGGTATTCAATCCTGCCTAGGCGACTATCTACCAAAGCACAGATTCACAGGGGTGAATTCATAGATAGAGGCCACTTCTGGGGTCTTTCTGTGAATTACACCCTGATAAAATGGTCCTTCAGACCAGAGGAACTAATAGGGCTGACGTTTAACAGGCTCACTGATGGACAGGTAGAAGAGCGACGTGGTCCAGTGTGGACACTGGGCAGAGTTGGTGGAGTGGCTACAAAGGCACACTGCTCCATCCATCCTCCAGGCTTGCCTGCAGCTTCAGACATCTGCACACAGGACACGTCACTGGAAAGCTCCGTGCACAGGGATGTGCAGGACACGTAACATGGAGACAGAGTAGGGGAATGGCTGGGGAAGAGAGAGCAGGGGGCACTGCCTAAGGGTGAGGGGGGCTCCCTGGGACTGGGGTGACACCAACACTGTACTTGTGTCACTTTAAGCAGTTCAGCTTCTGTTACTCAAGTATCTCTCATCAATTTGAAACATGGAAAGTTCGGGAAGCCAGGCAGTGGTGGCGCATGCCTTTAATCCCAACACTTGGGAGGCAGAGGCAGGTGGATTTCTGAGTTCGAGGCCAGCCTGGTCTACAGAGTGAGTTCCAGGACAGCCAGGGCTACACAGAGAAACCCTGTCTTGAAAAACCAAAAAAAGAAAGTTCGGGAAAACAATTGGCGATATAATGATACCTTCTACAAACAAGAAAGAAAGGAAGAAATGAAGGGGGAAGGGAGAGAGAGAGAAGAAAGGATGAAGGGAGGAGATAATGTGGCCTATGTACTCTTCAAAAGGTGACTGCTGTGGTTTTTTTCAACTTTGTTCTATTGAATGAAGAAGCAGCTCAGAGCCAGGCGGTGGCGGCACATGCCTCAGAGGCTGGCGCGTGCCTCTGAGCATGGATTCTATGGAATTTCCTGTCCTAAAATGTTAGTAGTGAGCACACACTATTCTGGTTGTGAGGGAAACCAGACACATCCCAACAAGATGGTTTTCATTTAGGAAAGAAAACAAACAAACACCCTTGCTGGGTGCCAGGAGAGCGGAGAGCAGAAAAAAAAAAAAAATCCCAGAGGCATGTTGGGAGGGACAGGTACTCCGAGAGGCGAGGGATGCAGTCTGTGATGAGTGCTCAAGGAGCCTAGGTTGGAGGAAGGTGACCACATTCCCCAGTCCCTGCAGGGCCAGCCTGGGCCAGGACCTCCCTGGCTTCCTGATCCCAGTGATCCTACTTGCCGCCTACCACCCCATCCTATCCTCTGGGTACTCGGGGGCATCTGTAGACTGGCCCTGGGATTGCACACCTGGTCTCCCAGAGAAGGCTGTGGAGGCAGAAGCAGCCACACAGAGGCTGGAGACATCAGTGGGGCCTGATGCACCATGACTTCCCAAGCCTCAGTCCCACACTACTCAGGGCCGGCTCTTGGTCATCTGGTGACTAAGATGCCAGATGAAGCATAGCTCCTGGCTATACTTGAATTCTGGACAGACAACAAGCCACACTACAGTCTAGGTGTGGCAGGAAGAGTACCAGGGCCCACTGACACTCAGGGACACTGTGCTCTGAGATTCAAATGTAGCCTGGCTTTCCTGCTTACTTTCTTTGCCTAGTTTAGCAGTTCCACTTACAACCATTCCTGGGGCCAGCTGTCCCTGACTAGTCCCCAGTTCTTTTAGCACCTCATCCAGAAGGCCAGAAGAGGACTTGTCTAGCATGCCCAATGCCAATGCCCTGGGTTTCACCCCCGGCACTGGAATTCTAGGGGTAGGGGAGAGAGAGAGAATGGGAAAGTGATATGTATTCTCCAACATGTTGACAATTGGTGAAGTGTTGGAGGTGTGCTGGGAGCATGTCCCCAGTGTCTGAGTGTAACTTGCTAGGTTTCTTGGAACCTGCAACACCCTGACTAGGTGAGTGCTTCTACCCTCTGAAAGGGAGTCATACAGTGGAGAGAGAACTCAGTGAGTTCAAGTGCAGATCTTAGCCGAGGTTAGACCCCCTAAGAGTTCTCCTCCACAAGTGGAAGCTCCGCCCAGGGGAAGCTCCGCCCAGGGGAAGCTCCATCCAGGAGGAGATTTTCATCTTCCTCAAGGACAAAGGAACCTGCCACTGTTACTAGGTTACCATGTTCCCATTATCAGTTTTTCTCCCAGTGCTGGAACTCAGCATCCCTGGGCTAGGTGGATTCTTTTCCTCAGCCATAGCTAGGCTGAGTACTGCAGGTCTCTAGATGCCAAGAGCTGTGCTTGTAGCAACCACAAAGACTCTGGATGTGGGTGAGCCTGGGGACCGTGTTCCTGGGTGAAGACCAAGATGGAGGAAGCCCCAGTAGGGAGAGCCGATACTCACACTCTGCATCTTGGCCTCGGTGTCCACGATATTCCTTTCCACCTGGTCCGCATTCTTCTGCAGCTGCTCGATCAGATCTGAGAGTTCCTTGTTGGAGATGCTACGGATGGAAGGAGCAGAGAGATGGGACTCAGTGCAAGCCCAGCCTCCAACATCCCAGGCTGGCCCCTCCCCAGGCCCCAGACAGGACCTGCCAACCCAGCCAGACTTCCAGGAGCTAGCCTGTCCCCACAGGATGAAGCCACTAACACACAAAGAGTACACAGGGCAGGAGTATCAGCCTTTGCTTTGTGCATTGGATTGAAAGCTCCTATTCTGCCGTGCTGTCAAAACATGAGACTTTTATTCTCTCCCCTGTGGTTGGCCTCTCTGTGTTGGCTGGCGTCCCACCACTAACTCAAGCCATCCATGTTGGAACTGGGACAGATGAGGGGGACCCAGCACTTCCTGTGGCAGTTGGCGTGTTGAAGCATTTAACACTTAAAGTCTGTAAAAATCACTTTGAGTATTAATGACAGTCCTTTGGGTTCATACTGCAGGCACTGCCGATGCACATGGTCCAGTAAATAAGCAAAGACATTGAGCATGGACTCTCTGTGCTGCCCTGGCTGCCTCATGCAAAAAGACTGTCAGACAGACAGATAGTAGGACTGCCTTTATGCCAGCTCTGTCTCCTGCATGCCACAGATACCCCAAATAAACTACATGACAACCACAGCTGGTTGTCATGGCTCCTGAAGGCAGCTGGTATCAGAACTGTTTGAAACAGCTTTGCATTAGACTTTTTGATGTCACAAACCTCGGTGAACTCAAGATGACCCACAACTATTCCTACCCAAACCAAAGGAGAAACACTCTCCCTGATAGTCTATCAGGGCTGCTGTGATTGGTGCAAACATGAACCTTCATTTGCATGTAGGGTGTGCTGTGATTGGTGCAAACAAGAACTTTCATTTGCATGTAGGCATGTTATGATTGGTGCAGATGCCTCTTTTGCCTATACAAGCAAGGAAGTTGGCTGGAAGGTTCCTTCTGTGGTGCTTTCCCTGAGATTGTCAGTTTGGGTATCACTGCAAAATCGAGGAGCCCTGGGCCACAGCAGCTCTGATATCAGAAGAGATTAAGCTACAGAACAGTGGTCAACAATGACAAAAGAAACCAAGGCAGCTGTGATGTGAGGCCAAGAGACCTAAAGTGCTAGGCTGTCAGAGGCTGAGGAATCCTGGTTTTTAGACCTGCCTGAGAGGTAGAATATTTGGCGTCTTGAGAGTCCCAGTGGCCAGGCCTGCCTGAGTTGGAATGTGGCTGAGCCCGGCGGTACAGGCTTGTCATTCCATCTACTTGGGAGGCTGAGGTAGGAGGATCACACATTCAAAGCCTGACAGTGTTACACAGTAAGTTCAAGGCTGGCTTGGGCAACTTCGTGAGACCCTGCCTCAAAATAAAAGGCAAAAGAGGGCTGCAGATCAGGTCAGTGGTAGAGCACCTGCCCTAGCATTAACATGGCTCTAGGTTCTGTCCAGAATGGTGAAATCCAAAAGCGAAAAATAGCCACAACACTTGTAGGGCTAAAGGTCCTGGTACCAGAGGCTGGGGACTTGGGCTAGCTGCCCCTGCAGCTGCTCCTGAGATCACAGCCATCGTATATCAGTCACCCAGGGATAGCGCCTTGTTAATGCTAAAGCCCCACCCTTGTACAGATCCTCCCCCACCCACAATTTCAATAGAGCAGATGACCTGGCTGGCCGATAGCAGTGTAATAGGTGCAGGCCACTATGCAAAGTTCAGTATATGCTTAGAGACGTAATTCACACCGCATTAGTTCACCCATTGAAAACAGACACTGGGTGGGCTTCAGGATAGACTTTCACAGCCATCTCCACTGTCAAACTGAAGAATGTGTGTGCCGTCCCCAAAGCCCACGCCCATTAGCAACTGTTTCCGACCTCTCTCCTCTCCCCTCCTTGCAACCCCTGCTCTACCTGTGTGCATCTTATGCTTGACATTTTTTCAGCAGCCCTTCATGGCTGGCTTCTCCTAGTGTCTGGGAGACCCATCCCCATCACAGTCTTTGTGACAACTCTGCTCCTTCCCCAGCTGAAGAATATTCCATTGTATAAATGAGTTTCGAAAATGTGAATGAGTTTGGAGTCTTGGCCAGAAAGTCCAGTAAAGAGAGGCTACAAAGAAAGGTAGGTCCTGGGTGCATCCTTTGGGTTAGATGGGGTTAGAGGGCAGGGGGTGGGGGGACTAGATCCTCAAAGTGGTCCCCCTAGTACAGGAGAGACTGAGGATCCTGTGCACTGCCACAAACCCCGGAGTCCAGGTCGTCAGAGCCTAGGACACTGTGAACTATCACTGTGTGTTTCTCAGGTTCTCCTGGGGACCTGGATACCCACCAGTGACTGGGGACCAGCATGGCAGGTACTAATGAGGTGAGCAAAGCTGGGAGCAGACATGATAGTAGCAAAGTCAATTACAAGTGTGCCTGCCCACCTCCTCACCTTACCCAAGGGCCTGCCCTGTGTCAAGCCAGGGCAGTGGGCTGATGGTTCACAGTGAACAATATCCAGGTTACCTCTTCTAGAGAATCAGCTTCGGAAGCAGCACTTTCCCAAAGAGAGGTCCAGGAGCCCTCGTTCTGTAAGTCATTCACGGACTGACCTCTGTCAGTTTAGGCAGGAAGGAATCCCCCTCCCCCAGATGAAGTCACAAGATTATACATGGCTCTAAGAAGCTCTGTCCCTGTCGGAGAGATGAGCCAAGAGGGATCAGAATGGGGGAATTCATGCAGAAGCTGGGTCAGGAGGGATGAGCTGAGCTCCCAGAGAGGCCCGGTCAGGGGCCACCCAGCTTTCCTGCTCCTCAGCCTGGCAGTCTAGGAGAATGAGGCCCCCTGCTCTCTGCCCTCCTGCCTCCTGTCAGCCACATCTGAAGATGGAGAGGCTCGCCCTAACATCCTCCTGCTTGCACAAGCCACTGTTAGGCGCCTTCCAGCCTCGCCTTGGGGAATGTGTCCATGTGCTCAGTCAGCCTGTCACGCGGTCCCTTGCGGGACTCCATCACTATCCCAGCAGAGTTTAGCTTACAGGATGCAGCTCAGAACTTGGAACAACCAAGAGGGACCAGCTGGAGCTTGGATAGTCACAGGCAGGAATTATTCCTTCATCCCCGGGAGCCTCAGTTTCTCTACCTGTTGAAAGAGACTGAGCACAAAGGCATCCTGCTTGTCTGGGATTGGTTGAGTCACTGGCCAGACATCAACACCAGCTCTATACCAGCCTCACACCAAGACGTAGGGAGGCTTGTGTGAAAAGTTGTGAGTGAGATAAACAAAGTTCAGAGATATCAGAACACTCCCCTGGAGTCACACAGCCTATGAACAGAGAACAGCAGTTCCCTCCCGCCCCCCAGCACCGACTGCTACCCAGATGGATGCTGTGAAAGCCACATGACCCAACACAGGGCAACAACATGCATCATGATAACAACAGGCGCCAACACTGACTTTCTGCATGCCAGGTTCCTACTCCCTTCTGACCTTATCTTCTTAGAATCCTGCAATTAGCATGATGGGGAACCATGTTATTATCCCAACTTTATAGATGTGGAAAATGAGGAACAGAGAGGTTAGGTAACTTTCCTCAAGTCATACAGTAATTACCTGACAGAGCCAGGATTCCAATTGAGACAGTCCCCAGAGTCCACACCCTTGACATCTCTATTTGACAGTCTTGTAGCCCTTGTCACACACAGCACATAGTTAATAGATTGGTTTAAGATGTCATGTGCTCAAAACTGCCACACCTTTATCCATTTCAAACTGGTAGTAATAATAATAAAGAATAAGGAAAACCTGCATCAGTTGCTACAAGGACATGGAGAAATCCCCCTGCCTCGTAAGCTGCTGGTGAGAATATGAAATGGTTCAGAGATGTGGAAAAGAGTGAACACATAAATAAACCAGGTGTGGCCACCATGGGGCAATCCCAGCCCTTGGAAGACAGGGCTGCAGCGTTAGGAGTTTAAGGCTACGTAATTTGAGGCCAGTCTGGGCTATCTGAGGCCCTGTCTTCAAAGGGGCAGGGAGCTAGGCTAGAGAGATGGTTCAGTAAGGATAATGAGTTCAGATCTCAGTCCCCATGTAAAAGCTGGAGTGGTACCACACACATATGTAACCCTAGCACTGAGGAAGGTGCCGGCCTAGCCGAGAGAGAGAGAGAGAGAGAGAGAGAGAGAGAGAGAGAGAGAGAGAGAGAGGCAGACAGAGACAGACAGAGAGACAGAGAGAGACAGACAGAGAGAGACAGGGAGACAGAGACAGAGAGGAGACTTCAGGTTCATTAAGAGATCCTGTCTCAATGAAACAAGGCAGAGAGTGATAGAGGACTCAAGGTGGACTCCTGTGACTACTTACACCCCCCCCCCCAAACCCCCCTCCCACACCACAGAATAAAGTCAAGTGTGGTAGCTCACACCAGTGATCCCAACACTCAGGAGGTGGATCAGGAGCTCAAGGACATCCTGCAACATGTAGCAAATTGGAGACCAGCCCTAGCTACATGAGATCTCGTGACACACACACACACACACACACACACACACACACACACACACACACACAAACAAGATATGATGGCCCATGCTTTTAATCCCAGCACTTAGAAGGTAGAGGCTGGTAGATTTCTGTGAGTTCAAGGCAAGCCTGGTCTACATAATGAGTTCCAGGACAGCCAGGGCTACCCGGTGAGGTCTCATCTCAAACAAATAAGTAAATAAAGCAACAGCTGAATGTAGACTTGCCATTCAGCCCATTGAGTCCTTACTCCTGGTTTTAAACCCGAGAGAGAGTTAATGGCTTCTGTCTGCCCAACATTATTCATAACATATGAGAATTTGAAACAACTCAGATGTCTACTGAACAATGAGCAGATAGGTAAGATGTGACCCATCTGTATGGCTCAAATAAAATACAAAGGAAGCTCTGACACATGCTTCAGTAAGGATGAACCTTGCTGACAGGACGCCCAGGGAAAGATGCCAGATACAAAGGATCAGAGAGTGAGTGGATACATTGTACAATATCAGAGCGGAAGAATTCCCAGGGGCAAAAAACAAATTAGATGAGGCTGGGGACTGGCCCAGGAGAGGGTTCAGGAGCGCTAAGGGTGGTGTGTGCTGGGTGGGGGGCACTAGGGACTGGGGGTGATGAAATGTCCTAGAATTACTTGTGCCCTTGACTGTACACAAACACACTAAACCTCGGGAATTGTATCCACTGAGTGAGTTGCAGACTCAGTTCATTTTGTCTCAAGAAAGCTCTTTCTAAAGAGATTGGCTGTATGGGCACAGCAGTGCACATCTGTTCCCAGAGGCTGAGGCACGGGGATTATTGTAAGTTCAAGGCCAGCCTGGATCAGAGTTCCCTGGCTACGTAGGGAATTCTAGTGTGAGACTGTCTCAGAAAAAAAAAAAAAATCAACAACAGATAAATAACAAGAATCGTTAGAGTGAGTCTGGGGTGTGGCTCCCTAATCGGCAGCTGTGGGACTCTGGCTTGCTGCCCGGAACAAAAACACTGCCAGCCAAACAGCCAGGGGGATTGCCCTTCATGCCAGGACCAGCCGGCTAGAACAGTCCGTAGACACCTTTAGAGAACCACACATTGATCAAAGCAGTACACCCCAGCCCTGAAGGTTTGCATGGCATCTTTGGCTATCTCGAGCTTCAGTGAATTGGCGTTTACCTGAAACCTGGTCTAACCAGGTAGAGGGAAGCAGTTCCTGGTTGGCCTAGCAAAGGGTTTGCTGTGATTGGTGCAAACACCACTTTCATTTGCATGCGAGAGGCTATGATTGGTGCAAACACTCCCCGTCTGGCCACACTTGCAGGCTCTTTTAGGCATTCTTGGGAGATCCCCTCCTGTGCTACTAGTGCTGGGGGTGGGGGTGGGGACATCCTGACGCTAAGGCCCTGAGGGGCTGAGAGATGAGGACAGGCTGCGAATCAGAAGCCAGAAGCTGAAGGAGCCATCTGTGGCCCTGCCAACCCTAAGAAGCCAAACCACTACCAGGTCAGTGGCCAGCAGTGGCAGCAGCTAGGACGGCAGAAGATGGCTATAGTGTGCTGAGCTATGACCTCTCAGCATGCTACAGTTGGTGCTATGGCTGGCTTCTCAGATTCTGGGATTATATGGTTTGTTCTCAGGGTCAGGAAACCCCAACTACTTTGAAGATGCCAAAGAATGCCTCCAGAGGCTGACTGTCACTAGCCCAGTGCTGAGCAGGCCCCTTGTATATATGACACTGCTCAGGAATCCTGATGCCCTCTAAAATAAGTGGCATTACTTATTTTGTTTTTGAAATGTATTTATTTATTTCATGTGTCTGAGTGTTTTGCCTGCAAGTTGTCTGTGCACCACAGAAGTACAGTGCCCACGGAGGCCAGAAGAGGGTGTCGGATCCTCTGGAACTGGAGTTAGAGACTGTTGTGAGCCTCTGTGGTGTTCTAGGAATCCAACTCAGGTCGTCCGGGAGGACAGTCAGTGCTTCCAACTGCAGAGTCATCTCTCCCGCCCACCATTATTTACTCTGCTTTACAGGAAAGCGATGAGATTTGAGTCTGGAACAGTCTGTGCTTTTGCTCTTTGGGCTTGGGGTCTGAGTAAGAGAGAGATGACCATGTGTGTTCTGTGAGAGCTACAGTGTTCCGTGCCAGCAGCACAGGAATGTGGGGTGGAGCAGAATGCCCAGGGAGGGGCCTGGGCACGGGCCTGGCAGGTTGGGCTTTTATCTCACCCATGAACCACACTGGGCATCCACTCTAGGTGGCCCTGATGGAGGCTGACATGCAGCCCTTCCCACCACTCTCATCCCAGTCCTGTCCTGCCCACAGTTGGCAACCACCTGCTTGGCCCAGAGAAGCCAAAGCACTCCCAGCCACCCACCCCAGAACAGTGCAGGGTAGTAAATGCCCCACTGGAAGGACATGCCCAGCCTTCACTCCCGTGCCCAGAAGTTAGGAGTGTGAGCAGTCAGGGCAGGTAGACATTGTCATGTGAAGGTGTCTCAGATGCCATTAACCCCATCTGCCTGTTTCCTGAGTCACTTCAGAAGTAAAGGCACCACCCAGGGTCACATGGGGGGCAGCTGTGGAGGAAGGAGAAAGCTCTGTTTCTGGAACCGGATAGGGCTCAGGGCCTAGCGGCACCAACGATTGTACTGAGGGTGGAAGCTGAGGCTTTAAGCGTCCTAGGCAAGTATTGTGCCCTGTGCTACAGCCCCAGCCTTCTTCTTAGTTACTTAGAGACAGAGTCAAAGTTGACAGGCTAGCCTTGACTCACTCTGCACTCAAGCTAGCCCCGACTCACTCTGCACTCAGGCAAGGCTTGAACTATTAATCCCCCTGCCTCAGTTTCCCCACTCTGGTAACAGACCCGTACCGCTACGCCCAGTTAGTTGTTCAACGAATAGCTCTCAGTTCCGTCATCCCTTTAATGGGATTAACAGGTCCTGCTGCTTAGTTAAAGGTTGCATCTGACATCTGAACTGAGATTCATTGATGGGGCTCAAGGATTGAGTGGGGGTTCAGAGCGGCATCTAACAACCGATTTGTGGTCGTTTATGCTCTTCAATGGGGCACTACTGCCTGCCTGACCACACAGAGGGCACTCAGCATGCTCCTGGTGGCTTGTGGGCGTTTCGGTACCTCAGTAGGGCTCAGCAGTAATAATACTCCTGGGGTCACTGGTTCTCTGCCCTGTCCCTCCCCTCTAAAGTTGCCATTAAAAATGGAATCGAGGCTGACACTGGTCCCCATAGAAGCCACACACAGGCCCATGTGGAAAATTCCTCGACAGCAGACAGAAGGGCGTGGAGGACCCTGGGAATTTAGTGCCACCAGGGACCTGGGGAGACAGTAACATCAAAGAAGGGGGAGAAGACAGGGCAAAGCTGCATTGCACTTAAGGGGACATGGGTCCTTCTACACTTCCCGCAAACTGAGAGGGGCTGAGTGAGGCCCATCAGGCACCCACCTGTGGTGGTCAGGAGGTGGGTCATCCTGAGAGAAGCCATCTCACAGTCTTGGCTCAGACTCCATAGTATATAAAGGAACAGGATCTGGATGGGCTCCAGGACTTCGAAGGATCCAGAAATGGCCCTTTCAGCCCAGGTCTGACTGTGGGTTGGCACTGCCTGCCAAGAGGGTCTTGCAAGCTCAGTGGGGTCCTCTTATGTCCCCTTGCTTCTCCTAGGAAGGGGAAAGTGAGGGCAGGCTGACTGGAAGGATGCTGGGTGCCTCCTTTGAGCCTGTGCTGGCTAGTTAAGTCATCTGAGAGGAGGACGCCTCAGTTAAAAAGATGCCTCCATGAGATCAGGCTGTAGTGATTGATGGGGGGTGGGGGGTGGGGGGGTGGGGGGTGGGGGGTGGGAGGGAGCCCATTGTGGGTGGAGCCATCCCTGGGCAGATGCTCCTGGGTCCTATAAGAAAGCAGGCTGAGCCGGGCAGTGGTGGCACATGCCTTTAATCCCAGCACTTGGGAGGCAGAGGCAGGTGGATTTCTGAGTTTGAGGCCAGCCTGGTCTACAGAGTGAGTTCCAGGACAGCCAGAGCTACACAGAGGAAACCCTGTCTCGAAAAACCAAAAAAAAAGAAAGCAGGCTGAGCAAGCCAGTAAGCAGAGAGACCCTTCCTGGCTTCTGCAGTAGCTCCTGCCTCCAGATTCCTGCCCCTTATGAGTTCCTGTCCCGATTTCCTTCATGAAGGAGTATGATGTGGAAGGGTAAGCCAAAGGAGCCCTTTCCTCCCCAAGTTGCTCTGGTCATGGTTTTTTCACCACAGCAATAGTAACCGTAAGACAGAGCTCCAGGGCTGTGTCTGAGAACATGAGGACCTGACAAGAGCTTCCTGGGGTCAGGAGCAGGAACAGGGATCTCTTTGTGCGCCTAGGATGTATCTGGAGCAGAGCAGCCTAGGGGAGAGGGCAGGGAGCCACCAACTGTTACAAGTTCCGTAGCCTCAGCCCTGCCTGCTTTATGCTGGGGACTTGGAGGCTCTGACACTGCTTGCAGAGTGGGAAACTGGATTTGGAGCCCAGTGCTGTGTGATTTCATGGCATGGCCAGGACAGCCCATAATTTTGTCAGTACAAGCAAAAGAGGTGGGAACAGGAACACCCGCTGGGTAGACCCATCCGCAAACACTCTGCCTGGGTAAGGAAGAACATAGGTGTCTTGAGAACCCTGTCCTGCTGAGCGCCTGAACAGCTGTAATGCTATGCAGGGGCCACTGGTCCCTTTTCAGAAGCTGGGGGTGGGGATGGGGGTGGGGGTGGGGGTGGGGGAAGGAGGCAGCAGAGCTGTTCATTAGACACATGGGCTGGTCAGACGCCTGGGTTCCTCCCCTCTAACTGCATTGCCAGCGACGTGGCTTCTTTGAGTCTTAGTTGAACTGTCTGTAGTGTGGTGACAGTGGTGACAGTTAGGATAAAGCACCTGCCCCACCAGGGACCCCTCACACTCTTTCACATGAAGTCTCCTGGGGCTGACATGGAAGCCACATGGCCTGGACAGCGGGAGTGGGGATAGGGGTGGGGAATGAGGGTGGGGGGAGGACTCCAGGAGGTACTGGGGCCTCTGTGTAGCACTGGGATGAAGCCGCTGAACATCTGTCTGTCTCACTCAGGGTCTGGTACCTATGGATTCTTAATAAAGTCAGTTCTTTGCTCCCTGGACCTTCCTCCACCCCTAACACACATGCACGTGCCAACATGCTTCCATGTCCTTGACAACCTGACTCCCACATGATCCAGCCTTGCCAAGCCGAGCCCAGGTCGGAGTGTAGGAGCAGTAGAGACTTGCTTGTCCAGGCTGGGAGAATAGCCTTTTCTGAAGAGCAGACACTTTGAGAGTCAACTGCTGCCCAGTAGCCCTGGAGAGTCCTTCTCTCCACTCGAGATTTCCCTGGTTGCCCAACATGTCACCCTGCCTCTCCTGTGTGGAGGTGAGACCTGGGGCAGGAGTGGGGTGGGATGGGGGTAGGGTCAGCACTCCATTCTTGCCACAGCCACCTGACTCCCTAGGGAGTCTCCATGCACCAGTCCTTGGTCCTGCCTCAGTTTCTCTCTTTTGGGGTTAATTTGGTCTTGGTGAGTGTGGGGGTGTGCAGGTGGGGAAACCAGAAGAGGAATGGCTGGAATGGGGGGGGGGGCAGACTCCTTCAGGGAACTTCTGCTATGTAGCTCCCACAGCCTCACCACTCTCGGTCTCATCTGCCTCTGGAAGCAGGAGTGGGCTCAGTGGCTCCGAGGGGCATCAGGTCTGATAGATGCTGACTTGGGTGTGGTAGAGCCTCCAACCTGGTCTCCTCTAAACAGTGACTCGGAACGTGCCTGGTCTGTCAGGAGTTAGGGAGCGCCCACTGGGTGCCCACAGTTTGATCAGCCTTTCATGTGTCATTTATTAGAACCAAAGGGACCAGGAAAGGTGGCACAATAGAGTTCCTGGGGCTGAGCTCCTTTTCTTTCCCTTTCACTACATTTTATTTATTTTATAGATATGGGCATGCACGTCTGGAGGTTGGAGGACAGTCTGAGGTAATTGGTTCTCCTTCCAACATGTAGGCCCTAAGGAACAAGCTTAGGTCATCAAACTTGGTGGCAAGTCCTTTTACTCACTGAACCATATACTGAGCCCCAACTTGTGCACATTGCATTTTAGTACGTGCGTGCGTGCGTGCGTGCGTGTGTGTGTGTGTGTGTGTGTGCGCGTGCGTGTGTGTGTGTGTGTGTGTGTGTGTGTGTGTGTGTGTGTGTTGGTGGGGAAGAGTGTATGTGTGTATGAGCATACCCATACGTCCAGGGTTGTCTCAGTTGTCGTTTCTCAGCTGCCTTCCCCCTGTTACTTGAAACAAGGTCATTCATAGCCTGGGACTTGACTGTGTAATCCAGGCTAGCTGGCCAGCATGCTTCAGGAGTCCATTGTCTCTACTTCATACTCTCCATCCTCAGAACTACAGACTTACACAAGATACCTGTGCTTCAGGGATTGGACTCCGGTCCTCACACTTGAGAGAGAAATGATTTACTGACAGAGCCACCTCCTCAACCCTCTTTCGAGTTAGACTTTATTGGGAAGGGGCTGGGTTGTTTGCTTGTTTGTTTGTTTGAGACAGGGTTTCATTATGTAGCTCAGCTTGGCCTTGAGCTGATGATCCCCCTGCCTCAGCCTCTCTATTGCTGAAATTTGGGGCTCCATCAGCAGGCGTTGAACTGAGCAGATACTTCATAGGGCATCAGCAACTTCTGCATCTCTTTTTCAGATGAAGTTATCTGAGGCACAGCAGACTTAAGGAACCTGTCCAAGGTCACACAGTTGAGAAACTATAGTATCGGGATTTGAATCTAAGCAGCCAGGCTCCAAAGCAACTTCCCCAGTCCAAGGGGGACATCAATACTAACCCTAACCCACCCCACCCCAGACAAAGTGACAAAAGACACTCGGGACAGAAGGGTGAGGCAGTCACTACCATGAGTGTCAGGTAATTGACATCTCGTTGACACCCTGGTCAGTACATTAATCCCGGGTAACAGGCAAGGTGACAATCAGTGATGGTAAACCAGGGTGAGTCATTCTTTTAGATGTGACCACAAGGGACTCCGCACCTGTCCCTTTGAACAGGACTTTCAAGTGCAAGGAACCAGCATCACAGGAACCTGGGCCACACACCCCACCCAGTGATGACACAGGCTCCCTCTCTGATCCTCAGGCCGCCTGACAAGATGGATGTTATTGGCTCACACTGGAGTGGAGTGTTGCACTTCAGAGCAGGCTGGGGTGGTGGGGGCCTCACAGACTCTCTCACAGACATCTGCATGTCTTTGTGGTAGAATTGTGGGGGTTTTGTTTTGGTTTTTGTTTTGTTTTGTTTTTTGTTTTTGCTTTTTAATGCAGTTATTGTTATTAGGAACCATTCTGAGAAAGAATCCTCCTGTGCACCTAGATCGGGTCAGTAAATGTCTACACTAATAACTAGAGCAACCCAGCAGGCACTCCTTAGACATTCGATAACAGCTCAATACATTTCACTTCTACCCTCCAACTCCTTGCCATCTCCCTTCCCCTGTCACAGACCCTGGGGACAGGACTTTGACCATAAGCCTCTGGAGATATGAGCTGTAGACAGACCATAAAATGCCTGGTCCAATTAATGCTATATCCTGATCCCCAAGCTTATGCAAGCCCTGGAATTAAGGGTTACAGAAGGGTCCACCCTAAATCTTTATTGTCCTAAACTTTATAGGTTATTAGGGAGGGTTAGGAAAACACACCAATGATTATAATTAGGAAGATTACCTAGGCCAGGGTATTTTCAGCCTCATTAGGCCTATTCAGGCCTCCTAATCCAACTTTGTTTGTTTGTTTGTTTGTTTGTTTGTTTGTTTGGAGAAACAGAGTCATACTATTGTAGACCAGGCTGATCTTGAATTTTCAAACCTCTGCTTTCAGCCTCTTGAGTGCTAGGATTACGGGTGTGGAAAAAAGCGATTAAAGAACAAAGAAATGAAAAATGGAAGCACTGTAAATGGCAAAGCAGCAGTGGGTCCAAGCACATTGGTCACTACAATAAACATAACTGAGTTAAACTCTCCAATTAAGGGACTGGGGAATCTAGTTCAAGTTGGTGGAGTGCTTGACTAGCATGCATAAAACCTGGTGGCTTCAGTTCTCAGCATCTCATAACTCGGGCATGATGTCTCAAAGTTGTAATATCAGAATTTGGGACATGGAAGAAGGAGGATCAGGAGTACAAAGTAATCTTTACCTATATCAAAAGTTCAAGGCCATTCTTGGCTATGTGACACTCTATCTGTCCAAAGATAGATATCCCTCTCTGGAACTCACAGAAATCCACTTGTGTCTGCCTTTCAAGTATTGGGATTAAAGGTGTGCACCACAAACCTGGCTTGTATGACATTTTAAGATATACCTACAACTATGTGATACAGGAAAGATGAGCTTGAAAGAACAGAAGGTGACAATCCAGTAAAGTGTCACTGAAAGGGGAACTATAATCTATACACCCCTAAAAACAGGACAAAGCATGACATCAATATCACTACCGTGGTTATTCCTGATTGCACAGCCCAGGAACAGAGGCAATTGCTTCTAAAGGTTCTGATTTAATTAATCTGAGATAACATGTATCTTGGTAGACCTCCTCAGGGTATTCTGAAATACAGGCAGGGCAAAGAACAAGGAACTGAGACACAGCAACTGTTAAAGCTGAGCAACAGGAATGAGAAAAACTGCCAAGTCTCCACCAGAAGGAAATGTTAAAGAAAGTCACATACAGGTGGTTTTCAATAAATACCAGATTGATTAGCTAATTGACCGATACTTTCCCTACTAGAAACTTCTGTGGTAATTAGACAGTCAATTCCCCCACACCCAGTTATTAATCCTGAGGAAGTCAACCCTACACTGTGTGGGTTGTCAGGGCAGTAATTCCTGCTCTATTTTTAAGGCTTGAACTGTCTCTGCCCAGAGAAGGCCACCCACCTCCTGGCTTCCAGGCCTCCAGTTCTCATTACAGACACACAAAGGTCAAGTCATGAATCTAGTCTTGAAGGTTCCTCTGGTATTTACAGGGCCCAAGCTAACTATGGTGCCTCTGGCCACTAGTATGTCATTCTGAGTTAGAGTTAAGTCATCATGGCCCAGTTGAGTTAGCAGAATAGTGCCAAAAAAGAAATGGTCACCCCTGTGTCTTCCACCAGGACTGAGTGGGTGGCCTTTCATGGTCATACTCACTACAGATTCTCTTTAAAAAGGAAATAAAAGGTCATTTATATCAATCATTTTTCAGCCCCCCTCTCAGGAGTATATAATTTTATTTAGTTTGACATTTTATTACTTTTATGTGTGTGAGTGTGTTTGCCTGCTTGTACATCTACACACTACAAGTGAACTTGGTGCTTAAGGAGGTCAGAAAAGAGCTGGAGAGATGGCTCAGTGGTTAAGAGCACTGATTGCTCTTTCAGAGGTCCTGAGTTCAATTCTCAGCAACCATATGGTGGCTCACAACCATCTGTAATGGGATCTGATACCTTCTTCTGGTGTATCTGAAGACAGCTACAGTGTGCTCATATAAATAAAATACATCTTTTTTTTTTTTTTTTTTTTTTTTTTTGGTTTTTCAAGACAGGGTTTCTCTGTGGAGCCCTGGCTGTCCTGGAACTCACTCTGTAGACCAGGCTGGCCTCGAACTCAGAAATCCGCCTGCCTCTGCCTCCCAAGTGCTGGGGTTAATAAAATACATCTTTTTTTTTTAAAAAAAAAAAAAAAAAAAAAAAAAGGAGGTCAGAAGAGGAACTCCCTGGAACTGGAGTTGAATAAGATTGTGAACCATCATGTGGTACTAAGAACTGAACCCAGGTCTTCTGTAATAGCAGCAGGTGTTCTTAAGTGCTGAGGCATCTCTCTAGTCCAATATATATATATATATTTTTTCTTATTATTTTGTTTTGTTTTGTTTTTCGAGACAGGATTTCTCTGTGTAGCCCTGGCTCTCCTGGAACTCACTCTGTAGACCAGGCTGGCCTCGAACTCAGAAATCCACCTGCCTCTGCCTCCCAAGTGCTGGGATTAAAGGCATGCACCACCACTGCCAGGCCCACCATTTATATTTTTAATACATCTGTTTGTCTACATCCAAATGTTAGCAAAAATTTTGCTTTTTTGTCTTTTTCGTTTTGGTTGTTGTTAGTTGCTCCTGTTTTGAGATAAGGTCTTATCATGTGGCCTAAATTGGCCCTGAGCTCACAATCTGTGCTGGGATTGCAGGCCAGCATCACCACACCTGGCTGCTGTTTGTGCATTTTTAAACCTACTAACATTCTCTCTCACCTTTCATCCACTTGCTTTGCCTACTCAGCAAATTGTATCCCTGTGAGGATACAATGTGTCTCTTAAAATCCCGTCTGAAATTATTTTTATCAGCCCATCTGACAGCCCTTGGGCTTTGCTTAGATAGCCCATCTCCCCTTCCTTCTTATATTTCAGGACCTAGTGCCCTTCATTGTTACCCTGGCGTTTACTTTGCCCCTTCTGTAGTGCAGGTCAGAGACAGGATGGGGGTGGGGCACACTGCTCAGGCTTCCGGCATTTCCTTTTCCAGAGAGCACTCTACCCTCTTCTGCTCACCTCCATTCCTTAGCCTCTGATCCGATAGCTGCTCCTGTTCTTTCATTCATGGTCCAGTGGGCTACCGCACAAACCCAAAGGACAGCAAGATAAGACTGACTTATTTGAGACAATGTGGATGGGTGTGTCCCAGTACAGAGGCTTGCAAGGGCTCCCCTGGGATCCCAAGTAAATCAGGGAGGAGAGAAGGGGTACTTCAGGCAGGAGGCATGGCCTGACCAAAAGCCTTGTGACTGCTAGGAGCAGCATGGAGACAGGATAGGAGCTCACCCTGTGCAGGGTGCTGTTTGCCAGTGTCCCAGAAAAGTTAAACCATCAGGAATGTCGTCATCACATGCCGCAGTGGCCATGCCTGCAGCAGGGAGACAGATCATCTATTGGGTTAAAACAGGAATGGCCAAGGGCCAGCTGCAGTCATCCAGGCCCCAAGAGCCCCTTTGGGCTGTGAGTTCTGGAAGCAGCAATGGGGACCCATTTAAGGGAGGACAGGGCAACGGGAGGCCTCTCAGACTTAGAAGGCTGTGACTAAAAAATGCAGAAAGAACAAAGCCCTGAGGCCAGTTCCCTCTTCTGCTCCCTAGACAGGCTGAGGCAGGCAGGAGGGCACAGACGGTGCCAGGGAGGTCCCACACTGCCTACATGGGTTGCTGTACCCTAGGAGTGCCTGGTTCCCATCCCCCCAGCATTGGGAGGTAACTAGCACTGATAAGGTGTTAGCTGAGCCACGAGGTCCTTGACAGTGGCTGTTTCTTTAGCAGTGCTTCCCGTAGGCTGAGCCCAACTCTGTCCTAGATCTCCATCTGCCAAAATGTTTTGCACAGTGAGATGGCCAGACTAGGATGTCGTGGCTCCTAAAGGCAATCTCAACGCATGGGAAGCTTAGGCAGGGGAACTCAGGTGTTCAAAGCTAATCTGGGCTATGTAGTTAATTGGGGGTCAGCCTGGGTTACAGAATGAGTTGAAGCCAGCATGGGACATATGGTAAGTTCAAGGATACCTTAGGTTATATAGTAAGTTGAGACCCTGCCAAAATACACCTCCCCCACAACCCTACAAATAGATTAAGTAATTAATTTAAAAATGAGACAGGGGCAGTGGCAGAGTCTAAAGCCCTGGAGTCAACATTCGACCACCTGGCTGGAGACTCTCTGGACTGGGCTGTCACCACCTCAGGCATGGGGAAAGGGATTCTTCTTCTAGAACCCCTGGGCCTCAGTAGAGGCCTCTTGTGAGCCCAGGGTACTCATTTACACTCAGCCTCAGTGTTCACCTCTGGGAAGTGGGACCCAGCGGGTGTGGTGGGTCAGAATGACACCTTACCATATTCAAAGCCTTTCTTTGGTGGGTGCAGGGATGTAGCAGGCAGTTTACTGTGCCCAAGACACCCAGGTTCTTGGAGGGTGGCATGTTTTGCTGACAGGCCCTCTCTTCAACCATTCTCCTTCCAGCTGTCATGCATCAATGGGTACGTACATAGTCTACTCGAGTCTGCTGCCTGGCAGGCTTCTAGACTGAGGACCATGTCCCTCTTAGCAGTGTGTGATGGCCGCCTCCTCTGAGACTGACCCAGAGCTGGGCCCATCACACAGTCACTTTGCTGATCCATCCAGCAGATGGTCTGAGTGGAGGTTGTAACACTGCTGCTGTAACTCAGATGATGAAACTGAGGTTCAGAGATACGAAATGATCTCCTCAAGGTCACACAGCTCAGGAGAGGCACATGGGGCTTGAACTCATGGCTAGTGGACATCAAACACTGCTCTTAGATACCAAGATGGTCAGGGGACCCCAAGATGTTCTTCTTGCTAGTCCCCTCTTACACACAGGCTCCTCCTACTGGGACAGGGTCATTCATGATGGTTACTCTTTTTTTTTTTTTTTTTTTTGGTTTTTTCGAGACAGGGTTTCTCTGTGTAGCCCTGGCTGTCCTGAAACTCACTCTGTAGACCAGGCTGGCCTCGAACTCAGAAATCCACCTGCCTCTGCCTCCCAAGTGCTGGGATTAAAGGCGTGCATCACCATGGCCGACTGTGATGGTTACTCTTGATTGTAAACTTGATAAGACCTATCATCCTTCTGGAGATACACTTTTGGGCATATCTGGCAAGGAGTTTCTAGATTGGGTTAGCTGAGGTGGGAAGACCCACCCTAAATATAGTCAGCACTATCCCATGGACTGGGGTCCCTGACTGATTCAAAGGAGAAAGGGAGCTGAGCACCTGCATCCACCCATCTCGAACACTGAGGGTGCAGGGTGTCCACCTGCCTCACGCTCCAACGTGAGGCCATTGTCTCCCTACAGACAGAGGGAATCTTGGAACTGTGAGGTTAATCCTTCCTCCCTTAAGTAGCGTCTGTCAGGCATTTTGCCACACAGTGAGTAACTAAGACAACCTTCTTGCAAGAAGACTGGATGGAACTGGGAGAGGGTGTGATGGTCAGGCTGTGGTGGGGGCCAGGGGGTGGGGCACGACTGGAGGTGGGCATGGGAGATCAGTTCTAGTTAACTTTTTAGGCAGGATCTTTCTGTGATGTAGATCTGGCTGGTCTGGAACTCATGGAGATTGCTCATCGAGATCAAGTGTTTGTCTTTGGATTCAGTCTGACCCCAAAGCCAGGACTTAAGTGCTTCACTCAGACACCTTCCCAGGAAGACTTCCCTGATGCACTCTGACCTGACAGCCTCACGTACACCATTCCAGAATACAGAGTGGGTGAGCTGGAGACCCGTTCTGACCCATCAGTCACATGGTCATACCTGTGTTTAAGCTTAACCTCATCTTATCTCCCCTGCCTGACGCCAGCAACTGAGAGTTGGGAGTTGTCAAGATCTCCTCCCTCAGCTTTGCTCTGCCCACGGGAATATCATGGCTTGTTCCTGGGAGTATAGTAGGTGCATCCTCTGCATTCATATGTCTGTGTCCACACAGGGTCTCATGCAGCTTAGGCTGTGTAAACAGGAACTTCTGACCCTCCTAACTCCACATCCCAAGTGCTGGGATGACAGGCATATGCCACCATGCCTGATTTTACATAGTTATGGGAATCAAACCTAAGGCTTCATGGATGACAGACAAGTACTCTACCAACTTATATCTACACCCCAGCCACACACCCCTGCATTTGTGTATTTTTCTTCATCATCACCATCATCACCACCACCACCATCATCATCATTACCACCACCCTCACATGTTGACGGTCCCCCTGGTTCTCACCCTTTTCTCTGGGTTATTTCATTTCCTCCTTAGCCAATACTCACAGGCAGACGCTCTGTTATCCCCATTCCAGGTGAGAAAGTGGCTCAGAGAGGTCAAGAATCCCCACTAAAGTTGCACGGCCAACAGGGTTCGAGCATGTACCCTACAGTACCTTCCTGTTAGTCTAAATGCTATCCTCAGTGACCTGCACCAGAAAGCCTGACCCTGTCATTAGCTCAGGTGTGAACACCAACTTCCACACCTGCCATTAGGAACCAGGGTGACAGGAACAGCGGGGTTCACACCCTGCCCAGAACCCCTCAACCCGTGTCATCTGCTAAAAGGCACACAAACGGGGAAAGGGCGTCCCCGTTCTTTGACAGGGATTTGTGCTAAGTCCTTGGCTGCCTGGGCACAAAGATCCTGACTCAGGGCTGCTGGGTGCCCTGAACTTGGGATGGCACTAATAACTCTTGTTTGGGTACTTCTGGCATGCTGAGACTTTGCTTCTCCAGCCTTTTACTCCATCGAAATACTCGGCAGTCAGGGAAACTGAGGCTCAGAGCTTCCACTGGTGTAGTGGAGCAAAACCAGGATGAGTAGCAAGGCTTCTACTGATCCTAGACCTGAGTTCCTGTCCATCTTTCCCTATCGTCTCCTTCCCCCAGGACTGTACCTTCCCTCAGATGGCAACAGAGGCGCCACGGGAATAGACACTAGGCTGCCCTACCCCACAGTTTGGTCAGGAGCTAGTCCTCCAGCAAGGGGTGGGGACAGTGGGCACCCAGAACTAGGAAACCGTGAAGTGTCTGGTCTCTACTCAGGGCTGGGTGATCACAAGAGACCTGTAAGCTGAGGTGCATGGCCAAAGCTGCCAGCCAAGGACTAAGTGGGGGTGCCTAGACCAGGAGGGAGGCAGGACTCTGGCACTCTGGTTCTCAGAGCCCCTGTGGCTGAAAGGAGAGAGATCCTTCTTCCCTTCCTGGCTCTCGTGCCTTTGCTGTCCAAGCTCAGGCCTTCCAGGCTGGAGGGCTGGGAGTGTGGGGGTGGGACCTGGCCCAGCTCCTGGGATGTGTGACTCTCCTCCTGGTGAGGACCACAGGGCCCTGGCCCCTTGTGGGGCTGGCACGGTGTGTCCGATTGTGCAATACTCAAGAGAGCAGCCTAAGGACTGGATGGGACCCCAACTGGCTCTGACAGCCAGCTGGATCAGACACAGAGGAACAGCACGAAGGCCCTGCCCAGACTCTGGGGTTGTGAAAGACTGAAAGACAGGGTTGATGAAGAGAAGGCAGGAGCAGGGACGGGACTGCAGAACAAGGGAAGAAATTACCCTGAGCTTGAAACAGCCCTGTCAGTGGGACTACAGGGAAGCAGAATTTCTGAAAGCATAAGAATATGCAGGTCACACTCCAGGCTGCAGTGCCCAGGGCACCTGTCTCAGTAAGTGGATCTGGGTTGAAAAGCAGAAACAGTCAGTGGGAAAGCTCTGGGCCCAGAATCTCCCATCTTGCCTCCATCTGCAGTCTGGGGAGCAGGGAGGAATGGTTCATGGGCCAGTGGAGGAGCACAGCTGGGTGTTGAACCTCTCTGCCAGGTGAGCTGTAACGTTTGTCACTTCTAATCTTCCTAAAGTTCTTTAGAGGGACCAACCCCACTTCCCCTAGAGGGATGCCAAGACAGAGGAGCGAATTCCACCCCTCCCTCAATCTCAGCAACTTCACCAGTCTCCCCCAAACCGGTTATTAAGCGAATGAATACATTAGCTTATCAAAACCGACGTGGGCTGTCTCTCCATCCAGACACATCAAGACATGTCATTCGCTTCTCGGGCGGTTCTGAGAACCCAGGGATCGCGGACGCGGCCAGTTTCGGGGATGGGGGGGGGGGGGAAGCACCAGGAGCCACACCCCTGAGAAATCACGCAGTGAGAAATCGGCCTGTCCCCACCCAACCGGGCCGAGAGGGAGTCTAGTGAGCCTGAGAATGCTTTAGCATGCCCAGGACCCACCGCGGCCTCCGAGTGCTCCAGCGCAGGCAGGCAGGTGCAGCCGGGGACAGGTGGCTCACTCTCGGAACCACCATATCTCGCAGCCCAAAGCCAGCAGCAGCACCTGCGCGGTCTACAATTCCCGCAGGGGATCATCCTACACACAACTTATTTTCCGAGTCCCAGGGTGGAAACACAATGTTTCATGACCGAGATTCCAGGTTCAGGACAACCCCACAGCTTGGTGTACAGTCAGTGCCTTGTACTGCTTACTCAAGTCCCCACCATCTAGGCCCCCAAAGTAGCGCATCATGGGGTTCTGGAGTCCCTCCAGTCACTCTTGGTGCCCCCTCACCGGTCCCATCCCAGCAGGGCAGAACTTTCCAGTTACAGAGGAACCTCCGCACAGCGTCCCCACGCATCCCCGACTCCTGGCTCAGCTCTAGGTCTCCCTCATCCTAACCGAGGGCGCCCCCTCACCTCCGCGTCTGCACCGTTGGGCTGTATTTGCCTTTGTTTCTCTTCCTGAAGAGCGAGTGCATGGTGGCGCTTGGGACGGAGGGACCTGGAACGCGGCGACGGGCCCGGCGCGCACCGAAAGCGGGCGGCGGGCGCAGGTGAAAGGCGGCGGAGGCGGCAGCGGCGCGCGGAGCCCCGTGTGCGGAGGGCCGCGGCTCTGGGTCACTACAGGAACAGGGCGGGGCGATCGCCGGCCACTTGCTTGCCTGCCGCACCCCGGGAAGGTGGCGCTTACCTTGAAGGCGGGGCTTCGGACGCGCTCCCTAGGTCCCCGCTGGACACCGCCCCCGTTGCCCGGTACCGCAGAGACTGCGCAGCCTGTCGCCAGAACCTGGACGATCGGGCCACCTGCGCCAGGCTTTGGGGCCGCGCCCATCGTGCACATAGAGCCTGGCGCGCCCCTGGCTGAAGGGTTTACCTGGGCAATCCCAAGACACCATGACATTCCTCTTGTGATGACCCACAGGTGGAACCTCAGGTGTGGGAGACCCGAGGTGGTAGTGGAATCTCTGTTTCCTGCAAGGTCAACAAATCACCCTCAAGGTGGGGGGAACCGGACTGGCGATGGCCACCTATGGTCAGTTAGGACTTCTCTGAGAGTTGTTTTATTTACTACCCTCTGCCTCAGTTTCCTCCTAGGCCAAGGGAAGATAACGACGACCCCCATCCGGAAGGACTATAGGAGATTCCTGTAGCTAATTCACCAAAGAGCTTGGCCCACAGTGGCAACTCAAACAAGCAGGAAGCAGCTGGGGAGGACATAAATATCCCTTGAAACGTTCATAACCCCGGGTCCTGGCATGATAGCGACTTCATGGTGGATCATAAAAGCTGTATAGTTCTGGCTGAGAATAGCAATGTTGCATAATCCTGCCTGCGTGTCCTGGAGTGAGGCTGGGCTGGGGGTAGATGGTTGATGGAAACATGGAGCTTTATCGCATTCGGATCTGTACCCGCATCGCACCAGCTCACGAGCTGCAGCAAGTGACACAGCTCTGGTTTTGTTGGCTAATGGAAAACTGAGTTTGGGTAGGAGCTAGAGTGGAAGAGAGACAGCTGAGAGGACTCAGTGCCACCCTGGCGTGGGGGACGGGAGCTCATCCTGGCAGAGGCAAGCTGGAGAGACTAGGGACAGCCAAAGGGCTTACAGTTCAAGTAGGGGAGACAAGATCTTGAGAGTGGAGAGGGACCAACAGCTGTGAGACTTGCTCACACCATCAAGAGACTTGGATCCAAGTTCAGCTGTCTGACTCCAGTCTCTGTTCTACAGATTTAAAATAAGGAAGTTGGTGTTCAGGGGTGGGGGGCTGAGTAGCTAAGAGAACACACTGCTCTTGAGAGGACCCTGTTAGTTCCCAGAACCCGTTAGGCAGCTCCAGCACCAGGGGATCTGATGACTTCCTCTGGACTTCTCAGGCACCTAGTCTCATGTGAGATATATATATATGGAGGTTAAGAAAAGAAGTGTAGCACCTGAGAGCTGGCGGGCAGGAATACCTGTACAATATGCTTTTGTATACATAGAAGGCTTCTGGAAGGATCCACGAGAAACTGTTAGCCTTGACTCCCCCGAGGAAGAATGAGACTCTTCACTGGGGAATGAGGGGAGGTAGCCAGGATAGACTGGTGTTTGGATCTGTACTCAGTCTCTTTTCAGCTGTGGGGAACAGTGAGTGAGTCCTTTTGCCTCTCTGGCCTCAGTTTTCCCCACCTGTGAAGTGGATATAAAGGCGGAGTCACCACCATAGGATGGGATCCTTCATAGCAAGCTTCTAGCACAGCCTGATTAGACAGAGCTCGGTGAAAACAGGGGTGCATTTGCTACAGGCTGTCAGCTCATTGGAGGCATGGATGTGTTTGCCACAGGCTGTCGGGTCATTGGATGCCGAGGACAGCTCTGAATAAAACTGCAAGCACTCAAATCCTTTTCTCAGCAACTCCTGGGTGGTGTGAAGTGGTGTGGACCAGGAGCTCCAGGTCAGTCAGCTTGGGGCACTGCAGAATAACCACACTGATGGTATCTTAGGGTTTCATCCTTGGTGATCTGTTCTGAGTGTCCCCTGTGAGGTGAAGCCCC
This sequence comes from Uromys caudimaculatus, assembly GCA_028551405.1. Classification (NCBI taxonomy): domain Eukaryota; kingdom Metazoa; phylum Chordata; class Mammalia; order Rodentia; family Muridae; genus Uromys; species Uromys caudimaculatus. Next base: position 87,898,124 of record CM052710.1, read on the forward strand.
TCTGATTCCCTGCCTAGGAGGGACTTGTTATCTTGGCCTTTTCTCTTGGGAAGGGAGCCATATTCTGAAAGCCACAGTGCCAAACTGGTCTGTGGCCACCAGCTGCAAGAGTCCAAATTCTGAACACCCCTATCTCTATCCACCATAGTGTCTACTCCTAGGCTCAGGGCAACCGGGCTTGGTGCCCACTGACTCATTTGGGCCTGGCCCAGGAGTGTTGGAGGGAATTAACAGATTAGGGGAGGAATTCCACTTGGCCCTCAACCACTTTCTCACTCCATGTTCTAAGTTAGTCAGCCCAGGGCTGGTGCATCTGTGTGTGCACGTGTGGGTATGTGTGCACGTGTGTATGCACATGTGTTCCACACACAGCTGTGGGCAGGCAGGATAGGGTTGGGGATCTGCCCTCACTTGTACATCCTCTGGGGGCCAGATGGGGTTAGTTCAGCACTGCCAAGCTGCCTTCTGCCAAGTGACTCATCCCCTCTGCTGTGGTGGGGGTGGGAAGGTCAGCACGAGGATTGCGTAGGTACTTGTTCCAGGATGGTTGAACCTCATTGAGGAGGCACCTGCAGGGCTGTGCAGTGCCCAGCAACCAGTGACCCTTGGCCTCCCATACCTGTCTCTTTCCAAAGCTGGAATGAGGGCTCTGTTTCATTGTTGCAAGGGTCACCCACACCCTCTTTGTGCTCAGCATTTCCCCAGAAGTTGGAGAGGAATGTACACTCCAGGCTCCCTCATTTTGAACCAGTTTAAAACAGGAAGAACAGCATTCTCTCAGCCCAGGAACAGAGGGCCCTGCTTACAGGGCCAGGATGGAGCCTTCCCCTCCCAGGTGGAAGCCCAGCTCCATCCTCTCATGGCTAGACCCTCTCTCATCTCCTATATGGCTCCTCTGTCACCTGAGGAATCTTACATATAGATTCCAGTCAGGCATAGTGGCACAGACCTGTCACTTCAGCTGAGGCTGAGGCAGGAGGATTAAAACTTCAAGGCCCCTCAGTCACAAAAGAAGGAACATGGTATGTACTCACTGATAAGCGGATATTAGCCCAAAAGTTCAGAATGCCCAAGTTTCACTTAACAGTAACCGCTGGACTGAGAGTGAGGTCCCAGATGGAGGAGTTGGAGAAAGGTCTGAAGGAGCTGAGGGAATTTGCAGTCCCATGGTGGGAGCAAGAATGTCAATGGGACTGACCCCCTCCCCCGGTCGTCCTGGAGTTTGGACCACCAACCAAAGAATACACATCTATGGACCTATGGTTTGGACCACATATGTGGCAGAGGATGACCTCGATGGCCATCAGGGAGAGAGGAGAGGCCCTTGGGCCTGATGGTGTTAGAGGCCCCAGTAAAGGGGAATGTCAAGATGGGAATATGGGGATGGGTGGGCAGGTGGGTGGGAGGTGGAATTCCCTCATAGAGGTGGGGATGGGAGGGGATAGGGGGTTTCCAAAGAGGAGACCCAGAAAAGGGGAAACATTGGAAACGTAAATAAAGTATCAAAAAAAAAAAAAAAAAGAAAAGAAAAGAAAAAGAAAAAAAAAAAAAACTAACCTAGACACACACACACACACACAAAAAAACAAAAAACAAAAAACAAAAAACTTCAAGGCCTGCCTCATCTCCAGAGTAAATTCAAGGCTAGCTCAAGTAACTTATCAAGGCTAGCCCAGGTGATTTAATAAGACCCTGTCACCAAACAAAAGTTAAAGGAGCTGGGGGCGGAGCTCAGTGGTGTTCGGCTTGCCAGGCACGTGTGAAGCCCTACGTTCAAGTTCATGGTTCTTTTCCTGGGATTGCGGCTGAATTTTATCAGCACCACACTCTACCCACTGAGATAACCAGCCAGATGGAAAGGCTTTTCAGTGAGTAGCCACCCTCTGGAACACTAAAGCAAGAGGTTTGGAGTTATCTGGAAAACACAGGTCAAAAACAGCCTGGGATTGAGTCCTGGCTGTGTGATCTCGCAGTGGCTTAACCACTCTGACTGTTTCACCTAATATGTGGGGTATAACCAGTGCCCAGAGATGTGTTCAGAGCTCTAGGCATAGACACCCCCCCCCCCGACTCACAGGACTGGCCTAGCTTCGCCCTCTATTGTGTAACACATATTTACTTTTCTTTTGGGACAGTTCTTGGGATGGAAAGTCAAGCTGGCCCTCCAGCTCACATGGGCTGACACATACCTACCCCTGAGCTGGGGCCCCCGGAGCTCCCCATAGCTCATCCTTGGCAAGAGGAGAAGCTGAGCTCTGGGAGCAGGCACAGAAGAGGGTCCAAGGTGACTCATTGAGTCTTCTTGCTCCTGAGTCACCCCTAGAGTATTCACTTCAGGTCCTCACCCACTGGGGCCCCTGGCAGCCTCCCCCCCATCTGATGGGTACCCCACCCTGTGGTCACTTAAGGAAGACAGGCTCCTGTGACTCCCTGCTACCCTCCCTGGACTCAGGTATGCACCTGTGTAGGTGTGTATGTTGCCAAAATATGGAGACAACTCCCACTGTAGTTGAATGGTGATCGCTCTGATCCCTAGGGCCTTGGCCCTCTCTATATATGGCCTAGCCACAGAAGGGTGACCCTGAAGCTCAGACACCCCATTATAGGGCTATCCCTGGGACTCACACTCACCATGAGGGCTTCTCGGCAAGGAAGCCACCCCATCAGGGCAGAGTGGTTCTAGGTGGGGCTAAACAGGCTCTGCCAGGCACAGCATCCCTGCAGGGCAGACTGCCCAGCCTCCTGTCCACGCCCAGCTGCTTCTTCCTGCCTGCTGCCCGCTCCTCCCCTTCTGGGCCGTGCTAGGCTCATGCAGGGCAGACCAGTACAGCTGCATTCTTGGGCAAGTGTCTAGGGAGTGAATGACACTGGGGCTGGTCAGGTCAGAAGGTCAGGGCCTTGTTCCCTTCAATGCCCAAGTGATAGATGAGTCAGGCTACAAGAGGCAGAACAAGATACCAAACCAGGTATTAGCTTGAAACCCTTCTGGGTTCAAAAGCCAGCTTAGCCATGCCCCCAGCTGTGTGACTTTAGGGGAGGTCATTGGCCCTCTCTGTTAAATGAGAAGAACTTAGGAGCTGAGATGCCCAGTCTGAGTTCTTTCATTTCCTTGTGGTGTGGCCCTGAGCAAATATCTCCAACTCTCTGAACCCCAGTTTTCACATCTGCAAAATGGGAGCACCCAGATACAAACTCCATAGACTCAATGAAGACACACAATGAAGACAGATAGTACAAAGTGCATCCTCACAGCGATGATCTGAGGAGCCTTGAGTAGGGCACCCAGCTGCCTAACCTGATAGAAATGATGAATGGGGCATTGCTCTCTATGTTTTTCAGCTATAGCAGTTTGATCATGACATGACTCTCAAGTCCCTGGAGACTCAGGACTATGTGCTGGTCCAGCCCCTTGTTCCCACGGCATTAACCACTTGCTGAACAAAGACTGTGTAATTGGTATTCTCACTGAGTGAGTGAGCGTGGTTCCAGGGAAGATCCCCAGAGCACCAGGCAAGAGTTAGTAATCCTGAGTCAGAATTATGGTGGAAGAGAATAGTTTCTTTATCCATCCATCCATCCATCCATCCATCCATCCATCCACCCACCCATCCATCCACCCACCCACCCACCCACCCATCCATCCATCCACCCACCCACCCACCCACCCATCCATCCATCCATCCATCCATCCACCCACCCATCCACCCACCCACCCACCCACCCATCCATCCACCCACCCATCCATCCATCCATCCATCCATCCATCCATCCATCCATCCACCCACCCACCCACCCACCCATCCATCCACCCACCCACCCATCCACCCACCCACCCAT
>CM052710.1:87902460-88019781 GCA_028551405.1 Uromys caudimaculatus
CCACCCATCCATCCATCCATCCATCCATCCACCCATCCACCCACCCATCATCCACTCATCTATCCATCCATCCATCCACCCTTCCACCCATCTATCCATCCACGCATCCATGCATCCACACATCCATCCATCCATGCATCCATCCATGCATGCATCCATCCACCCACCCACCCAACCATCCATCCACCCATCCACCCATCCATCCATCCACCCACCCATCTATCCATCCATCCATCCATCCATCCATCCATCCATCCACCCATCCATCCATCCACCCATCCACCCACCCATCATCCACTCATCCATCCATCCATCCACCCTTCCACCCATCTATCCATCCATCCATCCACACATCCATCCATCCATCCACCCGTCCACCCATCCATCCATCCACACATCCATCCATCTATCCATCCATCTGTCCATCCACCCATCCATGCATCCATCCATCCATCCATCTGTCTGCCGGTTCAATATTGGCCTATTTATTTATAGGCAGGATCTCATGTAGCCCAGTTGGCCTCAAGCTCATTCTACAGCTGAAGATGACCTTGAATTCCCATCCTCCTGCCTCTACCTGCTAAGTACTGGGATTATAAGCATGCCTGGCTTGTGTGGTTCTAGGGAAGGCATCTGGGATTGTTTGTGTTGGTAGGCCCTCTATCAGCTGAGCCGTATTCCCCAGCCCATCACATCATCCAATATTTATTGGGCAGATATTTGTCAAGTGAAGTCCCAGCTCCTCAGGATGTGAGATCAGGGTGGAGCCCTCAGAGGGCTTGCGGTGGAGAAGCAGGGTGAGGATAGGAGATGAAGTAAGTTCAAGGTCTCCAAACAGAGTAGCCCAGCAGACAAAGGGACAGTGCACACAGACACTACTGAGTGTGTGTGTGTGTGTGTTTGGAACACTGTGGGGAAACTGGTCAGACTCGAAGCTGAGGGTGGAGAGGAAGGAAAAACCTCAGTTATAGGTACCCCAAGATCCCTCATGTTCTCCTGTGTTACTGGCATTTCCATGGCAACCAGGCTTTTCCCACCTGCTGCTGGGAAGAGGAGTGCACATAGGGGCCCTAGTGCATTCTTCACGTGCAATGGTCCATGTAGGTAGTGTTAGCGTTCTGTCTAAACTCCACCCCACAGTTGCGCAACAGCCAGGTGAGCCTGGCCCACTATAAGAGGGGCTGCTTGCCCCTCCCCTCTCTCTTATCTCTTTCTCTTGCCTCTCTCTTACATCTCTTATCTCTTACCTCTCCCCATTCCCCCCCACCCCCACGTGGTCGTGGCCGGCCTCCACTCCTCTACTTCTCTACTCTCTTCCTTGCTCTGCCTTTCTCTGCCTCTACTACCCTCTTAACTCCCCTCCCCATGCCCTAAATAAACTCTATTTCTATACTATACCTTTGAGTGTGTCTGTGTCTGGTCCCTCTGGGGGAAGGGATGTCTCGGCACGGGCCTGCTGAGGCACCCCCTTCCCCCACACCTACCTCCCCATAACCCCATAGAACATATATCTTATTATATTTTTATAAACACATGCCTGCTGCGTGTCCAGCCCAGGAGTTATGACAGCGAGTGAGAGAGGCACATCCCATGTGCAGGAGATGATGGAACAGGCAGTCATGTTTTTGTGTTTATGCATTTACATATTCTGGTGTGTTTGGGTGTATATGTACGCATGGGTGCGTGTGCACACGTGTGTGTGCATGCGGAGGTATCCTTGGGTGTTCCTCGGGCGCTGTCTACCTTGGTTTAGTTAGCTTTTATTTCTTTATTTTTGTTTTTTGTTTTGGTTTTTGGAGACAGGGTTTCTTTGTCCTGGAATTCACTCTGTAGATCAGGTTGGCCTCAAACTCAGAGATCTACCTGCCTCTGCTTTCTGAGCATTTTGTTTTGTTTTGTTTTGTTTTGTTTGAGATAGGGTCTCTCACTCTGACCTGGTTAGAGCCGATGTAGCCAGAGAGGTCCTGGGGATCTGTCTTTGCCTCCCAGCACCGGGACTCCAAGTGTGCTCCACCAGCCCCATTTTTAAAATGTACTGTATTTTTAGTTTATGTGAACAAGTGTTTGGCTGGGTGTGTTTACATGTACCACAGATATGCCTGGTGCAAAAGAGGGTGCCTGATTTCTGGAACAGGGGTCTCAATCAGTTTTGAGCTGCCCCATGGGTACTGGGAAATGAACCTGGGTTCTCTGCAAGAGCAGCATATTGCTCTTAACTGATAAGTCATCTCCAGCCCCAGCCCCAATTATAAAATCAGGTCCTCATGCTTGCGTGGCCTATACTTTATGGACTGAGTCGTGTTCCCAGTCCACCACTTTAAAAAAGAGAAAAGAAGGGAGAGAAGGGGGGAGGGGGAGGGGAAGGGAGGGAGGGAGGAGGGAGGAGAGAGAGAGAGAGGAGAGAGAGGAGAGAGAGGAGAGAGAGAGAGAGAGCTCAAGTGCAACCAGTTAGGAGTGCCAATAAGCGAGCAGGTGAGCAGCCTCCACAGCTGGAACGTTTGCAGGCGGAGACTGTGGGGGGGGGGATATGACGTCACAATGAAAGAAGCCTGTGATGAAGTGTGAGCAGATGCGATTAAAATGCGCCTGCCAATCTGCCATGATCTGCCCATTAGGTCTCCCCTGACCTTTGTCCCCTCTCCGCTGAGCTCAAACATTCCAGCGTGGGACCCAGTGGCCAAGCTCCCATCCGCTGCTCTCCCAGTCTTTCTCGGATCACAGACTCAAACTTAATCCCAGCCTGGGCTGAGGGCCCAAACTGATGAGTCAAACCCAGCTCCCTCCTCCCAGCTCTGGGTCTCCGCCCCATTCTTTCCTGTGGGCTGGCCAAGGGCGCGCCCCTGCTGCTGTGGGAAGTGCCCTGTCCAGGAGCTTCGCCACTGGGGAGATGCTGGGTGACCCTGGAGCTGCCAGCCACTCCCTGCTGGGATTTTTTTCTTTCCAGTTCTGAGGGTTGAGCACAGGACTGCGGGAATGCAAGCGTCCTTCTGAGCTACATTCCCAGCCTTTTAAAAATACTTATTTATAGCTGGGCATAGTGAGTGGCCCATATCTTAAATCCTAGCACTAGGGAGACAGAGGCAGGTGGATCTCTGTGAGTTCGTGGCCAGCCTACATAGTGAGTTCCAGGACAGCCAGAGCCATATAGTGAGACCCTGTCTCAAAATAAATAAGTAAATATATAAAAATAAAAAATAGCCGGGCAGTGGTGGCGCACACCTTTAATCCCAGCACTTGGGAGGCAGAGGCAGGCTGATTTCTGAGTTCGAGGACAGCCTGGTCTACAGAGTGAGTTCCAGGACAGCCAGGGCTACACAGAGAAACCCTGTCTCGAAAATAAAATAAAATAAAATAAAATAAAATAAAATAAAATAAAATAAAATAAAATAAAATAAAATAAAATAAATAAATTACAATTTAAAATATATGTATTTACTTATATTATTTTTTTTAATGTTTTGAGCTAGGCTCTCACTAAGTTCCCCTGGCTGGATTTGAACTCACTCCATAGCCCTTCTGCTTCAGTCTCCAGTGTGGCTACATGGCTATGATTACAGGCTGTGTCGCCAGGCCGAATTAGGAGGCTGACACTCTGGCCATTTATCTTGCTTATGTGGAAGTGGCAAAGGTTTCTATTGGTGCAAACTTGAGTCAGCTGGTTGGTGGGGCTGAGGACCGAGGACCCTGGAGTCTGCTCTGTGGACATGAGAGACTCTCGTTTTTCTGTCCATGGCACTCCATGATTTGCCCAAGCCTGTGGACAGAATTCCTCAGGGAGGGTGAGGACCCAGCTGACCTCCGCCCTGTCATTGTCACAGGCGCCTTGTCTGCCCTGTGGGGGTGACCCTACAGGAATGGAGTTCTCCTTCCTCTGGCTACAGGTTCTCCTCAGTTTTCCCTTCATCCACAAAAGTTATCCATGTGGCATTTACCTGAGCTTCAGATCCAAGGCCTCACCCCTCACCTACTCTTCATTCCCAGCTTGCTGTAAGAAACTGCATGCTTCTAGGCTCCTCCTCCTCCTCCTAGTTCCCAGCTCCCTCCTCCTCTCTTCCTCCTCCAGGCCCCTCCTTCTATTCCCTCCCTCCTACCAGGTTCCTCTTCTCCCTCCTCCCAGGTCCCTCCTCCTCTCTCCCTCCTCCCAGACTCCTCTTCTCCCTCCTCCCAGCCCCCTCCTCCTCTCTTCCTCCTCCCAGGCCCCTCCTTCTATTCCCTCCCTCTCCCAGGCTCCTCTTTCCCTCCTCCCAGGTCCCTCCTCCTCTCTCCCTCCTCCCAGGTCCCTCCTCCTTTCTCCCTCCTCCCAGGTCCCTCCTCCTTTCTCCCTCCTCCCAGGCCCCTCCTTCTCTTCCCTCCCTCTCCCAGGCTCCTCTTCTCCCTCCTCCCAGGTCCCTCCTCTTCTCTCCCTCCTCCCAGATCCCTCCTCCCTCCCTCCTCCCAGTCCCCTCCTCCTTTCTTCTTGTTTTAGGCTCCTCCTCCCTCCTCCCTGTTCTCAGGCCCTTCCTAGTCTCTTCATCTTCCCTGTTCTCAGGTCTCCCCTCCCTCCTCCCTCCAGCCTCCTTTCTCTTCTTTTCCCTCCTCCTCATCCCTTCTTCCCTCTTCACTCACTAGTCTCTCCTAAGCACAGCAGGCAAAGGCTGAGCAGACAACCCCTAAGATCTGTGCTCTGACACTTAGCCTCTGAACAGCCCTTTCTCCTTTGCTGCCTCCTGTGCTGATGGCCTCCCTTTGAGTATACTCCTGCCTCAGGACCTTTGCACCTCCTCAGTCTCTGCCAGCCCACAGCACTCAGTTTTACCTTCATCCTGCTTTTTACTGCCCCTATCAAGTGCTCAGTGCAGTCTGATGTGTGCAGAACTGGTTCCTTGTCTCTCTCTGAACCCAGGGCCCAGTTTCTTGGCAACTTCCTAATACCCAGCACCCACCTGGCCTCCCTCAGTACTTAATGGAGGACACTGAGGTGAAAGCTGGTGCCCAGGCCTCTCCTCTTCCCTCCTGATCTTGAGAGATAGGGTGTTAGTTGTCTCTCTCCTTTCCTGGAGAGCTCAGGGTGTGGCCAGGAGGAACAGCATCCTCTCCCCTCACCATAGTCTCTCTTCAAGGAAAGACCATGGGGACCCCAGGGCAGGCTGTATCTTGTTCCTGTTTGAGGTGCAGTAGCACACACCCAGCCTTCCCTTTGCCTCAGCAAGGCCACACTATGTATACTCTATTTGTTTGCTCTCTCTCTCCACATGAAGCCTCTCTGCAGATGGCCTGGAGTCTGGGTGAGGCCAGAAACCAGCTCCCTTCAGAGCCTGCAGAAGGATGGGCTAGCTGACACCCACCTTTAGCCCAGTGGGGCCCATTCCAGCTTTCAGGCCACTGGGGTTGTGAGATGGGAATTTGTGTTGTGTTTCAAACCACAAGTTTGCTACCTGTGACAGCAGTCCAGTAACCAGCATGGGGTGCCTTCCCTAGTCTGCAGGGATCCTGTGTCCGGGCCAGCAGGAGCACTGGGAGGGAAAAGGCCTTGGTGAAGGTAGGGTGTAAGGAGGGTCTCCTTTCTGCATCCTGTCTCCCACCATAGATACTCTCCAAATATATTCATCCAGAGGGTAAGCAGGTAACCAGTGACCACCAGGACCCTTAGGGGACACTGTGGGTGGAGTCGCTTCCAAAACATCTGCTGCCTCTGTTCCTTTTGAGGTGTTTTCAAAACCCAAGAGCTGGGCATGATGGTGCACACCTTTCTCTTGCTGGAAGCTCCGGAGGCTGAAGCAGAGGAGTGTGAAATGCAGCCTAGCTTTGCCTCATGGTCCAAGCTCGACTCCTCCCTGGCAGGCTGTCTGTCTAGATTATCTCGACATTATTCACATGCTCTTTATCCACCTGTAAAAGCCACACTGTAAGCTCAGATGCTTGTCCATAGGGGAGTGGAATGTGGCCTGGCCACAGGGGAGCATGACTCAGTCATAGAAAGGAAGGAAGGGTGGTTGGGGGACACTACACTCGCCTGGGGGGAGGCCCTAGGGGTCCATCCCCAGTGATGGATAAAACAAAACAAGGCTAGCCTTGGCTGTATAGCAAGACTGTCTGTCTAACGGGAAAAAGATGTAGGCACTATAGAGATGGCTCAGCATTTAAGAGAGTGTCCTGCTCTCACAGAGGACCCGGGTTCAAGTCCTGGGCCCCTCTAACTCCAGCTCCAGGGGATCCAGTGTCTCTGGCTCTGCCAGCTTTTGCCCTCATGTGTGCACATAATTTAAAATAAAAAAAAATTTTTTTTAAGTGAAATACAATGAAATAGGGGATGATATGTATGGCCACACATCTGTGAACAGAGGGACGGAATTCACCCAGAGGGTGGATCTATGACAGCATCCATGCTGCCTACAAAACTACTCAGCCCTGTGTGCCCCCTCACCCCATACTGAGGCGCCTCCACTATTTAGTCTTCTCAATTTTATGTGACCTTTGGCTGACAGGTGAGTCTGTGTGGAATCCAGAAGCCTTTATGGAAATGAATAGACTTAGGGAAGGCTTGGGATCAGAGTGGGCAGGGCCCGACTGTGCAGGCTCCTGGATCAGCTCCTCTAGACCCTGCTCCTGCCTAATCAAGGCTGCAAAGTGATCGGGAATACTGCACGATATTATGCAGGTTACAACCGGAATAACTGTGCACAGGGGCCCCAACTGTGACCTAGATGGACCTAGAGGGCTCCCAACAAGGGAGTCCTGAGCTGTGAGCTGAGAATTGGAGAAAGAAGACGTGGAGGACTTCAGGGACAGATGCAGTGGATGGGCGGTGGCTGGGGCAGGTTGAGAGGAGAGATAGCTTCCTGAGGATGAGAGCATTGTGAAGACATAGTGTCACTCTGGTTACACCGCCGTTTGAATGCATCGAGAGCTGCTGTATTGTACAGTGATGTGGTGGCAGAAGGCACTCTCATGGTATAGGTATCTTATTTACTCTGTGTGTGTGTGTGTGTGTGTGTGTGTGTGTGTGTGTGTGTGTGTGTGCAGATGCTTGCATGTGCAAATGCATATGGAGGCTAGGTGTCTACTCTTTTATGTTTTTGAGACAGTGTTTACTGGCTAGTTGTATGTCAACTCAACATAAGCTAAAGTCATCTGAGAGGAGGGAACCTTAATTAAGAAAATGCCTCTGTTAGATCAGGCCATAGGCAAGCCTATAAAGCATTTTCTTAGTGATTGATGGGGGAGGACCCAGTGGGTGGAGCCACCCCTAGGCTGGTGGTCCTGGGTTCTATAAGAAGGCAGGCTGAGCAAGCCATGAGGAGCAAGCCAGTAAGCAGCACCCCTCCGTGGCCTCTGCATCAGCTCCTGCCTCCAGTTTCCTGCCCTGTTTGAGTTCACGTCCAGATTTCCTTTAATATAGAAGTAATATGGAAGTGTAAGCCAAAGAAACTCTTTCCTCCCCGACTTGCTTTAGGTCATGGTGTTTTGACATAGCAATAGTAACCCTAACTAAGACACAGGGTTTCTCTGTGTAGCCCTGGCTGTCTTGAACTCACTCTGCAGACCAGGCTGGCCTCAGATTCAGATATCCGCCTGGCTTTGCCCCCTAAGTGCTGGGGATTAAAGGCCTGCATCACCACACCCAGCTAGGTGTCTTTTTGAGCATTCTTCACCTTACATTTTTGAGGTGAGGTCTCTCACTTGAATCTTAAACTCACTAATTCTTTTCCTGAGCTTGCTTCAGGGACCTCTGTCATCTGCACCCATGCTGTCACACCTGCCTGGCACTCACATGCATACTAAGGAGCCCTGCCCCAGTACTTTCTTGGCAAGTGCTGTCAGCCACTGAGCCATCTTCTCAAACCCACGGTACTGATTTACTATTTATACCTATTTATTATTTATATTTTATTTTTATTTCTTTTTCTTTTATGTGCATTGGTGATTGGCCTGCTTGTATGTCTGTGAAGATCCCAGAGCCCCTGGGCCTGGAACTACAGAGGGTTATGAGCCACCATGTGGTTGCTGGGAATTGAACCCAGGTCCTCTGGAAGGACAGCCAGTACTCTTTAACCACCGAGCCATCTCTCCAGCCCCTCTACTTATTTATTTTAAAGATTTTATTTACTTCCACCTGTTCATGTGAGTGTATGCCATGTGTGTGGGTACCTTGGAAATCAGAAAGGAGAGCTGGATAGCCTGCCTGCTGCTGGAGTTAGAGGCAGGTGTGAGCCACTTAGGGTAGCTGCTGGGAATCGAACTTAGGTCCTCTGCAAGAGCAGCAAGCACTCTTAACAACTGAGCCATCTCTCCAGCTCCTATCTATCTATCTATCTACCTATCTATCTATCTATCTATCTATCTATCTATCTATCTATCTATCTATCTATCTTTGAGGCAGTATCTTGTAGCCTATGCTGACTTCAAACTTGCTCTGTCTTATGCCTCGAGGATGACCCCTGCTTCTATCTCTGAGTGCTGATATTCCAGGTGGGGTACAAGTGGTGCTGAGGACGGAACCCAAAACTTCATGGGAGCCGGGCAAACACTACCAACTTTCCAGTTACTGTTTTAGTTGAGATAAAATTTATACAGCATACAACCAGCCATCTTATTGCAGACCTTTGGTGGCATTTAATGCGTTCACAGTGTTCTGCCTGCACCAGCTCCCTCAAGTTCCAAGCCCTTTCTTCAGGACAGCAGCTGTTTGGGGATTAATTGTATTTATATTTGAAGGGTTTTAGCAGAGTGTATGGAACTCTACGTATAAAACGAAGCGGTGGGGATCATTAGCAGAACTGTGCTAGGTTGTGTGTGTGTGTGGCAGTGGTGATATTATTAATTTGTGTTCCTCACCCTGGAGCAGGGCGGAGCTCTGTCCACACACAGGCACCCCACTTTCCTAAGACTTCCCTGTATCCAACATGTCACCCACTCTTCTTCTAGTGCGGTCACGTCTTTTGGAGCAGAGGAGGTTGTGACTTAACTGTGGTGTTGGGAAAACACCAGATGGCGGTGTTAAGGTCTCAGTGCTGATCCTGGAGGAGACCACTAGAGTCCCCTCAAAGAATCAAGGAAGGATAAAACCCCTGAGACCGAACAATAGCCTGTGGCTACTTGGGTTATCTTCTGCTGCCACCGTGTGGCAGTACTGGGGATTTCGACTCCTATTTCTGTACTTTATAAAGAAGATAGTGCTTAGTACATGCTGTCTGCGAGATCCCGATAAGATCTTACCTGGGATGCCGTGACGAATGGATGGCAACAATACCAGGGCCATTTCCTTTGCTCTTGCAGGGTGAAATGATAGGTTGAGAGACGGGAGGGTCGATGGGAGTGAAGCTGGTCCCTAGACACCCTGGGAAGACTGGCAGGGTTTGGTTGCGGCTGAAGTTAGAAGACAAGACAAAAGCCTAGGGTGACTCTTCTCCTGACCATCTCCTCCTCGGCACTTTCCTCCTTGTCTACATTATCAAATAATAAGCATTACCTTATTTATTTGTTAAGATTTACTTTTATTATTTTAAATTATGTTTGTGTGTAGCTGAACGCTGGTACCTGCTGAGGACAGATAGCTGGATCCCCCTGGAGCTGGGGTTACAGGACGTTGTGAGCCGCTTGACCTGGGTGCTGGGAATCGAACTCCACTCCTCTCGAAGACTAGTACCTGCTTTTATCTGCTGAGCTGTCTCTCCAGCCTGCCTAATTTATTTAACATCGGAGGGCCTGACTTTTAGTGGACGCTCTGTAAAGGTGTGAAGAGTGAATAAACAATGCATACAGAAGGGGTTGGGCTGGACCCCTGCAGCCTTCGAGGCGAGATCAGGTGGAGAATGAGCTCAAGGCCAGGGGTCAGCCGGACGGGACGTGGTGGCTGTACTCCCAGCACTCCGGAGGTTGGAGTAGTATAGCCGCGATTGGTGTGAATTCTGCCTCAAAACAAACCGAACCAAAAAACCCCAAAGTTCAGGTGCAGTAGATTGAAGAAGAATTTACTCAGAGCGAGGTAGCTGTGGACTAGGGAAGTCGCGCTCTGTAACTCTCGGCAGGCTCAAATGAACCAGGTGGGTGAGGGCGCGTCCTTGGGGTCGGGTCCTCGTGGGGGCGGAGATTGGGCTGGGGGCGGAGCCTTTGTTGAGTCTGGGTGTGTGTGGACAAGGTCGACATGGGTGGAGCCTTCTCGAGCCATGGCCAATAGGGAGCAAGGGTAGTGCTGAAGGCGTGACCAAGCGAGGGATGAGTAAAATTGAGGGGCAGGCTTAAGACAGGGGGCAGAGTCTAGCCGGGGCGGGGTTGGGACTAGACCAATCAGGGAGCAAGATAATCTTGTGGAGGTGGTGCCAGGCCAGGCCATGCTCTCTCGCTGTCCCGGGTCCTGGAGCTCTCTAGGCCGGGCACGTCTGTCACCGCTCCGATCCCCGTTCTGCCTGTCAGGCCACTGCTTGTGTAGGTTTGACAAGAGGCTGGGGCAAGACTGAGGTTATTGAGCTCCTGCATTCTGAGCTCCGGGCAAGGCGCCTTCTGGGGATCTGGCGAGCTCAGCTCCCAGGTCAAGCAGGTGCCAGAGTACTGTGCTGTGTCTCCGGCAGTTCTGAGGGTGAGCGGAGCAGTGAGGCCTGCGCATGTCTGCATGTTTGGATAGCTTTGTGTGGGTGCGCACTTGTGTGCACCTGGGGGAATAGAGTGCGCGCGTGTGGAGTTGCTGCAGGGAGCTGAGTGCCTGTGCAAAGTTCTGTGCTGCGTGTACAAGGGCTGTCCTGCGTGGGAGTGGGGTGCGGGTGAAACGTACAGAAGGGTGCACGTGTCAGGGTATCATGGAGGAAAATGAAAGGGGGTGGGCATAGGGCAGGATGTCCAGGGCAAGTCATGGGGAGAATGTGTGAGGACAATCGTGGGAATGTAAGAATTGCAAATGTGTGCGCCTGCTTGAGTAGGTGGCATTGAGGCTGCCTCTGAAAGAGTGGAGATGGGGAGACGGCAGGAAGTGTTGCTTGCTCTCAGAACGCTGAGTGTGTTAGGGCGCTGGGTAGTGGACAGGAACCTGGCCTGGGTTAGCTGATAATCCTATCTGTTTCTTACTTTGAAGACTGGGGCTGCCTGACACCTGGTAGGCAGTGTCCATGCTTCCTGCGAAAGGAGCAGTTACCTCACCAGTAACTCTTCATTTCCAGCTTCTGTGCTCACTCTGTCCTGGTGGTTTCTGAGTTTGAACATGGTGCAAAAATACCAGTCTCCTGTTCGAGTACACAAGTATCCATTCGAGCTGGTCATGGCGGTGAGTGACCCCTGGTTCTTGGACCCCTTTTGTGACTGGAGATGAATGGTGGGAAAAATTACTGAACGTTTCAGCTGCCCTGACTTCCTGACTTCTTTGCCTGGCCACACCCTTCCCCCCACCTGTCATGACTCTGGGAACCTGGCCGAGCAGATAAAATACAAGACCTGGAGTGATGGTGTGTGCGGTAGTCAGTCCTAGCATTCAAAGGCTGAAGCAGGAGGATCAGGAGTTTGAAACCATCCTGGGCTACATAGAAACAAAGATAGGGGATGGAGATGCAGTCTTTCAGTAGGAGTGTGTATATGAGTGTCTCGCAGTGGGGCAGTTGTGTGCCTAGGCATGACCGCAGACCCTTGGCCTTCTGGATCAGGTCTTTGCCCTGAGGCCAGAGCTAGAGCAGGCTTGGATTCCTTCTCTGGGTTCCACCACTATGCCTCCTGGAGCTTCAGTCTCTCCTTGAAGAAATGGGGGCAGTACTATAGGCTTGTGGTAGACAGTAATAGAAGTGACTGGTATTCCCAGAAGCCACGTGATTGACACGTAGTAGGTACCTGTGACATATGACATTCCCTGTTATCACACAAGGTCTAGAGCTGGAGGGGAGGCACAGTGGTGAGTGCTTGCAGAGTGTGCAGAAGGCTCTGAGTTCCATGCCTAACACACACACACGCACACGCACACACATGCACACACACACACACAAGGGTGGGGAGAGGATAAGGTTTTATAAATGATTATATTGAAATATCTTGCAAATGTGTCCAACCTGTGGCCCATGGGCTACATGTGCCCCAGGATAGCTGTGAATATGACTCAATGTACTTGTAGACTAAAGCATCATATCAGTGTCAAAAGGTTGGACACCCCTGCTAGTGTTTAAAACACCAATGTCTCCCCACTTTGCTGCATCCCACCCCAACCGCTAACCTCAGCCTTCTTTTCAAGAATCCATCTCAACTAGGGGATCTGTGCATGTGTCCTGTCTGATCCAACTCTAGGAGCCCACATGCTTACGTTTTTCTAGCTAGTAGATAAAGGCCTACAGAAGGTATCATTGCAGATGGCTGGTTCCCAGGATGGTGAGGCTGACAAGCCAGGGAGCCTGGAAGCAGGCAACCCCACTCTTGATCTTCTGCTGCCCATCTTTAAAATGGAGATCCCTGGCTTTCCAAATCATGGTGATGGGCTGTTGGTTGTGTGAACCGGTATCTGCGGCTCCTACAGCAGGCTCTGATGAAGAGGAAATGACTCTTGTGCATGGGGCTGTGACTCCAGAGGGTGGGGTTGAAACTCGGCCACCTTTGGTCAGAAGCACAGGACCCATGCTGCTTTTTGCCACACTCTGGCATAAGGTTGTCATGGTGACTAACAGTGTGTGTGTGTGTGTGTGTGTGTGTGTGTGTGTGTGTGTGTGTGTGAGTCCTAGTACATAGCTCACTTCATACCAAGCAGATGAGAAATACTAGAAGGGTCATGTCTCAGTCTGTGTAGTGTTCTGTCGGCATGAACAAAGCCCTGGGCTCAGTCCTCAGCATGTCATTTAATATGGTGGTGCTCCACCATAATCCCAGGCCAGAAGTTAGAGGTAGGAGGCTGGGTTACCCTCAGTTTGTTGTGAGTTCAAGGCTAGCCTGAGCTACTTGAGACCCTGTATAAAGAGAAAGGTTGGTGAGATGGCTCATTGGGTAAAGGTGGCTGCCTTCAAGACTGAACACCTGAGTTTCATCCCTGGCAACCAAATGGTGGGGAAGAGAATAGACTCCCACAAACTGTCCCCTGACCTTCACATGCACAGCCTCTCAGGTAAATCAATCAATCAATCAATCAATCAATCAATCAATCAATCAACCAATGTAGTTTAAACACTTAAAAAATCTCAGGGAGGGGAGAGGAAATGGTAGGTAGCCAAGTCCTCTGGTGGTCCTGGCTACTCACATTTTCTAAGGTTCTGAGCCCGTTCACTCACTGAGTAGAAGAGCGAGTTGTCCTCTCCTTCTGGGATTGTTTCAAAACCCTTTCAGTCATGAAGCCAAGACACATGTCTGTAGGGTGAAAAATGATCCGCTGTGTGGGCTTAATAACTGTAAACTCAGCTGGGCAGTGGTTGCACATCCTTCAATACCAGAACCAGGAAGGCAGGGGCAGGTGGATCTCTGAGTTCGAGGCCAGCCTGGCCTACAGAGTGAGTTCCAGGACAGCCAGGGCTACACAGAGAAACCCTGTCTCAAGAAACAAACAAAAAAATGTAAACTTAATTTATCATGTATAGGTTATAAAAAAAAATATTCACAATCAGGTGTGGTGGCCCATGCCAAGAATTTCAGCATTAGGTGGGAAGATGGTAGAGGGAAGAGGATTGGGAGATCAAAGTCACTGTGAGCAATGGGCTAGCCAGAGCTACATGAGATACTGTCTCAAGCCTTCATCCTCCAGAGCACATTAAAAAGGAAGAGGGAGGAGGAGGAGGAGGAGGAAGAGGAGAAGGAGAAGGTTTATCTCTGTGAGTTGGAGGGCAGCCTGGTCTCCACAGAAAGACCCTGTCTCAAAAGCCAAACCAACCAACCAACCAAACAAATGAATTAAATAGTAAATTGCGTTGAGTCATCTTCAAAGTGTTCTCTAGAGGGCGGGTCACAGCCACCTCCTCTCTTCCGTCCTGTTCTTGTCTGTGTCCAGATCCTGCAGCTTCACCACAGACAAAGACGCTTTGCTGACTGTTGACAAAATGCTATTGTCCCTCAAATAGCCACATAACTATACAGAACTTGTGGCTTTGGAGGCACAAAGGGGTTTTTCTGCCCTTAATGCCTCTCTTTGTTCCTCAGCTGATACTTGCCCTCAGCGTGGGTTCCAGGCTGGACCATGGGGGATGAACTCAGTTGCCTCTAGGCATCCGAGCTGCTGGCCTTGTGGTTTGTGTTTGACAGAAGTGTCTGGAGAACTGATCACCCACATGCTTCCAAAGCCCACCAGCAGAGACTGAGAGGCTTCCCAGATTTACCGATTGACTTCTAAAACTGTTTAAAGGTTCATTTATTTTTCTCATTTATGTGCATGTAGGTATGCCTGCAAGAGTTTATGTGCATGTAGACACCTACCAAGGTCAGAGCATATAGGAAGTAGAGTCACAGGTGGTTGTGAGCCACCTGACATGTGTTCTGGCAACCAAACCCTGGTCCGCGCTGGAAGAGCAGTGAGTGCTTTTTACCTCTGAGCCATCTCTCCAGCAAGATTTCTAAATTTTTTGTTACACTATTTTAGAGAGAGATAAAGATATAGGCATATATATATATCTCCAGTCAGAGGACAACTGTCTGGATTCAGTTCTCTTTTACCATGTGAGTTCTGGGAACTGAACTCGGGTCTTCAGTCTGACCACAGACACTTTCACCCACTGAGCCACCTCACTGGTCCAACTGATTGGTGTTTATTTTGAGACAGGATTTCACTCTGTAGCTCAGACTGGCTTGGAACTCACAACAATCTTCCTTTGTCAGCCTCCTAATGGTGAAAACTATTTTAAAGATTTGAGCCAAGGAGATGGCTCAGGGGGTAAAGGGCTTGGTGTGCATCCATGAGGACCCGAGTCAGGGCTCCTCAGCATCCTTATAAGAGCTGGGTGCACCTCTAATGCTCAGAGAAGGGTGGAGCTTCAGGACTCACTGGTCAGTCTGCCTAGTGGAAACGCACTGAGCTCCATGCATCGTGGACAATTGCACCTCAAAAATACAATGGAGAGAGATGAAGGGAGACAAGATGTCAACTTCTGATGTCCACACTTGAATGTTTTGGAGCATTTACCTACACACACACACACACACACACACACACACACACACACACACCCCACAGTGAGAGAGAGAGAGCAGTCGGGAGAGAGAGAGAGAACTTGATCTGTAGACCAGGCTAGCCTTGAACTCAGAGATCCACCTGCCTCTGCCTCCTGAGTGCTGGGATTAAAGGTGTGTGACACCACTGCCTGGCTGAGTTTAAATATATATATATATCTGAGAGCTCTATTTGCATGTAAACCAATATGGCAGAAGAGGGCATTGGATTCAATTGCAGATGGTTGTGAGCCACCATGTGGTTGCTGGGAATCAAACTCAGGTCCTCTGGAAGAGCAGCCTGTTCTCTTAACCTCTGAGCCATCTCTCCAGCCCTGAGTTTAAATTTTTTAAGCAGAGAATGGTGTCTCATGTACTTGGTAGTCTGAAGCAGGAAGATTGCAAAGTCAAGTCCAGCCTTGGCTACATAGTGTCCTCAAAAGGAAAAAAAAAGGAGGGGGTTGGTGTGTGTTTGTGTATGTGTGTGGAATGTGTACACACAGGGCAGATATGTACATATATGTGCATGTGTGTGAGAAGACCAGAGGTCCATGCCAGGTGTCATGTTTCCTCAATCATTCTCTACCTTTATTTTATTAAAAACCTTTTCAATACTTTTTTTGGGGGGTTGGGACAAGGTCTTGCTGTGTAGACTTGGCTTGTAAGCCAGCTTAACCTTAGACTCACAGAGAACTACTTGCCTCTGCCGTACAAGTGCTGTGATTAAAAGTGTGTGCCACCATCCAGCAATGACATATATATATATATGATATATATGTGATATATATTATATAATATATAGGAGTTACATACAAGTGGTTCTAACTCCTAACATGGGTGCTGGGAACAGAACTGGGGTCTTCCAGAAGAGTAATACATGCTTTTAACCATTGAACTATCTCTCTAGCCCCTTCAAGTTTTTAAACCCCATTTTTTATTTTATAAATAGCGATGCAATGTATACAATGAATAATGCTATCACAGAATGATCTGATATAGTTTTATGTGTATGTGTATTTTGCCTACATGTGCAGATATGTGCACCACGAGCATGTCTGGTGCCATGGATCCCCTGGGACTGGCATTACAGACAGTTGTGAGCTGCCATGTAGGTGTTGGGAACTGAACCCAGGTTCTCTGGAAGAGCAGCAAGTGCTCCTAACTACCGAGCCATCTCTCCAGCCCATAATAGCCCTGATATAGTTTCAAACAGATGAAAAAGGGGGTAGTTTTGAGTTGCCCTAGCTTCCGCTTCAGGTGAGTAGGCCGAGAGGGATAGAACAAGACACTGTCTCTCGCTGAAACTGAAGCTCACTGTTTTAACTGTGGTGCTGGGGTTGAAACCCAAGGCCTCACGCTTGGTACCCGCTCCATAACCGAGCCACACCCTAGCCTCAGTCTGTTGCTTTGAACATTCTCCTTTGAAATGTCTTTAGCAAGACAAAACTCTCTCTGAATGAGATTTTAGCTTTATCACCCGCACTGAGAGTTTTTCCACCCAGCTCCCCAGGGAACAAACATCAGACCCCAGGGACCCTAGGAGACACGTCTATAATCTCACGTGGGAAGGGCATCTACAGCAAAGGCACACACCCTGTTCCCCACTCCCTTCCCTGCCTCCTGCAGGGAATCAGCCCACAGGCTTGCTGTGAACGGCCCCACCCTCAAAAGGTACAGGAAGAGCCCCCCTCTTCTGCTCTGTTGACTTCCAATTCTCTTCAGAATCTCTACTGTGCCTCCTGTCTCTGGAGCTGGAGCCTGACCTCTCTATAGAACTTCCGTCATATTGTGGCTGCTCTGGCATGGAGTTAGTAATTCTTCTAGTGAATTCCTTATTCTTTAGGAATTTGTCTGTGTCCTTCTGAGGCCCCTCCCCCACCCCATACAAACCTAACACTAGGGTTCTTTAACTTTTGCTGCCATTTTGTTCTGTGTCAGTGATACCCAGCACACAGCAGAACTTAGACTGGGATTCAGAAACTCCAACACCATACAATGAGTTTATGTCATGACACTTGGTAAAACCCCCAGGACAAAGCCTTGGTGGTGAGGCTTCAGAAATGCCCTCAATCCTTCTTGTCCGGCTACTGTCCCAGGGTGTCTTGGGCTCCAAAGCCCCTTTGATCCCACAAATGTAGAGGGAAGAGGGCCTGAAGCGGAATTTTTTAAGTCGTAGGCTTTCCACCGGTTGTAGAGACATGCTTCCATCCTCCTGCAGTCCAGTGTTAAAATATTTAAAGCCTTGGCCATGCTGTATTGATATGCAGCGTGTAATTGAGCAAACGGATTGTTAGTAAGGAGCCGGATACTCTTGCAGCCCGGGCCCACAGCAGTTCCAGCAGCATGGTTGCCTGGACATCCTTTTAATAAGGCAGCTGGGGCCTTATTTAAATGAGATTAAATGAGTTCCCTGGGGCATCATTTGATCTGGTTGCTAACTGATGAAGGGAAGCAATTCTGCCTTGGTGATGAGCTCTGATTTGGGGTATCCCTATCCACTGCCCAGCAAAGAGTCTCCTGATGCCAGAGGCCTTGAAGTGGACAGGAGAAGGTCCTCAGCCACCATTCCTGCCAGCGAGTATTAGCTCCTGCAGGCACTAGGTCACTGATTGTGTTTGTGATGACGGAGTGTGTCATTTTTCTGTTGACTGGTTGACTTGTTCTTAAGGGTCTTTTTCATTAGGGAAGGTTCTGGAAGCTGGCACTGTGTCTGTTTGGTGATCAGGTTCTCTTTATCTTCTTTGTGTGTGGGTGCCTGTATGGATGTGATGTCTGTGCATGACTGTCTATTACTCTCTACCTTATTCCCTGGAGACAGGGTCTCTCACTGAATTTAGAGCTAGCAAACCCCAGTGAATCTCCTTTCTCTCGATAACAGTGTTGTGTGTTGGAGATCACTGCTCAGATTCTCATGCTTGTGCATTCTTACCCTCTGAGCTTTTTTATTGATCTTTATTGTTTGTTTGTTTCAGACAGGCTTTCTCTATGTAATTCTAGCTGGCCTGGAACTCTATGGAGACGAGACTGGCATCACACTCAGAGATCAGCCGGCCTCTGACTCCTGAGTGCTGGGACTAAAGGTGTGCACCCCCACACTCCGTTTATTTACCTCTTGAGACATAGTCTTGCTCTATAGCTCTTGTCTGGCCTGGACTCCCCTATGAATACCATGATACCAGGATGGCCTTGAACTTGTATATATCCTACTGCCTCTGTTCACTGAGCAGTGAGATTACAGTCCTGTCCTACCATGTCTGGCATTTCAAAAAACTCTATTTTATGTGTATGAGTGTTCTAACTGCATGCAGGCATGTGCGCCACATGCATGCCTGGTGCCCACAGAGCTCAGAAGAGGGTGTTAAATCTCCTGTATCTGGAGTTACAGATGGTTGTGAGCCACCATGTGGGAGTTGGGAACCGAACCTTGGTTCTCTGGAAGAGCAGTAAATGCTCACCAGCCAAACAATCTTTCCAACTCCCTATCTGATACCTTTAAGTTATTTTTGTGTCCCTCTTCCCCACCCACAAGGTCTCATGCAGCCGAGGATCAAATGCGGCTGAGACTAGCCTTGAATTCCTGACCCACCTCCTAAGGGCTGGGATGGTATCTGTGTGCCACCAGCCTGCTTGAGTAGTTGTTGTGGCAACCAACACAGACATAGAGACCTTGGTGCAGAAACCAAAACAAACACACTCAAGAAGCTGTCAGGAGCACGTGCTTGTCTCTCACAGTGAACACACAAGACTCAGAGTTCACTGTCTCTGGCCGGGCTGCCGCTCCGTGGCAGAGCACCTGCCGAGCACACAGGAGGCTCTGGGCTCCAACTTCAGCTCCATAAAACAAACAACAGCAACAAAAAGCCCAAACAAAGCTCCACCCTGGCAACTAGTTTAAGTCTCCTGTCAGTGACTTTAGGGACAGAGGCATTGCTAGGCAACTGGCACCCCCCAGAGGCCCCTCACCGCCCCAGAGGCACCTCACTGCCCACGGAGACTACCTGCAAAACACCTCTTGCTCCTCTGCTACCCTGGGCTCTGGAGATCCTCCTCATTGCTTTGCCTACAAACAGAGACATTCTAGGTATCAAAAGGAAGAAACCAGACTATGTTTTCTTCTTTGTGCTTGGTTTATTTCATTCAGCACCATCCAAGTTGTATGGGGTGTTTGTATTTTGTTTTGTGTGTGTGTGTGTGTGTGTGTGTGTAGCACTCATGCCATGGTACAGGTGTGAAAGTCAGAAGACACCTTTTGAGTCAACTCTTCTACCTCTCAGGTCACTAGGCTTAGCAGCAAGCACCTTTACTCACAGAACCCGCACTCCATTTTTTTTTTTTTAAATGACTCAGTGATCACCCATTATCTGGAGCAACCACACTGTGAGCAGATTTGCCTATCTTTTGGTTACTGGCAACATTTCTGCTCTGAACAGCCAAGTCCAAATACTTATGAAATCCCTGTGGAGCTGTCCTGTGAATATTCATTCATTTAGACTTTTTTTTTAAAAAAAAAAAAAAGACAGGTTCTCTCTATGCAGCCTGGTTGTCCTAGAACTTGCTATATAAACTAGGCTGGCCTTGAACTCACAGAGATCTGCCTGTCTCTGCCTCCCAAATGATGGGATGAAAGTCATGCACAACCAATATACTTACACACACACACACACACACATACACACACACCCCGCTTTTGTGATTTTGGGACTGGGTTTCTTGTAGCCCAGGCTTTCTGTCCTTGAACTTACTATGTTGCTGAGGATGATCCTTCTGCCTCTACTTTCTCAGGGCTGTAATTCCTGGTGTGTACCACTGTACATGTTTTTATACATGCTCAGGATGGAACCGAGGGATTTGTGTATGCTGAGCAAGCCCTCTACCTACCTACTGAACACCCATAGTCCGCAGGCTCTCCCTCTCTCTCTCTCTCTCTCTCTCTCTCTCTCTCTCTCTCTCTCTCTCTCTCTCTCTCTGCGCACGCGTGCATGTGTGCGGGTGTGCATACCCATAACTGTGGGTTCCCATGGGGGCCAGAGGCATTGGATCCCTCAGAACTGGAGTTACAGGCAGTTGAGAGCCAGCCAGCCTGAGTGTTGGGAAGCAGACTGAAGTCCTCTGGAAGAGCAGCAGGAGGCTGTCTCTGCAGCTTGGTCATCACAGTCATGATTCTATAGCCTCTCTGTAGTCTGTCACTGGAGACCAAGCAAAACTCATTCAACGTGTGTCCTTTGTGGAAGAGGAGGGTCTTAAAGAGTCAGGCCACAGTTAGGGGAACATTGTATTTGAACTCTGCTGCCTGGAGGCAGGCGAGGATGGCCGAGAATGCAGAGCTGCCAGACTTCAGGCTTCCTTCTCTGCCTGCGAAAGGTGCCAATCTCCTTCTGCAAAATGGGGGCCCCATAAGATGTGCCTTCTCAGCGACAGGCCCAGGGCCTTGGACCTGCCCTCTTTCTGAGCAGGCAAGCCTGGTTGTCCGCCCCCACCCCACCCTACCCCCCTGCTACCTGGCAAAGGGACTGTGACCCCAGAAGGCCGTACCACATACCTATTTGGTCTGGATAGACTCAGGCTTTCTTAGTGAGTAGCCAGGCTAAGGATGGGGACATGAGCTGCTAGTTGAGGCCCCTTGGCAGGGACAGAGGTTGTGTGAGCAGATTTGCAGCACAGGCAGGTCCTATGAGCCACTTCTTGCAAGGACATCCTGTCAAGAAAGGGGAGCTTCAGTCTCAGAATCTAGACTGATGTCTCTCCCAGTGCCTAAAAGCTTTTCAAGGCTCAGTCATGCCTGGACAGGGAAGCAGATCAGTATAACAACTCTAGAACACAAAACAACCCTGTAGTTTAAAAAATGACCGTATGTCTGGGGAGTAGCTCGGTTGCTGGAGCGTTGGCCTCACAGGGTCCTGGGTTTGGTCCTCAGCACTGCATTCAGAAGCCGTGATGCACACCTGTGATCCTAAGATATGAGAGATGCAGACACGAAGATCAGAAGTTCAAGATCATCCTTGGTTGGCTACAGAATTTGAGCCCAGCCTGGGCTGCACAGAGCCCTTGTCTTAAAACAAACAAAAGAATCAGAATGTGTCCAAAGAAAAAAAGAAAGAAAAGCAGCAACAATGACAAAGAACAAAACAAAAAAGAAAAGAAACATCTTTTGAAAGGTGTCACCAAATGCCACCTCCCTGATCCATGACAAGAGTTTGCCTTGAGGGGATGGGATTGCCCGTATACAACCGTGGTAATGTATATAATGTGAGCATACTGGGTATATTGTAGTCCTTGGGAAGACCTGACCTCAGCATCGTCTGAAAATATGAGCTGGACTTCCCAGCCCCACCCCTGTGTATGTGTGTGTGACCATTTGGCTTGAGGGATAACATGATGCAGGAGCCAAGAACCCATACTCTGGCTGCCAGAGGGTCAAATGCCGGCTTTTCTCCTCACAAGCTGTGTGATTGTGGGCAAGTGGCTCGGCCTCTCTGAACTTTGGTTTCTCCATAGTCACATACCGACTTCCTACTTTGTCGAATTGTTGGAAGGGGCAGTGTGAAATGCCTGGAATGTTCCATGTTGACCCACTGACTGACTTGTAGCGCTCACTGTTCTTGTCAAGATGGTGACAGGCATGCTGACTTGGGACTCGCCAATTGGAGCTCAAGCAAGCTTTCTAGGGTAGTGACCACATTCTAGAACATTCTTCTGTAAGAAGGCCAGGACCCTCTTGGTTCTTGTTCTGGTGTGGGAAAGAACAGCTCATCTTTCTGCAGTGGGAGTAGGCAGCCTGTTTTCCTGGCTTTAGGACAGAAGCAGGAGAGTGGCTCAGACGTGGTGGAGTCCTCTCCACTAGGCCAGTTCTCTGCCTTCGTCGGCCTTTCCTGGTCTCCACTAACACACCTGTAAAGAGGGAACATCAGGAAGATGTGATGGGAACCCCCAGCCTCTATACCATTATACCTTGTGGTTAGTGCTCTCTTGTAAGAGGCTCAGCAGTGCCCAGAGTTTCTTGGTGGCCACTGTCCTCTACACTGGCAAGTATCTTTGGGTTGTCTACCTTCCCCACTGTACTGGAGCTCCGAGGCCTCTGGATGAAGATGAAGCCCCATCTTCTACAGTTGTAGAAAGCCACCTGCTTCCAGCCAGCATCCCCTAAGCCTGTGATCTGGGGTCTCCAGATGGAATTCTCCCAATGGGAAGCAGGCCATCCATTGACTGTGGTGCTAAACTTGTGACCTGTCCTCTCTCCCTGGGTGCCATTCAGGCGGGACCATGGCATGGTGACATGAGTTCCCTGACTGCAAGTTGTCATTTCTTCACCAAAGGTGGAGCCAGGGATGGGGCTGAGGACTTCCAGGGGAAGTGGGCCATGATAAGACCCGCCCCCAACATGTCCATCATTGGGATTGTTGGTTAGAGCTGGCAAGGAAATGAATGGGCCAAAAGCATGCAGAGGAGGTAGTTGTGCAGGGGAGGTGCCCGGGATGAATCCCTGGAAGAAGGGTAGCTCCTTCCAGAAAGTCCCAGTGATTCATACCTCCCTCTCTTCTCAGTCTTCCAATAGATGAGCTTTTCAAGTCTGGAACAGCATGTGCAAGGTCCCGTGGCAGGACAAGCTAGATGTGTTCCAGAACTAGCAAGGCTAGTGTGGCTGGAACAGAGTAGGGAGCCAGTGTGGGAGGTGGGTTGGTGGAGTTGGAGGTGAAAGTGACAGACAGGCAGACAGACAGACAGAACACACACTCAAGAGAGAGAGAGAGAGAGAGAGAGAGAGAGAGAGAGTGTCTTTACATGTGTGCAGTTATGTATGTAGAGGTCAACCTCAGGCCTGTTGTTCCTCAGGTGATGTTTACTTCATTTTGAGGCAGAGTCTCTCACTGGCCTGGAACTTACTCACTAGGCTGATTGGCCTTGAAGCTCCAGGGATCCACCTGTCTCCACCTCCCATCTTTTCCTTGCTGGAATTACGAGCACGCCATCTTGTCCAGCTTCTTGCATGTGGGCTCTGAGGAATTAAAGTCAATCCTTGTGCTTACAAGGCAAGCTCTTTACTCACTGAACGGCCCCCAGCTCAGGGCTTGCTCCTTTGTCCACTTATTCCACTAGTGTGGTGGTGGGGACTTGACAGTAGTCTGAGGAAGAGGGTGGTGCTGCCCTGGCCTGGCAGGAATTGAAAGGCTTAGGGCAGAAAAGGGAAAGACACGGCTGGGTAGGCCCTGGGCACAATGCCTGGCTCTGTTTCTGCACCTCCTACAGGAACAAATGCTGAGCAAGGAGTTTCTGGAGGAGAGCCGGGGCTGGGTCCACTGGATTCAAGTCCAAATTTATCATCTCATTCTGTGTGGCCTGGGTGAATCATGGAGTCGGTGAGCTCCAGCATCCTAATTAGTCAAAAGAGGACATCATCCCAAGGATGATACTGAAGAGAGCTTGCAGCTGAGGAGCACAGCCCAGACTGACCATGGAGACAGTGTTGCTTGATTCTCCACCAGTGACATCCTCGCCAGTCTCTGGCGCTACCGGAACTTAACCATCTCCTTCTAGAGATGCACATGGAGGCTCTGAGAGGCCTTGTCCCTAGTTAGGAAGCAGCAGAAACCAGGGCTGCCTGACCAGCAACTCTCTGCCCACTTCCCAGATGCCACATCTGTTACTGTTGAGAGAATTCCTTCCCTGGGGAGATAGAAATAACATCTACCGCCAATGTACCATTCTACCAAATTTCTGTAGGGAGAACTGAGTTCACTGAGTTTACTTACAGAGCACAGGTGAGGGATTGCTTGTAGGAGTGTGTGTCCTACTGGAAGGTGGTTCTGCAGTGAGGATGAAGGCTTCCCTGTAGCTGCATAGATGGAGTAATTCTGTCAGTTAAACTACACACACCATATTCTTTAGCTCCACCGGAGACCATCAAGACCACATGCACTTAGGACAGAATTGCATACAAGTGGCAGAGGAGTGACTGGAGTCTCACATAAGGGTCCAATGATTCTCTCCACCATGTTCCATGAGAGAATGTCAAGAGCTCATCAGCCTGAGGGGTAGTGACTGCTCTTGCGAGCAGGCGCAGCTGAACTGATGAAGATGATGCCTGCTTTGCTCAGGGGATAGTGCTCTACAGGGGCTACCCAGAGGGGAGGTGGCGTCTCAGCCTGAGAAGGAGCCAGCTTGTCCTATCTTCCCAGGCTGTCACTGGGCTCGGGACACCACCCTGTCTACTCAGCAGTGGAGCTGTTTCAGGCCTAGAGAAAGGAAAGGAAGGGTCTTGCTTGGGCCAGCTGGGAGCAAGTGGCTTGCCCAGGGCCCCTGCAGGCTCTTATACTGTCTGCTCCGCAACTCTGCTTAGAGGGGGGAATGCTTGTCCTGGGAGTTCGATGACACAGAGTTCTCAGGGGTCCTCCTGGTCACTTGGGGCTGTTAGGGTCAGAGTCTGGGATCCAGCTGCTCTAACAAGCTAGGCTCAGCTGTCCATCCTCAGGGAGTTAGTTGAACAGAAACGTAACAGTGAAAAGCAGAGAAAGTAAATTTATTCACCGTGGCTTCTCCTAGAAGAACAATTAAAGTGGACCAGTGACCTCTGCCCCATCCCCGGCCCCCAAGTTCGCCTTTGGTGTCTTGATATGAGGTTTGGGTTTAAATAGAAGACAAGAGGTCTGGGTAGCTAAGCACCCCTGACCAAGGTGTGGTCCCACCCATCATTGACCCATCCCTGTCTGGGCTCCAGTCTCTTCTGCAAAGTGGTCTAAGCTTGTCAGAGCTGTGTGGCATCTCTTCCTGGGAGACAAGCCGCCTCTTTGACTGGCTTCAGCCTTTCTCTTCTCCTAGCATGAGGCTTCTGGGAAAATTCTAAATTCTTGATGACCATTGTTTCAATAGCCAAAGGGAGGGTATAAGTATATCTTTCTTTTTTTTAAAAAAAAAATTCTTTTATTTTTGAGATTACAATATAATTATATCTCCCCTTCCCTTACTTCTCTCCAGATCCTCTCAGACACCCTCCCTAGTTCCATTTCAAATTCATGACTTCTTTTTTCATTGTTTATACATACATACATGTATATGCATATTATTCCTGAATCTATAATATGAACATACAACCTGCTCAGTCTGTATAGTGTTACTCGTATGTATCTTTTCAGGGCCGACCATGTGATACTGGATAACCGATCGGTATGCTCTCCCCTGGGGAAGACTGTTTCTCCTGCTCTCAGCATTCCTTAACTGCCTGTCGTTCTTTGTGTAGGGCTGAGGCCTCATGGGCTTTCCCTCTCAAGTGTCTTTTTAGAATGTCTCCATTCTTGCCAGGGTGAATATTCAGCAATCCCAGAAGCCAGGAGTCCCAGGATGCGTTGCCCAGGGTGATACGACCTCGCATATATTAGCTATGGGACATGATGATGGCCTGAAGCCCAGCAGGACCATGTCTGCCCTCCACACTCCTGTGGAAGAATGGCCTCCTTGGTTTCTGGCACCTTTCTGTGCTTCCTGAGGTTCCTTTTCCTTCAGGGCCAGGGCAGTGTTTCCTTCCTGGAGCTGAAGGAACAGAGAGGATGTCACTGTCCTTAGATGTTGCCACTATTTTTGGAGTTTGTCTGGTCCCAGGTCTGAGACATGTAGGTTGTGCCAGGCTAAGAGCTAACTGGGAGCATCTAGACTGGGTACAGAGTTGCCATCTCTGAACATTAGCTTGGTAGCCTCTCTAGCTACCTTCATCTGCTACCCCCAGGAGGACCTCTGTACTCAGAAAGAAGCACCCCCAGTCCAGGACTTGAAGTTGCTTGGGGATGGCAGCCTCAGGAGCACTCCTTGTTGTGGGGGCTGATGACATTGATAAACCAAGATGAGGGGATTCCAGCTGCTCTTCCCTAGAACCTAGCACCGCTTCAGCAGGGGCACAGAGAGGCTAAGGGCCCTGCCTGAAGTCACACAGCTCATGGTAGAATAGCACCAGGTAGGGAGGGACTCACATTATGACTCACACAATTATGCCATGGATGGGCACACACACACACACACACACACACACACACACACACACACACACACACACTGAAAATATACCATAGTAGCCAGGTGCTACCTACCTAGCATCCTAACAGCTAGATCAGAAGTTTAAGGTCATCCTCCGGACACATGAGTTCAAAGCCAGCTGGGCCACATGAGAGTCTCCCTCAAAAAAACAAAACAAAACCGAAAAACAGTAACATCCCTGAGAGCAAGGCTGACAGCTTGCTTTGCACGAATGAGGCAATAGATTCCATCTCCCCAAACCATCCATATGTACATACTATGATAAATATATTCATATGTAAAATGAGTACCATATTTAAACTACTCACGCTTGTATGTAGAACATCCTATGTGTCTCTACACACACTTACACAGTTATAAATGCATACGAACATACACAAATTCTCTACATAGACTGTAAATACTTGATAGCAATATTTATAATTGATTCTCAATGTTTATGTTCACATCCCTTTTGCATCAGATATGTTTGTCCACAATTAATTAATTAATTAATTTTTGAAACTAGGTCTCACGTATCTCAGGCTAGCCTTGAACTTGCTAAGAAGGTAAACCTCTTGCCTCTCCTTTCTAAGTGCTAAATCCTAATCACGGACGGGCATGCAAGTAAGGATTTTGTTTTGTTTTTTCTTTTTTTAAATTTATTTTTATTTTATAGGTATTTGTGTTTTGCCTGTATGTCTGTGTGAGGTTGTCCTATCCTGGAGTTACAGACAGGTGTGAGCTGCCATGTGGGTGCCGGGAATTGAACCTGTGCCGTCTGGAAGAGCGGCCAGTGTGCTTAACCACTGAACCATCTCTCCAGCCCCTTGTTTTTCTTTTTCTTTTTTTCTGAGACAAAATGTTATTTGTAGCCTGGAACTCACAATGTAAAACAGGCAGGCCTCTGAGGTGCATGGTCTGATTCTTAGAGAATTTTTTAGATTTCCCCAGAGACTTTTATTGATTCCCAGAGAATCAATAAAAATACTATGTGGACAAAGAAAAAAAGAAAAAGAAAAGAAAGTGAGAAGGGCTTGGCAAGATATCTCAGTGGATAAAGGGGCCGCAGCCAAGCTTGGTGACCTAAGTTTGTCACTGGGACTGGTCCAGTGGGAAGAGAGATCCAGCGTCCTGCAGGTTGTCCTCTGACTTCCACATACGAGCTGTAGAACACGCTCCCCTCCTCAGGCAAATAAATAAACGCCCAGACCAAAAGCAAACAAACAGGCAGGCTTCGAGCTTTTGTTGCTTCTGGCTCTGCCTGCTGAGTGCTGGGATTATAGGTATGTGTGAGACCATGCCTGGCTGGTTCTAACCCTGTTTAGTCTTTTTTTTTTTTTTTTCTTTCATTCTTGATTTAAACTTTCCCCATTTATTGTGTGTAGGTGTGGGGTGTGTATGTGGGAGCTGATTCTCCCCTCCATGTAGGTTTTGGGAATCAGACTCAGGTCATCAGGCCTGTTGGGGAGTCTTTTCTTTCTTCTTCAAAAAAAGATTTCAATATATTTGTGTGTGTGTGTGTGTGTGTGTGTGTGTGTGTGTGTGTGTGTGAGAGAGAGAGAGAGAGAGAGAGAGAGAGAGAGAGAGAGAGAGAGAGAGAGAGACACGGGGGGATTACAGGGATTCTTTATATAAGGCCGTGAAGCCTATAAATAGAAATATTTCTCTTCCTTTCAATCTAGATACCTAGCTTGAACCTGAACTGTAGTTTTAAATAGAAGCAAGGAGAACTCACACCGGAGTCTTATTTCTGACATGAGGGGCAAAGTATTCAGTCTTTTGCCCCTGAGTATGAGGTTACCTATGGGTTTTTCCTATGTGGCTGACAGGTTATTGGCAATTATTTTTAATAAGGAGGGGGTGTTGCATTTTATCAGGGTCTCTGTCTTCCTGTCTGTCTCTGTCTGTGTCTCTGTCTCTCTCTTTGCCTTTCAGGGTGGGTGTGAAAGTGCAGTAGTTAGCTTTCACCCATGTTGACAGCAGACTTTTGTACGTGGTAATGGAGACACAGAGCTTGTTTGGGGAACCCACATTCTCATTATATTTTCTGTACAAACTTACATGCAGGAAATATGTAACATTTCTTCTTAATGTGCATGTCTGAGGTCCCACATCCTTAATGTGAATTTCTAGATTTCTCTGATTGCCTGAGGGTCACACTTCTTGAAGTCACTGCATGGATGCTCACGTCAGTGTTGGTGGTGTGTTCCCAGTAAGACCTTATGGATGACAGAATAGCTCTTATTTTTTCTGGAAACCCATTCTGCTTGCCCCAGGTTGGAAAAAAGAGGCTCAGGTGCTTTTCTGAGAAAAAGAAAATTTATATTTTTTCCCTTTTAGTGCTGAGGGTAGGAACTGGGCCTGGCGGCCCAGGCTGTTAGCCCCACCACTGAGAAGGCTGCAAGGTGGCTTTGGACTGCAGAATCAGTTCAAGGACCAGTTGGTCAATTTAGGGAGAC
Source organism: Uromys caudimaculatus (assembly GCA_028551405.1). Lineage (NCBI taxonomy): Eukaryota > Metazoa > Chordata > Mammalia > Rodentia > Muridae > Uromys > Uromys caudimaculatus. The sequence goes on from CM052710.1 coordinate 87,930,984, forward strand.
CCTGTCTCAAAATAAAAAGTAAAGTGGTCTGAGGATGTAGCTCCGTGTTAGAGAGCTTGCCTTGTTGGGTTCAATCCCCAATACCACCAAAATAAATAAGTGAAAAAATTTAAAATGTCTCGATGGGTCTCGTATCACTGTTCTGAAAAGGGGCCAAGATGTGTGTACTGTTACCGGCTGGGTATTTTCTGTCTAGGGACAATCACTCAAAGGAAGGAACCCCCTCCTCACCGTCTCTCTGTCCTCAGGCCTACGAGAAGCGCTTCCCCACCTGCCCGCTTATCCCAGTCTTTCTGGGTAGTGAAGTCCTGGGCGAGTGGCGAAGCGCAGATGGGGCAGTGTATACCGTGGAGCGGAGCTGCAGGCTGCGAGTGGATGCCCCTCGGCTGCTGCGGAAGGTGGGCACGGGGTGGGGTCCCGGTGTGCAGGGTGAGAACGGGTTCACTTGGAGTGGAATGGGGACCCCAGAACCTTGAGATCTGGTAGATGTAGCAGCCAGGGAGCCCAGGCTCAGGGTCTGGGAACCAGAGCTAGATGTGAATCCAGGGACATGGAGTGGGGTGCTGGTCTACCGGTTTGGGCCATGGTTGGATGGCAGAGGTGGCTGTGTGGTGGAAGTGACTGGGTGGCAGTGTTGCACCGGGTCTGGGAAGAGGGCCGGGGCACAATGTCTGGTGGCAGGACAAAGGACACCCGATGGCTTCAAGTGGGTGTGTGGGTGTGTGGGTAAGTGGGTGGGAGCACCCTTGGCTTGATAACAGTGGCAGAACAAAGCACTGAGGGTCTTCAGGGTGTGGGTTATTTGGGCAAGGCCGAGAGTCCACCCAAGGGATCTGGCTTCTGTGCCAGTGTGGATGGTGGAGGGAGTGGGTGTTGTCCCACCCAAGCTGGGTGTCTCTTGTTGGGCTGAGGGGCAGAGGGAGCAGGGTCTCTATTTCTAGATTGGGGAATGACACAGGCCAGGCTAGGTAGTGACAGGAGATGGAACTTGAGATAGCAGCTAAGGGGTGACCCAGGCTGGGTGGGAGCGGGAGCAGGAAGCAGGGATCTGGGTGACCTTGCGCTATTTCCTCTTGCTTGGGCTCCTCCTTCGCAGATCGCTGGTGTGGAGCACGTGGTCTTCATTCAGAGAAATGTCCTGAACTGGAGAGAGAGAACGCTGCTGATAGATGCTCACAATGAGACCTTTGCGAGCCGAGTGACGGTGAAGGAGAACTGCCGCTACACAGTGAGCCTGCCTAGCCTCCCCGTGGTCTTGATGCTGTCCCAGGGCCGGGCCCTGTGTGTCACGCCAATCTCCCTTCCCCGTGTTCTCCTGACCCCTCACGAGCGGGTTTCATTCCCCCTCCTTTTTTTAGATGGAGTGTCACTATGTAGCCCAGGCTGGCCTGAAAACTTTCTATCCTCCTCCCTCAGCCCTCCTAAGTGCTGGGATTATAGGTGTGTGTCACTATTCCCTGCTAAGATTTCTTTTTATTGCTGACCTATATAAATATATTTACGGACATATAAGGATATGTAAGAATGTAATGTTTTTATGTACATATATAACATAACTATTGAAATATATCGAAACACATATTGATTATTTGTATTATATAAGTGATCTGCACATTATGCATATGTTATCTCTCTCTGTGTATGTGATTTTTTTTTCCCGTGGGATTTTGTGCTGGAATGATAGTTGCTCACCAGCTTGAGAAAGAGCTACCCGCTGTTAGACTCTGCATCTTTGTCTGGGTGCAGAATGCTGTCCATGGCAGGCCAGAAGAACCCTTGGAGAGGGCACAGCATCCTCATACTAGGCCCAGCCATGGCCCCTTCCCATCTTTCAGGTCCATCCTGAGAATGAAGACTGGACTTGCTTTGAACAGTCTGCCTCCCTGGATGTCCGCTCTTTCTTTGGTTTTGAAAGTACCTTGGAGAAGATTGCCATGAAGCAGTACACTGCCAATGTCAAGAGGGTAAGGGAGACTGAGCTAGCCACAGCAGGAAGGTGCACAGGACCTGCCCTACTGACAGCTCCTGTGACACCAGCCCTGACTTTCCTGGGCTCAGTCTTCTTGTTTTTAAAAATGAACACTGGGGTTATGGCCTCATCAGTGAGGCCACCAGTGGGAAGAACTGACCTATAGTGGGGGCATCCTGACATTGTCGCAGCATTCCATAAGTTGCAGCAAGTTCAAGGTCAGCCTAGGCAACTCAGTGAGACAAACAGCTGGAGGCAGAGATCAGTAGTGGAGCAGCTGCCTAGTGTGTGCGAGGCCCTGGCTTCAATCCCCAGGACTAGATCTGGAAGTGTCACTGGGGCCAGGGCCATGAGTTTAGTGATAGAATACTTGCCTAGAATTCCCCCCCCGACCCCCCCCCCCCCCGTGAGGGGTGGAGGGTGTGGCTCAACAGTAGAGCGCCTGCCTAGAATTCCTCAGTGGGGGATTGGAGGTGTGGCTAGGTGGTAGAGCACCTGACCAGCATATGGGAGACCTTAGGTTCCACTCCCAACACCACGAAGTCACTGCTTGGTTCAATGGCCTTAGGCTCCAGGTCAGAGAGGGGCCTGTTCACCAGATGACAGTCTGCTTTTGGTGATATACTTTACCTGATGCATATAAAATGGAGCTAGCTGCATTTGCTCTGTTTAGTCTTGTTCCTCTCTGCTCCTCCTGGCCATGTTTTAGCTGTGCAATAGCCATATGTCAGCCATATGAGTGGTTCCTCAGGGCTGGTGTGACGACCTTGCAGGGCTGCTTGTGTGGTGACATCTTTTGGGTCTGTCGCTTCCAGGGAAAGGAGGTGATTGAACACTATTTGAGTGAGCTCATTTCCCAGGGAACATCTCACATTCCCCGCTGGATACCAGCCCCAGTCCGGGAGGAGGATGTCCGCAGCCAGCTTGTACCCCGGTGCCCTAGCTCCCTGGAGACAGATGGCCCCAGTGATGCCCCAGGCCCTGCTCCTGACATGGCCACGGCTGATGGTAGGTGACTGCAGAGAGCCAGTATCCACGTCTGTGCCCTCACCTCTGGCTCCAGGAAGCCTGCCACACTGCCAAGCTCCCTGAGGGGAGGGGAGAGGTGCTGCATGTTGCCAGGACTGGGGACAGTCTGGCACCCACTCAGCCTCCTCCCCCTGCTTCTTAGAGCTGGTCTATTTCTAGCCCAGGAACTGACCTCTGGTGGTTTTAAGATATTTTTAATTGCACAAGGAATGCAAGATCATGGCAGAAGAATATCTAAACGAAGAAGAGAAGTGAGAAGTAAGGGCTGGAGAGGAGCTCAGTCAATAAAGTGCTTGTCTTGCACACATGAATGGTCTCTCCGAGCCCACCCAAGAAGCCAGGAGACATGGTGGCACTCGAGTGTAATCTTAGCACTGGAGAGGTGCCAGCTGAGTCTAATTGATCTAACTGGAGAGCCGCAGGCCAGTGAGAGATTCTGCTTCAAACAAAACCAAGGTAGATGGTACCTGAGGACCAAACCTAAGGTTGGCCTCCACAAGGCACGCACAAGAGAAAAGGATGAAGATTTGGTCCCTCTCCTTAGAGTCTTCAATAGTTTTGTGTTTCACGAAAGGGCATGTGGCACAAGAGGGCACGCTCCCCCCCCCCACGTGTGCACATGCGTACTCACACTTGGAGAATGTGGAGCAGATGGGAGCATGTCCTGCATCCTGTCTGTACGCTACCGTTTCTCACTAACATTGCATGAATACCATGCATATCCTTGCCCCTCATAGTACAATGAAGCCTTACTTCCTAAGGCTGGCTCATTATTAACATTTTTGTTGGAGATAGAGGCTGGCCCTGTTTTTGGTAGGCAGCTGAGGATGACCTTGAATTTCAAACCTTCTGATTTCCCACCTCCTACATGCTGGAATTACAGGCACGTGTCACCATGATGCTGGCAATTTTAGCCTCCTTCAAAACTTCATACAAATCACATAGTATGTAAAATCATATAATATGTGTGCACATGTCATAGCTCCATGTAGGAGCCAGAGGATCCATTATTTGACATAGGGCCTCTCTGTGTTAGCCCAGGCTAGCCTTGAATTTGTGGTCCTCCTGAGTTTTGGGATTACTGAACACTTCCATGCCTGGATGCTTTGCATATGATCTTTAAATTTTTTTCTGAATTATATTTTTATTTATTTGTGTGTGTGTGCGTGTGTGTGTGTGTGTGTGCCACAGCTCATATGTAGAGACCAGAGGACACTCATGGGAGTCGTTTCTTTCCTTACCACTGTGTGGGTTTTGGGGATCGGACTCAGCTATCAGGTTTGGTAGCAAATGCCTTTACCTAATGAGCCATCTCATCAACCGTAGGGTTTTGTTTGCTTTAAAATGGGTCTCAAGTAGTCCAGGTTACTATGCTATGGAGCTAAGGATGATGGTGAACTCCTCCTCCCCAGTGTTGGGATTGCAGGTGTTTATCACCATGCCTGACTGAGGTGTACATGTATATGTGTGTGCATATGTGTATCTTTTAATTACAAATAAAGTGGTATGTCTTTTCACTCAAGGAATGAAAAAAATGGTTTTACAATTATACACAGAATAGCATTGTTTTATTGGTTTTGGGCTTGTTGTTTTTTGAGACAGAGTCTTACCATGTGACTTTGGCTGATCTAAAACCTGCTCTGTAGACCAGGCTGGCCGCCACCTCACAGAGATCATCCTGTTTCTGCCTCCTGAGTGCAGACCCGGGACCATGCCTGGTCTTATTTATTCATTTTTGAGATAAATTTATTTTAAGATATTTTCTCATGTAGCCCAGACTGATCTTTAACTCCTAATACTACTAACCCTCCCTGGTGCTGAATTCCTAGGTGTGCACCACCATGCCCAGGGACAGTTCAGTCTTACAACCCCCGCCCCAGAGATTGAGGACCAACTCCACACCCGAGGCCTGGAGAGAAGCCTCTGCCAGTGGAAATGTTCAGGCTTGCCCACCATAAGCTTTCAAAACCATTTAGAAAGATTAATTTGGAGCTTTTGTGACTGTTTCCAAATCCTGACTAGGAACCGAATTCCAGAGCTCTGACTGTGGTCAGTACAGAAGGCTACACAGAGTACAGGCCATATGGTAAAGACCTATGTCACAAGATGTGGTGGCTGGTTCTATGTCAACTTGACACAAACTAGAGTTATCTGAAAGGAGGGAACTTCAATTGAGAAAATGCCTCCTCCATGAGATCTGGATGTGGGTCATTCTCTTAATTAGCGATTGATGGGGGAGGGCCCAGCCTAATGTGGGTGATGCCATCCTGATGGTCCTGGGTTCTATAAGAAAGCAGGCTGAGTAAGCCATGGGGTGTAACCCAGCAAGCAGCACCCCCTGTGGCCTCTGCATCAGCTCCTGCCTCCAGGTTCCTGCTTTGTTTGAGCCCCTGTATGACTTCCTTCAGTGAGGAACAGTGATGTGGAAATGTAAACCAAGTAAATCCTTTCCTCCCCAAGTTGCCTTCATGACAGTGTTTCACCACAGCAATAGTAACCCTAACTAAGACAGCAGATAAGGTAGCACATGCCCGTGACCTAGCACTCAGGAGGTGTAGGCAGGAAGATCAGGAGCTCAAGGATAGCCTCTGCTTTTATGGTATATTGGAATCTAGCCTGGGGTACATGAGACCCTGTCTCAAAACAAAATGAAACACACAAACAAACAACAAAACAACAGAAGGAGACAGAGGATAGCCCCTTGCTTCCTCGACTCTGAAATCCCTATTTTTCTTCCTCCAGGGGACAAGCTGGATGCAGACTACATTGAGAGATGCCTGGGCCATCTCAGTCCCATGCAGGAGAGTTGCCTGGTCCAGCTTCGGCACTGGTTACAGGAGACCCACAAAGGCAAGGTGGGTGTGGGCCTGGGACTTTAATTACAGGAGTCAGCCTAGGGCAGTGGGTAGGGAAGACAGCAAGCTTGTGCTGTCAGTAATACTAAGAACTCAGGATCTGCTCCATTTGTTTTACGTCTGTCTGTCTTTTACACACACTGAGGCCGCTCCCCTCCTGCTAGTGAGGCTTGGGAGTTCATTGTAGTAGCGTTTATTCTGTATGTTGTAAGATGCTGGTAACATCCCTAGTCTCCAAAAGGGAGATGCCCCATCAAAATGGCCCTCAGCATGTACATATGTCCTCTGGGGACGTGTGTGTGTGTGCGCGTGTGTGTGTGTGCGTGTGTGTGTGTGTGTGTGTGTGTGTGTGTGTGTGCGCGTGCAGTTGAGAATCATAGCTATATAGTACCATGCTCATCGACCATGGACACTTTCCTTTTCTAAGAGACACATGACTTAAGGGTGATTGCAGATTGTCTATGGATTTTGCCTTTAAAGTCTAGCCTTTGTAATGTGGATACATACCTCAGCCCCAAGCAGAACTCTGTTGTCAGTTCTAACGAATCAGAACTTCTTGCTTAGACATGGGTTGTGTGCCTTTGCTTCCCCCCGCCCTGGGGAAAGACAAGAGAGTAGCTCAGTGTTGGGCTATAGCATAACCGGTCACTTCTATTTCTGCAAACGTAAAATGTAAAAGATAGTGTGGGCCACAAACACTGAGCCACAGCAAATGCTTAGGGTGGAATCCGATGCAGAGAAGGAACCCCAGAAAAGGCAGCTTGCAATAGGACTGGTTTTGCACTGAGGTATTAGGAAAGGAGGAGGAGAGAGCAAATGGGGTGGGGGAGGGGAGAAGAGGGAGGGGGAGGAGGTGTTGCCCCAAGGAAAGATACTATTTTTTCGGACAAACAGGGAGGGATGCTAGGCGGCCACACTGCACAGCTGCTCACCACAGCCCTCCTCTTGGCCTCTCTGCTTTGGGCTACCTTCCCCAGCTGTTTTGCAGATGAGGTAAGAGGCCCATTTCTGTCACTTCATCTCAAGGGTTGGAAGTACCATTGTGTGGTCTTCTCTTTCCTCTGTCTCTCAGATCCCCAAAGATGAGCACATCCTGCGCTTCCTGAGGGCACGAGACTTCCACCTGGACAAGGCCCGGGACATGTTGTGCCAGTCTTTGAGCTGGCGGAAGCAGCACCAGGTGGATCTCCTTCTGCAGACCTGGCGGCCCCCCGCCCCGCTGCAGGAGTTCTACGCTGGAGGCTGGCATTACCAGGATATAGGTGTGTCCCACACCTGAGCCATGTGTGAAAGCCACGGGCTCTCTGTAAATGATGCACCCATGCTGACACCTCTCTTAACCGCTCAAGCCAACTCTCTAGCTCCCAATTTTTAAATTTTTGTTGGTTATTTTGCTGTTTAAAATGGCTACTCAATGTGGTGCCTAGTAGCTCGGGCCTGATATTCCCAACTCCTTGAGAGGCCGAGGCAGGAGGATTGCAAGTTTAATGCTGGAGTGAATTCAAGGCTGGCTTGGGAACTTCTGAGACAAAAGTGAAAAAAGAGAATTGAAGACATGGCTCGACAGTAGGTCACCTGCCTGTGTGAGGCCCTGGGGTCCAAGTCTTAGTGCAGCAAGAGGGGCAGACAGGCAGAAGAGAATAGTTGGGGATGTAGGGCTGAAGCACCGGCTCCTGCGCGCAGGGCCTTCTGTAGAAGACACATGTGCCCAGGAAGTTTCATCCTCTGAGTTATAGTCCTTCTGGCTTTGAGGTCACGCTTGGTGAGTCCACAGTCTCTACTATATACAGTCCTTAGGTAGGAATGCAGCAAGCAAGGCCATCTGGTGATAAGGAGACAAAGTGTGACCGGACATGCAAGGGGAACAACTCCACGTCCTCAGAAGCCGTGGCTGAGTATTCATAGCTCCGGGTTCCAGTTCACGGAGCACAGCTCTCAAGAATAAAGAGAGCTGCCTGTGTTAGCAGTCCTTAAAGATAACTGGCTGTGTTGATGTCCTTCATGTTCCTCTAATGCTCTGGTTGGGGGAAAGCCAGGGGCCGAATGTGCACTCTCCAAATTTCTTTATCACACAGCTCATATAATCTTTAAAAAAATTTTTAAATTAAAAATGGTTTGAGTGCATGTGTGAGTGTGGAGCCAAGGGGACAACCTTCTTGTTTGATGTGTGTGTCACTGAACCTGGAGCTCATGGGTTAGCTGAGACAAGGCTGAATGGCCAGAAGCCCCAGGGACACTCCCCTCCCCCGTCTCTGACTCCCCAGCACTGGGATTAAAAGTACACACCACCAAGCTGGCCTTGAGCTTACAGAGACCCACTTGTCTCTGTTTCCTGCTGAGACTAAAGGTGTGCACCACTGTTCACGTGCACTGCTCTTCATGGCTCTGACTGGCTTCAAAAACCATGGGATCTGTGCCTGGAGAGATGGCTCAGCGGACTGACTGCTCTTCCAGAGGTCCTGAGTTCAGTTCCCAGTGGTGGGAATACACATGGTGGCACACAACCATCTGTAGTGGGATCTGAAGCCCTCTTCTGGTGTGTCTGAAGACAGCTATAGTGTACTCATATACATGAAATAAATAAGTAAATCTTAAAAAAAAGGGGGGGGGAGTCTGGGGATAAAACTCAATTCTTTATACTTGCATAGCAAGCACTTTACTGACAGTGATCTCCCTAACCATTAGAAAAAGAAAGAAAAGAAAACAAGTGAAGTGAACTACTGACTTCAGTTTTAGCAAGATGGCACAGGTGTCCCTGTACCCCTCCTCGGGCTCTTCCCTCTATTTTTGAATGTGTTTCTGTGTTCAGTTTTCATAAGGGGTGGCTAAGTGCTCTCAGAGGCAGGGACAGTTAGTATATCGGTTCTTCCTCCGCGAATCCCCAGAGTGACCTCTGCTCCTAGGTGGGCAGTTAGATTCTTTATTTTGCTTTTTTTTTTTTTTTTTTTTCGAGACAAGGTTTCTCTGTGTAGCCCTGGCTGTCCTGGAACTCACTCTGTAGACTAGGCTGACCTCGAACTAAGAAATCTGCCTGCCTCTGCCTCCCAAGTGCTGGGATTAAAGGCGTGCGCCACCACTGCCCGGCTAGCAGCTAGATTCTTAAGCACAGCTTTGACTGGTTCCAGTTCTCTTACCCCCCTAAAAGATGTCTTTTCTCTTTTCTGGGCTTTGCCCACCCACAAAGATGGCCGCCCCCTCTACATCCTGCGCCTGGGACAGATGGACACCAAAGGCCTGATGAAGGCAGTAGGGGAGGAAGCTTTGCTGCAGCATGTGAGTCAGGGGCGGAGTCTGGGCCAGCGATGCGGGCTGTGGGCGGAGCAGCATAATCAGCTGTTGTCAGTACCGTGCCTGCCCTTCTAGGTTCTTTCTGTCAATGAGGAAGGACAGAAGAGATGCGAAGGAAACACGAGACAATTTGGCCGTCCCATCAGGCAAGAACCCGAGTTGGGGGCAAAACGCCCAAAGAATGCTAATTAACGTTTACTGCTTTCTGCGCTTGTGTGTAGCCAGGTGGCTGCTGGGCGCTGTGGGACCACGTTGTCCTTGGTTCTTACAAGGAACAGGTGGGGTAGGGCCCGTTCCTGTTTTTTGCTGGTGGAGAAACTGCGACTCAAACTGAGCTAATCTGAGCAGTTCCCAACTAGTTCCACCCCCAGCTCCATAGGCTCCTCCCCTTTGCTTCCACAGGCCAGCCTTCCTCAGCTGTGATGTGACCTGTGTTTTCTAGTGACCCATTTTCTCCCTCTTCTTCTTCACATTTCCATTCCTGTGAAAGTGTCCTGAGTCCCCTGCTCCCAGCCTTGCCTTCCTGAACCCTTTGCTCTGTCCCAGGTGTCTGGGAGGGTGTTGGAGGCCATGGGACATGACAGTCAGGTAGAGCCCGTGGTCTTGTATCTGTCACAGCTCCTGGACCTGCTTGCTGGACCTGGAGGGCCTCAACATGCGGCATTTGTGGCGACCTGGGGTGAAAGCCCTGCTGCGTATGATCGAGGTGGTGGAGGACAATTACCCCGAGACTCTGGGCAGGCTGCTCATCGTGCGTGCTCCCCGCGTCTTCCCGGTGCTATGGACGCTGGTGAGAGCAAGAGCCAGAGAGGGGCCACATAAGGGGTGAATCTTTTACCTGAATGATCCTGAACAGATCGGTGATGTTGTGGGTCCAAGGTTATCGGGATGTCCTGTCTGGGAGATGGAAATATAACTGGACTATGATAGAGGTTTTATGACATGTTTGAATGGACCAAAGTCTGTGAATCTTGCACTTTCAAAATTTATGGTTTTGTGCATAGGTGTGTTTACTTGGGAGCATGTGTATGTCAGGTGCATGTGCACACATGTGCATTTCATTGGCAGTCAGAGGTCAGAGGTCAAGCTTGGGTGTGCTTCCTCAGGTGCTCCCCACCTTATTTTTTGAGACAGCGTCTCTCACTGAACTTGGGGTTCACTCATTAGGCTAGGTTAGCTGGCTGGAGAGTCCCAGAGGCTCACCTGTTGCCCCAGCCCCCCAGCGCTGGGTTTACAAAATGGGTGCCAGAAAACCCAGCTTTTTTTTTTTTTTGAATGTGTGTTCTGGGGATCCAAATTCAGTCCCTTATGCTTACTTGCCAAGGACTTTACTGACCGAGCCATGTCGACAGCCTGAATCGTGCACTTTAAAAAGATCAAGTCAACCTGATCTAGCGGCGCGCACCTTTAATCCCAGCACTCAGGAGGTAGAGGCAGGAGGATTTCTGTGAGTTCTAGGCCAATCAGATCTATATACTGAGTTCCAGGCCAGCTAGGTCTACATAGTGAGACCCTGTATTAAAATAAAAATCAAGTCAGGCCTGGTGTCCGGGCTCAGCAGGTAAGATTACCTGATGGTTGTGGGTCTAGACTAATATATTTCTCACCAGGGTGTCTTTTTCATAGTACTTTTTAAAAAGTACTTTTTGGACAGAAAATAGCTATCTTTTAAATTGATATGATGCGCTTTAAGTTTTCGATCTTGTTAAACTCTAAAAAAGTTATATAAACACACACATCTCAATTCTTGTGGTTTCGGTTTCTTTCTTCTGTTCTTCTTTCTTTCCTTTTTTCTTGGGACAGCATTTCATCTAACCCAAGCTAGCCTCAAATTCACTACTTACCCAAGGGGTAACCTTAAACTTCTAATGTTCCTGCTTCTATTGTCAAGAGTGTTGAAATTATGGGCATGCACCACCATGCCTTGTATATGCAGTGCTTGGGATCCAGTCAGGGCTGGAGACAGGGCTCATCAGGTAAGAGGGTCTGTGCCCAAGCCCAATGACCTCAGTTCAATCCCTAGGACACACTCATTGGGATTCATAGAGCAGAGAACCATGGGTATGAAGAGAAAAAGAACTCCCAAAAGTTGTCCTCTGATTTCCGCAAATGCCCACCCCAAAATAAATACATGTAAAAGAATTTTTTATTTTTATTTTTTTGAGATAGGGTTTCTCTATGTAGCCCTGGCTGTACTGGAACTCACTCTGTAGAACAGGCTGGCCTCGAACTCAGAAATTCACCTGCCTCTGTCTCCCAGTAAAAGGATTTTTTTAAAGATCAATTCTGGCCAGGTGGTGGTGGCACATGCCTTTAATCCCAGCACTCAGGAGGCAGAGGCAGACAGATCTCTGTGAGTTTGAGGCTAGCCTGGTCTACAGAGAGAGTTCCAGGACAGTCAAGACTACACACAGGAAACCCTGTCTGGAAAAACAAAACAAAAACAAAACAAACAAGCAAACAAACAAAAAAGAGCTAGGTCTGCTGGTGCACGCCTGTTGTCCCAGCACTCTGGAGGCTGAGGCAGGAAGATCCAAAGTTTGATGATGGTCCATTGAGTGAAACCCTTCTCAAAAAACGAAACAAAAAAGCCAAAACAAAAAAATCAATAAATAAATACAACCACACCAGAAATAAAATAAACAAAGCCAACCAATAAAATGGCCGATTCTTTGTTCTATGAATCCCATTGAGTAAACACCGATTCTGTCTTGCCCCTGCTCCCAGGTCAGCCCCTTCATCAATGAGAACACCAGGCGGAAGTTCCTCATCTACAGTGGCAGCAATTACCAGGGCCCTGGTGGCCTAGTGGACTACCTGGACAAGGATGTGATCCCTGACTTCCTGGGAGGAGAGAGTGTGGTGAGGCTGGCTGCCAGTCCTGGGTCCCAGGAGGGAGTGGGTCCTGGGGTCAGGAAGCTGATAAACAGTGCCTTAGGTGATCCCCTCCTACTCTAATGGTGGGGAGACGCTGGCTTAAGTGGGGACAGGGTTGATTGTAGAAGCCTCCCCAGAGAGGTGACATCTCTTGAGGCAGAGCCTTCCTTTGGTTCTTCAAAGGCAGTGAGGGCTGGAGGTGGCACAGATTTAAGAGTACTTGCTGGGGCTGAGGTGATGTTTCTGCAGCTAAGGGCACTGGCTGCTTTCCATGAGGACTTGGATTTGATTCCCAGCCCCTATATGGTGGTTCACAACGAGCTGTAACTCCAGTCCCAGGGAGTCCAATGCCCTCTCCTGGCTTCCATAGGTACTGCATGTACGTGGTACATATGCATACAGGCAAAACACCCATCCGCATAAAATAAAATGTTAAAAAATTCCAAAAACCAGTACTTGCTGTGTACACCCCCCAGTTCTCCAGCACAGACACCAGACAGCAGGCTTGTGCCACTTCTCGATAAAATGGTTTTCTTAGAAACTCTAACCAGCTCGAATGTGTTCTCTCCTGTGATACAAAGGTATGGTTTCCTTTTGGGTCCAGTTTACTGAAGGACAAAGGGCAAGGACTTTGCTCCGTTATTCCTTCTCTCCTTTTGTTTTCAAAGTGAACCAAGAAAAACTATTGTGTGTTGATGCGTGGGGTCCGAGACTTGGCCACCCAGGGCAGCTTTGGCCTGCAGAAATCTATAGAACCAGACAGGCCCCCACTGGTCAGTTCCCACTGCCGAAGGCAAGATGCTCCCATCACTTCGAATGTATTGGAGAATTGGGAACCACATCTAGACAGACAGTATGAAAAGGGCTCAGGGTACAAGGGCTACACACACACACACACACACACACAGAGAGAGAGAGAGAGAGAGAGAGAGAGAGAGAGAGAGAGAGAAACACATGCAAGGTCACGCACACACATATATGCACACAGGAGCAAGCACACGCACACACACGTACACGCACACACATACACATGCACACACATGCATACACACATGCATACATACACACACACACACAAGCTCACGCACACACATACCTGCACACATACACAGGTGCATACACATGCACACATACATGTGCACACACACGCATGTGTGTGTGCGCACGCACACAGACACACGCACACAGACACACACAGACACACACACCACAGCGTTCATATGGAAGTTGGAGAAAAGCCTGCAGGAGTCACTTTCTCTCTTCACCATGTGGGCTCCGAGGATGAAACTCAGGCCTTTAGGTTTGGTGGCAAGTGCTCTCCTACACTGAACCTTGTCACCAGATTCTGTTTGTTTGCTTTTGAGAAGAGTCTCACTGTTTAGCCCAGGATGGCCTAGAATTTGGGATCCCCCATACTCAACTTCCTGAATGCTGGGATTATAGGCATGTACCATCACACTTGACTCGTAGTTTTGTGCCCTCATCAGTCACGTTCTCCTGTGTGATCTCCGAAAAGCAGCCTGACCTCTTTAAGCCTCCACCCTCTTTTGTTACATGAGAAAAGTGTGTCTTACCCTGCTATTGATTCTGCAGGCTTCAGAGAGTGGTGTCACCGGAACCAGTGTCCAGCTCAATAGGGGTCACTCTCCTAAGCTGTTTCAGGGTTCACTGGACACCTAATGAGAGGTTAGAGGGGCCTCGACAACCTTGACATGCTAACCTTTTTTGTCTTTGAAACGTCCCCTCAGTGTAATGTTCCAGAAGGAGGGATGGTCCCCAAGTCCCTCTATCTGACAGAAGAGGAGCAGGAGCAGGCTGACCAGCTACGGCAGTGGAGTGAGACCTACCATTCAGCCAGTGTGCTCCGAGGGACCCCCCATGAGGTACCACCTGGTGCCACCTGACCTGAAAAGGCATGGGTAGGGTGGTATCATGTTCCTTCAGATTGGGTATGGGGTGATTCCAGTCACTCAGTTTCAACTCTATCCAAGAAGCTCTGGGACATGGGATGGTTGCAGAATCCCTGGGTGCCCTTACACCCCAGGCACCTGCAGTTCATCCCAGGTGACCAGGCCTTTCAGAAAGAGGCAGGGTTCTGGGCAGAGGGGATAGTGGGAGAGTCTTAGCAGCTCATCCTGACCACAGGGAGACTGATAGATGACCAGTGACAAGCACCCTGCTCTTGGGACTCTCCCACTTCTTCTCCCATTATGCAGGTTGCCATGGAGATACCAGAAGGGGAGTCAGTCATCACCTGGGACTTTGATATCCTCAGAGGGGATGTGGTGTTCAGTCTGTATCATGCAAAGCAGGCACCCAAGCTCAGTCCCCAGGAGCCTGGGGTTAGAGCCAGTGGGCAGCTGATCGACAAGAGCTGGGTCCTGGGGGTGGATTACAGCCGCGTAGAGGCACCTCTCATCTGCCGGGAAGGGCAGAGCATTCAGGTGTGTACTTGTGGGCTTTTCTTACTAACCTAGCATGGGGCATCAAGCCCCACCCCCAGGCCTCTGGGGAGACAGCTGCAAACACACACACACACACACACACACACACACACACACACACACACACACACGCGCGCGCGCACATGGGTGCCCCGAATGACTACAACTGGTGCCGTTTAAATCAAACAAAGTTTCTCATCTCATCAGGGGACACACTAGTGTCACTGCCTGGCATTAAGTGGGAAGCTCCGGTCCCTGGGATATAGCAGTCACCACAAGGTGGCTTTAGAAGGCACTTAGAAAGGATTTCCTGGGATATGGGAAGGGTCCAAATAGAAAGAAACTTGTTTCCCAAGCCTGCTTACAGAAAATCCAGGAACCTCCCGTTCCATCTCCAGGAGAACCCAAACCCCCATCTGGTCCTTAGGAGTTCCCAGACTCCATCCTGTCCCCATAGACCCAGCCCTCCATCTTGTCCTCAGGAGTTTCCAGCCCCTCAAACCACCTTTAGGAAGATCCAGACCCTAATCTCATCCCCAGTAAGACCCAGCTCTCCGTCCTGTCCTGGGGGCGGGGCTCAACCCTTGTTCCCAGGGGACTCCATCTCTCCATCCCTTCCCCAGGAGGAGCTGGTCTCACTGTGGTTCTGTGTTTCAGGGCTCCCACGTTACTCAGTGGCCTGGCATTTACCTGCTCCAGTGGCAGATTCACAGTCCTCCTGAGAGTGTGGCCTGCAGTCTCCCAGGTGTGGATGACGTCCTGACAGCTCTGCACAGCCCTGGTCCCAAGTGCAAACTGCTGTACTACTGTGAAGTGCTGGCATCTGAAGACTTTAGGTAGGCACTGGAGTGTGGCTATTTCTGGGATTGTTGATGTTTCTGCAGTGTCATGGGGTCAGCTTCTCCTGGGGTGGACATCAACAGCACTCTATAGGAACTCAGAGGAGTCCCTTTGCATTAGAAACAGGCTCAAGCTGGGCCAGTGGTGGCACATGCCTTTAATCCCAGCACTCAGGAGGCAGAAGCAGGCGGATCTCTGAGTTTGAAGCCAGCCTGACCCACAGAGAGAGTTCCAGAACAGCCAGGGCTAAACAGAAAAACTTCATATTGAAACAAACATACAAACAATCAAAACCAGAGGGGGGGGGGAGAGGGAGAGAGAGATTGAGAGAGAGAAGCTCAAAAGTTGAACCTTCACTGTTTGGAGCTGCAGAGCCTCCCTCCCTCCCTCCAAGGATCTGTGCACTGGGCCATGGGGGAGGAGAAGGGGCCCTTATCACCTGGACCACCCTTCAGTCCTAGAAGTCCTCAGAGTTTGCAATCACTCTAAAATATTCTAGAGCAGTGCCTTACAAAGACCTGTCGATAGGTTACTACTTTAAGAGGCCTTCCTCAGCTTCTCAGTTACCTCGTCTCTAAGGAGACAAATCAATTTGCCCCTCTAAGATTTACGAAGTCCAACTGTTAAGTGGGAACCAATGGTTCACTGGGCACACAGTAGGTCCTGAGAAGTGAAGCAGGAGCCAGAAGGTGGAGCAGGCAAGGTCTTCCCTACTCTCGTAACTTTTCATTATTGTTGAGTCAGGGTCTCGTGAAATATAGGTTGGCCTTGAACTCATGATGAGGCTGAGGAAGATCTTGATCTTCTCCTCCCTTCACCTTCCTAGTGCTGGGATCACAAGCATGTGCCACCATACCTGGCTTTTTGTGGTGACTGGATCAAACCCAGGATTTCATACATGCCAGACAAAACACTTCACCAATGGAACTAGGCTCAACCCTTCCATTTCACTTGTAAAGAAAGAAGGAATACAGGCCTATAATCCTAGCACTCCAGAGGCTGAGACAGGAGGATCCCAAACTTGAGGTCAGTTAGGGCTAGATAATAAGAAGCTATCTCAGAAAACTATAAAAACAAAAACAAAAACAAAAACAAAAACAAAAAACAAAAAACTAGAAAGTTCTCTCAGGCCAGCTCTGATCTGATCTGGAACAGAGTTAATCAGACTGAAGGTGCATCCTGGTAGTCCAGGCTGGCCTGGAACTCATGATCCCCGTTTCCATCTCTTGAGTACTGGGCTTCAAGACTTGTGCCACTATACTTAGTTTTGACTGAAGGAGATCAGAGAGAAAGAGCCTAGAGCTGAGACATTCCCAGGCGGTGAGGTTACTGCTCCATGCCAGTCAGGGCAGCTCCTGAGAGCTGAGGGCCTAGCTGGGCCTTGGGGGACTGGGTATAAGGAGTTGGTAGTTCATCTTTGCTCACTATGGCGTCACTGGCTTTTCCCTCTGCGCTGGTTAACCCCGGTGGAGGTTAGCAGCCCTGAGGAAGGAGCCCTGGGGCCTCATTTTCAGTATTAACAGCTTTTGCCAGGAAGATAACTTAAGGTGTACACGTGCTTGCTCCCCAGGGGCTCCATGTCCAGCCTGGAATCCTGTGCCAGTCGCTTCTCTCAGCTCAGTGCCACCACCTCCTCTTCCTCCTCTGGCCAGTCCCACAGTGGCTCGATGGTGTCCAGATAGCTGGCTGGGGACTTGCCGGCAGCCTGCGAGCTTCTGGCATCAGGCAGTGTTGCGAATGAGAACGAAGCCCATCTAGACACCTGGGACTCTGTTGGATACAGATGGTGCGGTGCCACAGCTGGGGTGTGGTGACTCCACAGCAGGGACCCAGCTCCTACCTGTGTGCAGAGGCAGCTTCGCTTCACGGCTCTTGAGGGGACAAAGACAGATAGACTCTTTACTTCTGACTTTCTTTTAAAAGCTGAGATCTTCTGGATGTTCGACCTCCTGTCCCCTGGAGTCTAGGATGGGACCATGGCTGGGCCCCCTCTCACCACTTGCTGTGGCTCCCTCCTCAGGGAGACGTGTTCTACCACGGGGTCATCACTGTTTGGTGCCAGGAAAGTGTGCAAGAGAATGTCTCTTCCCAAAGTCCCAGGCCACTCAGAAGCTCACCTTAGCTTGCTGGAGCCTCGGTCCATTCTGAATCAATCATGGTTGCAGGGAGAGTGAAGGAGCACGTGACTGACAACAGGGTCATATGTCTAATCTGGACCAATCACTGTGCAGTGTAGTGATTGGCCAGCTTGGATTACAGGACATTTTGGGGGCTAATCACGTGGTCTGGAAAGGGCAAGGTAAACTGAAGGACTGCTGGCAAATGGGTGACTGAGTAGATGGTCACCGTAGAATTTGTTATTTAGCTGTTTGTGACTGAGCACTGTCCAAGGAGCTGTGATGGGTGGCAGGGCTCAGCTTCCTACAGGAAACAACCTACCGTGGACTGTAGTTCCGTTTTCTCCTCTGTGGCGCACTTAACCTTGAGCACCCCTGACTTGAGGAACATAGGGAAGCCCAGGGCTTCTGCCTAGTTCCAGACAGTGATGATGGGGTGATGGGGTGACTCCAGCCATTCTTATCTCCCTCCAGAGTTCTCTTCCTGAGGCGCTGCTCCCTTAAGCTTTTTTTTTTTTTTTTTTTAAACTAAAAACCCTTATCTCCGAGTGTCGGACATTCCTGGTCAGTCCAGGAGAACTTAGTTCGGGCATGATTGGAATTAGAGTCTCACCGTGGTGCTGGGGATCTTCTGAGGGTGGAGGTGGGGTTTCTATAGTGCTGCAGATTCCCTTGGGGGTGGAGGTGGTATCTCTATCCTGGAGCTGCTCTGACTCAGGGACTTTCTCCAAGACTGACATGACTTTCCCAAATGCTCCATGGGAGAGTAGCGGGACTTCTTGGAGACCAAGGACTTACCTCTTTTCATTTCCTGGATCCACAGAAGGTGAGAGGCCACTGTTTGGTGACTTTCGGCCAGTCTCAGCCTTCCTTTGGTGTTTGGCCTAGACAGTGGCTTAAAACTTGAGGCATAGCATTTAGAAATCAGGATTTCTGGTTTTCCTTAGCCCACACTGGTTTTCACCCCTATCAAACAGCACCGACCCACACCACTGACCTGGGTTTCTGCCTACCTGAAGCTTTGTCCCCAGCTCCAGCCTGGCCCAGAAGTTCCTCATTTGCTCCTCATTTGCTCTTCTCTATCAGCCCGACATAGAGTTGGGATCATGTCTACAGGTCACCAGGCTGAGAGGTATGGTTTCTGGTTGTGGGGCCCAGTGAGCAAGCATGGGCTTCATGCTGGCAGCAAGCCCAAATCCAGAGCAGTAGGAAAGTGTCCCTTGAAGGGAGAACCTTCCGGTGATGGAAAACCTGGTCAGAATTCTGCCCTCAGGAATACCAATGGAACACAGGCTGTGTGTGTGTGTGTATGTGTGTGTGTGTGTGTGTGTGTGTGTGTGTGTGTGTGTGTGTGTGTGTTTCCCCCAGAGTGACACTGAAAACCAGTTGTCTCCAAATCACCAAAAGCAATTGGCGATATTTTCAATGACTATTATTATTATTATTATTTGCTGTTGTTGCAGTGCCAAGGCTCAAACCTAGGCCTTGTTCATTCTGGGCAGTCACCACCACTGAGCCACACCTGAGGCCCATTTCTGTGGTGATTGTTTTTGGTTTTGTTTTGTTTTGACATGGTTCCATGTATCCTGATCTTGAGCTCTATGTAAGGCTAAGGATGACCTTAAGCTCCCGATCTGTCTGCTTCTGCCTCTAAAATTTTGAGACTGCTGGTGTGTGCCAGTATACCTATCATATGCAGTGCTGGCTTCGTTCATGCTGGGCGAGCATTCTACCACCATGCCTTGTTCCCAGCCCATCTCAGTGACCTTCAGATGCACTTCTAACCTGACTCTCAAACCAAAGCTTGACTCGAGAAGCGCTTTGGGGAGAAGCTGTCTGGCCTTTATTTGGGGTGGCAGGAAGGGGTCTCGCTGCAGGTTCCCAGCTGCCCTCAGGTCTCTTGACTCAACATCTCTTTGAACATTTTCCTCACACCCTCTCCCCGCTGAGAGGCTGCTGATAGCAGCTCCAAAACTACTCACAGGGTCCCAGAGTCTAAGAGAAAGATGCCCTTAACTACAATCTCCTAAAACATTCTGTCTGGCCCTGCTCAGGTCACACATAGCTCTCCCAGGCCAGCAAGGTCTGGGAAATATGAAAGTCTTCTGGAGGAGGGCTGGGTCATACCAGGACCAGATGGCAGTGGTGGCATTCACTGTGCCCTCCTATGTTGGCACTTGGGAAAGCCAGCAACTAAAAATAGCCCAAGGGTGCTGGGGAGATGACTCAGGTGGTGAAATGGCTGTTGCACAAGCATGACAGTCCGAGTTCGGATCCCCAGAAGCCATGTAAAAAGCCAGATGCAGAGATGCATACCTGAAGTCTCAGTGCTGAGTAGAGACAGGAGGATACCTGGAGCTCACTGATTGGTATAGTTGAACTGGTGAGCTCCAGGTCAGTGAGAGACCCTGTCTCAAAAAGGTGAAGTGGAGAACAAATGAAGACACTCAACATTAATCTTTGGCCTTCACACATGCACACACATATACCACACACAAAACATCCCACAGAAGGACCTACTGAGCTGTCTGTGGCATTTCCTTTCCCCACACCCCAGGGCAGAGAAGCACATGGTGTGGGTTTCTTTCTCCACTGTGTTCATTTGTCCACTGTGGCCAGATCAGAGCATCCTATAGCAATATGACTATAGTCTTGAAACCCCAGCCTTTCTTTCACTAGCTGTGAAACCTCGTGTAAGTGACTTGACTTCTCTGTGCCTCAGTTTCCTCATCTGTAAAATGGGGACAGCAGTGCCTACCTCATTAGGTGACTGTGGGACAAAGGAGAATGTGGCTGGAAAGGCCTCCACATACAGAAAGCACTCAGGGAAGCACTGTTGGAATCAGGGGCGTTTGAAGTGGTGAGTGCTTTTCTACCCTGGTGTCCGGGGACATTTCCCTTAACTCTGAAAAACTAAGAACCATGCCCTTTTTTTCATTGAGCTGGAGAAACAGGTGTCTGCTTGATCCTGAGATCTGACAGAAGCATTAAACACTTTACATTTGAATATCTGTCTGCTCTCAACTTCCTAGAACACTGGTGGCTACCCTGGGCTAGTTTTAGAATTTCTCAACTATTGCCAGGTATGGTAGGGCACACCTGTGATCCTAGCGCTTGGGTGCAGGGAACCTCAAAAGTCAGTTCAAGACACCCCAAGGCCAAGTTCTCAGCACTAAGGAAATCTATTGTCTGAGAGGGACAGAGGGCAGGGATAAGGGACAAAGACAAGAGATAGAAAATGAGGGAAGGGACCAAAGGAGGGGGAGAAAGGAGCAAGGAAGAGGGAAGGGGTGTTTGTCCTGTGGGGACAAAGGACTGCCTCTGGATAGAGAGGAGGCAGATATAGTCCATAGAAAATGGCGGCTTATAAAGGTAAAATGGGAAACCCTGTGTTAGGACGAGGTGTTTAATTTTAATTGGGCATGTTAATTAGGGCAGCCAAAGGGGGCTTTTGATTGCTGGACTTCAATCCTTTGTTTGCTTTGGTAGTCGGCGTTAGGAGGAGGAAATGGCCAAATAAAGGAATGAACCTTGGTGACTAGCTTTAGGAATGTGATCGAACACTTCAGTAAGGCAGAGGGAATGGGGGGGGGGGGAGGGCAAGGCCTGCCAGAGCCTGTTTGCCATGCTAGGGCTGGCCAGAGTCCCCTCATTGGGAGGTGGAAGCAGGAGAATTTCCATGCATTTGAGGTCCGCTGGTCTGTGTAGTGAATTCCAGGCCAGCTTGGGCTGCATTGTGAGATCCTGTTTCAAATACACACACACACACACACACACACACACACACACACACACACACACACACACCACAAACAACACCACAAACAACTCCCAAACTCGAGAATTTCCCAGCTGGTTTTTGTGAGGGCAGAGCCACAGCTGATCTTTCTGCCTCAGAAAGAGCCCAAGGTTCAGCCTTGTCCCCTCAGGCAGCGCTAAGCAGGGTGCTGGTTTCTGCATGGAGCTCATCATTTTCTGGGGCTGGCCTGTGGAAGGCAGAGATGATTGGTTCCTCTGAGTGACCTGAAGGTTACTTATCTGGAACTCAACCCTCAGGGTTTGTTTGTTTATTTGTTTGAAACAGGGTTTCTCATTGCAGCTCAAGCTGACCTGGAATTCACTACTCAGCTGCTGCCAGTCATGCATTAACTCACCCAGTTATTCATTCATTCTTCACCCATTCATTCATTCACTCACTCACTGCTGTTCACCCATGAATTTCTCTGCAGCCAGGGAGAAAGGTATACCAGAGGAAGTCAAATCCCAAGAGGGCCTGGGCTGGGTTCAGGGCTGAGCTGCTGGCCCTGCTGACATCTTTCTCAGCCCTGGACCCTCCCCTGAGGCAAAACCTGCTCCAGTCCCCTGGTGGCCCTGAGCTGCTTCTGGAGTGCTACTTCTGGGATATCTGGGGACTGTCTTGGCAGAAGCAGCCACTGTGGGAGTTTGGGCATGGTTTTGGTGGCAGGAACCACAGCTGCCAGGAGTTGAGGGTGGGTTGCCAAGGAGACAGGTGGCTGGGGCTGACTACTCTCCAGCTGTTCTAGAACATGCTGGACCTACAAGAATTTCCCCAAGAAACACAGTATGAAATCCTAGAGCTATTTTCTGGATTTCAGATTTTCCCCAAGACATGAACTTCTTTGAGAATCTGTAGAAGCCACAGACACACTGGGCTTAATTTCCATAGCATCTTTTTAGATATGGAAACTGGCCTTGGGCAGTGCCAATGTGACAGGATGTCTTCTCTTTTGTCCTCTATGAGCAATTTCTGGGGCCACCTCCTACACAAACCACTTGCCTAGGCTCTGCTGGGGTGGGCCAGCTACACACAGGACTGTGACAAGGAGAAGCAGTACTGAGCCAGGCATGGTGGTGCATACCTGTGACCCTAGCACTTGGGAAGCTGAGGTAAGAGGATCTTGAGTTTGAAGCCAGCCTGGGCTACATATCAGGACACTATATAAATAACAAACAAACAAAAAGCCAGGTACAGTGGTTCACCAAGAAGAAGCATTGAGGGTTCAGGCCAACCTGGCGTACATTATAATTTCTATGCAAGCCAGGCCTTGTCTCCACAAAACAAATTTTAAAAGGGTGATTAGAAGGTTGGGTAGACAGAGAAAGAACTCTTCAGCAAATTAAAAAGTATTCTGCAGGGCTACAGGGAGGATCACATGGCTTAGTTTACCCAAGTTATTTAACCATGACTCCAGAGTATGACATGACAGACCCTTTTCACACCCTCCTGTGTTCCTCCGGGTCTGCATCTACCTAACTGGTAAATAGTCCTGCCCCTTGCCCTGGCCTGTGTTAGTGGTAGCAAGCTTAGCTGCCAGAACATGGTGTTGCATGTAGCTTTTGCTAACCCTCTTATGCTCCGGGAATGGACTGCACTACCAGCCCCCTGCCCAGAGAATATTGGATCCGAGGATGAAAAACACAGACATACACAGTTGTTCAATTTCAACTTGCCTTATTGGCTCAACTGCTGGGTGCCTCCAATCTACCTCGAGTAGCGTGCACTTCTCAATACTCCCAGCTCAGCACCCTAAATCTGCAGTCAACTTTAGTTGCTCAGCCACCTTCAGTCCCAGCTCAACATCCCCAACCTCCTGCCTGTAGAAGTGGCCTGTATGTAGCCTCTCTGTTTGAGACCTCACATGGCTTGTTGGCTTTTCTCCCTCCACAAAGCTTGTGAAAACTCTTTCTCCACTCCTTGCATCTGCTTGCTTGCCTGCAAGGACCCGGAAGTCCAGTCTGTTTCATCCGCCCAGCAACTGGCTAAAATTTGTCAGAAGTCACTGACCCTAGCCCAGATTGACAAAGTGTCTGTGATGTTATAATCATTTGAAATGGTAATTTTAAAGATAAACAGGAATTTTTTTGGGCTGGTGGTTTTTTGGTTTTTGTTTTGTTTTGTTTTGTTTTTTTGAGTGGAGTATTACACAGTAACGGTATTGCAGTATTGCGTGGCAACTTTCTCCAAATTGAAACATCTGCTCCCAAGGGAGGAAGGAGTGTATCAGACTCAGGAAGTAATGCAGCTGACAAGATTCACAAGCATCATATAAACAGCAAAGTAACCAGCGTGGGGAGAGGAGACTGGTCCACTGAGCGGTCTGCAGGTGGAGCCGGAGCTTTAATCCCGAGTGTTCATGACTGGTCAGCTGTCCTGGGTGAGCTGTTCTGTGATGCAGCTGCCTTTGAGCCACCCATACTGAATGATTAACCCCAATAAACTCCCTGTTCACTGAGCTAGACCTGGGTGGAGTCATTCCTTATGTCTGCCAATGTTGGCTTGCCTGGCATAAATAGATATTGGTTCATATCTTCCCAGGAAGTCACACAGTGAAAAACAATGAACAAACGTGTTTGGAAAGCCCTGCTCCAAACACGTGCTAAGTGCGCAGTATTACATGCTCATGGGAACCTTTTGGACCCTTTCTGAAGTCCCTTCATGGGCCAGAAGTGATAAGCTTTGATGCACACCAGGTGGGGCAGGTACAGACTTGGGAAGCTGCTGCTGGACTGGGAGGTGGGAGAAGGCATCCAGACCAAAGGGAAGGAAGAATGTCGCTACTTAGTCACAGCATGTCATGGCCTGAGTAACAGCAAGTGTCTGTGTGATCTCTTTGAAAGCAAGAATTTGAAATGCTGACTTTAAATATGGACACCTGACTTAAATTGTATGGATGTGGGTGTGGCTCAGTTGACAGAGCACTTGCCTAGCATGCACAAAACTCTGGGTTCGATCCTTAGCACTATGTAAAATGACTGTGGTGATTCATGACTGCACTTCTGGGACTCGGGAGGCAGAGGTAGAAGGATTAGGAGTTCAAGGCCATCCTTGGCTATGTAGTAAGAGTGAGGCCAGTCCAGGCTTTATGAAAGCTTTGGTCTTGACCAAACCAAACCAAACCAAACCATGGGCCTCACTGGCTCATGTATTTTAATACCCGGTTTCCAGCTGATGGAACTGTTTGGGAAGGTTTAGGAGGTGTGGCCTTAGAGGAGGTGTGTCACTGGGATGATCTTTCAAGTTTCAAAAAACTAGTGCAATTTCCAGTATTTATATTCATTCTCTCTCTCTCTCTCTCTCTCTCTCTCTCTCTCTCTCTCCCTCTCTCTCTCTCTCTCTCTCTCTCTCTCTCTCTCTCTCTCTCTCTCTCTCTCTCTCTCTGTCTCCTTGGTGGTTGTGAATCAAGATGTGATCTCTCAACTGTTTCTTCTTCACTCTGACATCACTGACTCTAACCCTCTAATATCATAAGGCAAATTAAATACTTTCTCTTTATAAGTTGCTGGGGTCATGATGTTTTTATCACGGCAATAGAAAAGTAACTAAGACAAAAGGAAGTACCAGGAAGTGGGCCATTTCTGTGGTAGGTCTGGCCATCATTTTTGGAGGAATGTGGAAGACTCTGGGACTTTGGACTAGGAAAATAGTGGAATGCTATAAAAAGGATTTAATGGGCCATCCTAGTTGGAGATTAGAGGACAGCAATGCTGACAGCAATGTGGACTATGAAAGCCTAGTTCAAGAGGTTTCAGAAGAGAGTGATATTAGCAAGTGGGCTAGAGACCACACATGTAATATTTTGGCAAAGAACGTGGCTGCCTTTTGCCCTTGTCCTAAGAATTTGCCTGGAAATGAATTGAAAAATAATGGAGTAATTTCTTTGGTGGAGGAAATCCACCCCCCCCCCCCGAGACAGGGTTTCTCTGTGTAGCCCTGGCTGTCCTGGAACTCGCTCTGTAGACCAGGCTGGCCTTGAACTCAGAAATCCAGCTGCCTCTGCCTCCCAAGTGCTGGGATAAAGGCGTGTGCCGCCACCACCTGGCTTTTTGGAAACTTCAATACGGCTCAGTAGTAACCCTTCTGCATGGTTATTGTCAATCACTCTTATGCAGGTCTAGAATGGAAACAAGCAAGTGGGGGGAAAAAACCCAAATACAAAATGTGGAGTTTGAGGAGAAAAAGAGCACCAGGGAACTTAGTATTGGAGCCAAGGCTTGTTCTGAAGGAGGTGAGGAGGGGTGCAGTGGGAACTGCAATTCGGAGAGGGGCGCTCTCAGGGCACCCCCTCCCCCAATAACTAGTCGATTGCTGTGAAAAGGAAAAGGCTGAGGAATTTTCTGCTAAAAAGCGACAACAAAGGGACGTGTCTGCAAATGAGCCTCAGGGGACCAGGAAATGGATAATGAAACCCAGTAGTGTTGTCCATCCCGTGGTTCTGACTTTAGAGTCAAGAAGATTATACAAGTAAAGGGGTTTAGGATGCCTTCCTCCTCGGTTAAGGAGTCACTGAGGCCAGGCATGTGGAAGGGGCGTCCCTGCAGGAACGGCTCTGAGAGGCCATTGCATGGAGCTGTGAAAACGAAGCCTGGATTGCTCTGGAGACTCCAAGGTGTTAGAGGCCCCAGAGCCATGAGGTTATCTACCAAGGAGAACTGCACACAGGGACCCAGGCCAAGAAAGAGAAGTGTGTCGCAGGCAGCAGAGCTGGAGGGAGTAGATCTGAAGAGCCCTTGACAGCAGACCTTGAGCTGCAGGGTTTGGAGTCTGTCCTGCCAGGTCTCTGTCTTGCTTAGGCTCAGCAGTTCCTGGCAATGCCCCTATTCCTCACTTTTGGAATGGCAACATATATACCGTGCTGTTGTATGTTGGGCCTCTGTCATTTGCCTTTTTATTTTACAGGAGGTTACAGTTAAGAGTGCCTTGGGTCTCAGAAAAGACTTTGAAACAGTGTTGAGACTGAAAAGAGTATGGGGAAAGTTGGACTAAGAGCATTTTGCACTGTGATATGGCCGCAAGCCTACGGGGAGTAGGGATTGGAATGTGGCGGTTCCAGTGAGAATGGCTCCCATAGGCTCATTTGAATCCCACTTGATGGAACTGTTTGGGTAGGATCAGGAGGAGGAGCCCTGGAGGGAGGCGTATCACTAGGGTAAGTTTTGAGGTGCTCTCATCTGATCCTTTGCTCCATTATCATGGTTTCTGACACTCCAAAACCATATGTCAAATTAAATTGATTTCTTTGATAAGTTGCTTGGGTTGTGTTTTTATCGCAGCAATAGAAGTAGCTAGGACAACCACCTATGGAAAATGGTTAGGGCCAATCAAATCCCTGCCTTCAAAGTGTAGCCTAGCCTGCAGCAACAGCACTGACTGGAGCTTGCAGGAACACAGAATAAGGCTGCAATTACTTTTCTATTGCTGCAGCAGCTCAGGACTCAGACCTCACATGCCCCCTGGTGGCTGGTTTTAGTATCCCAATTTATTCAAGTGTTAGAAAACTCCTTTAGGGAGCAAGACAACAAAAATAGGTCTGTAAACATGGCGACTTCCTTCCCTCCCCATCCCTTCTTATGAGGAGCTTCCTGTGACAGGATGCACAGTTCTAGTTGGCAGTCCAGTGATGAGGCAGCATAAAAGGCAGCGAGCCGTGGCTGAGCCAGGGTGGTAAGTCTTTCTATTCCACCTCTGTGCAGGCGGCCCAGGAGAGTGGCCACTCTTGTCATGACTGGGTTACACAGTTCCATTTGCTAGTGGCTTCCTGGGAGTCTTTGGCAGTGGCGAGACCCCTATGGGTGACAGGCCTCTGGGCAGCAGATATAGTATAGACAGGCAGGGAAGCAGGTGCAGGTTCTCCAGAACTCCGTATTGCTGGGGTGGCATGAGCCACAGCATGGGGACAGGTGGGACATGGCCAGCAAGGGGTGGGGTGCACAGCATCCATGCCAGTGGCCTTGCCATGTCTGTCCCCTGTAAAAGTGAGGAGCAGGGACAAGGTTATCTGGAGCATGCCATTGGAGCAGCTGAGGTCTCTGTCAGTCCCTGAAGGGGTTGCAAGTTTCCTCTGTTTGCTCCTTCTCTGCAGCCAGCACTTCCCCGTTCATCTCCTGCAGTGGGTGGTACACATAGTCCCCATCAAGGTGCCGGTTCCTCTCTGCCCTGGAGCCCAGGAACAAGGACACATTGACCCCGGTGCTGATCAGCAGCAGGAAAATTAGGGTGAGGGTAAGGGCCAGCCACGTGGTCCTGGAACAGAAACGAGACTTGAGGGGAACAGCCAGAACTCACACTGGTAATGCTGAGCCCAGTGGGCAGGGAGGGGAGTAGGTATACTGAAGACACATGCAGGGAATACTAGAGACAGTCTCTGATCTTTTAAGGATGTTTAAAAATATTTTTAGGAACTGGGGAAACAGCTCATGCTTGTCGTGTAAACATGAGGACCCAATTTAAGTCCGGCAGAGCTGGGTGTGGTGCACACCTTTAATCCCAGCACTTGGGAGGCAGAAGCAGGTGGGTTTCTGTGAGTTTAAAGTCAGCCTGGCCTACAGAGTGAGTTTCAGGACAAGCAGGGTTACACAGAGAAACCAAAACAAAAGCCGGGCATGATGGTACACAGTTGGAAGGGTGGAAGGTGGAGCTCACTGGCCAGCTAGTCTAACCTCACCTGTGAGTTTCAGGTCAATGGAAAACAAGGTGGACAGCTACTGAGAATGACAACCAAGGTTGAGGTCTGGTGTACACACACACACACACACACACACACACACACACACACACACACACACATCTAATGTGAATGTTACTGCTTTTAGACATTCCTAATATATTTTTTGCAGTACTGGGAATTGAACCTGGGACCTGTGCGTGCTAAGCAATCATTCTACCACTGAGCTACATCCCTAGGCCCCCTCTTTACTTTCTATGTTGTAACAGGGTCTCACTAAGTTGCCCAAGTTGGTCTTGAACTCATTCTGTAGCTTAAGCTGGCCTTGAATTTGCTATCCTCATGCTTCAGTTTCCTGGAGTAGCCAGGATGACAGGCTTGTGCCAGAAGGTCCAGCTCCAGAACCATCTGTCTGTCTGTCTGTCTGTCTGTCTTACATATCCCAGGTTGGCCTTAGACTTCCTAACCATCTTAAACTCCGTATCCTCCTGCTGCTACCCAACTGCTGGAATGATAGGCCTATGCCACCATGCCTGGGTTATGAAATGCTGGGGATTGAACTCAGGGCTTTCTGCATGCTAGGAATCAATCTGCAAACTGAGCCACACCCCCTGCTTCACAGTCCTTTTCATGAGTCCTGTGAGGATGGAGCTGGAGACCCAGGAAGCAGCAGCAACACAAAGCCTGAAGACAATCCAGAAGTGAGTCCCTGCTGGTTCTACAGCCCTCCTCCAGCATCTAAGTGGAGTCTCTGCGACCAAAGATATCAAGCCCGTGGCCTGGTACCTTTGAATTCCACTGGGTAGTGGCCCGGGGTCCTTGCTTGCAATTCTGGATGCCAGTTTCACCAGCAACTGTCCCTGAGCGCACAAAGAAGAGGATCACCTGCAACTCCCTGGCCTGGCTGGTGCCTGGACAGATGCCATGTCTCATGGATGGGACATAGGGGCTCAGCCTCTGCTGATGCACCTACCTGGTGAAAGAGGCCAGGTCTCCTGCCCTCGGTGTGGCCTCAGTTGGCTGGAGACACTGCTTCGCTGTAAGACACCAGACAAAAGGGCTGGGGAGAGTCCACCTACCCCAGACCTGCCCCAAGGGTTCCCAGCTCAAGAACCTTCAAGGCCCCATACCTTGAGAGATGCTGCAGTTGCCAGTCTGGGGGTCACAAGGACACTGGTGCGCACACTGGCAAGGTCTCTGGCAACCTGGCCCATACCAGCCCGGAGGACACTCTGTGGAGAGGAGATGGTGGCAGGTAGGTCTCACCTTGGGTGGCATGGTCTCTTGTTATAGGACAACCTGGCTCCTGGGTGTGTGCATGGCCATGCTGAAGGAGATACCCCCAGATCCCTGGGGCCCAACCCTCCAAGGTAACCCAGCTGCAAACATGGTTGTGTCTCAGTTTCTAAAGGTTTGATTCCTAGCACCCTATAAGCTGGTGCTTTGCCTATAATCCCAAAGAACAGCCTGGGCTGTATAACACCTTGTCTCAAATAAAAACCGCCTAGATTTAAGGTGGGCTCTAGAACTTATGACCTTAAAAGAATTAAGAAACCATGAATGGGAAGTCCACTGAGGCTGATGCTGACATGACCCTACCCACACCAAGTATCACCAGGAGCTGCTTTCTAGGTGTTAAGGACTTTGGTGGGTCTCCCCCAGGGGCGCGGCCTGACCACACTTTGGTGTTTGCTATCGGTCCTTAGAGTTGAGTGAACCATACTGAAAATCTGGCCTCCAACTTGGTGGGAATTTTCAGCAGGGAGGACATAAGGTGATTCACATGCGAAATGAGAAGGCTCTGAAGGCAACTTCCAGGCCAGAAGGAGGGATGAAGGCGTCATACCAGCTGCATGCAGCCGGGCCACCCCCTCCTGGAGCTTTTGCAGGCCACTGGCAGCTCTCACCTTCACTGCAGTTGGATCCTGTCCACCCAGCATCACAACGGCAGCCAGCTGCCAAAGCAAGACCATGGAGGCCAGGTAAGGACAAAGGCAGGAGTCTGGCGTCCCACCAGGGCACTGTCCTCCCGTGGGCTCCCCACTCACTCTCTGTGCACAGCCCATGCTGGCTGCAGTTGGAGGGGCCACAGTCCAGCTCGCTGCAGGCATCACCCCGCCAGAAGTGGCTGGTGCATTCGCAATGGCCATCCACACAGGTCCCATGGCCACTGCAGTTGGGTGGCTGGCAGCGGGGTTCATGCACACACACCACAGTGGAAACGCGGCGGGGACAGCGCCACATGTTGTCCTGGCTGTGGGGGATTCGTTGTGAGAAGAGGCCTAGCTAGGCCTTGGTGCTTGTCCCTGCTGCAGTTTATGACGGCTGTTCCAGTTTGCTTTCATCTCCATTCTGACAGTCATGCGTGCCTGTGTGTGTGTGTGTGTGTGTGTGTGTGTGTGTGAAGTCAGGACAACCTTAGGTACCTGCCATTTAAAACTTTATTTTATTTATCTTTCTCTGGCCTGGACCTTGCCAAAAAGTAGGCTAGGCTGGCTGGCCAGAGTGTCAGGATTCACCTGTCTCTTCCTCAACAACACTGGGATTGCAAGCATGTGACACTCATATCTGGCTTTTGATATGGGTTTTGAACTCAGGTCCTCTGCTTGCAAGGCAAGCACTTTTCCTACTGAGCCATAACTCCAGCCTCCCCCTGGGCCATTTATAGGATTTCCCACTGCATACAGTTTGCCTTCTGGTGAAGGCTCCCTCAACCCAGGCCAACCATGTCCCCAGCTCTTGCTTCACTGTCCTTAAGGAGGCCTTTGCTGACCTGTCCCAGGTTTCCAGGTATGGGCCTTGCAGCATCCTGAGGAAAGAGATCTTGGCTCTTCTGCTCACTTTTGGATACCCAGGGCCTGGCCCACAGCAGGGTCTCAGTATTGACTGAATGAGACATTCTGAGGGAGGGCATAGCTTCACCTCTCACAAAGGTGGTTCAGGTGCTCTTACCAGTGATCTGAAGGGTAACTGGCCAGGGTCCCATTGAGCACAAAGGTGGCAGAACCGCCTCCATCCAGGTTGATGGCATTGACCACATCTTGTCGCAGCAGAAACTCTGCCATCTCCCACAGGTTGAGACTGTGCAGAGAGGGTATGTAGCTGAGCCCCCGTGGGCTCTGGCTTAACTGTCTTTCTTCATTAGTAGGTAGATACTATCGCCCCTCACTGAGGCAGATGAAATTTCCAAAATGGCCCGAAAGCTGTCTTGTCCCACCCATACCCCAGAACTGCTGGAAGGTAGGGGCAACTGAGTGCAAACATCCCCGAGGATTCCCAGGACTCACCCACGCTGCTCCGTCTGTCCATCCGCATGGAAGAGTATAAGCTGCCCCTTACGGTCATGACCCACAGCTGTCCTGGCTGACACCACGTTCACAAATTTGCTAAAAGAACCTGAAGGAGAAGGGCCCTGGGTGATTACCCAGCTCTCCAGGGGACCCGTCAGGCCTTCCGACTTTCTCTCTTTTGATGGTACTGGGTTCCTTCCCTCGTGCGTGTGAGGCAAGTACTGGATCACCGAGCCACATCCCAGCCCCCCTTCCTGTGGGCCTCCATGCCAGAAAACACTTCCTGTGATCTCAGTCTCCAGAAACTTCTGTGTTGGTGGAACAGAATCCGCAGACCTTGCCTGAGGTCCCAGGCCTCACTTCTGCTCTCGTTCACCCAGCAGCCACTCTGTGCTTACGGCCTTGCGGTCTGCATGGGAACCACAGGCCTCTGCCCTGAGTTCTTCTGATAGCTTGTTCCTTTGATCCAAAGACAGCCTCTACACTATACTCCGAGACAGCCAGACTCTCCGGACCAAAGCCTCCTTTCCCACCCCGGTATTTTCCACTCTGGAGGTACGCATGTGTGCACACAGAGGATAACCTTGGGTGTTGGTCTTCAGGTGCCGTCCACTTTCTGTTTGAGACAGGATCTCTTGTTAGCTTGGAATATCACCATGTGGCCATAGATCCAACTATCTCTGCCTCCCATCTCACCATCCCTGGGACTGCAAATGTACATGCTGGCACTGTGTGTGTGTGTGTGTGTGTGTGTGTGTGTGTGTGTGTGTCTGGGGCTCAAGTCCTCACACTTTTAAGGCAAATAATTTACTGACCAAGCCAACTCACCAGCCCATCTCTAAGTGGTCCTTACCCTTGAGTGTCCATCAGAGTCGCCAGGGGAGCGCCTGCACACCCAAGTTGTGAGGATTTAACCAGTGGATTCTGGACTGGAGGTGTAGGGAGGGCGAGCTCATGGTTCTACGTTTATGACAAACTCCTAGGCCATGTGGGGGTCACCGTGCCACAAATCTGCAGCCCCTTTCCTCATACCTGTGCTTCTGGTCCCCACCGGTCCCCTTTCTCCTGTTTGCTTCCTGGCAGTTGTCAATTCTTCCCAGCTTACTGCCAAGGATTCTCCGTACACATTCCATATAAGACTGAATCCCCATGACTCCCACTGTAGTGCTAAGCACTAAATAGCTGCTCAGTAAATATTTGGGAACACTAAAAGAATAGCCCACTCACATTGTCCCCAGGTCTGAAGAGAGCTGATGCAAGGAGCCAGAAAGGTGGCTCAGTGGATAAAGTGTCTCCCATCACACATCACTGACAGTCTGAGTTCAATACCCAGGACTCACATGGCGAAAGGAGAGGAGGAGCTGTCCTCTGACCTTCCCATACACACACCATGGCATGTGTGCCCCCCTGCACACACAAAGTAAACAAATCAAAACATAATAAAAATAAAAAGGAACGCCATGGATGCCTCTGCCTCCTGACCTGTCTCCTGCGTCTCATCGCACTCCGTGGCTTGGCTCTCGTTGATGTAGATGCTTCCGTTGCGGATGAGCCACACAACCCCGCTCAGCAGCTGCACGAATGGGTTCACAGTGTCCAGGACCTCCTCCTCAGACAGGTACCTGGAAGCAGGGAGGCAGGAGGTTCACTCATCGGCAAGAACAGCTTCGGGGACCAAGGGACTTCTTGATGTTCATTTTTCTGCAGTTTTCCTAACTGATGCTGTAATTAGCATCTGTTAGACTCTACTGCCCTGGCTGCTTAAGCAAAAATCAAACAGCCAACCAGACAAAGCGTCTGTCAGCACCAGCTGCCTGGAACTCCACAGACACTTCGAGAGAGCCACACGAAGACTGCACCTGATTGCTCAGGTTCCTGAAGGCATAGCCTCAGCCAGGCTGTTTGAGATGGTTTGTGCCAGACAATTCTGCAACTGTTCTTACCTAGACCAGAAGGAAAGCATATCCCCTGATACTACGCTGTGATGCATGACAGAGAGGCAAGGCTGTGATTGGTGCAAACGCAAACCTTCATTTGCACTTGAGGTGTGCTGTGATTGGTGCAGATACCCCTTCTCTGGATATATAAGCATGTGTTCAGTTCAGTTGGGGAGTTAGCTGGAAGATGCTCTCCTGTGTGCCTACATTAGACACAATGAAAGAACCATCTTCTCTTGCCATCTTTAGTAACATGTGCTGACCTCATCATACAAAGAAGTAGCAGTGAGCTACACATGAACAGAATAGGCACTGCTTGGCAGTGGACAAGTGAGAATGGGCTGGAAAGAGCTCAGTGGGTAAAAGCCTTCCCACCCGAGCATGTGGGCCTGCGTTCAGCATCCATGTAAAAGGGGCCTGAGACAGCACACACCTGTAGCCTAGTGCTGGGGTGGAGTGGACAGGGGGAACAGGAGGGTCCCTGGGGTTTGCAGGCCAGCCAGTTTAACTGAACCAGTGAGCTCTAGATTGAGACTTTGTGTCAGAAAATAAGATGGAGATAAATAGAAGAATAGAAGACACTTGAAATCAAACTCTGGGCTCCACACAGGCACACACAGATGCACACACACACAAAAAAAAGTAGGAGGAGAGCAGGCCAGCGGACCATGTAGAAAGAGCAATAGGAGTGCTGACAGTGGCCATGGCAACAAATCCGGAGGAGAGCCCAAGAGAAGGACGAGGGAGACAGCTGGAATGTAGAGAGGATGATGGACAAAGACAGGAAAGAAACTGCAGGTGCTGGTCACTGGCAGAATTTTTAGGATCTGTGACAACCTAAGATCAACAGTGGTGACAATGCCTGCTGTTGAAGGATGAAGAACCAGATACATGGGCAGGCCAGACATTGCAACCAAGGGCTGCTAAGAGCTGGGGAAAGCCCACTTCCCAGCCATGGCAAAAAACCTGAACCTTGGAAGAGAGCTGGAACACTAGATGGCGCTACCTCCTGCTGTCACCTCTGGCTCCTGCCTGCCTGCAGTCAACTCTGGCTGCTGTCAAATTT
The DNA here is from genome assembly GCA_028551405.1 of Uromys caudimaculatus. Classification (NCBI taxonomy): domain Eukaryota; kingdom Metazoa; phylum Chordata; class Mammalia; order Rodentia; family Muridae; genus Uromys; species Uromys caudimaculatus. The sequence continues at coordinate 87,965,159 of CM052710.1, forward strand.
CAAGAGCTACAGAAACTCCAAAGGCAGACCTCAACAAGCTCCTTGCCTACCCTGCATTTCTATCCAGGACAGCAAAAGGCCTCCAGCTAGCTGTCTGGGACTGCTCCATAACTTTACACTATTTCCACATGCCTTCGCTGAACACAAAATGTTTGTTTTCTCTAATACTAGGCAAAGTTCACTATAGCATAAACTGTTTCAGGCTCACAGTCGCCTCCCCAAGGCCCCACACACGGCCTGATCACAGAACCAGCATTCAGTGACACATGAGTAAACTTAAAGGAGGAAGGTGTCAGTGTCACTACTTTGAAGATGAATGTCAGGAAGCTTGATTAGGTGACCTGGGCTCGGAGGCATTGTTCTAAAAGAACATCAGATACCCTCTGTCCTTGACAGCCCCGGGACTCCCTGCCTCCTCACCCGGTGACTAAGGTCCCGTCGCGTCGGATCCCGAACTGCGCGTTCTGCAGTCCTCCAGAGCTGCTCACCAGCCGCCCGTCGCTCACCACGTTCCCCAAGCACTCGCCAGTGCCCATGCGGAAGAAGCCACCGTTCTGAGCGACAAGGCAACCGGCCGGGACGGCTGTGTCCTCTACGGTAGCGCGGCGCCTCTCCGCGCAGCCTCCCGGTCCTCCGGGTTCCAGCACCGAGAAAGTGCGCAGGGGCTCGGCAACTCGCGTCAGGTGGCCGGCCACCGCCCGTCCCTCGAAGTGCGACACAAAGGTGCGCACAGCCGCGCGGTAGCTGGTGCTGGGGGTCGTGGGTGGCGGAGGCCAGCTCTCCTGCTGTAGGCTGCCTGCGCGCACCCGGGCACAGTCCCGCGAGGGACGTCTGCGCGCGAGTGGGTAAGGCAGCAGCAGGTCATCGTCGCGGGAAACCCTGCAGGGACGGGACGATCGTGAGGTCGGAGGACTGTGTGCCTGAGAATACGCAGGAGAGGGGGACCCCAGCCAGCCTGGCCCCGGCGGCTGCACTCACCCGAAGCCAAGGCTGCACCACGCCACCCCGAACAAGCCGAGCAGCGGGAGTAGGAAGAACAGCCGGGGCCCCCTGGGCGCCGCCATATTGGATTGGTGCTCCGGTCACGTGGGCTCGCCCCACGTGATTGCAGGCCAGGCTGTTGGGTGCTTTCCGGTACCAAGGACCTGAATACCTTCCTGTTTGTGAGATTACTCATTGCAGTTCCATCAGGAAGGATAAGGCTGGAAGGTTGATAGATAGCTTTTTATTTTTATATTATGTCAAACTTATAGAAAATTGCAAGAACAGATGCTGGGTATGTAAGTCGGTACAGGACTTGCTTAGCGTGCTTGAAGCCCTGCGTTCCTTAAGCGCCACACAAACCAGAAGTGGTGGTCCATGCCACAATCCCAGCATTCAGGAGAGGCAGGAGAATCAGAAGTAAAAGGTCATCCTTGGATACATAGCTAGTTTGAGATAAGTCTGGACTACTTGAGACTTTATCTCAAGGACAAGAAGAAGAGGAAGAGGAAGAGGAGGAGGAAGAAGAGGAGGAGGATGAACTTGTAAGAAAGAAGCTTGAAGTCCACCGGTGGTGGTGCACACCTTTAATCCTAGCATTTGGAGGCAGAGGCAGGTGGGTCTCTGTGAGTTCAAGGCTAGCCTGGTCTACAGAGCGAGTTCCGTGACACCCAGGGTTGTTGGATTTCTTAGGCAGTGTAAAGAGACTAAGACCAGAAAAAGAGACTAGAGCCTGATCTTTTTTTTTTTTTTTTTTTTTAAAGATTTATTTATTTATTATATGTAAGTACACTGTAGCTGTCTTCCGACACCCCAGAAGAGGGCATCAGATCTCATTAGGGATGGTTGTGAGCCACCATGTGGTTGCTGGGACTTGAACTCAGGACCTTCAGAAGAGCAGTCAGTGCTCTTAACCACTGAGCCATCTCTCCAGCCCCTAGAGCCTGATCTTTACAGATGGATTGTTTATTCCAAAATAGCAACAGAGACTCCTGCCGGAAAAGGGAAAAAGCCAGAAGTGATTCTTTATAGGGATGGAGTGAGGGTTTTATTTGCATCCTAAGGAGCTAGGACGGTTTTGAAGGCTCTCTTTCCCTGAGTTTAGGATACAGCGACAGGGTGCAGGGCTGTTCTGGGTACATGGTAGTTCTAGGCGATTGTCTGTTGTGCAGCCACAGGTGCCAGGGCAGCCCCACAGTCTTTCTTTGCTCTCTGCGATGACAGACTGACTAAGCAAGGTTATTTGTAGGAACGCTGTCTTGTGACCAAAGGCATTCTATCAAAGACACTGATGAGTTTCAGTACCCAAACCGTAACAGGCTACAGACATAGCCCATTTCACTGATCAGGACCTTTATTGCCTTCCCCACCCCTGGCTGTGATACAATCCAGGATCCAACTTAATTATTCTCTTTGGTCACCTTTAGAGTACTTCTCAGCCTTTATCTTTCATGACTTCGATAATTTTGAAGTCAAGCATACTTTGTATGGCCTGGTGGGAACCAAAATTAAAATGTGGGGACCCTTGCTAAAGTGAACAGACAAGCAAACAATCCAAATTGGTATCATCCAGAATGGGTTCTCTTTCCCCTCTCCTCCCCTCCCCTCCTCCCCCTCCCCTCCCCTCCTCTCCCCTCCCCTTCCCTCCCCCTTCCCCCCCCCCTTTCTTTCTTTCTTTCGACATAGGGTTTCACTGCATAACTGGCTGTCCTAGAACTAGCTCTGTAGACCAGGCTGGCCTCACAATCAGAGATTCACCTGCCTCTGCCTCCTGAATGCTGGGATTAAAAGTATGAACCACTGCCGCCTGGCAGGTTCTTTTTCTTTACCAGTTAAAGAATTAAAAGACAAGAAACATTTGAAAGTCAAGCAAAGCCAAACTTTATCCAAAGAGGACAATTTTATTAGAGTTTAAGAAAAAAAACTCCTGGGTAGGTGTGTCAGCAGCTGTCCAGAGGAAGAGAGAGGAGAAGAAAAAATGCTATGTAGTTTGAGTTAGGTCAGCATGAAGGTCAGCTTCCTGGCAGAATGGCTTAGGAAGAGGAGGGCTTGAGAGAGTGTAAGGAAGCCCAAGGCACCAGAGAAAGCGTACTTAGGTTCTGGACAGTGTCTGAAAGAAAGACAGAGCATCTGAGAGGGACACACACATACACACACACACACACACACACACACACACACACACACACACACACACACACACACACACCTTTCCAAGTAGGTAGGTCAAGTGAAACTCAAGGCAGTCTGTAGGCACTGTGCTGGGTGGGAATTGTGGGAAGGGAAAGTATGTTAGTGGGGCTGGAGAGACAGCTCAGTGGTTAGGTACACTGGCTGCTTTTCCAGAGGACCCAGGTTTGATTCCCGGCACCCTCGTGGTGCCTCGAAACAATCTGTAACTCGAGTTCCAAGGGGATGCCTCTTGGCTTCCCCAGACATCAGACATGCTTGTGGTACTCAGGACATACAGGCAACACACACACACACACACACACCCCTTGAATCTTTAAAACAAAAAAGTAGAATTTTTTTTAAAAGGCATTTTTAAAAAGTACATTAGCTTGGCCGGGTGGTGGTGGCACACGCCTTTAATCCCAGCACTTGGGAGGCAGAGGCAGGTGGATTTCTGAGTTCAAGGCCAGCCTGGTCTACAGAGTGAGTTCCAGGACAGCCAGAGCTACACAGAGAAACCCTGTCTCTAAAAAACCAAAGGGAATAAAAAAAGTACATTAGCTCATTAAAGAGGAATGCATTTTGTCCTTAGTGTGGCATACAGTGTGCAGGCATTCCTACGGGATCCCTGTGGTCCTAAGGAGGGAGTTCCTTTGCCAGACCTGTCTGACTGGACTTGTGTTTTGGGTAGCTTGATTTATCTTTGTTTTTGTTTAGTTTTGTTTTTGAGACAGGGTCTCTGATTTATAGGCAGGCTGGCTTGAAATTCAGTATGTAGACTGGTCTAGAGCCTCTTGCTTCTGCCTAATCCCCAAGTGATGGGATTAAAGGCACATGTCCCTAACCTGGCCCTGTTTTGGGTATCTTAGGCTGGCGGAGATGGCTCAGCACATAATTGAACTCGCTGTGTGACCTGGGATTGAGACCCTGAACCCACGGAGAGGAGGAAGAAGAGAATTGACTACAGAAAGTCTGACCTACATGTGTGCACCATGGCCTACATGCCTGCTCATATCACACACACACAGACCGTAATAACTAACTCAGAGTTTCCAGGTGACAAGTGTTATAGCAAGTCCTGAGCCTGGGACCCTCCTGGAGAGTGTCACCTTGAAGCATAGCTTGTCCTGCAGCGCTGCCTGTCAGAAGCTGATCTTCTTGGGGCTTCCCCAGGGGCGGTGCCCAAGGCAAGGTCCAGTGTCTGACCTCCTGGGAGTATTGACAATCTAGTAGGTGCCACAGGGAATTGAGTAGGTTTATCCCCTTTCTGTCTACAGTGAGCAGTGTGTGTGCTTGAATCCAGAGCCATGCTTCTTGGGGCCTGTGTGTGATCAGGCTTAGCCACCTGTACTGGGTCATGTCCTTCCCAAAATTCATGTTCCTTGCAAGACCCCAGAATGGGTTTGTGTTTGTATGTCTGGGTTTTTTAAATGCAGTTAGTTCAGATGAGGTCATCCTAGAGCTGAGGGGATTGCAAACCTATTCTGACTACTGTAGTGAGAAGAGACAGATACGCACAGGCGAGGCAAGGCTACATGGAGACATTGCAGCCACTGGAGTGGGGCAGCCACAAGCCAAGTGATGTCTAAGATGCCCAACAGCCACAGCCACTCAGAGGCAGGCAGCAGACTGTGTGCTGCAGACTGAGGCCAGATTCTTCTGAGAACCTGCACAGTTGACATGCTAGCTCTTAGAAGCTAATACAGTCAAGGCCATCAAATGGCTCTTCACAAATGACTCTGAGGCCTGAAGTAACCATAGCTCACTCCTTTCAATGCTGCTCAGAGAGGCTGCTCCTCTGAGGCAGGGCATGTTAGATGATAGGGTTTGACATCACTATGTTGATGTGGTGGGACCATGTCTCTCTGTTCTTTGCTAAAGGCCGTCAGCCAGCAAGGCAGAACTGCCAGCATCCTCCCTGACTCCAGAAGTTCTTTCTTCTCTGGATGCCAGGAGCAGGCCACTGATAAGACAAGATCTGCCTTTGTTCTGATCTGTTTTAAAGTCCGATACTCCCCCCAAAGGTGCTATCCTGTTCAAGCTGGGCAGACGTCTGAGTTGGGGTGTTGGCAAAATGTTTTTGTACACTGTGTAAAGTTTACCCCTGTATTATTTCTCCATCCCACTATCTGGTTTCAATCTGTACGTGGCTTTGTTATATATATATATACTCTTAGAAGCCGCTGTCTCAAGTTTGTGTAAACATTGCTCCTCATTCGTTCTCTGCCTTGCCAATAAAAGCCAACGGGCCAATACAAAGCTTTAGAGAGAATAGGTGGGACTTATGATTCTAGGAGGGATGGAGAAAGAGACAGGAAGGAAGGAGGGGAGCCATGAAGAGAGACTGAAGAAGCATCAGAAGAGAGCTGGAACAAGGGAAGAAAGATGCAAGTAATGGGGAAATGTCTGGGAGGAAGCCTGACCAACTTGGAGGTTTAGAATGGAGTGATGCTTGCTCAGTATTTGGCTCAAGGCAATTTTAATAAATCTTCGTCTCTCTGAGTGGTTATTGGGGACTAGCAAAGGCAAAGAAATACAGCTGCCAGATTAATTTACTATTTACTCTTATAATAAAAATTATTCATGTTACATAATAATTCATGTCTGTCTGTCTGTCTGTCTCTGAGGTTGATTTCAAGAGTTATAGTGATCATTCTTCTACCTCATTCATTGAGGAAAGACCTCTCAACCAAGCCACCATGATTAGTCTCACTAGCTAGCTTGCTCTGGGGATCCCATATCTGCTTTCGAAGGCTAGAATCACAGGGCCGTTGCACACACCTTGGATGTATGTGGCTTCTAGAGATCTGAAATCCCCCTATGCCTATGCATCAAGCACCTTAGCTGTTGAGCTATCTTCCTAACCTCCCTTGTCCAAGATCAGTTGCTTTGAGGGAGACAGCCAGAAGGCAGGCACAATGTGAAGAGACCAGAGAGCCTGATGTTGTTGGTGCTCAGATGGAGGGCTCCTTCAGTTCATGTAGACTGAGCCATGAAAGAGGAAAGGAGAGCCTCCTGATGCCAGCGTCTGGATCTGTTGGTGTGGAAACAGGAAAAGCACATAAACAACAATGACAACAACAAACCAAGACCAAGCTGAGCAGTGCTGCTGCACGCCTTTAACCCAGCGCTGGGGAGACAGAGGCAGGTGGATGGATCTCTGTGAGTTCAAGGCCAATCTGGTCTACAAAGCAAGTTCTAGGGTGTCCAGAGCTACACAGAGAAACCCTGTCTTGAAAAACAAATAAACAAAAATAAGAACAAAACCATAACAAGAAAACAGTATCAAGCTATACATTAGCAACAGCCCTGTCTCATCCTTTGTCAGATGTCTTCCTGCGTCCATGAGGCACGTGGCCATATTGGAGGCCAGATGAGACTGACACTACATAAAGGAAAGAATCAGGGTTTTGGTTGTTGTTGTGGTGGTGGTGGTTGTGGTTTTGTTTTGTTTTTTAGCTTTCTGGGGATTGAGTAAAGTCTGGCACCTGCCTGTTACTATCGGGAACAGTTTCCCATGTGTGCACACATTCTGCCCTTCAGCTTTGCAGGCTGGTGGGCCACGGGCAAGCCCAGACTGCAGAGCTCCTCCTGCTTCAGCCTTCATCCTCTTGTATAGCATCCTGGCCTTGGGGTTTGGTCAGGGCCTGCTGATAAAGCTGGGGCATGATGGTTGATGTGTGAGCTGGGGAGAAATGGCAGGAAGGGGTGGAAGAGAATGACCAGTTGCAGTGGGTGTGGGCAGGACCACCTGCGTTTGAATAAAATGCTTCTTGGAAGATCAGCATCTACAGTCCCAGTCAAAGGCAAGGCAGTGAAGGGGACATAGGGATGTGAAGGCAGAGATGCTGGGACAATTATCTCATATTAGTTCTCCCTCGTATTTGTGGGCTCCAGGAGTTAGTGTTACTAGCAAAAGCAACCTCAAGCTTCCCCAGTTACCTTAGACAACTGTGCCTACACCACAGCCATCATTGAGGCAGAGAGAACAGTCCGTCATGTGTGGCTCAGTTGAGTGAACTCCAGAATTAACCTTTTAGGTTTATGTAGCCCAGGCTGGTCTCGAACCTTGATCCTCCTACCTCCACTTTACAGTGCCTGGATACTGGAGGCTTGGACCACCATGCCTTTTTTTATATGGTTAGGGGCTAGAACTCAGGACCTCGAGCTTGTCCTTCATCTGCTAGACAGTTTTACGTGTGTGTGTGTGTGTGTGTGTGTGTGTGTGCTGTTAACATGATGCTGGGATTGAACTCGGGGCCTCAGACCCTATCAGCTGAGCTATATCCCCAGCCCTCAGTGTGGTTCTGGCATTCCCTGAGAGGATGCTCTTATCTTAAAATTGATAGCCCGGCTCTCCTCCCTTCTTCCAGCCCTGGTTAGTAACTTAAGCCTTGGAACCACATCATTGTTCAGCTCAGTCACTAACCCAGCTCAGATTCAGGAAGGATGGGGGTGGGGTGGGGTGGGCGTAATTCTTCTGTAATCCGCTTTGGGAAAGCCAACGTCTCCCAAACCCGAGAGCCTGTCTTGGTAACTTTGTGTTAATGAAATGATGCTAAGGAAATCTTTAAAGGCCAATAGGTGTTAGGTTCTGGTTCCTGGTTCCCTAAGAAGAGAGCATACTCAGAAGCATGCTATATTCACCGCTCGATGCCAGGCACAGCTCCCGGGCCTGACAATTTAAGAGGGATTGTGGTAGGGTATTCTGAGCGCAGCAGGGGGAGATTAGGCAAAAGGAGAGATTTAAAAGATCAGTTTCATACCTCTACCACTGGTTTTCAGCACAAGAACAAGGGCTTGGTTACTTATTAAAAACCCTTAATGACATATCTCTTCTTTAAACTTTTTTTAAAATCTAGCAAGCATTTATGTGTGAGTGCACTCTCGGGTGTGTGGAGGTCAAAGGGTAGCCTTCAGGAGTTGGGGCTGGCTTCCCTCTGGCTGAGGCAGGCTTTCTCATTTCTGCAGCTGTGCTGTCTACTCGGGTTGGCTGTTGGGCTTTTAGATTCTCCCATCTTTGCCTCCCGTCTCCAGGTAGGAAGGCTGGAGTTATAGATATGCACCACCACTTCCTGCTTTTAAAAATGATTTATTTATTTATTTGTGCATAGGGGCGTGTGGGTTCTGTGCATGCCAAGACACAAGTGTGGAGGTCAGAAGACAGTTTGAGGGGGTGGATTCTCTCCATGAAGGTAGTATGACATCTTCTGGGCAGGCATGGTGCTGGGTAAGGAGCTGAGAGTTTTACATCTTGATCCGAAGGCAGCAGCAGGAGACTGTGTACCACACTGGGCTTGAGATAGGAGATCTCAAAGCCTGCCACCACAGTGACACACTTCCTCCAACAAGGCCACACCTCCATAGTGCCACTCCCTATGGGCCAAGCATTCAAATACACGAGTCTATGAGGGCCATACCTACTCAAACCACCACAGAGATTTATTTGGCCTACAATTCTGGAGTCTGCAAAGTGCAGGGCCATGGTACTGGCATCACGTGAGGGCCTGTACACTGCTTCATAACACAGCGGAAGGGTAAGGATGTGTGAGACACAGATGGGGAGAGAGGCTGGAGTAAGACAGATGCATGCCATGATAACAAACACACTCCTGACGGAGTGACATGACTCCTACCAGGAGGACCCACAACTAGGTCTACTCCTAACACACTCACCTCATCGTTTGTCATTTTTGCTTTGGGGTTTTTGTTTTGTTTTGTTTTGTTTTTTGGTTTTTTTTTTTTTTTTTTTTTTTTTTTTTTTTTTTTTTTTTTTTTTTTGGTTTTTCGAGACAGGGTTTCTCTGTGTAGCCCTGGCTGTCCTGGAACTCACTCTGTAGACCAGGCTGGCCTCGAACTCAGAAATCCACCTGCCTCTGCCTCCCAAGTGCTGGGATTAAAGGCGTGCGCCACCACTGCCCGGCTTGCTTTGGGTTTTGATATTGTTGTTCAGGTTTTTGTTTTGTTTTGTTTGTTTCGTTTAAATCAGCATTTGGCACTGTGGCCTATGTTAGCCTCAAACTCGCAGCACACTCCTCCCACCGCAGGCTCCCGAGTACTGGGGATTACAGGTGTGTGTCACCGTGCCTGACCTGAGGTCCCACTTCTTTTTTTTTTTTTAAGATTTTTATTTATTATGTATACAGCTTTCCGCCTGCATGTATCCTGCAGGCCAGAAGAGGGCACCAGATCTCATTATAGATGGTTGTGAGCCACCATGTGGTTGCTGGGAATTGAACTCAGGACCTCTGGAAGAGCAGTGCTCTTAATCTCTGAGCCATCTCTCCAGCCCGAGGTCCTGCTTCTTAACAGTGACAGTTACATTGCAATGTAATGGCTGGAGGAGGAAGTGAGGCTGAGAAGAGCCTGTGGCCATGAGAGGTGGTGACATATGCCTATTTCTACAGCCGGTGCACAGAACTCTGAAGGTCCTGAGGGCATGGCGTGTGCAGACCCAGCACTGTACAAAGGCAGTGCATGCAGACTGCCCAGTGGTTAGCACTATGGTTTGACTACAGGCTCCAATGTTCTGTCACTGGACAAAGTCACTGCAACACGTGGCTTCTCTGTGACTCAGTTTCCCATTCGGTAAAATCAGGGTGATGATGGTACCTATCTCAGTATGACAATCACAGCATGGAGATGATGTCCTTAGAGTGCCAGACGCTGTGCCTGTCACACCTAGTGCCAAGCAAGTGTCACCTGGAGTTATGAGGTTAGATTGTCATAAAGTGAGGGGAGTGTCCCAGAGCATCAGAAGGCACAGCTGGCCCTCCCTGGAGTGTCTTCCCCCTCCCACTTTTCCCCACTGACTCAGGAATTTAAATGCTTTAGCATTTTAGAAAAGATCTTCTAGAACATTCTTAGGGATTTGGTACCATCTGTAGGGATGGGGGCACACTGTGAACACTGCTTGTACCAGGCTTTGGAGTAGAAAACAAGCTCCCCCAGCAATGAAACCCTAACCAAGACAACTTCCCTTACTTATGAATCCCCCAGAGTAGGTTATTTTGTAATAGCAGCAGAGAACAGAGCAGGACACTGGGTCCATTCAGGATTTGTGTTGATGGAGATAGGGAACTTGAAACAGAGATCCTGAAGGCATCCAAGATTGTCCTTATGCCTGAGAAAACAAGACTCGACTCCCAACAGGGCATGGTGGCACACACTTGTGAGTTTAGCACTCAGGAAGTGGAGGCAGGAGGATCGTGAGCCCAACCTAGACTACACATCAAGAACTGACACACAGTGGACATGCACCTTTAATCCCAGCAGTTGGAGGCAGAAGCAAGCAGGGTCTCTGTGAGTTCCAGTCCAGCCAGGGATACACATTGAGACCCAGTTTCAACAAATGATCTGGCTGGGCAGTGGTGGCACACGCCTTTAATCCCAGCACTTGGGAGGCAGAGGCAGGTGGATTTCTGAGTTCGAGGCCAGCCTAGTCTACAGAGTGAGTTCCAGGACAGCCAGGGCTATACAGAGAAACCCTGTCTTGAAAAAACCAAAAAAAGAAAAAAAGAAAAAAACAAAAACAACCAACCAACCAACCAAACAAAACAAAACAAAACAAATGATCTGACACATGTACACAAAAGACAAAAGACACAGCTCTAATCTGCTGTGTTTTATGTATTCTGATGACATCTGGGCCACCCCACTCTCCAACCCCACCTTCTACTCTCCCAGGACTTTTAAACACCCAGAAGTGGTGAAGGGGCTATAGCTGGTCACTTTCCTCAGTTACCCCCTCAGCCTGTGACCCCTGACTCCAGGACTTAAGAAGAAACGCTAAGGGGCCGGCTGATCCTCTGGACATCAGGGCTGGCGGCGCCATCTTGGTAGTTGCTTGCTGGTGACTGTGTGGATGGATATGGCTCTCCATTGTTTGGGTAGTATTCTGGATGTGCGCCTCCACTGTCTGGGTGGTATTCTGCCAGGATGTAGAGAAAGCCACCCAGGGCTGCGACTGCGGTGGCTGTGTTGTGGCAAGAACAGCCATCTGTTGGGGTGGGAGGGGGAGAGGTCTTGGGAGCACGCTTGGCCCTTTGTCCAATACGACCTGTCATAAATGCTAAATGAGTTCCCCCAGCCAATCTTCCAGGTACTGTATGGGCATGTTGATGTTCTGTACAGAACTAAGAAGTCCATCATAGATGCTGACTTTTGCTCTTGCCTCTACAAGCAAGAGGACTCATCAGTGGCTCAGGCCTCTTCCCACTGGGAGCAAACAGGTAGGAGTAGCTCAGTAGTAGAGCACTCAGCGAGGAGGCCCAAGGTCTTATTCCCTGGCACTGGGGGACAACACCCACCACCAAGCAGGTGAAAGCCTTGATTGTTTGGATGATGGGTAAGTGAGCCCTGGGCATGAGTTACCTTCAAACAGTTTTTCCCTTCTTCTCACTCTTCTCAGAACGCCTTGCTGACCTGAAGCTTCAGCAGGTTTACCATTTGTGTCTGGAGAAGAGCCAAAGATGAAGATCTTAGGGTAAACTTTAACACTCACTCCACAAGCCTCTTCCCTTCTGACCCCTCAAGGGACTCGGATATTCTAGGTCTCTGCTGTGCCCAGCTGCAGGTCCCACCTCAGGGACATGCTTGTCCTCTGTCAAGTTCCCTCCTACATCAGAACCTTTAGAGGGACTCCTAAAAAGTGCAGGGGTCTACCCTGCCTGATCAAGTGTTGGGCCTAGATCTCTGCAATCTGGAAACCATTGTAATATTGTTTTTGTTTTATTGAGACGAGGGTCTGTGTAGCCCTGGCTGCCCTGGAACTCACTCTGTAGACCAGTCTGGTCTTGAGCTCACAGAGATCCTCCTGCCTCCCAAGTGCAGGGGTTAAAGGTGTGCACCGTTAGGCAGAGCTGTTGTTTTGAGGTAGGTTCTCAGCTTTAGCTTCCCAAGCACTGGTACTATAATAGATATTATAATTGATATTATAATAGATATTATAATAGATGTCTCTGGTTTTGAAACTTCTTTCATTTATTCTGCTTGTGGTACTTGGGATCAGATCTGAGATATTTCTCATGTGGGCCTGCAGTCTGCATTTTGCCCTTTTAAAAATTATGATTAGAGCTGGAGGGATGGCTCAGTGGTCAAGAGCACTGGCTGCTCTCCCAGAGGACCCAGGTTTGACTCCCAGCACCAACATGGTGGCAACTCACAACCATCTATAACTGCTGCCCTAGGGGCACTTAAACCTCTTCTGGCCTCTGTGGGCACTGCATACATATGGTGCACAGACATGATATATGCAGGGAAAACACACACATAAAAAATTAAAAAATAAATTATGATTTCATTTAATCATTTGTGTGTGTGCGTGTGCGTGTGTGTAGAGGTCAGAAGACACTTGCGGGCATCAGTTTTCTACCATGTGAGTCCAGGTCATCAGACAGCTTTGGTGTCAAGGGTCTTTACACCCTAAGCCTTCTTGAAGCCCTGCCCCCTTTTAAAAGAAATATATTGAGGCTCAGGCCAGCCTGAAACGTACTCTAAGGCTATGCAGGCCTTGGACTTCAGATTCTCCAACCTCAGTCTCTTCAGGCTAGGATGATAGGGCTGCATCACCAAGCCTTAGCACATCACCATGTCTTAGCTTTTCCCTTATCTCAAAGGCAGTTGCTACTTTAAGACCCAAGCTTCTTGATAGAAATTCTGGCATTTCCTGGATACCTGTTCTGTGGCAGGCACAAGCGAGGGGGTCATGGAAAGAAGGTTCAAAGAAGGTAAATAAATGACTTATTATTAGCTTAAAGACAACCTAAGGTCACATGTCACAAGATTGGAAAGACTCATCCTGGGCTTCTTAACTAAGTACCCCCTCCTGGCGGTCTGCCCTCATAGCTTCTGGGAATGGAAGAGCCTTCCCTGGTGTTCTGTGCTTTCTTGGCTCTTGGCAGAAGTTGGCATGACCATATCTATTGTGTTGAAAGAGTATCTACCCATTCTCTACAGCTCTGACTTTCTCTGGCACTGTACTGGCTAGTTTTGTGTGTCAACTTGACACAAGCTGACGTTATCACAGAGAAAGGAGTTTCAGTTGAGAAAATGCCTCCATGAGATCCAGCTGTAAGGCATTTTCTCAATTAGTGATCAAGGGGGGAGGGCCCCTTGTGAGTGGTACCATCTGTGGGCTGGTAGTCTTGGGTTCTACAAGAAAGCAGGCTGAGCAAGCCAGGAGAAGCAAGCAAGCCAGTAAGGAACATCCATCCATAGCCTCTGCATCAGCTCCTGCTTCCTGACCTGCTTGAGTTCCAGTCCTGACTTCCTTTGGTGATGAACAGCAGCATGGAAGTGTAAGCTGAATAAACCCTTTCCTCCCCAACTTGCTTCTTGGTCATGATGTTTGTGCAGGAATAGAAACCCTGACTAAGACAGGCACCTAGATAACGTCTGTCTGGCACATTCACAGATGCTCAGGAAATGCTGAAGGAATGAATTTGTTAACACAAGTACAGTGAGTCAAGCTTCCCCACAGACAGCTTCCCAATGGCTGAATTGGGCTCTCAGAAGGCCAATCCTTTCTACACCCATGTGTGTGCTTGCTTATTCTAAACCACCACCAGTTCTCAGTGCCAGGACATCCTTTTCTTGAGACCCAGAAATGGACCCCACCAAACAATGCTCCCCACTGGGGCAGACAGGCAACTCACCAAGCTTCCAGAAGCATCCCACCTGGGGGTTCTGCCAGCTGAGAATGGCCTCCAGCCAGCGCAGCTTGTAGAAGTCAGAGAAGCCGGCCATACCACAGAACATAACTGCAAACACATCAAGGCACCTCTGCAGGCCTGTTTCTACCTCCTCCTGTGTCCCTGGGCCACCACACCAGGGGGGCGCTTAAGGACTTGTCTGTCTCTGCCTCCTCTGCTCTGGGATTACAGGGCTTGGGTTCTCTTGGCTCCCAGAGGCTCCCAGGCCCTGGTCCTGCCTCTCCTGTGCTATCAGAGTTGCAGGAGTCGGGCTTGGTGGGGGTGTTTCGATGTCCCAGCAAAGAAGCAGCCACCTGGGGCTCCCTTTCTATTTATCTCCAAGATCTTGGCAGGGGTGGGGTGGTGTCTGTGTGCCAGCTGATCAGTGTGTCCAGAACTCCCCCTGTTCTTGATGGACTTGGTGGACAAAGAACAGTCACTGTGACAAGTAGACACGCAATGGTCAGTTGCATTTAAACTCCTAATAAGCAACATGTGTAAGTATATACTGCAGCCAGAGGTTAACTATGGTACCGGTCCTAAAGAATTGCCCACCTTATTTTTTTTATTGCATTATTTATTTTCTTACTGTGTGTGGGTATGTGTGTGTGCCATGGTGTGTGCGTAGAGATCAGAGGACAACTTGTGGGAGCTGCTTCTCTCCTTCCATCATGTGGGTCTCAGGGACTGAATTCATATGCACAGGCTTATAAAGGTGAGCACATTTTTTTACTCTCGGAGCCATCTAGCCAGCCTTTACCCCATTTTTCAAGACAGGGTTTCTTGGAGAAACCTTGGACTTACACATTCACTTAAGCTGGTTGGCAACCAGGTCCAGGGGATCCACCTGCTTCTGCCTCCCCAGTGCCCCCAGGGTCCACCTGTCTCTGCCTCCCCAGTGCCCTCAGGATCCATCTGTCTCTGCCTCTTCTGCTCTAGGATTATAAGGTGTGTCATGTATCACTATACCTGGCCTTTTCATAGAAAGGCTGGGGATCAAACTCATGTCCTCGTGCTTGTGAAGCAAGCCCTTTACAGACTAAGCTATTCCCCAGCCCTGTACCCTCTGTGTTTACTTGCTTAATTTAGAAATCCCGAGTGTGTGCATGCAACTCCTTTGTCAAAACCTCTCTACGCTGAGGGCAGAAGCCAGGCTCACTGTTTTCCATGAAGAGGTCTTGGGTGGGGTAGGTGTATCCAATGGCCTCAGCTCGGTGGTTCAGGTCCATCATATTGGCACAGAAGATGTCCATGTAGTGCTGGCTCTGGAGGAACAGTTCCCCCGTGCACCCTTGCTGGGGGATAGACAACAGGAGATGTGTAGGTGTGTGGGAGATGCATGCTCAGTCGGGAAGGCCTGCAGCTCTGAGCTGCTCTTACCAGGGCGGTGTTGGGAGGAAGGTCTCTCCTCTCCCTCCAGCCACACTCGCCACTTTGCAGGTCACTGGAGTCAACTCACATCAGGCTTGGTTGGCTAAGAGCTGAGGGACCATGGCTCACTCATTAGCCTTTCTGAGCTTCAAAGTCTTTTCCCAGAAAGGGAAGGTCAGGCAAGTGTGTCCAACCTTTTGACATTCTGAGTTGCTGTCATCTTCACAGGAGAGTTAGAAACGAATCTCAGAAAACTTTATAATGTTTTAGGTAGGATTACAGTTTTGTGTTGTGCTGCATTCATAGGATGGACACTAGTGGTAGGGTTTAGACTGGAGGGCATTTTGTCTGGTGGGCAATGTGACTAGGTAATGCCTGGCATGAGAACAAACACTGGGCGGTGCTCTGTAAATAGTGACCTCTTCCCTAAGGACTTGGAAGGCAGCTCCAAGTGGCTGCACAGGGTCACCACACCATGCGGTGGGAGAAGTGGAGCTGAGAATCAGCTTTCTTTCTCTGCACAGCACTTACCATTCTGGCCCAGAGGAAGAAGAGTAGCTGGTGGGAGAGGCTGTAGCCTGAGCAGCCGGCCTTGGTCATAAGGGTTCTGCAGAAGTTGGAGAGCCTGCAAGGCTGGCTGCTGTCTGTCCTGGGAGGAGACAACCCAAGCTGATGAGGACAATGCTCCCTGTCCCTCCCACCCTGGGTCTAGCCACCCTGTGTTTCCTTCAGTGATTATTAGGGTGACGGTTCTGGGCTGAGCATAAGGGTTGCCAAATAAAACACAGATGTCGTGGGCCTTACATTGTTTTGAGACAAGGTCTCATTCTGTAGCAGGGTCATTCAGTCTCAGCCTCCTTGAGTGCTGGGACTTAAGGTATATGACACCATATGACACCATGACTGGCTATTTCCTGGTCTTGATCTAGCTCAGAGGAGACAATGCTGAACTGTCCTGGGCTTGGACAGCCACCAGTGCCTGACTTCCTCTTGCTCCATAGAGTACCCAAATATCTTTCCTATCAGTCTCCTAAATAAAGGACCATTCAAACCCAGCAACCCGGGGAGTGTGGTCTGGACTCAATACACTTGCTCATACCCTATATAACAATCTGGGTTGTCATCTAGAGTGCAGACCCTCTGTGGGTCACCTGTGGCTTGGCACCTTTTCTGAAGGAGGGTGAGAAGATAGTGCCCCCCATTCCTGGCCTGTCCCCTGCACTAAAGTGCCCTAGACCTTGCTGCAAGCCCATCGGCTACAGAAGGAAATAGGGAGTAAGACTATGTTCAGTATTGTCTTCCTGGATCCCTGGAATCTTTAAAGAGTCCCCAGTGGCTGGGTGGGAGGTGCACAGGGCCCTGAAAGAACTGGCAGGATTGAGGTTTTGTCCTGTGTGCAGAGGGCCTCAGAGAAAGTCACTTTGGGGAGGAGGTCAAATGCTATAGTCCAGGGAAAGTGAGACCTGGATTCTGTGGAGCAGGGTGGGAGAGGGCTGCTGAGTGTCCATGGCACATTCACCTGCATTTGCTAAAGGCTCTGGTTGTGGCCAAGGGGACACTATGGAGTTTTCAGGTACTGGGGAGGTGGGGGACCCACCCGGTTCCTAGAAGTTGCACCAGGCATGCATCACTGCTTTCCTCTGAGAAAGAGTCCAGGGGCTCCAGCCAGGGGTAGACCAGGGAGGCATTGGTGCGTGTCCAGGCATGGGGCAACTTCCAAAACCCAGGCTGAATACTTGGCAGGAACTCTGCAGAGAAGGAGAGGAAGCCAGCGTACTGAGTCCTTGGGGACCAAGAGATACAACACTGCTGATTGTTCCCAGCCCAGAAAGTACAGGCTGCTCTGTCTTACTGGAGTTTCTACTGCTGGGAGAAAACACAATGGCCCAAAGCAACCTGGGGGACAAGAGGGTTTATGTCAGCTTAAACCTCTCAGGTCACACTCCATCACTGAGGGAAGACAGGACAGGGCAGGAAACTGGAGGCAGGAGCTGATGCAAAGGCTGTGGAGGAGAGATTGCTCAGCCTGCTTTCTTAGAGCACCCACGACCGCTTCCCCAGGAGTGGTACCACCCACAGTGAGAGGGGCCCTCTCACACCAATCAAGAGAAACCACTGCACACTCTCCTACAGGCAAATCGTATGGTGGCATTTCTCAGTGTCAAGTCCCTCCTCCCAAATGACTCTAGCTTTTGTTAACTGACATAAAACTAGCAGGACACCCTCCCCAGACCTAAGCCCTCAGCAGGTGGCAGCCCTGCCTGAGCCTTCCCTGACTGAGCACAAAGTTTGAATCACACCAGTTACCCTTTTTATGGTCAGGTCTCATGTAGCCCAGGTTAGCCCCGAACTCACTATATAGGATGACCTTGAACTCCTGATCTTCTGCCTCTACCTCAACAAGTGCTGGGATTATGGGCATGGACCACCAAAGCAGATTAATACATTGCTGGGCAGGAACTCAGGACTTTGTTTGTGTTAGGTAAGCATTCTACAGCTAAGCCGCATCTCTAGTCCTTGGTGCCCATTTCTAAAACAACATTTCCCCTAATCAACAGGGTGCAGGATTTGCCTAAATGCACAGTCCCCAGACACCAGGAATGCATGTGTGTGTGTATATATATATATGTGTGTGTGTGTGTGTGTGTGTGTGTGTGTGTGTGTGTGTAAAACACTCATATACATAATTTTTAAAAATATTTAGAGGGTGTCTGTTATGACCCTGAAATGCACAAAGCCTCTCACTTCCCAGGGAAGGAACATTTCCCTCATCAAGAGCAAGGATTTATGGACAGGCTTTGCCTTGATCCACAGCATCCCCTGGAAGTGTGAAGTGTTGATAAAAGGTCCCAGACTTTCTGGGTAGGAGTGTACAGTGGAGTTCTTATGATGGCTAGTCAGGGTCTTCTGGGGAGGCTGGTACAGTGGTAAGGGTCGGGTCTCACCACCACACGGCTCCATCAGTGCAGGGAGTCTGTGGAGGAAGCTGAAACCATCCAAGCTCCCTGAGAAGAATGTGATCTGTCAAGCCGACTATAGGTCATGCTGCAAGCTCATTGGTTCCAAAGGACCAGGAATAAGACAGCTCTGGCAGACAGACAAAGGGGACACAGATGGATGTTCAAGGTGACAAACTTTCCAGCTTTTGCCTCACCTTCCTGACCTGACACCAAGGCCAGGTGGCTTTTTCTCCTGCCCATGAGGCCTCCCTCCTGGCTGGCTGGCCCAGGCTGCTCAGATCTGCTCAAGAGCTGAAGTGGAAAGTTTTGGTTTCTTTGGAGACTTAGTTGTGTCATGTGATGTTTTTCTGGAAACTGTCTTATGAGAGGATGTTTTTGCTGAAGCAGACACATGGGAGGATGTTTTGCTAAGAACAGACGTGTGGTGTTTTTCTGGAAGCTGCCTGGAAGAAGGGCATGTGATGCTTTGCTAGAGCAGACGCTTGAGAGAGCATGTGATGTTTGGAAGGGTATAGATATAACCCAACAGACAGTGGATGACACTGGATGGAGCTAGTACACTTTGCCATTCTTTACTGGTCATTGTTGGGCTTTGCTGATGGTGTTGGGTGGTATTGGTACGCCTTACCATTCTTTGTTGGTCATCATTTGTTGTGACTTCATAGAAACACAACAAAAAATTTCTGGTGGTGTTCTGGCGGTTTGCCACTGCCTCGGGCTCAGGCCGATTGGCAGAGCCTTGCGGTTTCTTCTGGATTGACCTGCCGTTGCTGATTCATGAATGGTGTTTGCAAGAGGATGGAGCTGATGCTGCTGATTCCTGTGAACTGAACTGCTGATATCCTGACAATGCAGACTGGTGTGCTCCAAAGAACTACTTCTAAACAGGTCCACATCCTCCTTGGCCCTATTTACCTTTCCCTTCCACTACCTCTGGTGGGTGGTGGCCTAGAAGGGAGGTTAAAGCATTTAAGAATCCTTACTAAGGCAGTGGTGGCTTTAATCCCAACACTTAGGAGGCAGAGGCAGGTGGATTTCTGAGTTTGAGGCCAGCCTGGTCTACAGAGTGAGTTCCAGGACAGCCAGGGCTACACAGAGAAACCCTGTCTGGAAAAACAAAAAACCAAACAAAACC
This sequence comes from Uromys caudimaculatus, assembly GCA_028551405.1. NCBI lineage: Eukaryota > Metazoa > Chordata > Mammalia > Rodentia > Muridae > Uromys > Uromys caudimaculatus. Next base: position 87,984,469 of record CM052710.1, read on the forward strand.
AACCAACCAAACAAAAAAACCAAAACAAAAAACCAAAGCCGCCGGGCAGTGGTGGCACACGCCTTTAATCCCAGCACTTGGGAGGCAGAGGCAGGTGGATTTCTGAGTTCCAGGCCAGCCTGGTCTACAGAGTGAGTTCCAGGACAGCCAGGGCTACACAAAGAAACCCTGTCTCGAAAAACCAAACAAAAACAAAAACAAAAACAAAAAACAAACAAACAAAAACCCAAAACCAAACCAAACCACCCCCCCCAAAAAAACCCCAACCCCCCCCCCCAAAAAAACCCAAAAAACCACTAAGAATACTTATTAAAAGTAGGTTTTGAAAAATCTAAGCCTACACAAAGCTATGGGCTTCTCTCAGCTTCCCTTTCTTCATCTAAATTGACCAATCCTAAATTAAGGGAAAGACACTCATTCCAGCTCACCAAGGACCCTTAAAACCCCCAGCCCTCCAGGAGAGCCCCCTGCCTTGCAAGGGGGCCGTGCCTCCCTGTACCTTGCTGTGTATTTATACCTATTCACGCTTAGCCTGTTGATTCTGCTGTCTGAGGTTTTCTCTGCTGCTACCTGTTGTGCTCCAGAGCTTTCTTGCCTTTTAATTCGTTTCTTAGTGGAAAAAATGAATGTGATATAGACCTCTAGATGGTAACGGCTCCACTTGTGAAAGTTCATAGTGCACTGGTTTTCAATGACATAGCTGTCTGTGAGTTCGCCACACTTCTGTGAGTGACCCTTACCCATATGCTGGGCGTACTCCTGAGACGCCCGCTGGTTCACTATCGCTATTTTGGCCTGCCGTCACTCCCCTATCTGGGGTAGATAGACATTCATGTCTCCCCAGGAAAAGTGTCACACAATAGGCACTGGAGTTACACACGCCCCCATCCCCACCAGGAACAGATAAGTCAGGCTTATAGGTTGGAAGTCTCTGTGGAATCCCTAAAGGGGGGAAGGTGATGGACTTTTTTTTTTTTTTGGATACAAGATACAGAGAGGTAGGCATAAGGCTCTCTGTGCAAAGTGATGAAGACCTTTTCAATACCCACCATGGAGGCATGCCACCTCAGACTTGCTTGTCTGGTCTAGGATTGGAAATCTGGATTTAATCCAGGAAGTGTGTCATCTGTGCCTTCTTGAAGACTGGTGTGGGCTGTGTGGACCTGCCTTGCTTCAGGAAGTGCTCATACGTAGGCATTTAGGTGAGCACCCAGGATGCTGCCTTTGATGCCATAGTCCCACCCCACCATAGTCCCACCCCACCATAGTCCCACCCCACCATAGTCCCACCCCGCCCTCTCTTACCTCTTAGGTATGTGGGGTCACTCTGCTTGAGGTAGAAGATGGATTTTTGGAGGAGAGCAGACAGTGTGTTGGCTAGTCGTCCTGCGCGCAAACTGAGTGGCTGCAGCAAGGGGTTGTGAGCCCATTTTTCCTGGACTCCTCGAAGTTGCACTGAAAGGGGAGGTTGGAAGTCATTCATGCCAACTTCTGACTTAGCTCACACGCAGGGGAAGCATCCGAGGTTCTACTACTGGCCCAGAGTGGAAATGAGGCTTCTATAAAGCTGATCTGGGCTGTGGCTGTGGCTAAGAACTTATTCTAGGACTAGGCTTGGGTTCAAGTCTGGATTCTCTATGTGTTTTTTATCAACTGGCCAGAAAAAGTCACTTAATTTCTCTTCCTTCATCATCATAAAGTATTACTTCTTGAGTGGGGGAGTGTTTAGGGATTAAATGAGATAATGTGTAGAGACTTAGCATTTTCTATTGTACCGAGAAAGTACTATATGAAGTTCAGCTTTCTGGATTAACTTGGCAGATAGCAGTCTTTGTAGGGAGGGACATATGGAAGCATGAATTTGTTCTTAGGGCTAATGTTTATTCATTTACCATTTAACATATTTTGCTGGGCTGTGGCGGCGCACACTTTTAATCGCAGTACTTGGGAGGCAGAGGCAGACGGATCTCTGAGTTTGAGGCCAGCCTGGTCAGGACAGCCAGGGCTACACAGAGAAACCCTGTCTCAGAAAAACAAAAGCAAAAACAATAAAAAAAGATACTTTCATAGGTTCTTTAAAATATGGGGTTGGGCTGGGCAGTGGTGGCATACACTTTTAATCCCAGCACTTGGGAGACAGAGGCAGGTGGATTTTTGAGTTCGAGGCCAGCCTGGTCTACAGAGTGAGTTCCAGGACAGCCAGGGCTACACAGAGAAACCCTGTCTCGAAAAACAAACAAACAAACAAAACAAAAAACAAAAACCAAACAAACAAAAAATATGGGGTTGGGTTGGCACTGTGCCTGCCATGTCTAATAGAAAAGCCAGCCCTAGGAAATTACGACTACTATTTAGTCTCTCTCCTCCTCTTCCTCCTCCTCTTCTTCCTTCTCTCCCTCTTTGTTTATGTGTTGGATCTTTTTGAAACAGGGTCTCTCTGTCCTGGCTGTCCTGGAACTCACTATGTATACCAGGCTGGCCTCAGATTCACAATGGTCCACCTGCCTCTGCCACCTGAGCACTGGGAAAACAAGCATACATCACCACAGCTAGCTTAACCTTCTTAATTTCTAGGGGAATTTGGCACTGCTTTATATGTCTCTGCTTCACTTAGCCTGGAGGGGATGGGAGTCTCCATGGAGACGCCCAGGGCACAAGACCAGGCAGACATCAGCATGGGGTCTTTGTCTCCTCACTGCAGCCCCCATGTGGACGGGCATGCATGCAAACCATTGTGTCTCCAGTGTCTTGGCCTGGTTCCAGCCCACTCCTTACGGATCTTATGCCTTCCAAAGCTAACAAACACTTGACTGTTTTTCTCAGGATTTTTAGCTGCCTTCGACAGAAGGGGAGGAAACCAGGTAGGGGCACCATCTGGGGGAAGGTTCCTGTTTTGTCTACAGTCACTCTTAGGAGAGTGACTTTCTCTTAAGGACCCACAAGGGCTCTCTACCCACTGTGTTCTCAGCCTGTTGGGAAAGGCCGTCAAAGGAATCCTTTTCTTCTGAGAATATAATTTCTAAACTCCTCAGATTGCCTTTAAGTCCTTCCTCATTCTACAGTTTGATAAGAGCTGGCTGAGAACCACACACCCAGAAAGAGCTCCGAGTCCTCACCGTATCTGAGGGGAGGCAATGGGGTCTCAGGTCCTGGAGGAAGTGGTTTTCCTAGCGTTCCCCCCCCCCCCCCCCCAGCAAGGGGCACATACCTTCCTGCACTTGGAACCCCACCACACCATCCAGGTTGATTGTGGGCAGCCTGTCCTCCAGGAACAAGGTGGCTTTTTCTAGTGCAGTCAGGATCAAGCCGGCCATGGTGCCCTGTGCAGTGTCTGGCCATGGCAGTGAGGAGGACAGTGGTGGCAGGGCCAGTAGCAGGAGTAGAAGCAGCCTGATCCTCGCCATGAAGGGTTTTCTGCTGGTGGATGGTCACACCCTGAAGTGCCAGGAATTCTCCCAGATCCTTTAAACACTTTGTTCCCGCCTCTTCCTCCATTCTTCTTACCCAGGAAGACTTGGAGACAAGTGCCAGGGCGGGGCTGCAGGGGTCAGCCACAGGGTCATGGCAATGGTCAGGCCAGTTCTGGATATGGGGTTTGCTGGTTGCCATCTGGGACAGAGAATCCACCCTTGTCTTAGTGTATGGGTGTATCTTGTGTGAGTGTGTGTGGGTGCATGTACTTGTGTGTGTGTGTGTGTGTGTGTGTGTGTGTGTGTGTGTGTGTGTGTGCGCACCACACCTCTGGTATCATTGTATAAGAGCCATTCACCTTGATTTTTGAGATAGAGCCCCCCTGACCTGGAATTTTTGAAGTAGTCAAGGCTGGCTGGCCAGCGAGTCCCTGGGATCCTCCTGTCTCTACCATTTCCCTGGTGCTGGGACTACAAGCATATGTCATCATGACTGGCTTTTTATTGTAGATTCAAGGGATTGAACTTAGGTCCTCTTGCTTGTTCAGAAAACAGTTCACTGACTGATCTGTCTTCCCAACCCCCTTATCTTTCTTGACCTAGTTTTCCACTATTGATCTAGCCATGGTGACTGAAGCTAAAAAAATCCAAAGTTTTCTTCCCCACCTAGGATTTCACTATGTTGCCTTGGCTGTCCAGGAGCTCACTTTGTTGGTTTGCCTCAAACTCAGCGATCTGCCTGCCTTTGCCTTCCAGGTGCTGGGATTAAAGGCATGGTCTACTATATCCCACAACTTTGTTTATTTTAAATGAGTTTGGAAGTAGCTCATTGGTAGGCACAGTTGTCTTCACAAGCTTTCTCAGAGTGGCACTTAACCAGTAGAAACAGAACTCAAGTTATGAAGGTGTGGTGGTTTGAATAGGAATGACTCTTATGGGCTCCTGTGTTTGGATGCTTGGCCCATAGGGAGTGGCACTATTAGGAGGTGTGGCCTTGTAGAGGCCAGCTTTGAAGTCTTATATGCCAGGCCTAGTGTGGTAGTCTCCTTCTGCTGCCTGGGATTCAAGATATAGAACTCTCAGCTCCTTCTCTAGCACCATGTCTGCCTGTGTGCTGCCATGATTCTCTCTATGACAATAATGGACTAAACCTCCGATCCTGTAAGCCAGCCCCAGTGAAATGTTTTCCTTTATAAGTCTTGCTGTGATCATGGTGCCTCTTCTCAGCAGTAGAAACCCTGACTAAGACAGAAGGTGAGGCACAAAGTTAGGTGTGGTGGAGCATGCTTATCTTCATCACAGTACTTAGGAGGTTAGGAAGGAAGGCCCACTGCAAAACTGAGACCAGCTTAGAATGTACAATGAGTTCAAAGCCAACCAGAGCAATTTAGTCATCCTGACTCAAAAGTTAAAAACATTAAAAAAAAAAAAAAAAAAAAAAAAAAGGGCTGGGTCAGTGGTAAAGAGACTAAGAAATAAAATCTAATGGTTTATTTTCAAAATAAAAGTGGCTTAGGCTCAATTATGGATAAACAGAAAGTATTGGACCCCTGCTGGCAGGCTGCTAGCTACTGCCATCCAAACTTTCAGTCTAACTTCTACCCCCAAAACTAGATGTTTCGAGTGGAAAATTACTACCCGCCAAGGCCGCCTAATGATCTGCAGACATAAGATCGTGTACTTGATAGGCTTTCGCATAAAACGGATATAAACCATAGATGAACCCATACATTTTTGCTGAGGAAAATACAGTGATAAGAAGACAGATGTGTCAGAGGGAAAAGCAAGACACAGATTGTATCCTCCTGATCACACAGCCAATAAGGAGAGGGGACATCTTCTAGTCACTGTTTTATTGCTGTGACATGGTAACTCTTACAAAAGAAAACATTTAATTGGGGCTTGATTACAGATCAGAGGTTTAGTCCATTGTCCTATGACTTTGGCGTCTCTGACATTTTGGGGTCTTCAACACAATCTAGGATTCACCTTCCCAGCTTCACTCAAAGGACTCTCTGGACCTCTATTCAGGAACACCCTTGATATATGCATGGCCTCAGGGGCTTTCCTTGGCTTGAGGGAGATTCCACAATCCCCCTTCTTGTATTCTTGACTCTAAAGCTAGAACCCCATGACTAAAGCTGCCAAGTTCTGCTGTTTGATGGGTCAGGAACTCCCCCCCCCCCCCATCTTCAATTCCATTCGCATCAGTTTTTTGTTGTGGATGGGTCCCTTCATGGCTTAAGCTTTTCTTTAGTTCCTTTTCACAATTTGGAATTTGATTAGCTTGGCTGGCCTTGCCTTGAGGCCACCACTTCCTTTATTCCATTTAGCACCGGGCTTTTCTATACTTAAAAAAAAAACCTCTTTGAGCATATTTTGCAGTTTTCCTTGCTTAGCTTACTCCTTTTCATCTACATCTACATAAAAGTGACTACTAATAACCACACGACACAGTCATTACTACACTATCTTGAAATCTCCTCTGACAATACCATTAATCCAAAACTCTTCTATTTAGCCTCAGGTAGATATTTTTGGACAAGGAAAGAAAGAAATCCCTTTCTACACCAAAATAGCTTAAGAATGGTCTCTAAGCCACCTACTAATATTCTTCTGCTTTGAAACGTCTTGATCCAGGTTTCCAAAGTTCCAGTCTCCCTCTGCGCCACTGTCTTTCATGCTCCTGCTAGCATGGCCCACTAAGCCCCACTTAAATCATTCAACTGTTTTCCTAATCCAAAGTCCACATTCCACCAACAATCGGTATGATCAGGCTTGTCACGTCAATATCCCATTCCTGGTACCAACTTCTGTCTTTTTCAGTGTTCTGATGCTGTGAAGAGACACCATGACCATGGAAACTCTTATAAAGAAAGCATTTAATTGAGGCTTGCTTTCAGTTTCAGAGGCTTAGTCCATTGTCATCATGTCAGGAGTATGATGGCATGCAGGCAGGACATGGTGCTGGAGTAACAGAGTTCTACATCTGGATCCACAGGCAGCAAGAAGAAAGAGACACTGGGCTTGGTTTGGGCTTCTGAAACTTCCAAGCCCACCTCCAGTGACACACTTCCTCTAACAAGGCCACACCTCCTAATCCTTCTCAAGTAATGCTACTCCCTGATGCCTGAGCATTCAAATATATGAGTTTATGGGGGTCATTCTTACAGAAACCACCAGAGAGAGGAACAGACTTGCATTAGGATTATAAAAAACAGCTGGGCGGTGGTGGCGCACACCTTTAATCCCAGCACTTGGGAGGCAGAGGCAGGTGGATTTCTGAGTTTGAGGCCAGCCTGGTCTACAGAGTGAGTTCCAGGACAGTCAGGGCTACATAGAGAAACCCTGTCTCGAAAAACCAAAAAAAAAAAAAAAAAAAAAAAAAAAAAGGATTATAAAAAACTTTTCTCTCTCCTCCCCTTGCAAAGCCGTACTACTGTGTGCCTTTGCTAGTCTTAAATCTCCAGTGCTATTATTATGATGTGAGAGTCTACAATTCTCACAGCAGTACTTTTCTTTTTTCTTTCTTTTTTTTGGTTTTTTTCGAGACAGGGTTTCTCTGTGTAGCTCTGACTGTCCTGGAACTCACTCTGTAGACCAGGCTGGCCTCAAACTCAGAAATCCACCTGCCTCTGCCTCCCAAGTGCTGGGATTAAAGGCATGCGGCCACCACCACCGGCACAGCAGTACTTTTCTAGCTGGCAAAGTCAGCAACTCTAGAGGACATGCCACTATCATTCTCTTATGCAACTCCTTCTTTCTCTCTTTCTTAATTGCCCACACTTAAATCTATATGAAAAGTTTTTCTTCTCTCTCTCTCTCTCTCTCTCTCTCTCTCTCTCTCTCTCTCTCTCTCCTGTTGCCTATATTTGTCTCCCTAAACTTGACTCTCCTGTTTTTCCTTATAAGCTGGAAGCCAGCAAGCCTTAGTGAGCTTCTGTCTCTACCCCTCACAGCTCAGATTATAGGCTTTGGGGTGACACCCAGCTTGTTACATGGGTGTTAGGATTTGAACTCCCATCCTTATGATTGCAAGCAAGAGCTCTTAACTGCTGAGCCATTTCTCCACCTCCTTATTTATTTTTTTGAGTTCTTGGTCTTTTTTTTTTGTTTGTTTGTTTGTTTGTTTTGTTTTTTTGAGACAGGGTTTCTCTGTGTTGCCCTGGCTGTCCTGGAACTTACTCTGTAGACCAGGCTGGCCTCGAACTCAGAAATTCACCTGCCTTTGCCTCCCGAGTGCTGGGATTAAAGGTGTGCCCCACCACTGCCTGGCCTTGAGTTCTTGTCTTAACTGGCTCAGGCAGGTCTTGAACTCCCTGTGGAGTTGAGGATGACCTTGATCTCTTGATCTTTCTGCTTCTCTTCCAAAGTGCTAGGATTACAGGCATATGCTGTGCCTAGTTCCTCTCTTTTATATTTGGAATGTGTATTCAATGTGCACGCATCTTAACAAATGAAGAGATAAACATTTTGCTTAATGCATTTTCTCACTGGAAGGCACCTCTGTTAAACAGAGCATGACCAGCCAGAGGCCCTATGGTCTCTTTCCTTCTACCAACAAAGATTAGTTTCCATGTGTAGCCACGATCTGGTTTATACACTCACTCCTCAGGGAATGGCCTCTTTCCTCAACAAAACTAGGACATTCATCCAAATTGTTTTTATTTATTTAGCGTGTATTTGTGTATGGGGGTGTGTGCTGTGTGTGTGGAGGTCAGAAGACACAGAGAGTTGAATTTCTCCTTCCATCATGTGGGTTCCTGAGATGGTACCCTATTTTGGCATCAAGCACCTTTACCTGAAGAAAACTTATCAGCCTCTCATCCAAGATTTTATCTCTCTTGTTAGATTATTAAAGGCAGCTACGGAGAGACAGAAGGCATAAATAAAGAGAGGCTGGGTCTGATCTTAGCCGAGACCATGTTCATGTACAGCGAGGGTGCATTTTTTGTGTAGATAGCTAAAATGCCGATAGAAGATGGGATATGGCCTCTTATAGGGGTAGAAATGATTTCACAGTCCGCAAGGGAAGCTGAGAAGTGTACTCTATCAGCGGGAAATTATCATCATTATAGCATGAAGTTTATCTTAGAACTCTGAAAAAGTTCTTAGACTCCAATAAAGGTACAGTTTTATTTTCACAGGGGAAAAGCACAGTTCAGGGAACTTAACACGGCTACTTCCTACTAATTCATGGGCTCCTTAAGTAGTTCTTCAAAGGCCTCCTGTCCTTTCCAGGCCCCGCCCCTCTGTTCAGAGCCCGCCCTCATCTTCCAGATCCTCTTTCCTTTTCTTCCAGACCCCGCCTTATCCAAGGTCCCGCCTCCTCCTACTTTACAGAGGCGGTCGTACCACCCCACGGCAGGGTCTGGGTGTGCGCCTGCGCACAGAGAGGCTTCCTGGTCCAGTCACGTGCTCTGCGCCGGCCGGTCAAGATGGCAGCATCCTGCGTGGCGCTGCTGGCTTTGGGGCTGCTGCTGCCGGTGCTGCTGCTGGGCCTGTGGAAGCGTGGGCGGCAGACGGGCAGGGCCCGGCACGTGGTAGTCGTGGTGCTGGGCGACGTGGGTCGCAGCCCCCGCATGCAGTACCACGCGCTGTCATTGGCCCAGAGCGGCTTTTCGGTGACGCTGCTGGGGTTCTACAGTGAGTGGCGGGGACCTGGGAGGGAGGCTCAAACAGGAGCCTTGATTCTCCCTGTTCTGGCGCCGGGGCGGGAGCAGCTGTGCTCTTCTCCTGCCTGTTTTGGCCTGGACCGCTGCTTTCTGCTGTCTGAGAGCAGCGGGCGTCAGCCGCGTTTCCCATGTGAAGACTACATAAAATTGATCGGTTGCAAGGTGTCTGTCACTTGATTTGTTTAGGTAGTGCAGAGACGGGCTGGAACCCTGGTGTGTGAGACCTCAGTGCTGGTCACTACTTCTTCATGCTGCCTTTGTCACTGAGTTAACAGGCCGAATGTTTCTTCCCATCCCTCGTCCAGCCGCAGGGTTTTTCTAGCTGTGTATGGTTCTCTTGTTCTCTAAGGTGTAGGCAGAGGTGTCCACTCCCTCATCAAGCCCCATGTAGATGATTTTGCAGGGGTTCACTCTCACTATGCAGCCCCTAGCTGGTCTGGATCTCACTATGTAGACCAGAGTATCCTTGACCTCACAGAGATGCACTTGCTTCTGCCTTTAGAGTGTTGTGATTAAAGGCCTGCACTACCCCCAGGTATCCAACCTTTTGACACAGCCATATGAAATCTACCAGCATGTTGGGGACATTCATAGCTATCCTCGAATACGTGCTGGGCACCTCAAATTGGATCTGCGAATTTAGGGGTGGCCCAACTCCATGTAAGGGAAAATGGGAATAGCTCTTATTGGCCCCTGTGTGGAGTGCTATCCTAGCGCTTGGGTGGAGTGGGACTAACACAGCCATCCATCCAGGAGTCTACTCTTCATCAGTTTAATTGGGTCCCTATTGCGTGCCAGTCTTCAGGTTAAATTAAGTGGATATGATGAATGCCCTTCGAGGGTATTCTAGTAGAAGAACACAAAGTGACTTCATTTTCCATTCTGGCTTCTGGGGACAGGAGAGGTTTTGATAGGTGTTGGTCTCCTTCCATCTTGTTTACTTGAGACGGGGGCTGACTTTGAACACCTTATTCTTCGGAGTAGTGGAATTACAGACGTGAAGGAACCCATCCAGCTGACTGTAACTTTGATGACTACTTCTGATAACCTGAAAGGGCACATTTTCATTACAGACTCCAAACCTCGAGATGAACTCTTGCAAAGTGATAGAATTCAGATTGTGAAGCTGACAGATCTGCCGGGTCTGGGAGGTAGGACCAGACAACTCCAGGTTCCTGACTAGGGGTAGGTGGGTCGGAGGGGTGGTTGTGTATTGGGAAGAGTGCCAAGAGCTCTTTTGTAGAGATGGATGTTTTCTGACTTGCAGCTGGACCCCGAATTCTCCAGTATGGAGTCAAAGTTGTATTTCAGGCAGTGTACTTGCTATGGAAGCTGATGTGCACCCACCCTGCGGCCTACATCCTCCTCCAGGTATGTGCCAGCTGCTGTCTCCTTCTGTGAGAATCTCTGTTAGCAGGCCACTTGCTGGTCTTTTAAACATGCACAAATTGGGTTGTGGCTGTGGCTCAGTAAGGTTTTGGGTTTGATTTCCAGTCCACAAACAACATGAACAAATTATTAAATATATTTAATACTAATTTGTGCATAAACAATAAAAAACATGAGGAGGGCTGTTGGGACTCGTGAACTTGCAACTGTATAAGACCAGCACAAGGTCTAGCCTGCTAACATTCTAGCATGGATGGGGGAGGGGATTCCTAGGGGTGCCATCCCTAGCTAAGGAGCTATTGGCAGTTAATGGCTGTTGGGGGTGGAGATTATTTTTCTTCCCCAGTGTATCCACTAATACATTGCCCATTCTTCAGTAAATAGCCCCTCAGCTAGGTTAGTACAAGCAACTCTAGTTAAACTCAGTCACCAAAGAAAAAACAAAGACGAGAACAGGAGGGGGCAGTTGGAAAGGAAACCCGTACAGAGGGATGATTGACAGGTGGGGAGGAAGCTGAGGAAGGGAGTGGGGGAGTGGTCAGAATACATTATACTTACCCAGTCATGAAGCTGTACAGGTAATAAATACAAGAATGTGAAAAACAGATGGGCATGAGTGTGCATGCAGGGTGCCGGAGCAGTGGCTCAGTGCTCGCTTGCTGTTCTTGCAGAGGACCCAGGTTTCGCTCCCACCATCTACAATAGGAGCTTACAACTGTCTGTAACTCAGATTCCAGGGATCCAACACCCTCTTCTGGTCCTCATGCTTGGGTGGCGAACTCTTTACCTACTGAGCCATCGTCTTAACTCAAGAGCTCTTGATCATTGATGATTTTGGGGTTTCCAGATTGGGCAGTTTGGTTTCTTTATGACTTCTTACTCCCCCCCCCCCCCTTTTTTGGTCATTTTTGTTTTTATGGTGGAGGTGGTCTTCTTTCTGCCCATTGGCTGATGAGAGCCTTTGTAGACCATGGCTTCTTTGCTGTGTGGTCACTCCTCTAGGCTACATGGGCCATGGCCTATGCTTCCTCCACTGCCTCCGAGTCTCTCTTTCCTAGAACCCTCCAGGTCTGCCTGCTATTGCTGTCTGCTGGTTTGTGGGCTGCATTTGTGGGAGCAAACTGGTCATCGACTGGCACAACTATGGCTACTCCATCATGGCCTTGGTCCATGGCCCCCGCCACCCCATTGTGCTGCTGGCCAAATGGTGAGAGGGTGTGCATGAGTGGGTCCCCCCGAGTCCTCATTAGAGTGGGTGGGAGAAGGGCTGGGGTGAGCAGGCTGGATCTTGAGCAGGGTCCTCAGTTCTACTCTGATCCTAGGTCCCCATCTCATTGTGTGCTTCTTGCTCTGGGGGCCAGCTAGCTGTGTCCTCTCCTTACCCTGCCGGGATTGTTGTTTGTGGGACCAGCAGACTGGGTGGCTCCTGCCTGTCACAGAGCACCAGCTTCATGCCAGGCTCCAGGCCAGTGTTTCCCACTCTGTCTCCATCATCCCCAGTTATGGTGCACTGTAGAAGTGAGGAGAATGGGCTGGGAGTGGTGCTGCCTCTTGCTGCACAGGAAGTAAGTCAGGAGTCAGCTCCAGGGAGTTGCACTCCAGAGCCCACTTGTAGCTGGAGGAAAAAGCTGCCGTACCCTGGTGGTGGCTAATGATCTTTCTCACTCTGGTGCCCAGACTGGCTTTGAATTTATGTTGGTCCACTTGCCTCAGCTGCCTCCACTCTGGGATTACAGGCACAATAAACCATCCCCAGTTTAGTAATCTTACTTTTGTTTTTCTTGAGACAGAGTTTCTCTGTGTAGTCCTGGCTGTTGTGGAACTCACTCTGAAGATCAGGCTGGCCTCTAACTCAGATTGCTTGCCTCTGCTGGGATTAAAGGTGTTGGCTACCACCAGTTAGCAAGCCTACTTTTATGTATTTTTTTGTAATTAATTTTTCTGGCTCATTTTATTTTTAGAAATTATTTTTAACAAAACAAAACAAAACCAACAACAAAAGTCAGCTGGGTGGAGGCACATGTGTTTAATCCCAGTACTTGGGAGGCAGAGGCAAAGAAATCTCGAGTTCAAGGCAAGCCTGGCTACACAGAGAAGCACTGTCTCAACAAGTAAACAAACAAAATTACTTTATTTCATATATGGATGTTATTTTATATATGGGTGTTTTGCTTCCATGTTTGTCTGTGTACCATGTGTGTCTCGTGCCTACAAAGGACTTCAGATCCCCTGGGATTGGATTTATAGATGGCTGTGCTGCCATGTGGGTCTAGGGAATTAAATCCTGGTTCAGTGGCAGAGCAACAAGCGCTGAGGCATTTCTCTGGCCCCTAAACTTGTTTTTTGAGTCTCATTTATTGTAGGCTGGTTTTGATCTACTTCTCCAGTGTGGGATTACAGGTGTGCACTACCAACACTTATTTTACGATGTGCTGGCGATGGAACCCAGGACTTTGATGTATTATGGGCAAGCACTCTACCAGTCGAGCTAGATCCCTACTCATTCATATGTATAAATACACATGTGTACATAATACACACACATATTTGAGACAGTGTATATTGTGGGCTGGCCTCAAACTCTGAGTATTGTAGGGCGACCGTGAACTTCTCCTCCGGAGCATTTGGGTAGACGTGCACCACCATACCTGTGTTTTATGCACTAGAGGTAGAACCAGGGCCTGAGCTTGCCAGGTAAGCTGTCTACCAGCTGAGCCCCATTCCAGCCTGCAGCTTAGTAACCTTGATTTGCTCTCTCTTCCTCGTTCTCGGGATGAAGCCTCGCCATCACTAAGCTCCCTTCATGCCACAGTGAGACAGCTGCAGCTCCGATTGTGCAGGGCGGCTGAGACTTGGTTAAGCAGCCCTTACTGGGTTTCTCCTCTTTACTGCCTGAGTCTGGATTTGTGGAGGATTGATTCCTTTTAAAGTAATTGTGTAGGCTGAACAGTGCGAAGAAAGGGAGGTTTGAGAGGGTAACTTACAGGGCGTTCAGGGTGCATTCTGACAGGCCCAAGGGGCCCTAGCTCTGCAGCCTTCCCACTGCCTAGGGATATCAAGTCATGTGGAGGTTGGGGTGGCATCTAGACTCATCCCAGGATTCCGTGCTGACCCCAAAGGTATTTTGTAGGTATGAGAAGTTCTTTGGGCGCCTGTCCCACCTGAACCTGTGTGTGACCAATGCTATGCGGGAGGACCTGGCGGAGAACTGGTGTGTCAGGTATGCAGGGCTGGGACGCCCATCAATCCATGTGTTTGGAGAGCTACAGCACAGTTCTGCAGTACTGTATTGAAGTGCTCAGGCCCTGGGAGATGGTTACTGGTTTTGAGAAGCCAAGGAGGGAGGCAGTAGGCTTTATCCCCCCCACCCCACCCCCAGCTGTGTGGCCTAGGACATTTTGGTGCTAAATATATCTACACCATTCTAAGGAATCTTCATTTCTTGCCTCTTGGATTTCCCCAAACTCTCTTGCTTTTGGGATCCTGCTGTGTCCTCTTGCTTAGATTTTTCTCTGCCCACTCCCATCTCATGTCAGGGCTGTGACTCTCTACGACAAGCCAGCATCTTTCTTTAAGGAGACGCCCCTGGACCTGCAGCATGAGCTCTTCATGAAGCTGAGCCGCACATACTCTCCTTTCCAGAGCTGGTATGTCTCCCCTCTCTCTGTCGTCCTGGTCTCCTGCATACCCGCAGATTCATTCATCTAGAGGCAGCAAACTAAAGCTGTGGCCTGCCACCTATTGCTGTAGAAAGGTTTTATTGGAACACAGCTCACCCATTCACCTCTTTGTTGTTGGTAGCTGTTGGAAGCCTGGTGTAGTGGTGAATGTCTGTAATCCCAGGACTTGGGAGGCTGAGGCAGGAGGCTTGTTAAGTTTTGAGGCCAGCCTGAGATACATAGCAAGCCCTTACCCTACCTTGAAAACAGTGGTTGCTCCCAAACTGCAGCATTGGAACTGCGTATCACAACTGTTGATGGCCCACAAAGTCTGAAGTATCTTTACTCACTGGCCTTTAAGAAACTGTCTGCTGAGCCCTGTGCTATCGTGTCCTGCTACCAGTGGGTTCTTGTTGGGCAAGGGACCTGAGTGTCCCCCGGGCATCTCACTGGGCAGAGAAGGTACCTGCCCATGTCTGTTGTGTACTCCTAGGAACTGAGCATGGCCAGTGGGAGGTGGGTCAGTATATCCTTAAGGGATGCTAAGCTGGCAGAGTGGGGAGCCTGTGGAGGTGGCACTGAGTGGTGGAGTGGCTCTTGCTCATGTAACCTCAGTGCCAGCAACCAGGATCTGTGAGGTCAGTGGGGGGCCAACCTCTGTGGTCTGCCTCTGGCTCTGTTCTTATGCCACAGTGCCTAATATCTTATCTGTTTTCTCTGATTCTTCAGTTCAGAGCCCTCAGACCCTGACACGGAGAGGTCGGCCTTCACTGAGAGGGACTGTCAGAGCGGGGTTGTGAGGCGTCTGCATGGGCGGCCAGCTCTGCTTGTGAGCAGCACTAGCTGGACAGGTCTGCCTCCCCCAGCGCTTGGGGTGTGTGCCCAGCTTGCTTCGGGATCCAGGGATGGGTGTTGAGTGAGGTGGAAGGTCAGGAGGCAACTGTGACTCCTCTCTCTTCTCTCCCTGTAGAGGACGAGGACTTCTCTATCCTGCTGCGAGCATTAGAAAGTAGGTGTGTGGCTGCATCAGCAGCTCAGAGCCCGTTAGGGGTCACGTGGTCTGCCCCTGGTGGCATGGGTAGGCCTGCCTGAGACGGTAGGGGAGGGCATGGGAAGCTTACTGTTCTTATGTGGGCACCGAGTGGCTAGACCCTCAGTCTGATGTATCCTGAGACTAGCAGCCTGGGGAGCAGCCTCCCACGTCTTTCCAGCTTATTTGCTCCTGGTTGTTGTGTCTTTTTTAAAAATAGAGTTTGATCAACAAGCACTCAGTGGAGACAGCCTTCCTTCCCTCGTGTGTGTGATAACAGGTACTGATGGGAACAGCATGTCACGGTTTTAGAAGGGTGAGGAATGGGCACGTGGCCGTACAGGACACCTCTGTAGGACTGTCTTGATCATCACCTCAGTTCCCCAGGCTAGTTTCTCCCTTCCTCCCTAAGGGCTTGCCCATGCCAGGCAGGTGCTCTAGCACCCAGCTTTACCTCCAGCTGTCTTTATCTCTGTTTGTAGAGACAGGGTCTTACAAGTTGTCCAGGCTGGCCTGAACCCACCCTGTAATCGGGCAAGCCTTGATATACTAACCCACTTCAGCCTCCCAAGTAGCTGGGACAGGCCTCTGTCAACAAGCCCTTGGGGTGGCGTTTCTACACCCATTTGCTATATAGGGAACCTAATGCTCAGAAGGGTCTTGAGTACAGATTTCCATCTGGGATGCTACTACTTAGCCCAAACTCTCCCCTTTCCCAGAGGCTTTCTAACCTCTGTAGCTTGGAAGCAGTGTGTCTTCTGTTCATCACAGGGTCAGGCAGCTCCATCCTCCTGGTTCCTCCCAGCCAGGTTCCCATGGGACCCTGTGGGGACTCCGGCATGCTAAGGACAGTCTGTGTCACTGGTGTAGGTGGGACGCTGTGTCCATCTTGCTGACATCCTAGCATTATCCTAACTCCTTTGCAGTCTGTATGCCTGTGCCAGCTGGCTGGGGTGTGCTTAGCATCCCAGCCATGGGATGTCGGGGCCTCATGCGGCCCTGGTGGGTGTGGTCCTGGGAAAGGGTTGTCAAATGCCAGCTGGAGCAGCAGGACTTGCCCACTGGCAGAGATGGACAGTGGCCATGGTGGTGACTTTTCTTCTCTGTGAAGGGAAGGGGCCGCTCAGAGAGCAGTATCGCCACCTCATTAGCCAGAAGCACCTTCAGCACGTCCAGTTCTGCACTCCATGGCTGGAAGCTGAGGACTACCCACTGCTTCTAGGTGAGAGGGCAGGCTCCAGGCGAAGACAGAGGCCACACTTTCCCACAAGGGCAGACAGGGACATGTTACCAGTCTGTTTTGCTGTAATTTTTGAGACAGGATCTATGTAGCTGAGGTTAGCCTTGAGTTTGTAGCAAAGCCTCCTGCCTCAGTCCCGAGTGCTGAGATTATAGGCGTGCACCACTGTGTCTGGATTTTTCGTTCATTTGCTTGTTCCCCCCCCCCCTTAAGATTTCAATGTATTGTTGAGGTTGGCCTTGAACTTGTCCAATCATCCTGTATTAGCCTCCCCACTGCTGGGCTTACATGAGTACTCCACCCCCCAGCTGATACCCAATTTTTTGCTGGATTTGTACATCTAAGGAGGTTTGCCAGTCTATCTAGTCATTATTTGTTGTGTTTGTGTGGGTGTGTAGGGGCATAACACACTTGGGTCATGGCAGGTATGTGGCAATCAGAGGACAACTTAGAGGAGCTGGCTCTCTCCGTCCTCTGTGAGATCCAGGGACAGGGCCAGGTTGTCAGGCTTGGCAGCAAGCACCTTCACCTGCTAAGCCAATCATTTTTAAGTGTTCACTGGGTAATAATGTTCTTGACCAAGCCAGGTGAACCAAAACCATAGCTCTGCTATCAGTGACTGCTGGGGAGGTTTCTCTTTGAAAATGGATCATGGCTAAGTAGGAACAATAAATCTATACAAGTAAAAATGAACAAAACCAAACTAACCATTAGGCAGTGAGACAGGATCCAGTGGTCAACCATGTTTTTGCCTCTGGTTAGGCTGCCTAGCTTCTTGGTCAGCTCATGCCATTTGTTTGGGGACAGTCTCAGGGACAGGTCCTGGTTTCCACTCATTGTCTGGGGGTCACTGCACAGGCCTGGGAGAATGTGTCCTAGTGTTTTGACTGTCTTTGCAGGGTCAGCAGATCTGGGTGTCTGTCTACATATGTCCTCCAGTGGTCTGGACCTGCCCATGAAAGTGGTGGACATGTTTGGGTGCTACTTGCCTGTGTGTGCCGTGAACTTCAAGTGGTAGGAGCAGATACGGAGCCTTACTTGGGGCGTATTCTAGATCAGCAGTTGGGGGCCCTGTGGGTCTGCTGAGCCCCAGTGAAGGTCAGTCAGCTTGGTGTGTCTGCTCCATGCCATGCCAGTCGCCCAGGTGCAACAGGTCTTTTTAGGCTGTTGGAAACATGAGCCTGTAGTCTGGAGGCAGAGGAAGAGGGTCCTGGAGCTTGAAAGTCACTTGTGCTACACGATAAGCTCCTGCCTCAAGGACACCTGTAGCAAGGAGCATGCTGAGTGTGTCTGTAGTCACACGTGGCTTTCTTATCCCTGTGCCACTGCTGGGATAGGAGATGTCATCCATAGAGGATGCTCACGTGGGCCATATGCAAACACAGCAGCATATGGGACATACGGGACTTGAGCATCTGTGGATGCACAAGGCGCTCCAGGAATGAGTCCTGCACAGAGAGGCATGGCTGGAGTCTGCTCATGGTTAGCATGCTACTCAGGGTCACACTGAGAAGGGAACGGTGGCCAGAGGCGCTTGCAGTTGCCTTGCTTTACATCTGTTCTGTGGCTGAGCTCTCATGACTGCATTGCATCATCACACCAGTGCAGTGCTGGGACTCCACTTTCCCTGGCCAGGGCAGATGTGAGCACAGAGGCTGCAGTGTGGTAGGAAGCAGCCTCTGGATGGGATGCTCAGGATATGGAACCCTTGTGTGAGCCAAGTTCAGGGCCTGTCAGGATCAAATCTTCCCGTGACTCTGAAAAGCTACCCTTTGCGTGGAGTCAAATAGACTTGCTGGGATCCTAGCTCTCAGGCAGGAGTGGAGAGAAAACACAGAAATAATCTCAGCACAGAAAGGCCACCTTCCTTCTCCCAATCAGCCTGGCGTTTGACATGTGCCCTTGTAGGCTTTTCTGTCCAAATACTTCGGCTCAGAACTGAGGCCAACTTCACCCGAGGAGGTAGTGGTGGCTCAGCTCGGTTCCTTTTCTTCTCCAGCTGGCTCTCAAGTCCCTTGTTCTCTCTGCAGCTTGCATGAGCTCGTAAGACATGGGGAGAATGGCCTGGTCTTCAAGGATGCTGAGGAACTGGCAGCTCAGCTGCAGGTAATGGGCCTACGTCCTGTGGGGCTTGGTGGTTTGAAGCCTGCGCTGAGCTAGCTCCATGATCCCTGTTTCCCACATAGGGACAGCTGTGGTAGAACTCTGGGGTGTAGAGGAAGGGAACAGAAGGCTCCAAGGTAGCTGTCAGCCAGTCATTCATACTGCCAGGGCATGGAAGAGCCAGGCACAAACATACATACCTCTGCCATGTGTCCAAAGATGGGAGCTGTGCTGCCCTTTAAGGAGGGTGGGGCCTGAAGGAGCATCTGCTGAGGCTCCACCCTTATAAAATGAATGTCCTTTCATTTCTGTCCTTAAGTCTGTGTAAGAACTCTGCAGTGCCATTCTGGTGTGGATGGGAATACAGCTGTGGACATGTGCAGATAGTCTAAGTTCCAATAAAACTTTATTTACAAAGCCAGGTGGGCAGGTCTCAGCCTGAAGGCTGCAGTTTGCTGGTCCCTGATAGACACATTAAAGGCTTCCATCTTAACTGCATCTGCAGGGCTGTGCTGAGGATGGGAGGGGAAGGGGAGAGGACAGCAGGTGGAGGCTGGCCACTAGTGAGGGGAGGGGCACTGCTGGACGTGAGAAGGAGGACCTGGCCTGGCGCAGGGAGCTAAGTTAGCTTTCTTTTTCTCTAGATGCTTTTCTCAAAGTTCCCTGACCCTGCTGGAAAGCTAAGCCAGTTCCGGAAGAAACTCCAGGACTCACAGCAGCTACGATGGGATGAAAGCTGGCAGCGGACTGTGCTCCCTTTGGTCACTCACAAATGACCTCCAGGCCCAGCTGCTAGGGCCCCAACTGCCCTGTGCCCACCCTTCCTGCCAGGGCTTTTGAGTGCCCCCTGGTGGTCGGAAGCCTGAGGACGGCAGTGGTCAACAGGAAAAGAATGGTCTGGCAGCTGCTTCATCAGCATCTGCGCAGCTCTGCTCTTCTGTGCTGAGCACTTTTGTTACTTCTGGTGTCCCTGCCAACTTCTCAGTCCCTGGGTTTTTGTTTCTGGAGTCTTCACATTCCTTATGTTCTGGTTCTGCTGGGCTGCCGTGAACTCTGGGATATCCTGTGTTCGCTGGGCTTGGCTGAGCAAGGCTGAGCTGTCTGACAGGACAGTTATACTTAATAAATGTATATATTTATTTATACAATGGAGTTTGCTCTGAGCCTGTGTCCGAGGACGGCACGGCACTCAAAGCCTGTGCTCACATTTGTGGTTTGTTATTTAACATTCCTGCTCGACAGAAGCCTTGTCAGCTTCCCCATGACAGTGATCTCATCTTTCAGATCACCTTCAAACACCATGGCGACCGGTCAGCATGAGCTTCAGGATTACGATGGCCGAATGCTCTTCATAAGGAAACAGTTTGCCAGTGTGAGGGGGCACCTCTTCCCAGTAGATCCCAGCACGGTCTAGAGAAGGATACAGAGATCTTAGGAGGGCAGTTGACATAGGTGTGCATTCAAGCTGATTTGCTTGGGCCACAGGTTTCCAGGCCCAGGTAGTTGCTCTAAGAGTGTGTGTGTGTGTGTGGGGTTATGCTAGGTCTAAAGAAGGATGGCGGAGGTTCTGCTCTCTCATTTTCCCCTTTATTTCCTTTAGCCCCAGCAATCCTGTCTCTGCTCCTGATGGCACTAGAATTACAGGGACTTATGGCCGCAACCCAGCTTGTTACATGATGCTGAGGACTCAACTTGGGTCTTGTTTGTATAGCAAGCACTACTGCTTACTGACCTCTCAGCCTGAAGGCAAGGCCATGAACAGCAGCAGCACCTCTGTGGCCGCCTCTCCTACTAAGCCTATTGGGTTTCCCGCCTCTCTGCACCTGCCTCCCCTGTCAGTTGGCACAAGAAGACAGCAGCTACGATCTAACTGCAGCTGCCTGGCTTTATGGGGTTTGCAAGTACTGTGAGCCAAGATGGTTTCTTAATCAGACTTGTGTTATAAATAAAGCTAGTAGTTGAAAGGACAGGTAGAACAGGCAAAAAAAGTATGTGAGGCTCTAGAATCCCACCACCTGGGTATAGGCCGGCACACACTCTGTAAACCCCTCAGTTCCTCCTAGCTGTAATCTATTTTTGTATGGGTAGAATCCAGCTGTGCACATAGCAGACAAGTCTTCTACCACTGAGGTAAGTGCTCTGGTCCCCATAAAAGAGTTACTGAAATCAGGCACAGGCTAACTGCTCTGTGGTACCCTCTGCCTCTGTGTGTGTGTACCCATTTGAAGGATAGTCAGGGCCCTTTGTGTGTGTGTGTGATCATCTGAAGGACAGGCAGGGCCCTTAGTGTGTGTGTGTGTGTGTGTGATCATCTGAAGGACAGGCAGGGCCCTTAGAGCTCATCCGTGGATGCAGATAGTGTTCACCTGCTTGCTGTGCTGACTGGAGGGCGTCTGTGTGTCAGCCTGTCCGTAGATGCTGTGGCAGGTGAGTGGAGAGCTGCTAGAGAGGCTTTGGTAAGGAAGCTGGGCCAGGACAATAGCACACTGTACTGGGTATGTGTGGAGCACCTTGGTTGGCATGCAGCGGCTGTGGAGATGGTTTTGAGTAGGTGGGGTACAGCTTGGACTCAGCCCAGGTGACTTGGCCCACAGGAGCCTGGGCCACTCAGTCGGAGTGCTTCAATGTCTGCATAGCTGAGGGGATGACTGGACACATCCCAGGTGCTGGTGAGTGTCAGACAAGATTCACAGTAGTGTCATTTAGGCTCTAGAGATGGTAGGGTCCTTATCCCTTTTCTAGAATCGCCCTTAGTGTCTCTTCTAGTTGTAGAGTGCTCAAAACAATGGCAGCCAACTGCCCATTGCCTCTACAGGCCAGGCTGTGCCTCAGATGAATGTCACCACAGAAAGATAAGGATGCTGAGGAGCAAGGCCAATGTCAACCCACTTTTTAAGCCCTCCTCATGACAGAGTGGTGGCTCATAGGTCGGGAACTGACCCAGCTCTGTGATGAACAGCTTGCCTGTGTCTTGGCTGCGGATAGTATAGGCCACATAGATGTCAGGAGCGTTCTTCTGGCAGGTGGTGAGCATCTTCAGGACCCTGACCAGTGACAGGGTCACCTCCCAGCAGTATAGCACATCTACAATGGAAAGGCTGTTACTGAAAGACAGCCCCCCAGCCCCCACCAGGATCTACAACCAGAGCGAGGGTGTGGGGCCAGCCTCACTTTGGGGCAAGGGCTTGGGAGCAGTGGTATTAAGATGTGTCTGTTCCATAGACACTCCAGGTGAAAGGGAGACCCCAGGAGGAAAGGCCTCTGAAGACCTCTACAGTGGAGCCTCCTGTGGCAAATCAGTTCTTTGCCCCTTGCTCACTTAGAAGCTTTGTAGTGAAGCATATCCTAGCCTAGCTTTGGGCTTTTAGAGGGTACTGCAGTGTGGGGTGTGCTGTTTTCAATGATCTCTGTTGTGATAGAGGAGGAAGGCTCTGGTGGCCCAGGCAAACCCTTTCTTTCAAAGACTCCATTCTGTATCCTAAGAGACAGGGGCTCTTTTGCCATCTCTGAAGGACACAGGACAGGTAGATAGCCAAGGCCACATGCACAGTGATGGCATATCTGCATGGATCCAGCATGGACAGTGTGGCAGGGCCTCTCAGCCCCTGTTCTCTGAATTGGTCCCTGCCACCTCATTTAAACATGACCCAGGATGGTGCTAACAACCGGTGGAGAAGTTGGATGTGGCCCTGGGAGGACCACAGGCTGCATGGCCAGTCTACCCCACCTAAAGATCCTGGGTGGCTGCTTGTCACCAGCAATGGAGGGCACAGTCCTCGTGGTGGGTGGGACTGCTCTAGGTTCATATAGGAGCAGGGAGGGAAACGGGTGGCCTCAGGCGACTGTGGCAAGGTACTCCAGGCCATGTAGTGTGCCGCCCTGGCACCTGTCCTGCTCATCTTAAGTCTTCTGGGGACAGCTGGCTATTCATGGACAGAGTCACAGCAGTGAAGCCACAGAGGAACCTGAGGCTCTGGAGCATGGGCTGTGACATCACTGAGAGCCCAGGGTGTCTCTTTGGGGTCCTGCTGGTCCCTGCCTGTAGCACCCACAGCTTCTTCCTGCTAGAATGAGTGTTGCTGCTAGGGGCATTACCTGCTGCAATGACAACGTCTGCCTGGAAGGCAGAGAGCTGAGAGGCTGTCACCTCGTCCCAGTCCAGCTTGGCCACTGTCACCTTCGGGCTGCCTGAGCCAATGGGAGTGTGCAGCTCTAAGGAGAAGCCATTGAGGAGAATATTTCCACGGAGCTGCTCAAGCACTTGGGCATGACAGTCGCTGAAGATGTATGCTCTGGGGTAGCAGGCCTTGCAAATGGCCAGGCCTGTGAGACCGGCTCCGCTGCCTAGCTCCAGGATAGTCCTGAGTGGGAGATGGGGACCTATGTTCACAAATGCACCAGCACCAACCGCCTTAGTGCTCTGCCCTAGGCCCCAAGATCACCTGTCAGCGAAGGCTGCTGGGTTCTCGATGGCCCACTCTGCCAGGTAGAGAGCAGCGTCCCATGTAACCAAGCCTGTGGTGCCATGGGACACGATGGCTGTGCTCTCAGAGAGTGTGACTGAGTCTCCGGAAGGCTGCAGACAAGAATGAACGGAACCATCAGAGTATGACTGGTGGGACCTAAACCATAGCAAGTGCATGGCTGAGCAGAATGTGACACAGGCATGCTTAGCAATGAAAAGTAATAACCTCCCTATGCCTGGCAGTGTGGGTGATCTCAAGGATACTGTGCTGAGCGAAAGGAGCCAGCCTCAGGCTCCATGCTGTGTGACCCCCTTCATCTAACACCTTTAGAATGACCCGGTCGCAGAGTAGAGAGTGTGTGCGGTAGATGGGGGTAAGCACAACATAACACAACACGCATGTTTCATACCAGCAAATAGCTCCGGTGGCACTGGGTAGACTCTTTGGCCATCAGAACTTCTGCCAGTGCCTCGTAGAGTGCATCCAAAGGCTCCGTAGGTACAGCCTCATGCTGGGAACAGACAGCCTTAATTGAGAGGTCACACTGACCCCTGTAAACAACCATTCTGTCCCTTGCTTCTGTCTGCTCTGTGAATAGGAGTGGGTAGCTTTCACAGCATTCATGGTGCTGGAAACGGAAGCCAAGACCGTGTACATGCTGGGCTGGCACTGTACTGCGGATCCATGCTCCAGCTCATTTTACCAGATTTAGAGGGGAAATTTTGGAGTGGGAGGTAGGACAGCATTTGAACAACTTAGAATTAAAATTAACAAAATGAAAAGGGCAGTGGTGGGGTGCCTCAAGGAGAGGTGTGGAGAGAGGGCAGGAGGAGACTAGGAGAGCCACATTGCCTCAGAGAGGTGCCCTAGGCTCACAATGCAGAGGCTTTCAAGCTGCCTCCGTGCCACTGAGGCATGACTTCACCAGGCCTCACCACCCTGTTTCTCCTGGTACTACTGGGGTCTACAGAGGTACCAGGGTGCTGAGGTCTGGGGCCAGAGTGCTACAGAAGCAAGGATCACAGCTGTGCTGAGCCTGGTGAGCAGCTGCCAGCTTCAGGGGCTGACTGAAGCTGGCCTGCTGCTGTTCTCTGCTGCTGTTCTCCAATGGCTGTCTAGAGTGGCATGGAGCAGGTCTGGACCTGTCCTCCAAAGGTGTCTTGTAGAGGTTGGGAGGATTCTGGCCAGCAGCCCAGTTGGGAGAATAACAAGGAACTAGTTGGGAAGGGACTGTGGGAACAGACTTCCAACAGGGGCGCATGGCGGACAGGGTGGGGGAGGAGGAGGCATCCTTCATTCACTGGCAGAGATGTCTCACAGGAAGGAGAGCCTGAGTTTAGGAGAAGCTGCTGCTGAGAGCACTGGCCACTCTCCTCTGTCCTTTCCAACCACATTCTCCGGTCACACCCCACCAGCAGCCCTGTAAGGAAGCCCTGACCCAGAGCTTACAGAACAACCAAAGAGCAGGGAGGCGGGGCTGTTGGCGCCCAGCAGAGCTCTGGAGCTGTGTCCCCCTGTGTGGCCTGGCCCCGGGAGTCACTGCCCATCACTGACCTTTTTGATGAGCTTCGACAGAAAGCAGCGGGCATACTTCACAGAGGGCCCGTGCTGCACACACACAGGGTTCTTCACAGTCTAGACAACAAAAGACAAGGTGGCTGCTGCAGAGACCCGCCCACGGGGTCCTAGAAGCTTTACATGACTGGAGGGGGATTGATGTTCCAGCAAGAGATATGCATGGACAATGGGGGTATGTGCCCCGGGCATCTGCAAGATGGAGTCTTTTCTTGAGATGGTCTTGCTAGATAGCACAGATTTTCCTCAAATTTGCAGTCCTCCTATCTTAGGATTATGGGTATGTACTACCATTCCCAATTTAAGAATAAGTTTTAAGATCTTTCTTTAAGACATTTCCACATAGTAGCATAGCTCTGGGTAGGAACCTAAGCTCACAGGGCCTTTCCTGCCCACCCAGAGTAGTAGGTGGGAACGATACTAGTTTGTTGTGAGGACGAAAGTGGGGTATCTGGCTTCACAGAGGCGGTGAGGGCCCAGTGGTGGAACCAGACCTATCAGATGCCTGTCGTCCTGGCTCTGATGCCCAGGTGGTGAGGAGAGTTGGAGATGGGGTTGAGCAGGCAAATATGGAAGAGCAAACGCTTTGCCAAGAGAGGAACCAGTGCCTCGGTGGAAAGTCTCCAAAAGTGAGGTGCAGGGTCTCCAGCCAGGGAGAGCAATGTGGGGTGGCTCCCCGGTGGCTTGGGCCTGGCAGTTTTGAAAGGAGGTCAGAGGACCAGCAGAAAGCGGGAATGGAAATGGGCCTGGAAGGAGGGGTAGTTTGCTGCCATGGGAGGCCACAGGGTTCCCTTAGGGCAGTGCTTCACACACTTCCTAAGGCTGCAGCTCTTAATACAGTTCCTCATGTTGTAACCACCAGCCATAAAATAATTTGTTGCTATTTCATAACTAAGTTTGCTACTGTATGAATTGTGATGCAAATATTTGTATTTTCTGATGGTCTTAGATGTCCCAGATGGGTTTCAACCCACAGGCTGAGAACCATCATTCTAGTCCCTGTCTGGGCTCTAATAGCATCAGGACCCACAGGTTATTGAGAACTGCTCCCTTAAGGCCTTCAAGGGCTTCCTTCTGAGGGCTCATTGGTGGAAAACCCCATTAGATCGTAAAGGAGTGTGCTCTAAGTTTGGTTGGGCCACCCATGGAAGGCTGTAAGACAAAGCCTGTCTGCCTCTCCCTTCAGCTTTCTGATACAATATAGCTTAGGATGACTTTGCATTGGCCCTGGCTCCTAGGGTTGGCTTGATGGCTGGGGGCAAATGTCTTGCCTAAATTTGTATGCAAACATGCTCCTCTAGTGATTTCTTCTGGGGAGGAAGACTACAGTTTTCTCCTGCCAGAAGGATAGGACTTTTAAGACTACAGTCTTCTGCTGGAAGTTCAGGACCCTTAAGAAGGTCATGGTAGTGTGATCTGTCCTTGGTTCAGGCCATGGGCACATGCATTTCTGAGACTAAAGCCCACTGCTGCTTCCAATACCGAGCCAGGTAAGATGGGCTTTATTATTTTTAACTTAAATGCAAAGAACCTTTCAAAGCAGTTAACAAATGCTAGAAGTGGTCATCTGTTACCTGTCATCTCTGTGGTTCAAGACTTCCCAAAGGGGGGTAGGGTGGAGAGATGGCTCAGTGGTTGAGAGCACTGGTGCTCTTCCAGGGGACCCAGGTTTGATTCCCAGCACCCATGTGTTAGCTCACGACTGTCTATAATTCCAGTCCCAGGGGATCTAGCACTCTTTTCTGGATTCCAAGGGCAGTGTATGCATGTATTTCTCTCTCTCTCTCTCTCTCTCTCTCTCTCTCTCTCTCTCTCTCTCTCTCTCTCTCACACACACACACACACACACACACACACACAAAACAACCCAAAAGTTAAAACCATCTAGAAAAAAAATGGCATAGTAGCACTCCATAGATATATAGTCTTAAAAAAAAAAAAAAAAAAAAAGATATCTCCTAGCTTCCCTCATCTCGTGTAGCTGTCTATTTGAATTTCTTCTTCATCTATTAAAACCAAATATATGTCTGTGGTGATGACTCCTATGGGTAATGCCAATGCAAGCGCTGTATTTTTGTTCTCTGGACACTGGTGCTTGGAAAGGGTTCCCTGTCTGGGGATGCTGGGGCTCTTACCTTCTGCAGAATAGCCAGCAACAGCTCAGAACCTGAGGGCTCCTTTAGTTTTTCTTCTAGGCTCTGTTCCAGGGAGAGAGAGATAAATCTGAGGGGCATTTCCTCAGCAACATTACACTCCTGTGGAATATTCTGGTAAAGAGTATCAGTGATCTCTGCCCAGGGACTCGGAGCTAATTTTAAGTGGAAGCCACCAGAGGAGAACTTGGTCTAATGTCATGGGTCATGTGTGGCTGAATATGAGAAGACCAAGTCCTGATTTACATCACATGGTCATGGCAACGTTGAGGCTGAGCTGGTAAGCTAAGAATCAGTTACAGCATGGAGGCCTGAGACCTGTTTCCTAAGCTAGAATGGGGACTCAGATGTGTGGTGCCAAGCCTGGGCATGCCATCTTTGTCACAGGGCAGGTATGTGACACTCAGCAAGCCACTTTATGTCTCCAGAGCACCTCGCTATGTCCTCTCAGGACCTCTGCGACCTGCCTTGATCCTTTTCTGACCTCGGCTATACAGAGTCTCATTTCTGCTCACTCCACTATGGCCACACCAGCTGGGTTGCTGTTCTCAATCATGGCAGCCATGTCTCTATCCCAAGACCTTTGCTTCCTGTTCTCCAAGACCATCGAATGGCCGACTGCTTTGGGGCTTAGGTAGCAGTTCAGATGTCTCTTGGGGAGGCCTTTGATGATGCTACTTTATTTACCATGTCCTTGTTTAGTTTTTCATCCGTCTGAGACAGGGTCTCACCTTATAGCTGGGGCTGCCCTCTAATTCAGAGATTCTCCTGCTTTGGTACCCCAAGCTGTGATTATGGGCATGAGCTCCCACACATGGTTTTGCCTGGTGCTTTCTGGTTCCTTACTGTTTTAGGGCAGGTCTCTCATGTGTTCTGATGTGCCCTGGTGTGCAGCTCATAGATGGCATTCAGTAAGAACTTACTGACTGAGTAAGTGCTGGGTAGAAGTCAGGGTTTGTATTCAAGTATTCCCACTAAGTGAGATCCTGGAGCAGCTGCCTCTCGAGCAACAGTAATAAGTGGTTAAGTCCACAATTAGCGGTCATGATAAAGTCTTTAGGCTCTTGGTAGAAGCACTCTTATGTTCATTCTCCTATAAATAAGCAACGGTCTGGGGGTGGGGCAATGTGACTCCCTAATTTGGAGCTGTGGGACTCTCCCTTTCTACCTTGGCTGCCCTCAGCAAAAGGACTGCCAGTCTGAGAGCTTATACCAGCCTTGGCTGCCTGAACACTCCATAAACACCTTTAGACAACCAGAGCTGATTGTCATGGCTGCTGAAGGTGCAGCTTCAGCCATGGCTGTTTGAAACACTTTGCACCAGAACTTTTTGCTGTCACAAACATAGTGTATTACTCTGCACTCATTTCCTTGTGGGACAGAGGGGAGCACGCCCCCTGGTGGCCTAGCGGAAGCATGGCTGGGATGGGCAAGGCTGTGATTGGTTCAAACACCTACATAGTCCGCAGCCGCTTGAGGGAGTGTATTGTAAGAAAACCTCCCGAACTACTTCCTGGGAATGGGTCTCTTGCCTACTTTAGTAGGGCGGGCTGAGGGGGTGACATGGAGAAGGCAGACACAGAGGCAGCAGAGAAGCAGTGGCTGTGGCCGTGGCTCAACAGTGGATGGCAGAATTGTAAAAGCAGACAGACCATGGTCAAGAGCTAAGGAATCCCCACGTCCAAGGCCTGCACAAGAGCTGTATGTTTGTAAGGGCTGCTGCCAAGGGCTGATGAAATCCAATACCTAGGCCTGCCGGGAAGCTGGCAGCCGAAATGTCCCAAGAACTCCCGGAGGACCAAGGGCCCCATATGCAGAAACCTGCAATTGCTACTCTTGCCTGTCTACAGCTGGCACAGAAAAAAACAGCCAGCGGAGATCAGCACTCCCAGAACTTCTCGTCTATGATTTCTAGCTGGGCAAAGGAAGAGAAGTCCAGCTGTTTAGTAGCAAAAGGCGGCTATCATTGTATCCTTTACTGTACTAATTAGAAATGATGGCACAGAGATGTAGCTACTTGTGTAAAGTCTCACAGCACATAGGGGTTTGAACTAGAACTATAAGCAGGAAGTTGGTCTCCCTGGCCAGAGCTCTGGCTCTGATTCTTTCCTTCTTAAACTCCTGGTCAAATGGAGCGACAGCAGACGCCAGTGCTGTACACTGTGGGTGACTCTAAGCAAGTACTTTGCACAACACGTGAATTATTATTACTACGTTTGACATTGAATAAGGACCTATATGCTATTCGGGTTTCGTTTTGTGTTAAGACCAGAAATGTTTTATGTCGATGAAATAATATTACTAAACCACCTAATGAAACCGGGCAGACTTTAGAGGAATACAAATCTACAGTGACTCATGCAGGTGAGCTCACCGCACAAGAGTTAACAGCGAGGTACGCTCTAAAGGAGCCTCGTGTCCGAGCTGCGGGTCACAGGGAAGTCCCCTTTTCAGTCCGAACTCCCTCCGAGACGATTCTGCCTGCAGCCTGCCCTTCGGATGGGGACCTGGCTTCCCTTTCAGGAGAGACGTTTAGTTTTTCAAAGTTGTTTTGCAGTCGCCAAGATGACCGATCACTGGCTTAAAAGTTGCTAAAATAATCCAGCCCGGTTCGTGACCCCGTAAACTCTGCCAGAGAAGGGCCCGCCTGCCTCCCCCGGTCCAGCGGTGAGCAAAGGCGGCCCAAGCCTCCCGGCCCCGCCGCCCGCGGTGCTTGACCCCGATACCCGCCACGCGCCCGCCGCCCACCTGCCAGGGAAAGGAGGGCAGCGCGCGAGCCGCCAGGAAGCAGCGCTCGAAACTCTGCAGCAGAGACGTGGCCCCCTCGTGGTCCTCAGGCGCCATCGCGAGGCGGGGCGAGGGTTGCCTGGAAACGGGCGGAAGCGAGGCCTGAGTCGGAGGAGGCGGGGCAAATAGGAGGCAAGATGTGGGCGGGGGCTAGTCTAGGCTCCAGCCTAGGGGGAGGGGCAAGGTGGTGCCAGGGGGACAGGGAGTACGGTGGGTCAGGGGTAGAGGTAGGTTGTAAACTGCGGGATCAGGTTGGGCGGCTAATGCCTGGCCGGTTGAGGACTTTTTAAACAGTTCGCGCAGCGGGAGCTGGAAATTTGGATGCGGGGCCTAGACTGGCCTGGAGACGGGGGCTCAGAGGGCGGTCTTTGGCCGGAACTGGGGGTGGAGTCTAGGGATTGGAAGGTGGGTCCGATCGGGCATGGGGGCGGGGCTGAGATTGATGTTGAGCAGCGCTTAGGAGGCGGTCTTTGGATGGTCTGGGGGCGGTCTCAGATCAGCCAGGGGCGGGGCTAGGGTGGGTTTGCCCGCGTAGTAGCCCGCAGACTTTGGAGGGATCCTACCCTACCTGGGTGTTAGGAAGTGATACTTGGGATCCCTCAGCCTAGCTGCTGGCCAGCCTATCGGCGGGCTTGTGGCCTAGTGCGGGGCGGAGTCGGGTGGACCAAGGTGCAGCCTTAAATGCTGCACCGGGAGTGGGTCTCACGCTCGGGTTTTGGTCCAGGAGGCAAGGTAGGGTTCCTGCCAACCTAGACCAGCAGGTTTTGGTCCACTGGGGTTTGCAGTCGGGGCGGGTGGCCTTATCAATATCCTCTCTATCAGTACCGCCCTCAGGGACCCACGAAGGGCACTCTCAGTGTACTCCATCCTTTGGGTCTGCAACCCAACATCACCTAATTATTCTTAAGCACCTCCTGTATGATTGGCACTGCCAAGACCAGAGACTGCAGCAATGGAATAAAGCCAGTGTGGTTTCTGCTCTTCAGGGTCTGGGGCTTCAAGCGGAACGGGGCATTGAAATAATCACACACATGCACGCGCGCGCGCGCACACACACACACACACACACACACACACACACACACACACACACACGTATCTAAGAAGAGATTGTTCTTTTATTCCCTGAGCTGGGTTGATTTAAGTAAAATGAACTGTGATTGTTTCTGTGGGGTTTTGTCTTTTAATTTCTTTACGTTGATTATTTATGTATGTACATATATGTATACACATATATAACAGTAGCAGTATCTGCTCTGAAAATTAGTGCACAGAATTGCAGAGGCGTCTTTTGATCTTGCAAGGTAAAGAATCTGAACTAAGAGTGGGAGTTAGCTGCAGCGGGTGGCAGAATATTCTGTTCAAAGTTAACATGCCTCCCTAGAGTTGAAAGGCAGGACACTTGCCAAGACACCCCTGCTGTCCCCCAAGTGTGCACTGACATTCAAAGGGTAACAGTTCAGTTTAGCAAATGTTTCAAAAACTCCACTTGGAAGCTTCTAGAGCCAGCTTGTTAAATGTACTTGCAGAATGTAGATGAGGGGCACAGATTGTATTCCATTACCTCCTTTAGATGAGAAATCCCGAGGTCTGTTTTGGAGAACAACAGAGGGAATTGATTGCTGTCAGGTCTGTGACCCTCCAAGAAGTCAGGCAAGCACAGGGGACCAAGAAGAGACTGGCCTTTTATTTCTTGAGCTGGGTTGATTTAAATAAAATAAACTGTGATTGTTTCTGTGGGGTTTTGTCTTTTAAATTTTTGTATGTTGAGTGTGTGTGTGTGTGTGTGTGTGTGTGTGTGTGTGTTCCACCATACATTTCCTTCTACCATGTGGGTTGAACTCAAATCATTTGGCAAGTGCCTCTACCCACTGAGTTATCGAAGTAGCATTATTGGTTTGTTTATAGTGTCTTGCTATGTGGACCTGGCTAGACCTTGGCCGCAACCTCGCAGTAATGCACTTGCCTTAGCCTCCAAAGCACACAGGCTTCTTCTAGGCGTGTGCCACCATGCGGGACTAGTATTGGGACTTCACATTGCACACTCCTCATGCTGCCGTCAACCAGATTCCGAGGCTTCCAGAGGAGGAGGGGTCCTGATAACTGAGGGAGGCTGGCCTCAGAGGTGGCCTCAGGGGCACTGGCTTGCCTGAGACATTTTGATCAGCTCCCTGCCTGCAATTGGTGATGCAAGAAATGGGAACTAGAGAGATACACTTGTACATCACCTATATTATCAATCACTGTCCCTACAGAACAAAAGAGCAACCGTTGGCGTCATAGCAATACTACGTGATACATCCTAAGGTATTAGTAAACGTAGGCTGGTCTGGCTTTTGATACCACAGACAGGAACAGATTGAAAAAAGACCCTACATGGGCTACAGAGCCAGCTTATCTTGGAGTGTGAAAAAAACCGTGCATCTTAATTACATTTGAATGCAGGAGGGACAAGTCACAGAAGGTTTGTGTGTGTGT
The DNA here is from genome assembly GCA_028551405.1 of Uromys caudimaculatus. Lineage (NCBI taxonomy): Eukaryota > Metazoa > Chordata > Mammalia > Rodentia > Muridae > Uromys > Uromys caudimaculatus. The sequence goes on from CM052710.1 coordinate 88,016,434, forward strand.
GTGTGTGTGTGTGTGTGTGTGTGTGTATGTGTGTGTGTGTACAGTGCATCTCTACTACTGTTCCCGTTCCCCTTGGGTTTTTTTTTTTTTTTTTTGAGACAGGGCCTCACATTGTCCTGGAGTCCACTGCTAGTCTGACTGGCCAGTGATCTCCAGGGATCTACCTGCTCCCCACAAATTAACACCGGTGTTACAAGTGCGGCTGAGTCTGGGGGATTAAAGTCCAATCTCACACCTGTAAGGGAAGCCATTTACCAACGGAACTATTATCCCAGTTCACTGAAGGACTTTTGAGAACCCAGGAACCTACCAGGGGTAATGTGTTCAGGTATAAGGAAAAGGTAAGACCCCTCTTTGTCATGTGGAGTGCTGAGTCCAGATGCTGATGTCTGATCTGAGTGCTTCTGCACCTTCATTGTAAGAGGCATTCGGTGCAAGAGCTATTTTAAAGGTTCCCTGTAATCTAATAATAGCCTAATGCATTTTAGCTATATGAAGCATTGCCTTTTGAGAGTAGGCTTTGGGTTTGGGAGTTCAATCAGCATGAGGGAGTTTTTTCCTCTATTTCTCCTCTGGCTAATGGTTTCTGTAAGAAAAAGGGCCAATTGATTTCTTTCTAGAATGTTGCTTCAGGGTGCGGTGACCTTTTATAGGTCATGTTTCAACTTATAGAAAAATTTTACAGTTCAAATATAAATTGCACCAAATGCAGACTCTATAATGGAATCTAAGGTTAAATAAAGTTTCAACCTTCCTCAGGCTGTTTCCGGCATCCAAGAAGCCCCGCAGCTTTGCAGACAGGTGCTATGTTAAAGTCTCGGCAGAATCGGGGGTAATGCATGTAGGAAACCTGGTGTAATACTCTAACTACTGGGGCACACAAAGACAAACACCAGGATTGACTGATGGTTTTGTTGTTTTTGTTCTGTTTGCTTTTGAGACAAGGTCTCATGTAGCCCAGGCTGCCTTCCAACTTGCTATGTAGCTGAGGATAACCTGCCCCCATCTCCCAAAGTGCTAGGATTACAAGCACGGTCCACCATACCCGTTTGAGGCAGTGCTGGAGACTGAATCCAAAGCTTTAGGCATGGTAGGTAAGCACTCTACCTACTGACCTACACTGTCAGCTCCAGACTGTAGAATATTTGGGTTCGTGATGGGACCAGTATCAAGGGTTGAATTGTGTCCTCTGTAGAGGTAGGCTGGAAATCCTAACCCCTGGCTCCTGGGAGTGTGGATAGTTTTTGGAAGTGGAGTGGCCGCAGATGTTATCAACTTAAGAGGAAAACATGCTAGAGTAGAGGGTGCCCTGGGTATCAGGGCCTCTCCTGATAGGAGAGGAAGATGCCACATAAGCTCAAAGACACCAAAGAAAATGGCCACATTGCTTTAGAGCTCAGAGTGATGCAGCTACACGCCAAGTACCACAGAGGACTTTTGTAGCATCAAATGCTAGAAGACCCAAAGCTGGGGGAGGGGCTAGGACTGCCAACACCTTCATTTTGGATTTCTACCCTCCAGGTTTGTAAGACACTAGGCATCTCTTGCTTTAAGCCACCCAGTGTGGCACTTAGCTACTGAAGCCCCAGAAATGAAAACAACTGGCCACATTACTGTGGGGACTTCTTTGTAAAATAAGAACATGGGGGATTTGATAAAGAATCAAGAGTTTCAAATGGTGCTATGGATGCTGGGTTTCTCCTATAACTCTGGAACTCAGGAAGCTGAAGCAGAATCTAAGATTCAAGGCCAGCCTGAGCTACATAGCAAGAGCCCATCTTAAGAGCAAACAATAGCAGTTAGGGATGAAGCTTACTCAGAAGAGTGCTGGCACATACTGCTGTCATCCCAGCAGGGAATCAGGAGTTCAAGGACACTTTTGACTGAGTTGGGAGTTTGAGGCCAGCCTTGGCTGTGTGAGACCCTGTTTCGAAATAAAGTGAGCACTGCCCTGAGCACCAAATCCAAAGACCACTCATTTCTTTTTCCAATGAGAGGCTGCATGTGTCCTATTCGCATCAAACAAAGCGAGGGGACCTTTGTCAGAACACTAAGCCTGACCGCTGTGCTGCAGGAAACCTTATGAACCCCCCCCCCTTTTAATGAGAACATTTTTAATAGTCTGATTATTAGGAGTCTGTCCTAGCTGCTTCTGGGCCCCTGGGAAGTTTCCCATACATGCTCCACTGAATATTAATTATGGAAATAAAAACGGACATTTAGCCCAAGAAAATGCTTGCTGTAGCGAACTTTCAGAGGGCAAGTCATTGAAAGCCGATTCACTAAATGACCTTGGCTAAATGAGGAATTTGCCTAATGACCATTCTGCATAAGGACTCATTTGCTAAAAGCCAATTTTCTGAAAAATCATCTTGAGGCGTGTTCTGCTTATCAGAGATTGAGCCGCATTCCTATAGTCTGTCAGTGGGGCGGCCCATGCCTGTAATCCCAGCACTCATGGGGCTCCGGAGGGTTGAAAGTTCAAGGCTAGTCTGGGCTACAAAGCCAAATCCTGTCTCAAAACAAGAAAAGCACCTTAGGTGATAAATAGCTGCATTTTACTGATCACATCTCTGCCAACACTGACCACCACCCCTTGAGGTTTCTCACCCTTGCTAAATTCTGGCAGGATGACAAGCCCAGAGGAAGTGGGTTGTCTAAGCAGTGATTGTATATGCTTCCTGCTCACAGCACATGCCCTTCATACCATACTGGGGGCTGCATCCGTTACAGGGTTACTTCTGAGGTCTCCTAGCTTTTCTTGTTGCTGAGAATTATCAGCTGGTAGCAGCAACGTGGAAACCACTTTGTTTTTGTCTCATATTTAGCTTCAGTTTCAGCTTTTTCCTTTGGGGACTTGTTATCATTTTATTTATAAAATTAAAACAGTTATGTTTATTTATTTGTGATGTGTGGGGTATGTGTGTGTGTGACACGTGTGTGGCACTGCCTGTGTATGTGTGGGGTATGTGTGCGTGTGACATGTGTGTGGCACTGCCTGTGTATGTGTGGGGTATGTGTGCGTGTGACACGTGTGTGGCACTGCCTGTGTATGTGTGGGGTATGTGTGCGTGTGACACGTGTGTGGCATTGCCTGTCTCCTTCCATTGTTATATGAGGCCTTAGGACTGAACTCAGGTTGTCAGGTTTAGGGGCAAGCACCTTACTACTGAGTTATCTTTCTAGACTTATAATTTATTTTTATAACAGCTGTATATGTGTGTGTGTGTGTGTGTGTGTGTTCTCTTCTTCCATCATGGGTTCCTGAGAACAAACTCTTATCAGGCATGTAGGCTAAGCACTCTTCCCCCTCCCGCCCCCCCCCCCCCGCCATCTTGTTGGCCCAAT
>CM052710.1:88020281-88078724 GCA_028551405.1 Uromys caudimaculatus
ACACACACACACACACACACACACACACACACACACACACACACACACATCAGGGCTTCATTGTGTAGCCCTGGCTTTCTTGGAACTCAATTCAATGCACCAGGCTGGCCTCAAACTCATAGAGGTCCTTCTGCCTCTGCTTCCCAACTGCTGAGATTAAAAGTGGGCACCACCACCACACCCAGTCAGAGCAGTATATATTCTTAACTGCTGAGCTGTGTCTCCAGCCCTTTCAAATTATTTTTGAGAATTTAATTAATGCATGTCCATGTGTCACTGTTACAACTTTCAGAAGTAAGTTCTTTCATTCTACCTTGTGAGCAGTTGTGGAGGGCAGAATTGGATCTCAGGTGTCTTCCTGGATCTCCACTTTAATTTTTGAGACAGTGTCTCTCATTGAACCTGGAGCTTGTTATTTTGGCTTGTCTGGCTAGCTGGCCAGTGTGGCCTCAAGATTTTCCCATAGCTCACCCCCTGAGTGCCAGAGCTGTAGGAGAGCATCACCATCCCTGACTTCTTACATGAACGTCAGAGATCCGAACTCACCTCCATGTTTGTACAGCCAGTGCTTTACCCAGGGAGCCACCGCCCAAGACGCTGTCTTCATTACCTTGAATGCTTCGTTTCTTTTACATTATGGCTGATCGTTTTATTTGCCAGTCCCCTGATTCTTTTTACCTACATCGTCATGATCTTGCGGAACGCCTTTGTGATTGACAGGAAACTTTGGCTAGGACAAGTGCTGGTCACCATCACTTGAGATATGCAGTAACAATAACCCCCAGATAGTTACAGCGGCCCAGGGAAGCCAGAGTGATGTGCCCAGAGTCAATTACTAATCCCTGGGGACTGAGGATGGTTTAATCTTGTTCACAGGGCTGCATGCTCCACTTGCTAACAAGCTAGATGGATGTCAAGATCAGGTAGTGACAAGAAGCCATAACCTTGAAGTCTTTGGAGTTCCTCTCAGCAAAACCTTGAGCATAGAATATGCCCACCCATGGTCACCCTGATGTCCTTTTCAAATGTCTACAGGTGTCCTGAGGGGACTTCAGAGGAGGAAGTACCCAACCAAGGAGGCCATGTTCTCCACGGTGAAGCTCAACTCTGTGGGGGTGGTGTTGCCTCAGCATCTGTCAACCTCACGCTGCAGAGGGGATGCTGGCTACTTGCTGCTCACCACTGTCCAGCAGGATGCAGAAAGGACCGTGTGTTAGTTGGTAACCTGGTTGCATCAGGTTACCACACTGCATAATGGAGGGCTTTGGGATTGACGTGATTTCCTCTCTCCAGCCCCACTTCTTCTTTAAATACAAATTTAAAGGTTAGCATGTAGAATCCTGGGCTTCCCCTTGGCCTTTTCACACACAGGTGTCAGTACAGTGTGTGGTCGTTCATTCCTCTTCCAGTGCATCTGTTCTTTCTCTCATTCAGTTCACGAGTATTTGAGTGCATATGATAGGTGTATCCGTACATAGCTGGGTGTGCAAATAAAATGGGGAACAAACAGTCATTTTCTTCTTGAGATTTATGTTCCATGGTGAGAGAGTGGTTTGATGAGAGAGGGAGGGAAAGAGAGAGAGAAAGAGAGAGAGAGAGACAGAGAAAGACAGAGTGAGACAGAGACAGAGAGACAGAAACAAAGTGAGACAGAGACAGAGAGACAGAGATAAAGACAGAGAGAGACAGAGATAAAGAGAGACAGAGAAACAAAGACAGAGAGAGACAGAAACAGACAAAGAGGGATAGAGACAGAGAGTCAGAGACAGAGAGAGACAAAGAGAGACAGATAAAGAGAGACAGGGAGAGACAGAGAGACAGAGAAAGACAGAGTGAGACAGAGATAGAGAGACAGAGACAGAGAGAGACAAAGAGAGACAGAGATAAAGAGAGACAAGGAGAGACAGAGAGACAGAGAAAGACAGAGTGAGACAGAGACAGAGAGACAGACAGAGACAGAGAGAGATAAAGAAAGACAGAGACAGACAGAGAAAGAGAGAGACAATATGAAGTTGGATGGATAAGAAGGTGGAGAAGATCTGGGAAGGGTTGGGGGGAGGGAAAACAATCGAAATACATTAAATAAAGAATTTAAATTTAAAAGACTTTATAAAGGGCTATATCAAAATATGGGGTACAGGGGCAGAGGAGATGGCTCAGTGATTAAGAGCACTTGCGGCTCTTGCAGAGGACCTGAGTTTGGTTCCCAGCACCCGCGTTAGACAGCTCACATCTGTCTATAACCCCAGCTCCAGGGATCTAACATCCTCTTCCGGCCTCCACGGGCACCTCCACGCACATACACACACATGTAGACAAATCTTTGAAGTATGGGTTGACATTTTGGAAAGAGATCCCTGGAAACCTGAATGCTTTTCCACTCACACAGCCTGCAGCTTTGGGTTCTCTTTTGTGAATCCACTTCTTAGCATTCCTGGACAAATTGGGTCCATCTGTGGAATCCACCTCGAGGCATGGAACTTGCATGGCCAGCACTTACTCAGCAGACAGTGACAGCCTCATTAACCTCCGCTCATTCTCAGGAGATTGTGTAGGGAGGGGCCCGTGGTGGTGCTAAAGCACATACAGTATTCTTGAGTACATTAGAGCAGGGTTATCCATTTTGCTGAGCAAGCAGAAGACATTCTCAGCCCCAGTTTCTGGTATGGCTGACTGGTGTGTGCACGTGTGGCCGCCGGGATGGGCAGGTAGCTCTGTGGTGTGCTGACTAAGATTCTTTTGAGTAAATACCCAGGAGGGGTATAGCTGTTTCTGGTGGTAGTTGTATTTTTAGTTTCTTAAGGAACCTTCATAATGATTTCCACAATGCCTGTGCTAGCTTGCTTTGCCACCAGGTCTACATAAAGGCTCAATTTCTCTACACCCACATCTGTATCTATCTGTTTCTGTGCAACAGCCAGGATGACTGGGGTGAGCTGGAACCTCAGTGCAGTTTTGGCTTACGTTTCTCTGATGTCTCAGCCTCTGATTTGTGCGGTGGTGCCATCTGTGGGCTAGGCAGCGTGAAGTGCATCATGGGTTGGAATCGAGCTCACATCCCATCTTCTCCACTCCTCTGCTCCTCACGGGGAGGGGCATTTGTGGTGCCTTGATGTACACTTATGATGCGGGAGAGAAGGGGAGGACCCAGCCTCAGGAGTGACTTGCCCATTGTTGAGCCAGAATGCACTCCACAAATGTGGGCAAATGTGGGAGCAAGCCTTGAGACAGTTGCCTGAGGACAGTGTGGCCGAGCGCACTCCAACACAGACAGAACTCCTTAGAGGGTGTCTTGGGCCCCATCCCATCATCCTGGCCCTGGGCCCCAGAACCATGTGTCTTTTCTGAGCTGCTCTGGCAGGAGGCTGCCAGGGTGTCTGTTTAGACATGTTTCAAGGCCTTTATTCATACCTTCAGGGTATAATTTTGATTTAAATTTTTTGAGATTTATTTTTATTTTATGTATTGGTGTTTTGCCTGCACAAATGTCTGTGTACCATGTGCATGCAGATCTGGTAGAGGCCAGAAGAGGGCATTAGATCCCCTTGGAACTGGAGTTACAGACAATTGTGAGCCACCATGTGGGTGCTGGGAATTGAACCCAGGTCCTCTGGAAGAGCAGTCAGTGCCCTTAACCACTGGATCATCTCTCTAAACCCCTTAATTTATTTTTACTATTTGTTTACTTAGCCAAGGTCTCCCTTTGTGTTGTCCTCCATGGAACTGGGGCAAATAGGTTCTGTGGGTCTCTGGTCCTGCTAGAAACAGCCAAAATGTTATAGTTTTCAGGAGGTGAGCCTGAGCAGGGCAGGTAGCCGGGGTTCCGGGTTTCACCTGCTACTGTGGCAGCACCAACGCCAGTGCTAGATGCTGTGGCAGAGGCAGCAGGAGCAGCAGGGGCATGAGCTTGGGTCCGGGGTTCAGCGATGAATGATTCAGAAGAGAAAACTCTTCCCTAAAGTGTTACAGCTCAATAAAACAGCCACTCTCAGACAATTCTTGGTGAAATAACTCGTGCACTATATTCCATGTGGATGGGGACTTAACAAACATTGAGGAATAGGTGGGATCCGGAGGTAGGTGCTCCCATTGGCTCAATCTGAGATGCTAGTGATACTCTATTTGCGTGCGGAAGGACTTCAGGTGTTTTCCCTACATGATTGACTGTCAAGGTCCTCTCAGTGGGGTGTCTTGGCTATGTGTTCCAGAGCTGGTAGAGTTAGGCAGGGAGTTGGCTCCTATGATGATGATTGCTGTTGTCAAGTTGACTACACTGGAATAAACTACAATCCAGAAATGGAGGGCACACCTGTGATCCAGATCTTGAGGCTGAAGACACAGGCTTCTGATCTGGATCTTGACATGGGATGACACACGCTTTTGATCCAGATCTTGAGGCACAGAGGCCATGAAAAGCTTAGGCCCAGGCGAGGTAGTACATACCTTTAATCCAAGGAGACGGAGGCAAGCAGGTCTCTGAGTTCAAGGCCAGGCTGGGATGGAGCAAGTTCCAGATCCAGGCCTGATGTTACATACCTTTAGTCTAGACCATGTCTTCTGCTGGAGGCCTACATAAGGACACAGGAAGAAGGAACACTCACTCTCTGCCTGCTTGTACTTACTTGCCAGCACATCTGTTGGAACCTGCTTCTTCAGGAATCCAGCTTATAGAGAAGACCAGCTGAAAAACTAGCCTTGTGGGACTGAGCAACTACTAGATACTTAGATTCCCAATTCACAGCTGCCCATTGTTGGGTTAGTTAAACCGCAGACTGTAAATCATTACAATAAAATCTCTTAATATATAGAGACATTCCATAAGTTCTGTGACCCTGTAACCCTGTGGCATGTGGCACAGTGTAGATGTGCTCAGGGGACAATTTATAGGAGTTGGCTTTTTCCTTCAACTACATAGGTCCTAGGGATTTGAACTCAGGTCATCAGAGTTGGTGACAGATGCCTTTATCCACTGAGCTATCTCACTGGTCCTAATGGTGAAATTCTGCATTTGTACCTACAAGTTAGTCTCATAAGAATAGAATTTCTGTTTCAGAGAAATGAATACTAAATGGTCGTGGGATGATGCTAACTGTGAGGCCTCCCTCATGCCTGATCCCTCACTTGTGGTTTTCATCAATTTGGGGAGTTCTTAGGCTTCAAAGGGAAGAAGAACTGAAGGGACACACCAACTATTTTAATTAATTAATTTGAGACTGGGTCTTACTATGTAGCCTTGGCTGGAACCATCACACTGGGCTCCAACAAATATTAAGTGATAAATGCACTCCAGCCTCTGAAGAGGCAGTCACAGGAGGGGCTGTTATAGAAAGAACACAAAGAACTTCCAGCACTGGGACATGAGGTGGGCAGATGTGGAGAGAATCTCTTATAAGCACCACCTGTCAATAAAAAGGTGATGGCCAATGAACTGGGACAGGAAATAGGAGGCGGGACACTGGCAGGAAAGAGATGATTCTGGGAAATAGTGAGAGGATGAAAGGAGGCATGCTGAGAACCACACTAAGGAGACGAAAAGAGAGAACCGGGCAGGGACCGAAGGAGAAGTAACTAACCAAGTAGTAGACATAGAATAGTTTGAATGGGTTAAATAAGTTATAAGCTAGTCAGGGAATGAGCCAAAGTTTATGGCCTAGGCATTAATAATAAATAATTAATCTCCGAGACCAGCCTAGTCGGCAGAGTGAGTTCTAGGACAGCCAGGGCTACACAGAGAAACCCTGTCTCAAAACAAACAAACAAACAAACAAACAAACAAACAAACTTAATCTCAGAGTCATTGTTCTGGGAGCAGGAGCTGGGAAAAAAACAGATTTAATTTTTTTCTTTTTACAGGTGGATCAAGAGTCTAGGTTCAACCTTGGCTATTTGTGAATTCCAGGTTGGTCTGAGCTGTATAATGAGACCCTATCTAAAAAACAAAACATTTTCCCCACAAATTAAAACCACAGCAACCAGAAGCCAGCTCTTCATAATAAGAACTTCAAATAAATGTGAAGACAGGAAAATATATTCTTTCCTCCCTTTACTGAACATCCAACACTGTGTCTTCTTTTAAATAATATTCATCAAGTCTAATTTGTGCTGCCCAAATGTTCTTGGATTTATGGCCTTTCACTGGAGCATGATCAAACCACCAGGGGCCATACCCTTAAAGAAAACTGACTTGTTCTCTTGCAGCAGCTATCAATTGCCAATATCTCCCTATGGAGGAAAGCCTACCTCCTGCCTCCACGCTGGGATTTAGTCTGGCTTAAGTTTGTGCAGAGTTTTGTACATGCTGTCTCAACTGATACATGGTCATATGTCTCTGAAAAACACTGTTTTCCTTGTAGCCAACTACTACCTCAGGCTCTTACAGTCTTTCTGTTCTATTTTCTGCAATGATCCCTGAACCTTTAGAGGAGGGTGTGTGTGATCTACACAGCCCATTTAGGGCTATGCCTTCCACAGTTTTTTATTTCCTGAACCCATGACCAGTTGTGGGTCTCTGTGTTAATCACCATCTACTATAAAAAGAAGCTTCTGTGATGAGGCTTGAGAGATACTCTAATCCATGGGTATAGTGATAAATCACCAGGAGTCAGTATAATACTGTGCTCATTTAGCAGAGTGAGAAGTTCTCCCCTAAGGACCCTGACCTGTATGGTCATGGAAGGGGTGGTGTGACATGGCTCCTGCCTCTGGAACAGAACCAGCAGGGTGTGGGCCTCCACAAGTGTTGACTGTTGCTGGGTATGAGGTTTGTTTGTATATATATCTTCATGTTCCTCCTTTGGAAAATATTCTCCCACCAAGGTTATTGGGGAATGTCCTTTCTACCAGGGTGAATGATAATCAGAGACAGCATGTGTCTGGGAAGCGAGGGTGTGTCTATGTCCTTAGCAAAAATGGTAAACACTGTGTGACCTTCAGGACAGCCTTTAAGGCTGTGGGAAAGAGCTCTGAAAACATGAGTTCAAAAATATATAAACAGGATTTCTCAACTATGCAAAATATAAGGATGCAATATGAATTACATAAGGGGCTTCATGGACCTAAAAAACAGAGGCAGCTACACTATAAGCCAGCTTTTCAGAAAGGTACAAAGGCAGGCAGATACAAAGGCAAGCAGATTCCTGAGTTCAAGGTTGGCCTGGGAAAGAGCTAGTTTAGGCCCAGGAGTGATGGGAATGGTAATCTTAGGACAGAATCCCACACAAATAGCTTATTGGCTATGTTTAAGGTAGGTAGATTTTATTGTGTGTGCTTTCAAAGGCAGGCAGATCTCTGAATTCATTTGCAATGTTAAAAATGTGCTTGCTGTCTCTAAAAATCAAGGGGCTGGGGTCACAGAATGCTGATTGCTGGGATAATCAAAAGGGACTGTAGAGTAAATGACTGAATTGATATGCAAATAGAAGATTGGGCTTTGATCTTTGAGATCTGAGCTACCTGGATGAGCTGTCTGGAGATCTCCAGAGAAAGCCTTCTTGAGCAGAACATAGGCTGTCAGCTTGTACCCACGATTTGACTTTGTTTTGAATCATTCATTTTGCTACTTCTGAACACTCTTTCCTCAGAACCTCTCTCCAAACTGAGGCTGGTCTTTGGCATATTTAGTTACAGTTTTGGCTCTGCTATGAGTGCCAGGTATGGGTTTCAATTTGTGGAGTGGGCTTTAAATTCAACCAGAAAGTGGTTGGTTACTTCTATATTTGTGCCACTATTGTGCCAATGGGCATGTCTTGCTAGGTGTGTTGCTATTGTATCTCTCAGGGCTGACAGACTGGCGCCATTGTGATTGCTCTTCTTCTCTGGTAGTGTGCATAGTGTGCCCCTCCAAGCACTATGAAGCTAGCAAGTGGGGATGGGACTTCCAGGTGAGTACCATATTGACTTCTCTGTTCTATGACTCAAATAGACAGAATCTTCAGCAGTAGAGTCTTACCTTCTGGAGGGTAACCAGAAGGTAATAAGCAATAAGATATAGGCAATAGCCTATAATATTTGGGGGAGGGTCCTATGGAACATTACTTGCCAAGAACTCCATAAGAGGAAACACACTACTGGCACTGAGTATTCTGTTTGTTAGCCTCTGGTGTCTAGTAGGGGCTTTGTTGGCCAATTATAGGGTAGCTCCATTTTAAACTCTTTACATTAAAAAATCTTTTATGTGTGTGTTTTGCCTGCATGTATGTATGTGTACCAAGTGTGTGCCTGCTGTACTTGAAGGTGAGAAGATTCCCTGAAACTGATGTCATGGACAGCTGTGAGCTGCTACACATGTGTTAAAAACTGAACATGGGACCTCTGCAAGAGCAGTGCTTAGTTAGGGTTTTTTAACACTGTGAAGAGAAACCATGACCATGGCAACTCTTATAAAGCAAAACATTTAGTTGGAGCTGTCTTACAGTTCAGAGGTTTAGTCCAATATCATCTTGGTGGGAAACATGGTGGTGTGCAGGCAGACATGGTGCTGGAGGTGTACCTGAGAGTTCTACATCTTGATCTGCAAGGAGCAGAAATGAACTGAAAGCCTGGGATTAAGCATCTGAGACCTCAAAGCCAGCCCCCACAGTGATAGACTTCCTTCAGCAAGGCTACACCTTGTAGTAGTGCCACTCACTGTGGGCCAAACCTTCAAACACATGAGTCTATGGGGGTGCCATTCCTATTAAACCACCACAAGCAGCAAGTATTCTTAACTGCTGAGCCATCTCTCTAGTTTTCACACATATTATTTGAGTGTGTGTATGTGTCACATGTTTTGGGAGGTTTCCACAGTTTCTGTACGACTTTTCCCAAATGTCTTAGTGTTGGTTATCCCTCCCTGTATTCTCTCCTCTATCTGTCCTATTCTCTATCTTACCCCATTTAACCTTTCCTGTAACATTATTTCTCCGCAGTCTCTTATACCACTGTATTCTATCCTCCACTGTGCCCCTTACTACTTTTCTGACCTCTTCCATGGTGTCAACTCTCTCTCTGTAAACCTTCACCACAGAGTCTGTCATTCCAGGCCCTACACATTTGCCAGTATCAGGAACAACAATCCCATTAGGATAATGGAGAATTTGGATTCTGGAGAAACCATAGTCTACCTGAAGTTTTGGCTCCATCCTCATGCCTGCACCCAGCCAAGGATACATCCTTGTTTGTGACTATTTGCACATAGGTGGTTGGGTGAGTGGGCGGGTTAGACTTTGGAGTGTGGGATTGTCTTGTTCTGTACTGCGTGTCTGGGGGAGTGTTTTCACGGAGCATTAGGGGAGGTTGATCCCTACTGCTCATCCTGAGGCCAACGGCTGATTATGTTTGCAGAAGAAACAAAGCTGTACCAGGCACTCAGGGGCATCTCTTCTCATCCTTGATCTTTCAGCAGTGCGGTTCTCTGAGGCTGCAGAATACATTATTCAGTCATCCTTCTCTGTACACCACGGTGGCATCAGCTGGAACAACAAACAAGCCAATAAAAAAGAATGGGTAATCAGTCTTTAAAAATTCTTTCTAGTTTGTGGGTGGGAACAGGAGGAGTGCAGCTGGCCAGCCATGATGATTGACAAGCTACTCTACTCCATTGGTGACCAGCTGCTTGGCCACCTTCTTTCCCAGTAGGAAGAATGCCACTTGGAAGGCCACAAGGGACGGAATAATAATGTCTGAAGTGTATTCTACTGCCTTAATAAGTGTGTGTGTGTGTGTGTGTGTGTGTATGTGTGTGTGTGTGCCAATTGTTTCTGGCTGTGTCTCCCACAAGCTGACAGGCAGGTGAGACTTGGTCACTGCATGTCTTGTTTTTTCTCCCCTTTATTTTACTTTGCCTTATTTTGTGTGTGTGTGTGTGTGTGTGTGTGTGTGTGTGTGTGTGTGTGTGTGTGTTTTCGAGACAGGGTTTCTCTTTGTAGCCTTCGCTGTTCTGGAACTCACTCTGTAGACCAGGCTGGCGTCAGACTTAGAGATCTCCCGAACTCTGCCTCTCAAGTGCTGGAATTAAAGGTGAGTAACACCACTGCCCTGTGTCTTTTTTTTTAAACTTTATTTTATTTTACTAGAGATGGAACCCTGGAATGCTTGAAAATGATCAACCATTGACTACATATCTAGCCCTGTTTCCTAAAAAAATAAGGTAAAAGGTTTATATGGAAGAGAATATTCTTAAGTATAAATAGATTCTTTTCTGTTCTGGGTGGAACTCAGGGCTTCATGTGTGCTAGCAAGTGCTCTCTCTACTGCTGAGCTACAACCTTATTTGATCACACATACACACACACACACACACACACACACACACACACACACACACACGATGTTGGGGATGTAGATCACTTGTTAAAGTACTTACTTTGTAACACAAGAGCCAGAGTTTTATTACCAGAATCGATGTGAAAATGATAGATGTTTTCTCTGTTGCCCCAACACCCGCAATCCCTTAGGCTCATCCCTGTCGCTGCTATAGAACACCAGCTGCTGCAATCTTCCTTTCCCCCTCCCCATGCCTCCTGTGGATCCCACAAACTATTCCCTCTTGGCATCCCAGAAATTAGCATCTAGATCTATAAGCACCCTAAACCCAGATGCCCAGATGCCAGAGTAAAAACACAATCAATAACAGCCAAGGCAATATGTCTCCACTAGAGCCCAGTTATCCTGACATGAGAGGCCCTGAATATTCCAACATGGCTGAAGCACAAGAAAAAGACCTTAAAACCACCGATATGAAGATGATAAAGGACATTGAAGAAGAAATGAATAAGTCCTGTAAGGAAATCCAGGAAAACACAAACAAACAAATGCAAAAGGCAATTCAAAAATAAAAAAAATCTCTTAAAGAAATCCAAGAAAAAAGAAACAAACACTTGAAGGAAATGAATAAAACTGTTCAAGATCTGGAAATGAAAATAGAAGCAAAACAAACAAACAAACCAAAAGCAAACAAACAAACACCCCAAACAAAAACAAACAAACAAATAAAAAATAAAAACAAACAAACAAACAAAACCCCCCCACAAACTGAGGGAATTCAGGAAATGAAAAATTTAGGAATTTAAACAGGAAGCTCAGAGGCAAGCTTCACTAACAGAATACAAGACATGGGAGAGAGAATCCCAGGCATTGAAGATACAATAGAAGAAACGGATGCATCAGTCAAAGAAAATTTTAACTCTAAAAAAATTCCTGATGCAAAATATCCAGGAAATATAGATCACTATGAAAGGCTAAACCTAAGGTTAATGGGAACAGAGGAAGAAGAATAATCCCAGCTCAAAGGCCCAGAAAATATTTTCAACAAAATCACAGAAGAAAAAATTCCTAACCTAAAGAAGAACGCGCCTATAAAGGTACAAGAAGCACACAGAACACCAAATAGATTGTACCAGAAAAGAAAATCCCCTCACCACATAACAATCAAAATGCTAAACATATAGAACAAAGAGAATATTAAGAGCTTCAAGGGAAAAAGATCAAGTAACATATAAAGGCAGACCTATTAGAATTCTTTTTTTTTTTTTTAAATATTTTATTTATTTTATGTATATGAATACACTGTAGCTGTCTTCGGACACACCAGAAGAGGGCATCGGATCCCATTACAGGTGGTTGTGAGCCACCATGTGGTTGCTGGGACTTGAACTCAGGACCTCTGGAAGAGCAGTCAGTGCTCTTAACCACTGAGCCATCTCTCCAGCCCCATTAGAATTATTTCTAACTTAAATCACCATATTTCTAACTTAAATACATCCATGAAAACATAGGAAATAATCTCACATTAGTAAAATCAAAAGAAGGAACACACATACACACACACACACACACACACACACACACACACACATACACACACACACGGGCATGGGGGATCACTACCACCACCATAATAGGAACCAACATTAGTCATTGGTATCTCTCAATATCAGTGGCCTCAACTCCCCAATAAAAAGACCCAGACTAATAAAATAGATGCACGAACAGGATCCACCCTTCTGCTACATCCAAGAGACACACCTCAACATTAAAAATGAACATTACCTCAGGGTAAAGGTTGGAAAAAGATATTCAAGCAAATGGACCTAAGAAGCAAGCTTAGGTAAAGCGTAGGCATTTTAATATCTAACAAAATAGACTTCAAACCAAAACTAATCAAAAGAGATGGGGAAGGACAGTACGTGCTCGTCAAAGGAAAAAGCCACCAAGATGGCGTTTCAATTCCTTTTTTTGGGAGGTGGGGAATTGGATATTTTCTTTATTTTCATTCAAATGTTTTCTCCTTCCTAGGTTTCCCCTTCGGAAACTCCCTATCCCATCCCCCCTCCATCTGCCTCTATGAGAGTGCTCCCCCACCCACCCACTCCTGTCTTCCCGCCCTGGCATTCCCCTACACTGGGACATCGAACAGCCTCAGGCCCAAGTGCCTCTCCTCCCACTGATGTTTGACAAGGCCATCCTCTGCCACATATGCAGATGGAGCCATGGGTCCCTCCATGTGTATTCTTTGGTTGGTGGTCCAGTCCCTGGGAGCTCCGGGGGTCTGACCTGTTGACACTGTTGCTCCCTCCATGGGACTGTAAACCCCCTCAGCTCCTTCAGTCCCTTCTCCAACTCCTCTATCCGGGTCCCCAAGCTCAGTTCAATGGTTGGCTGCAAGCATCTGCCTCTGTATTTGTCAGGCTCTGGCAGAGCCTCTCAGGAGACAGCCATATCAGGCTCCCATCAGCAAGCACTTCCTGACATCCACAACAGTGTCCGGGTTTTTTGACTGTCCAGTTTTGTCGAATATAAGCTTTTGTAGTAGGATCTGATGATTTTTAGAATTTCCTCAGTTTCTGTTGTTGTATCTCCCTTTTCATTTCTGATTTTGTTAATTTGGATACTGTTTCTGTGCCCTCTGGTTAGTCTGGCTAAGGGTTTATCTATCTTGTTGATTTTCTCAAAGAATCAGCTCCTAGTTTTGTTGATTTTTTTTGTACAGTTCTTTTGTTTCTACTTGGTTGATTTCAGCCCTGAGTTTGATTATTTCCTGCTGTCCACTCCTCTTGGGTGTATTTGCTTCTTTTTATTCTAGAGCTTTCAGCTGTTAAGCTGCTAGTGTATGCTCTCCAGTTTCTTTTTGGAGGCACTCAGAGCTATGAGTTTTCCTCTTAGCACTGCTTTCATCGTGTCCCATATGATTGGGTATGTTATGCCTTCATTTTCATTAAATTCTAAAAAGTCTTTAATTTCTTCCTGGACTACATTATCATTGAGTAGGGCGTTATTCAGCTTCCATGTGTATGTAGGCTTTCTGTTGTTTTTGTTGATGTTGAAGACCAGCCTTAGTTTGTGGTGATCTGATAGGATAAATGGGATTATTTCAATCTTCTTGTATCTATTGAGGCCTGTTTTGTGACCGATTATATGGTCAGTTTTGGAGAAGATACCATGAGGTGCTGAGAAGAAGGTATATTCTTTTGTTTTAGGATGAAATGTTCTACATATATATCGGTTAAATCCATTTGGTCCATAACTTCTGTTAGTTTCAATGTGTCTCTGTTCAGTTGTGTTTCCATGATCTGTCCATTGATAAGAGTGGGGTGTTGAAGTCTCCCACTATTATTGTGTGAGATGACATGTGTGCTTTGAGCTTTAGTAAAGTTTCTTTTATGAATGTGGGTGTCCTTGCATTTGAAGCATAGATGTTCAGAATTGAGAGTTCTTGGTAGATTGTTCCTTTGATGAGTACGAAGTGTCTTTCCTTATCCTTTTTGATAACTTTTGGTTGAAAGTCGATTTTATTCGATATTAGAATGGCTATTCCAGCTTGTTTCTTGGGACCATTTGCTTGGAAAATTGTTTTCCAGCCCTTTACTCTGAGATAGTGTCTGTCTTTAACACTGAGGTGTGTTTTCTGTATGCAGCAAAATGTTGGGTCCTGTTTATGTATCCAGTCTGTTAGTCTATGTCTTTTTATTAGGTCCATTTTATGTTAAGAGATATTAAGGAATAGTGATTGTTGCTTCTTGTTATTTTTGACGTTATTTTTATGTCTGTGTGGCTATCTTCTTTTGGGTTTGTTGAAAGAAGATTACTTTCTTGCTTTTTCTATGGTGTAGTTTCCCTCCTTATGTTGGAGTTTTCCATCTATCCTTTGTAGGGCTGGATTTGTGGAAAGATATTATGTAAATTTGGTTTTGTCATGGAATATCTTGTTTTCTCCATCTATGGTAATTGAGAGTATAGTAGCCTAGGCTGGCATTTGTGTTCTCTTAGGGTCTGTATGAGATCTGCCCAGGGTCTTAGCTTTCATAGTCTCTGCTGAGAAGTCTGGTGTAATTCTGATAGGTCTGCCTTTATATGTTACTTGACCTTTTCCCTTACTGCTTTTAATATTCTTTCTTTGTTTAGTGCATTTGGTGTTTTGATTATTATGTGACAGGAGGAATTTCTTTTCTGGTCCAATCTATTTGGAGTTCTGTAGGCTTCTTGTATGTTTATGGGCATCTTTTTGTTAGGTTAGGGAAGTTTTCTTCTATAATTTTTTGAAGATATTTACTGGCCCTTTAAGTTGGGAATCCTTACTCTCTTCTATACCTATTATCCTTAGGTTTGGTCTTCTCATTGTGTCCTGAATTCCCTGGATGTTTTGGGTTAGGAGCTTTTTGCATTTTCTTTGACTGTTCTGTCAATGTTTTCTATGGTATCTTCTACACCTGAGATCACCTGAGAGTCTCTCTTCTTCTTCTTCTTCTTCTTTTTTTTTTTTTGTTTTTTTGAGACAGGGTTTCTCTGTGTAGCCCTGGCTGTCCTGGAACTCACTCTGAAGACCAGGCTGGCCTCGAATTCAGAAATCCACCTGCCTCTGCCTCCCAAGTGCTGGGATTAAAGGCATGCACCACCACTGCCTGGCCTGAGATTCTCTCTTCTATCTCTTGTATTCTGTTGGTGATGCTTGCATCTATGACTCCTGATCTCTTTCCTAGGTTTTCTGTCTCCAGGATTGCCTCCTTTTGTGATTTATTTATTGTTTATATTTCCATTTTTAGATCCTGGATGGTTTTGTTCAATTCCTTCACCTGTTTGGTTGTGTTTTCCTGTAATTTAAGGGATTTTTGGTTCCCTCTTTAAGGGTTTCTAGCTGTTTACCTGTGTTCTCCTGTATTTCTTTAAGGGAGTTATTTATGTCCCTCTTAAAGTCCTCTGTCATCATCATCATGAGATGTGATTTTAAATCAGTCTTGTTTTTCTGGTGTGTTGGGGTGTCCAGGGCTCACTGTGGTGGGAGAACTGGGTTCTGATGATGCGAGGTAGCCTTGCAGTCTGTTGCTTAAGTTCTTGCCCTTGCCTCTTGCCATCAGGTTATCTCTGGGGTTAGCAGGACTTGCTGACTCTGACTGTGGCTTGTCTCTCCTGCAAGCCTGTGTGTCAGTACTCCTGGGAGACCAGTTCTCTTCAGGAGGAATTTGGGTATGGAGAGCCATGGCACAGGGTCAGCTCTGGGGTGCATACGGAAACAGGAAGGATCCTGTTCCCAGCTGTTCTTTGGTTCCTGTGTCCTGATGGCTCTTGGACGGTCCCTCTTAGGCTGGGAATTTGAGCAGAAGTGGTGGTCTTGCCTGTGCTCACAGGTGTGTCAGCACTCTCCCAGTGGTATTTGGGTATGGAGCACTGTGGCACAGGATTAGCTCCATGTGCAGATGGAAACTGGAAGGATCCTGTCCCAGGCTGCTCCTTGGTTTCTGTGTCCTGAGGGCTCTGGACTGGCATTTCAAGTCTTAACATCTATGCCTCAAACACAAGTGCACTCATTTTTGTAATGAAACACTGCTATAGCTTAAATCACATATTGATCCTCACATACCGATAGTGGGAGACTTCAATACCACACTTTCACCAATGGACAAGTCATCCAAAAACCAAACTGAAATATTGGTGCTAACAGATGATATACACCAAATGGATCCAACAAATATTTACAGAACATTTCACTCAATCACAGAAGAATATACCTTCTTCTCAGTACCTTATGGAGCTTTCTCCAAAATTGACCACATCTTTGAACACAAAGCAGATCTCAAAAGATATAAGAAAATTGAAATAACTCCCTGCATCCTATCAGACCACCACAGATTAAATCTGGATATCAATAACAACAGAAACGAAACAAAGCTTACAGACTCATGGAAACTGAACAACTCTTTACTGAATGAAAATTGGGACAAGCCAGAAATAAATTAACTAAAGACTTTCTAGAATTCAGTGAAAATGAATACATAACATACCCAAACTTACGGGACACAATAAAAGTGTCGTTAAGAAGAAAGTTCACAGCACTAACCACCTACATAAAAAATTGTAGAGATCTCATACTAACAACTTATCAGCACACCTGAAAGTTCTGGAACAAAAAGAAGTAAGTACACACAAGAGGAGTAGACAGCAGGAAATAAACTGAAGTCTGAAAACAATAAAATAGAAACAAAGAGAACAATACAAAGAGTCAGTGAAACAAGAGTTGGTTCTTTGAAAAAAATCAACACAGAGAGATAATATTAAAATTAGCAACATCAGAAATAAAAGGGGACGAAAAACAACAGATACTGAGAAAATCCAGAGAATCATAAGACATAATTTAGAAATATATATTCCAGCAAATATAAAAGAAATGGATAGTTTTCTTGATAGGTATCATTTACCAAAATTAAATCAAGCTCAGATAATTTAAATAGACCTATGACCCTTAGTGAAACAGGCACAGTTATTAAAAGTCTCTCAACCAAAACCAAAACCAAACCCAAAACCCAAACCCAAACCCAAACCCAAACCCAAACCCAAACCCAAACCCAAACCAAAACCAAAACCAAAACCAAAACCAAAACCAAACCAAACCAAACCAAACCAAAAGGGCCAGGGCCAGACAGTTTTAACATAGAACTCTACCAGATTTTCAAAGAGGAGTTAATGCCAATACACCTCAAATTATTCCTGAAACTAGAAACAGAAAGAACATTATGAAGGGCTCTCTAACAGGCCAGAGCATGGCAAACATGGCAACAACAGGTTTTGCCCTTTATCCTTCTCTTTTTCTTTCTTGCTAAAAACCATTAGATTACATCCCTAGAGCTAACCCTCAAGGTCCATTGCCTTATTTAAACACTGACTCATTCCTGAGACAAAACACTGGAGTCCAACCATCAAATTTATTATTTAGCTAGCACGTCCAATCAAGACTTACCAGCTTACCCTGGCACAGACTACCCTTCTTTTCCTTAAAAACCCACTCATAAAAAAAAACCTCCTGCTGCTTGCTGTCTGCCTCTGCCTGATCTAGAGGCAGCGCCCCTCTCTTCTGATTACCTATCCAGGGTGCTAAATCTCTTTTGTGCTGAGAATTTGGTGTCTAGGTGTGTCCTGTACCAACTCTGAGGGGGGCCAACGCCTTACCTTGGTACTGTGACTCAGATCATGACTTGAACCAGTCTACAGGACCTCCAACCCAGTTCTCACAGTTTCTGGACCAGCTGATGCCTGTTCATTTCATCCAACAGCTTCTAATTGGTGAGTTTTCCCTTATTAACCATCCTAAACATTCCCGAAGACACTGGGTGATGCCTGCTGAGTATTTGTCTTGTGGGGGTGGGGAGAGTGCACACCACCATGGCCTTCATTGGCCACAGTGGGTTTCCTTGGACAGCCAATAGGTTGTCAGTTCCTTTTCTCGTTTGGTGGAAGCCAATGGCCATTCCTAAACATCTAAAAATTCCCTTGACAGGTCCCAGATTTCTCCTCAGATCCACCGTGTCCCTCTCATGCTGATAGAGCTTGGTCAATGGCCTCTCCCTTTCAGGGATCTCTCTATCGGCCACTTGAGAACCCTGGCTCCAGCCACCACTAGTCTTCACTAGAGAGAATCCAGTCTCTCCATTCTGACTGAAAACTCCAAACCACACAAACTTTACTGGTGCATCTTAACACTCAAAAAATTGAGTGTTACATCCCCTAGAAAATGAAACAAAATGATAACCTTCACACTTTTATGGACATAAGGACCAAAGGAAGAATATTGATTTTAATTGATATATTTTAATTTATAATAGGCTATTTGGATTATACCTCTGTATTAGTTGGCATTCTCTAGAGTCACAGAACTTATGGAATGCCTCTAAATATTAAGGGAATTTATTTAATTTTATTAATTTATTGTAATGGCTTACAGTCTATAGTCCAACTAACCCAACAATGGAAAGTCCAAGGATCTAGTAATTGCTCAGTCCCACGAGGCTAATCGTTTCACCTGGTCTTCTCTATGAGCTGGAATACTGAAGAAGTAGGTTCCGACAGATGTGCTGGCAAGTAAGTGCAAACAGACAAAGAAGAGTGAGCCTTCTTCCATTGTCCTGATGTAGGCCTCCAGTAGAATGTGTGGCTCAGATTAAAGGTGTGTACTAAACACTTCTGGTTCTGGAACTTGCTTTGTCCCAAGCGGACCTTGAACTCAAAGATCTGCTTGCCTCAGTCTCCTGGGATTAAAAGCGTATACTATCTTGTCTGGGCCTAAGCTTTTCATGGCTACTATCCCTCAAGATCTCTGTATCAAGATCCAGGTCAGAAGCCTGTGTCTTCTAGCCTCAAGATCTGGATCACAGGCATGCCCACCATTTCTGGATTGTAGTTCATTCCAGGTGTAGTCAAGCTGACAACTGGGAATAGTCATCACAACCTCCTTCTAAAATATTCTTCTCAGATCTCTGGTGATATTGACCGGCCTTCCCAAACCCATACCAAACACTCCAGGAGCCTAGGCTCTCACTTCCTGTGTCAGGTGGCCTCATCACATTCCTCTTTCACCCCACTTACCTCTTTCCCTCAACAACCAACCAACCAACCAACCAACCAACCAACCAACCAACCAACCAACCAACCAACCAATCAACCAAAGCTTTAAAACACTTTCTTTCAGCCCTGGCCTTTGCCTCCCAGATCTCTGCAGGCCTTTCCATCTTTGCACTCCTCAAACACAAGCATATGCCCTTGAGATCTTAAAACACTTTCTAGGACCAACCTTTGCCCTTTCTCTTATCTCTCCAGAACTCTAGGTAAAAGCATCCTCGGCTGGCCTCCCTGTCTGCTCATCTCTAAATCTAACAACTTGTCTCTGGGATCCCCTCATTCTATTCCCTCCACTTTCTCCCCCTAAACTCCTAACTTACAAAGGACTCCGGTCCCTTCCACCATCTTGGATTCTATCTTCCAAACGTCTCTCATCACTCACATTTTTAACCCGTGCTCCTCTCAATCCCTCCACACTTACCCCTTTACCACAACACCCCAGACCTTCTTCACTCTTGTTTGAAGACCTCCTCCCCTATCCCTCACACACACACAAGAGGTTCCTCGGGCGGCTTCCGCCTACACTTTTTTTTTTTTAATTAATTTTCATTTATCTTTTGTGAATATCATGTATGCAATGTATCTTGAGCATATGCACCAATCTATTTCCCCTCCCAATATTATCCAAGAACCCCTCCATAACCTTCCCTTCCAAGTTTCATGTCAATCTACTTGTTTATTTATATTAATTACTTATTTACTTTACATCCCAACCGCAACTTCTCTCTTCTCTCCTCCTAGTCCTTCCCTCTCCCCTCCCCTCTGCCTATTCATCCTGCCTCCCCTTCTCAGAAAAGGGGAAGCCTCCCATGGATGCCAACCAGCCTCGGCATGTCAAGTTGCAGTAGGACAGTAGGACTAGATGCATCTTCTTCTGTTCTGTCTACACTCTTTACACAGATGGCAGCTCCTTCCTGTCAGATGGCCACCATGCTGCGGGATATGCAGTGGTCCCCGATGATGCCATTGCTGAGGCGACCTCCTTACCCCCACACACTGCCAATCAACAAAATTAATAACTCTCGCCAGTGCCTTCCAAATCACATGTACAGACTTCAAATAAACTTTCCATATCTTGCTAACACATTCAGCCATCTGGAAGGAATGAGGATGTCTAACACAAAAGACAACTCAATAACTAACTCTTCATATATCTGTAATCTCCTCACAGCCTCTCTTTTTTGGGGAGGATCACATCTTTTTTTTTTTTTTTTTTTATAACTTTCTATTGATTCTTTGTGATTTTCATATCATGCACTTTAGTTCTGCTCATCTTCCTGTCCCCTCATATCCTCTCTTTGCCCTTGTAAATCCCCCAAATCTCTCTCTCTCTCTCTCTCTCTCTCTCACACACACACACACACACACACACACACACACACCAATAAAAACAAAGCATAGAAAACATCGTGGAAGCTGTAGTGTGTCCCAGTGTGTCCACAGTGTGTCCCTTTGTCTGTCCACACATTTTCACCTGCAAATGTTCATTGCTATGAGTCATTGGTCTGCTTTGAGGTCCCTGGCTTCTATGACACCATCAACATTGCATCCTCAGTGGGACTCGTCCCGGTTTTCACGTTGTTACTCTGTGTCATGGAAATCTTGGAGCTTTGGAACAGCAGGACTGGCCCATTCACAGACAGTATAGATTTTGGGGTGGACCAATTCAGAGCCTTGGATCTGGGCTTGGTGGCAGCTGAGCTGGTCACCCCACTTGCTCTCCCTTATCCTTACCACCAGGACGAGCTCTCCAAGAGCTCTCCAGTGCTGCTCTGGCTAGGCCACCCAGTGTCACCATAGGCAGGTTGCAGGGTCAGCTCTCCTGATCTCATGCCCAGGGGGCCAACTCACCCACACCTCCAGCTCCACTTGCTGCCTAGTCAAGGTGCAGGGCCCACTCTCCCATATACTGTAGCCTGTGAGGGGTCAGGCCAGTTTTCCTGTTCTCACACTCTTGGGGCTTCCTCACCTGTCCCTTTGCCATCAGGGCCAGTTCCACTGTGTCGGCCAGGCCAGGTGCAGGGCCTGCTCTCCCCAGTTCTACAACCAGTGGAGTGGAAAGCTAGCTCTCCCACCCTCATCACCCCAGGGCTAGCTCTCCCAGCTACTACAGGTAGCAAGGGAGGGGGTGAGTGGCCAGCCCTGACACCTGGTGCCATGATGAAGTCCCAGCCAGAGCTGCCGCTGAGGGCCATGTCTGAGTCCATGGCTACACAGCTGCAGGGGCATATAATATGGGCATCACCTCTGCACCCATGTCACCTCACACCTGGTGAGTGGTGGGGTCATCTCTCCCATGCTCTTTCCCTTGGTTGGGGCCAGCTCACCTGAGCTCCCTCCACCAGGGCCAGTTCTACTGTGATATCTCAGGTGGCAAAGGGGGAGGGGACAGAGAGCATCTGTCCCTGTCCAGGCCACCTTACAGCAGGGAGATGGCGGGGCCGGCTCACACCCTTGGGGCCAGCTCACTTGTGCCCCTCTTCACGCCCTCTGCCACCAGAGCTAGCTCTACTGTGCTGCTCAGATAAGGTGCAGCGCCACCTTTCCCTGAGTTCAGGATCCTGTGGGCAGCTTTTCCACCTGCTGGAGGTGGTGAGGAGCTGCGGGGGATGGCATCACCTCTGCATTTATGCTGCCCCATGGCAGATGAATGGCAGGGTCATCTCTCCCATACTCATGTCCTTGGAGCTGGCTCATCTACACCCCTGCCACCAGGGCCAGCTCTCTGTCCATGGTGAGAGATGGAGGCGTCTCTCCAGAGTGCCCCATCCAGTGAGGTCCGTAGTGGCTGCCCCGGCCAGGGACATCCCCATGTTCTCTAATAGTAATATGAACTATGGACGTCAACACTGTCCCCTGCCATTGTGTAGCCACAGACTCAGACATGGCCCTCAGCGGCATCTCTGGTTGGGACCCCATCATGGCCCCAGGGGGCAGGGCTGGCCACCCTCACAATGGGCTACCCTCTCCACACTCGAATCTCCAGTCCCACCTCTTTAAGCTGCTTCACGTATCTTTCTCTCCCATCTGGCCACCACATACTTGCACACTGTGGTGGCTCCTGTTGCAGGCTGGCCATGTGGCTGGTAGGCCCCTTGGTGACATCCTCCATCTGCTCTGTGTAGCATGGTGACAAGTGGTGCCTACGGTCCTCCTGTGCCATGTGCTGGAGAGCAGGTCTGTGGGTGGCATTACAGTCTTAAGGTCTGTTTATCTCCCTCTTCCTGTGCTTGGATTTGATTTGATTTGATTTTTTATGCACTAGGCATAAAACAGCTTTGGCCACTAAGCCAGGCTCAAGCTAGGATGAACAAAGGACTGCCGTCTGCTCTGCCCTGACTGACACAAGAACACCACCACCCACAAGGTGTCTCTTTGCCCATTGCCAGGGAGGTCAAGACCTCTGTTTTACCCCCTCAGATTGGCTTGATTCATTGCGAGGTGCATCAGATTGAGCCCTCCGTTGTCAGTAGAGGAGTAACCCTGCCCACATGGCCGCCTGTGGAGCTGCCCTTTCATCCCTTACGACTCACCCCACCTCCTCTACACGACGCCCTACCTTTCCCACTCAGCAAGTTATATAGGTCTGAAGTTATGACAGTCTAGGAAAATGTGCTAAGGTGAGTAAATACGAGTTATGAAGGTCTGAGGATATGAAAGCTTAGTCGTAAAAGGCTGAAAACGCAAGTTATAAAAAGTGCTTCGAGGTCTGAAGACGTGAAAGCTTAAGGAAGTCGTGAGGGTTGGAGACACGAGTCTGAGAAAGTAATTTAAGGTATATGAAACGTTCTTTCAGTTCCTTTCTCTCTCTATGCTATTGTTATACTAAAACTTCAAAAGTTCATAATTTTAACATTAATCAATGGCATTCTGATAATTAATCTAACTTTAATAAAATACTGCTATTATCACAAACTTAAGACTTTAAATTTCCTTTCATTTTTTTTAAAAAAAAAATAGACTTAAAAAATGCTTCAGTGTGCTACACTCTGCCTGAATATATCCTATAAAAAAAAGTTAATGCTGTTAACCCAAAATTATTTTTAGATTCCCAAACTTTTACTATGACTCAAAGACATAAATCTACTGCCCTTTCTACAATATGGATTTCAGTATAGATTACAAACAATGGTAATGCTAATATATCTAAAACTTTTATCTCTTTAAGAAACTTAAAAAATTCTTATAAGCTTTAGGAAGTCAATTTGAATTCACCTCTCACAGGTCAAATGAACTCCAGATAAGTATTCCTGTCAACCAACAGCCTACATTTCCCCACCTGTTTATTCCTGAGGGTGGGATCTTTCCCTCTTCCCCTCGTCTTGGGGCTCCCCTTCCCCACCGACCACGATCGTAAGGCTAAGAGTACAAATGTACACCCAAAATAAAACTTTCCTCTAAACTCCTTAACTTTACCCTCTGTCTCTAGTCTGTCTGTCCTTCCAGATTTCAAATCAACTACAAACTGCTCCAGCAACTTGCCAGCCCAGGCCTTTCCCGGAATCTGCATCCTGGACCACTCCAAAGCAACTAGCTCCAGATTGCCTCACAAATTGCTCCAACACTGCCTAAGCTTCCCTGGCCCCAGAAGGGTCAGGCAGAACCTGGACATCGAACGAAACAGCCTACTCATCCAGACCTTGACAAACATTCCAGTTTCACTGAGTCCCTAACAATGGTGCCCTAATGTCAGCAAAAAACAGCTGGTGACAATGACACCCACTTGTCCAACATCCAGTGACCCAATAATAAAGCAAAAAGATGGGACTGGAGGGCTCTGGGATAGGCTTAAGAACAGCAAACATGGCAACAATGGGTTTTGCCCTTTACCCTTCTCTTTCCTTCCCTTGCTAAAAACCATTAGATTACATAAAGCTAGCCCACACGGTCAATTCCCATATTTGGCCACCGACTCATTCCTGAGGCAAAACACCAAAGTCCAATAATCAAAATTCATTATTTGGTTAGCATATCCAATCAAGACTTACCAACTCACTCTGGTATGGACCCCCCTGTCCTCTTAAAAACTCACTCCTGCAAAAACCATCTGCTGCCTCTGTTCTCTGTCTGCCCCCCTGCTTGCCCCTCCAGGGCAATAAATCTCCTTTGTGTTAGGCATTTGGTGTCCGGGTGTGCTCTGTACTGACTTGGAGGGGGCCAACCCCTTACACATTGCCCAATTCATTTTATGAGGGCATAGTTGCCCTGATATACAAACCACATAAAAACTCAACAAAGAGAATTATAGATCAATTTCTCTTATGAACATAGATGCAAAAATACTCAATAAAATACTTGCAAATTGATCCCAAGAACACATCAGCAAGGTCATCAACCATGATCAGGTAGGCTTCAACCCAGAGAGGCAGGGATGTTTCAATATATGAAAAATCAATAAATGTAGTCTGCCATATAAACAAATTGAAAGAAAAAAACACTTGATCTTCTCATTAGATGCTGAAAAGGCCTTTAACAAAATCCAACACCCCTTCATAGTAAAAGTTCCGAAGAGATTAGGGATACAAGGGACATACCTAACATAATAAAGGCAATTTACAGAAAGTCTATAGCCCACGTCAAATTAAATGGAAAGAAACTCAAAGCAATTCCACTAAAATCAGGAACAAGACAGGTTGTCCACTCTTTCCATATCTATTCAATATAGTACTTACAGTTCTACATAGAACAGGAAGACGACTGATGGAGATTAAGGGGATATGAATCGGAAAGGAAGAAGTCAAAGTATCCTATCCCTATTTGTAGATGACATGATAGTATACATAAGTGACCCTAAACATCTATAAGGGAACTTCTACAGCTGACAAACACCTTCAGTGAAGTGGCTGGATATAAGACTACATAAAAAAGTCAGTAACTTTTCTATATACTAATGACAGAGAACTGAGAAAGAAATCAGGGAAACACCACTCTTCACAACAGCCACAAATTATATAAATCTTGTGGTAACTCTATCCAAGCAAGTGAAAGACTTGTAGGACAAAAAATTCAAGTCTTTGAAGAGAGAAATTTAAGAAGATAGCAGAAGATGAAAAGATCTCTCATGCTCATGGATCAGTAGGCTCAACGTAGTAAAAATGGCCATCCCATCAAAAAGCAAACTACAGATTCAGTGCACTCCCAAATCCCAACCCAATTCTTTACAGACCTTAAAAGGACACTTCTCAACTTCATATGGAAAACCAAAAAACCTCATGATAGCTAAAATAATCCTGAACAACACCAGAACTGCTGGAGATATCACCATCCCTGATTTCAAGTTGTACTAGAGAGATACAGTAATAATAAAACCCACATGGCATTGGCACAAAAACACATATGTTGATAATGGAACTGAAGACCAAGACATAAATCCATACACCCATGGACACCTGATTTTTGATAAAGAAGCCAGAATTATACAATGAAAAAACCAGCACACCGAACCTGATAGAAGAGAAAGTAGGCAATAGTCTTGAATGCACTGACACAGGAGACAACTTTCTGAACAGAACCCCAAAAGCACAGGCACTAAGATCGATAATTGATAAATGGGACCTTATAAGACTGAAAAGCTTCTATAAGGCACAGGACACCATCAGTAGGGCAAAGTGGTAGCTTACAGAGTGGGAAAACATTTTTTACCAATTCTATATGTGATAGAGAATTAGTATCCAAAATATATAAAGAACTCAAGAAACTAGATATCAAAAAAAAAACAAAAACAAAAACAAACAACAACTCAAACAATCCTATTAAATGGGTACAGATCTAAACAGAGAACTTTCAACAGAGGAATCTCAAATGGCTGAGAAACACTTAAAGAAATGTCCAACATCCTTAAGCAATCAGGGGAATGCAAATCAAAACTAAGATTCCATCTTATACCTGTCAGAATGGCTAAGATTAACGACACAGTCTCATTCTGGTGAAGACCTGAAGCATAGAGAACACTCCCCCATTGCCAGTGGGGGTGCAAACTTGTACAGCCACTATGTAAACCAATATGGTTGTTCCTCAGAAAACTGGGAATTGTTCTACCTCAAAACCCAGCTATACCACTGTTGGGCGTATACCCTAAGGACACTCCATCCCACCACAAGGACACTGCTCCACTATGTTCATTGAGGCCTTATTCATAATAATAAAAACCTGGAAACAATCTAGATGTTTCTCAACTGAAGAATGGATAAAGAAAATGTGGTACATTTACACAATGAAATACTACTCAGCTATAAAAAAAGAGATTTGCAGGCAAATGGATGGAATTTGTAAAAATCATCCTGAGTGAGGTATCCCTGACCCAGAAAGACACATGTGGTATTTACTTATAGGTGGATATTAGCTGTTAAGTAAATGATAATCAAGCTACAGTCTGTAGACCCAGAGAGGTTAGGTAAAGGACTCTAGGAGGGATGGGTGGGTCTCCTGGGGAAGGGGAACTAGAATAGATCTTCAGGTGGCCCCGGGGCCGGTGGGGGCAGGAGGGATCCGGTGTGTATGGGGGATGGAGAGTATGAGGAGAGACCGTTAGAGTTGGGGAACATTTGGGGGGCACTATGGAAACCTACTGCAGTGGAAACTTCTTGTCCTAATGAGGAGTCCTGGTAAGGAGGGAGACGGAGTCTGAACTGGCCATCCCTTGTAGCCAGGCGGGACTCCCAGTGGCTGGGCTGGGTTGCACCAGGTGACTTGTTGGCTGAGGGAGTGCCATGGAGATCTCCAAACAACATAGGAGGATGCTAGGACAGATGGCTGCTCTCTGCAAACTGAGGACGACATCCACCTCTCAGCTCCTTCGCCAGCACCATGTCTGCCTGCATGCTGCCACGTTTCCAGACATGATGATAATGGACTGAACCTCTGAAACTGTATGTCAGACCCAGTTAAATGTTGGCCTTTATAAGAGTTTCTGTGGTCATGGTGTTTTGTTTTACTGCAGTGAAACCCTAAGACATCCCATGACTGGCTGTATAGAAGCTTTTGCGACTTTCTACATCAGGGCCTGATCTCCCCCTTCTCCCCCCACACCCCCAGATGCTTTTCTTCACTGATGCCATTTGTTTCTGGAGTTCCAGATTACAGGAACTGCTACTATCTGTTGCCAGCAACACCTTCAAAGGTCCAGTTTGTGAAGGTGATTGTAATCCAGGGTAGAGTGCATCGTGGAAGCAAAGACCGAGAGAACAGCTGGATGCTGGAGGCATTGTGGGAGAGTTCTTGGGAATCAGGGGAGACCCACAGCAGGATGGAGACCAGGCTGTGGAATTTAGGAGTGATTTGTTTTCTATGACCCTGCACACTTTGGTGTTTTCTCTTCCTTCCCCATCTTTGTTTGCATGGGTACATTCTCTCTCTTTCTCCCTCTCCCTCTCCCTCTCTCTCTCCCTCTCCCTCTCCCTCTCTCTGCTTTATTTTTTGAGACAGGGTCTCAGAGTGAATCTGGAGCTCAGCAATTAGGCTAGACTGGCTGCTAGCAAGCTCCAGAAGTCTTCCAGTTTCCACCTCCCCTGAACCCAGGTTATACAAGGCGCGCCTCCAAGCCACATGCTTTTTAGGAGCTTGGGGGATCCGAACTCAGATCTCCCCATCTCCCTAGCCCCACCTTGAAGTTGGACCCCTAGTCGTCTGTGACTCCCCTGATCATCTGGGATGTCCCACCCCATTCTGCAACTAAACAGGCTGACAGACTGGAGCAGGAAGAGCTAACCTCAGTGGCTGTGATGAACAGCCCTGGAAATGCAGGGGTCTGACTGTACCACCATAGATGCCGTGCCTCAAAATCCATGAACAGAGAATGAATCCTGCATCAAGATGGAGAAACCCTCTCCCCAAGGCAGCTGCTCTCCTCCAGGCGCCTTTCTTATTATTCTCAGCAAGGCGGTGTGAAAATTTGATAAGACAAGATATCAAAGTTCTGGCGGTTGCTGAGAGGGCGCCGGCTTACTGATAATGCATAGATCCAGCAGGTCCGAAAGTACTTTGTCTTATTGCTTTGGGGCTCCTGCTTCAAAGCGGCTGAGTCAGCTCATCGTTAGCCACCCAACCTTCACGAACATCATCTGCACAATTCTGCAGTGCAATGTGTGATGCATATTTTCTGGGTGGTCCTCTGGGGAGAGAAAAGATGTCTAGGGTGGCAAGGTTGAACTAGTAATGCCACAGCCGTGTGTGAATGGTCTCTCTCTCTCTCTCTCTCTCTCTCTCTCTCTCTCTCTCTCTCTCTCTCTGTGTGTGTGTGTGTGTAGGGCAGAGGTTGACTTCCATCTTTTTTTTTGAGGTAGGGTCTGTTACTGAACCTGGAGCTCTCTGCTTTATTTAGACTCCTTGGCTCTTTTCATCTCCCCAGAGCTGCAATTCCAGGTGCTATAACCAGTGTGTGTGTGTGTGTGTGTGTGTGTGTGTGTGTGTGTGTGTGTGTGTGTGTATTCTAGGGATTGAACTCAGGACCTGACCCTTGTAAGGCAAGCCTTTACTAGTTGAGTCATTTGTTTCCCTAGCTCCATAGTCACTCTTAGTGGTGACAGACAGAGGACACTCAAAAATACACATATGCACACACATGTATACATACAAACACATGTACACCTATAGAAACACACATGCTCACATACATACCCACATAAACACATACAAAGATATGAAAGCATACATATATGATATGTACAGTCTGTGCACACAAATCCCCCACATAAGTGCACACACATGTGCACGTGCACACACACACACACACACACACACACACATACACACTGAGCAGCAGGAATCCCATACTTGGGTGTGTTTGCATCACTCTGATGTCATGAAGCCTGCTTCACTGCATCCTGGCTATTTGGGCATTTGTGTGCTATTGAGGCGCTGGGGAACCCCATGTAGGTCTCTCTAAAGGCAATGTTAAGCCATCAAAGAGCTCAGCCAATTTGTTGTCATTTTCTAATTTTGTCACACGATGGCTGGGGAGTGTGGTCTGCACAGCATGTAATACAGTAGATCTGGGGGAAACTCAAATGCTTTGTTTGGCGTTCCACTGGGTTCCTGTGTGGTCAGTTCTTTTGCTTAGGGGGCATGTGGTGAATCCGTTAGCATTTTCATATTTGTCATCAAGCTTAGCAGTTGTTGAGACTTTTCCTGAGGGACATGAGCAAACACCTGCTGACTCCAGGTAGGACACTGACAACAACAGGCTGAAGGGCTGATTCTATCAAAGTAGAGCTTAGTGAACCAGAGAGGTTCCTGGAGTTATTCAGAGTAAGGAGAACTCGAAGCAGCTGTATCATCAAAGCCCCCCAGCCTGGTGGAACCCCAGAACTCTGCACACTCTTAGGCAGTTCACTGAGTCAGAAAGTCTCCTCTCCTCAGCAGTCCTTCCTGCCTGTCTAACCTTGGGGAAGGGGGAATGTCTTGTGAATTTTGTAAGTTTCAGGTACTTCCTGAAGTGTGTGAAGAAACCTTCCCTCAGGAGAAAACACACACAGGGTGGTTTAACTGGAGCCTAACTTCTTTTTCTGCATACTGGGCCTTGTGGAACCTTGTAGTGCAGCGTGAGGCAGTGCTGCTATGACATATAGTCCCTCAGGTCTCAGTGGTTTAATACCACACCACAGTCTTGGAAGCAGTGTAGAGATCTCAGACATTTCTAGCTTGTGGTTCTCCCATCTAAGGTTTTTGTCATTAGGCCTCTAGATGAGAAGGGAAGAGGCATGGAAAACTCTATTTGCCAGAAGAGAAGTAATATATACTAGGGTGGGACAAAGGAGTCTGGGAGCTTCATGTCCAGGCAGCTGAATGGTGTGGTAGACAGCACTGCCTCTGCCTCTGAGAGCAGGTAAACATTTATTATTCTTTTTAAATAAAAAAAAGTGTGTGTGAGTATATGCATGTACATGTTGATGATAGTATGTATCTTTCTGTGGAGGCTAGATACGTCAAGTCTTTCTAGATTGTTCTTCATGGTATATTTTTGAGACAGAGCTCATCAATTAGGCTAGACTGCTTGATCACTGAGCTCCAGGGGTCCATCTGTCTGCCTCCCCCACACTCAGACTACAGACATGTGCTGCTGTGCCCGTCTTTTACATAGGTATTTGGGATCCAAACTCAGGACCCCATGCATACTTGGCAGGCACATACTGACGCAGCCATCTCCTCTCCCCAGGCCCTGTTGAAGAGTTGTCTTTTTTGCTCTGGTGTGTTCTCAGGTCTCGCTCCTTTAGTTCTAGGTGATCATATTTTCTGAATTCAGCTTTGATGTTATGTCCCCCCACCCCCAACTAGTCAGGATTCCTATCAATGATGATTAGTGTTTTCCCAATGGGGCTAGGGAACAGGAATACTTTCTAGGGCCTTGAGATCCTTTTATCTTTTTGAGACAGGGTCTCACACTGAGGCCTAACCTGGCCTTGAAGTCATGGCAATCCTGCCTCAGCCTCCTAAGGATGGGATTGCAGAAGTGAGTATCGTGCCCAGAATCTCTTCCTCCTCTTCTTCTGTCTATGTGTGCACATGGGAATATGTGTGCACATCTGTGAATGAGCACACGGAGGCCAGTGGTAAATCTTAGGTGTAGTTCTTCAGTAGCCAGATATAGTGGTGGTCTGCCAGCAAGCCTAGGGCTCGGCCTGTCTCTGCTTCCCTGGTGCTGGAATTGTAGGCATGTACCACCATAACTGTTTAAAACAAATCTTTTAAACATTGATTGTTGGGATTGAACTCAGGTTTGAGCTTGTGAGGCAAGCACATTACTGAGTGACTCTCTTCCTCCTTACAGATTAAGAACAACCCAGTCACTGGAGCACATGTTTAATCCAGTGTTTGGGAGGTATAAACAGGTTTATGGCTCTCTGTGAGTTCCAGGCCAGCCTGGTCTACATAGAAGAAAATTCCAGGCCAGCCAGTTATATAGCGAAACCTTCTGTCAAAACTAAACCAAACCAACCACCCACCCCACCTCCAACCAAACCCCAAACAACAACACCCATTGCCTTGTAGAAAGGGGCATTAATTAAAGCTGTGTGGATAGGATTGAGCAGCCACTACAATAACTTTGTCTTCCAGCCTTCCATTGTGACATATTTAAGAAAATGATTAATCCCAGATTCTCAGAAAAGTCCTTTCTAGATCGGTCATGGGAGCAAGAATTCTCAGAGAGTCAACCATCCAACAGGAGCATTCTGGCCTCTGGCTCCCAAACCAGTCTCTTGCGCTCTCAGGCTGCACAGTAGCAGGGAAGGCCTTAGCCCAAGATGAAGCTCTCTATGAGGTATCTATTGCTCTAATGAGTCCGAGAGATGAGAAGAGGGAAGGATGCTCTCTTCAGCTATTATTGCCTCCCCTGGAGGGTTGACACACACAAGCTCATTACTGCGTTATGTTTTATTCAACAAAATAACTTTCATGTCGTAGCTTAAATTGAATTCACTAAAACATCTTTATTTCCTGCATTATGTGCCTCAACTGTCTTCCAGGGGCCTGCGTGCTCTCCAGAATGAAGCTGTGGAGATGGCGCAGTGAGAGTCAATCTAGAGAGCAGTGCAGCTATACAGTGGTAATTGGCCTTCCGTATAATTAAAGGAGCCAAGTTCCTCATCAGAGACCCAGAGGCGGGATCATAAAAATAATCCACTTAGGAGAACCTTTACTGTTGGTGGCTGATGAAACTCTGGCTCAACAAACAGATTTGCTTATTCAGTTCCATTAATAAAGAATCAGCAAACTGCTGCTTAGGACCAGTGTCTTCCTGACTCTCATTTTGAAAAAGGATTTATTTTTATTTTTTAAAGTGTGTGTGTTGTGTACCTGTGTGCGTACACACATGTACAGAGGCCAGAGGAGAACAGCAGGGATGTGTCTCTCTCTGATTTATTCCCTTGGAACTTAGTCCTCATTGAGCCTAGAACACACCAATTTTGCTAGGCTGGCTGGCCAGTGAATTCTCAGAATCTACATGTCCTGGGGTTGCAGGCATTCTTGGCTATGTCTGGCTGTCTTTAAAACGTATTTTTATTTTATTTTGTGTGTGTGAAGACTAGAGATTCAAACTCAGATCCACTGTGGCTTGTAGGGCTTGGTCCTGGGAACCGAACTGGGGTGATGAAGGAATGAAGAAAGGATGGACGGATGGACAGACGGACAGAGAGAGAGAGAGAGAGAGAGAGAGAGAGAGAGAGAGAGCACGCACGCTAGGATCAGGTGGGCATGCTCCATCTGGAGCAACATCATTTACACGCAGAATTGCAGATTGTTTATTTTGTAAGACAGGGATGAGACTGGGGAGAGGAGCAGGGAAGTTAGCTTGTCTCAATGGGTAGTCCCCATAGGTGGCAGTCCCCATAGGTGAGCGGTCCCCATAGGTGAGTGGTTCCCATAGGTGAGTGGTCCCCATAGGTGAGCGGTCCCCATAGGTGAGCGGTCCCCATAGGTGAGCAGTCCCCATAGGTGGGCAGTCCCCATAGGTGGGCAGTCCCCATAGGTGAGCAGTCCCCATAGGTGGGCGGTCCCCATAGGTGAGCGGTCCCCATAGGTGAGCGGTCCCCATAGGTGGGCAGTCCCCATACGTGAGCAGTCCCCATAGGTGGGCAGTCCCCATACGTGAGTGGTCCCCATAGGTGGGCAGTCCCCATAGGTGAGTGGTCCCCATAGGTGGGCAGTCCCCATAGGTGAGTGGTCCCCATAGGTGGGCAGTCCCCATAGGTGAGTGGTCCCCATAGGTGGGCAGTCCCATAAGTGAGTGGTCTCCATAGGTGGGCAGTCTCCATAGGTGGGCAGTCCCCATAGGTGAGCGGTCCCCATAGGTGGGCAGTCCCCATAGGTAAGCGGTCCCCATAGGTGGGCAGTCCCCATAGGTGAGCAGTCCCTATAGGTGAGCAGTCCCCATAGGTGAGCAGTCCCCATGGGTGAGCAGTCTTCATAGGTGAATGGTCTCCATAGGTGGGCAGTTCCCATAGGTGAGCAGTCTCAGGTTGTAGAGATCCAGGAGAAGGAAGTTGAGTTTTGTATTCATGTCTACTTGGACCAGGGAGGCTTTGCCATCCACCCGAGCCTCACCATGGTCTGAGGCATTGGTCCTTGACATAGCTGTACTCTTGTCAAGGGCACACCTTCACTCCGGGCTTCCTGAGCTCCCCACACAGATCCTCAGATTGGCGGTAGCAAGTGATCTTACCTGTCCAGCAGTCTCCCCAGCACCCACCTTCTTCAAAGTTTTCTTTTGAGACAGAGTCTCAGGTAGCCCAGGATAGCTTCAAATTTGCAATATGGTTAAGGATGGCCTTGAAGTTTTGATTCTCCTGTCTTAGAAGTGCTGAGATTATAGGCATGTGCCACCACACCTGGTGTATGCAGCTCTTGGGCATCAAATCCAAAGCTTCCTGAATGCCAGACAAGCGCTCTTACATTGCCTGAGTTGCCGACCTGGCCATCTTGACTAGTACTTGCTTACTTAATGTGGTGCTAGAGACTGAATGTAGGGTCTACCATGCTAGGCAAATACTCTACCAGTGAGCTTTACCCTAGCACCCACCGTTTCCATGAAAGCCTTTCCAGCAGTGGTTTTATTATGAGTTTGTCTTTCAAGATGGCTCCCAATCGCCATGCTTGGAGAAACCACTTAGCTGAAAGTATATGATGGTTGGCTGACTTTAATACTGAGTCTTGTCTATCTGTGTTATATTCCTCTGTGGGATCTCCACCTATTGCCTCAAGCCCCTCCGAGCTTCATTTCTGCCCCAGAACTCTGTTCAGATGTATGCCATTACTCAGCTTACTCTGGGGACCCCAGACCAACCCTTAATTCTTTATCTGGTTCTCTGTTAGTCTTCCCACATTGACTAAACTTCCAGAACACCCGGGTGCCATCTTGAATTTCTCCTTCTTCTCCAGCCAGGTTTACCTGCCTTTCCTCTGCAGCTACAGCCTTGGCTGACCACCCAGTCTTACTGGGCTTAGCACAGTCGCCTCCAGCCTCTCTGCTTTCTAGCCATCTTTGGATACATGGCTCCCGGGCTCCCCACTCAGCTTGTTGTGATGTGAAGAGGCGTGTTGTCACAGACAGGACGCAGTAAGCAACGACGCTGCTTTCCCACTAAGACCTTTAGCTGGTGCCCTCTCTTCATCACATAGAGCCAGTGGCTTCTCTTTGAAGAATGATTTTCAGAACTCAGGTGAAACATGTTCTGTCCCAGCTTCAGCTTTACCCAGGAGAATTTAGAGAAGCAGCTATTCAGACAGACCCTGACAAAAGGAAGAAAGGATCCCACCAGAGCCCCGAGTAGTGAATCAGTGTGTGTGTGCTCACAGCAGCTATACTATGGAGAAGCCACTGCCCATAGTCCTCCCCAATTCCTTTGTCCCATGAAGGTCTTCTATGGGTGATCGTAGCTGCTCTGCTTCAAGATTGCAATGGTCACATCCAACTCAATGGGAAGAGCTATACTCTGCTTGCTGTGTGAGCACGGGTTAGTGGCTAAACCTGTCTGACATCAGCTTTTGTGAGGTGGGAAAATGGACGCTGAGATGCTTACCTCAAAGAGCTCTGGAGACGGTAATTGTCTAACTCCTCAATAACCAGGCCAGATCACAGACAACGGTTTATCTCTCTGC
The DNA here is from genome assembly GCA_028551405.1 of Uromys caudimaculatus. Taxonomy (NCBI): domain Eukaryota; kingdom Metazoa; phylum Chordata; class Mammalia; order Rodentia; family Muridae; genus Uromys; species Uromys caudimaculatus. Next base: position 88,054,737 of record CM052710.1, read on the forward strand.
TGGGGAGAGGGCTTGACTGCACAGACACTCCAGCCCACTCAAGGGTTAAATCCACTCTGTAGCCCCTGCTTTCACGCAAGCTTAATGTCACCTGGAGGCTTGTGGGGACAGGGCTGGTGACCTTTTAGAGTACAGAGATGCTTTGAAATGTCAGTGGAGAAGGAGCAGGTGACAGATGGCCTCTCAGAGCACAGATAAATTAGGAGAGAGAAACTCACTTCTAGGAAGAGAGAGGAGCTCAAAGCCACACTTCTGGCAGATGCTTTCCAGGACATTGGGGATGGAGGCAGCTGGCAGGCTTCTTGCTGCATCTTGCCCCAGCTTTCCCTCCTGTTGAGGGATTTCCCAGATTTCTAGAGGGCTTTGACGGGTGTGTGTGACAGTGTGAATTAAGGGCCTTCTAGTCTGAGCACAGCAGTGGCTCTTGCTCTCTATAGCTCTATAGTCAGCAGAACTTGAAAAAGAGGAAGAGTGAAGAGACGTCTTAGCGGTCAGAACAAGCTCTTCCTGGGGGAGGTATCCAGGTTTGATACCCAGCACCCAAACAGCAGCTCACAACTGTCTAACTTTAGTTCCGGGAATCTGACCACCCTCTTCTAGCCTCTGTGGACACTAGACAGGCATGTGGTACACTGGCATACATGCGGACCAAATGTGAGAGAGAGAGAGAGAGAGAGAGAGAGAGAGACAGAGAGACAGAAACAGAGAGAGACACACAGAGGGTGAGAGGGAGGGAGGGAGGGAGAGAGAGACAGAGAGAGACAGACAGACAGACACAGAGAGAGACAGAGAGAGAGACACACACACACAGAGAGAGAGAGAGAGAGAGAGAGACAGAGAGACAGAGAGACAGAGACACACAGAGAGAGAGAGAGACAGAGAGAAAGAGAACTTGCCCAGTATTTTTCAAGCCTTAGGTTTGGTCCCCAGCATGTGAGATATGCCCATAATCCCTGTAGGAAGTGGAGACAGGAGAGTCAGAAGTTCAAGAAGACCCTTGGTGAGTTCCAGGCCAGCCTGGGTGTAAAAGAGGAGGGTGGGGTGGGGAGAAAAGAGCCGTACCTGACTGAATGTGACTATGGCGACCTCAGCACCTTATAGTCTGATCAGGGCGAGTCACAGATCCCCACCCTAGGACACTTGTGAGACTCGGGAACACCAGCTCCCTCTCCCCTGCCTCTATGCTGCAGAACTCTAGCCAGAGTCACCAGCACTCTCAGCCTCCCCTGCAGCCAGCCCACAGCTAGTGATGGAAGCAATCCTTGGAAGGCACTTCCAGCCGCTTGGAGGGCTCTGGCGGCCCCTCCGGGTATTTGCATTTTTAAAATTGGTAACCAGTTATCTCAAATGAGTGTCTCATTAGTAGAGCTCCAGGGCTGTAAGGAAATGCAGTGAAAATACGTAAATGCTGCAGGGGACGACTTAGTGTGGGCCTGCCTCCCCTAGCACACAGTGGCCTTTTCCTATTGTCGGTCCTTGGACCCCAGTGACTTTCTTTCTAAACTCCCTGAGGGGGCCCTGGGGGGTGGCTTGTGGGCACTGCATATTAAAAGAGAATTGTGAATCAGAACAGCCTGGAGAAGTTATGCAAAATACCGTTTGCAGTCACAGGTTCTAGAAGTTTGTCAACCTCTCTGGAGGGTGGAGTGGAAGCCCTTTCTCCCTGAACCTAAGTATGATGAAGATGGTTTGCAGAACAGGGATCAGGCTGGGAGCTCTATGTGACACTGGTTTAGTTAATTATTATTACTATCATCATCATCATCAAGACAGTTATTTATTTGTGTGCCTGTGTAAGTGTATGCGCCATGGTGTGAGTGTGGAGGTCAGAATTGGTTCTCTCTGTGTAGGCCCTGGGAATTCAACTTAGGCTGTCAGGCTTGGCAGCAAGCACCTTTACCTACACGGCCATCTTGCCAGCCTCAAGGTTAGCTTAGAAAAGTCTGAAGTCACAGCAGCTTCCTTTTGGCTCTTTGTACTCAGCTGTGCTCTCAGGAAGCCCAAGTACCCTATGGCAAGCCCCTTGTGGGCAGGAACAAAGGTTGTTGGCCCACAGCCTTCCCAGGCTGAATTCATTCCTGGTACCAGTCATCACTCTGTAACACCCCCCTCCCGAGAAACTTAGCCCAACTGATGTCTAGGATGGAAGTGGACACTTCTGCCCAGCCTGGTCCAGCTGTGGCTTTGTCATCAGAACAAACAATGCATTCTCTAAGCCACTGGAGTTTGGAATACAAACTATGGCTGTCTATGAAGCCAGAGATATTTAAGATTCTGGTTTTGCATAGAGCACCTGCTCTGTGGAACAGTGCAGTAGAGACAGGGGTCAGGATGGGTGAGTTCCAAATTCCCTTAGAGTGAGGTAAGGAGACTCACCCTTTCCTGAGGTTCCCAGAAGGTGCCCAATACTATTAAAGCACTGTTGAAATTAATTGTAATCACTTTCAACATTAACGATGGATTCTTATTGTAATCACTTCTGATCTTCATTTCTTGTAAAGCAAAGACACTGAGAGTAAAGCCATGTGGCTTCCTCATTGGTTGGACTCTTCCCTGTTGCCCTAGCTACGCTGGACAAAAGGATTCTCAGTCAGATAGCCAGCAGGACTGCCTTTATGTCAGCAAACCTGTTCTGAGCACTCCATGAATGCCTGGAAAAAAAATGGCACAACCAGCCTGGCCAATCGGTGCAGTCCCTGAAGATGCGGCTTCAGTCAGGGCTGTTTGCACCACACAGACAGAAGCCCGAGTGCATTCCAAGGCCAGTTCTCGATTTAGTTCAGATCTTGGGATGGTGACCACAGATGCGGAGAGTTAGTGAGTGTAAACGCTGTGTCACCTCCAGAAGACACCATTTCCCAGTGCTCCTTCCCATCCTCCCTCTCTGACGCTCTTCCTGTCCCATGTTTAAGATGGTTCCCCACCGAGTCCTGGTGTGTTGATGTAGATGTCCCATTATGGTGAGTGTTCAGACTCAACAGTCACTTATTCTACCTTGGTTTTGGAGACAGGGCTTCATACTGAACCCAGAGCTCACCCATGTGGTCAGACTGGCAACCAGCAGGCTGTGGTGCTCACGCTTCTAGTCGCATCACTGGGGAGGTGGAGACAGACTGATCCCTGGGACTCACTGGCTAGCCAGCCTGTCAAGTTCCTGGCCAGTGAGAGACCCTGTCTCACAAAACAAGGTGGTGGGGTAGATGAGATGGCTCAGTGGACAAGTCTACCCTCCCTGCAAACAGGAGGACTTGATTTGTTTTTCCAAGGCAGAGTTTCTCTGTGTAGCTGGAACTTGCTCTATAGACCAGGCTGGCCTCAAACTCAGAGATTCACCTACCTCTACCTCCTGAGTTCTGGGATTAAAGGTGTGTGCTAACACCGCCTGACTGTGTACCTAATTTTTAAGTTCCCAACACTCATATGACAAACAAATAAACAAAACCAGATATGTCTGTGTGCCTGGGGAGCTCAGAGGGTACAGAGGCGGGTGGTATAAGTCCCCTTGCCAGCCAGCCTATCTGAAGCAGCAAGCTTCAGGTTCAGTGAGAGACCTCATCTTGAGGCAATAAGGTAGAAAGCAATCTAGGGAGGCAGTTGATGTCTTAATTTGGCTTCTACATACGTGTGCACGGATGCATATACTCACACAGTCACGTCTCTCTCTCTCTCTCTCTCTCTCTCCCTCTCTCTCTCTCTCTCTCTCTCTCTCTCTCTCTCTCTCTCTCTCTCTCTCTCTCACACACACACACACACACACACACACACGATGTAACACCACAGACCCACACATGAAAGAAAAGAAAGCCAAGGTGGACAGTGCTTGAGAACTACAGCCGAGGACGTCCTCTGGCCTCTGCATGCAGATATATCATAGGAACATGTATGTACGTACACACAAAATTACAGATCACGGTACTATTAGGGCTGTCTTCCATAATAGATGGGATGACGTCCCCTCTTAGGCCCTTCAGGGGTTGGTTTTTATGAAGAGCATGTGGTGGCTGTGTCCCGGGCTACCCTGTCCTCCTGGAGGGAAGTGGCACTTCCGAGTTAACTTCTGCCTTGCTCACTATCTGGGAGGCCGGGGAGGGCCGAGGCTGACTAGTGGATGAGCACCAGCCTCGTGCCTGGCTGACAGCTTCATGGAAACACTCTCCCATGACATCATCGCTTTGGACTCTGTCCTAATTCACTTGTGGCTTTTACAGCCTGGTTTTTTGACACGAGCACGGCAAATTTGTCATTTTATGGGACATGGAGTGGCCTTGGGCTGACTTTCCTCATTTCTCCTCTGCTCGGCACTTTCATTTTATTGGTGTTAAGCTAAAGTCTGTGTTCCTGTGTGCCCTGCACGCAGATCTTGGCTCTGAACTTGAGATGGTAATTGTGATCTTTTTTTACATGTGAGTAGCTTCGGCCATGAGGCACTCAGGTCTTCTTGGGCAGGTTGATGGGGAAAATCTGTTGGGAAAACTAAGTCAGCTTGGCCTCAGGATTCTAGACTCCATAACCCTTCACTATGTGTTGAGGATGCTTTGAGGTTTGGGCTGGTAGTGATCTCAAGTGTGACTCAGGCATGGGGTGAGACTCACAGTTACACTCGTGAAAGAGAGCTGATTTTGGGGTCAGAGATGGAGCCCTTGTGTCTTCTAGGCAAGCACTCTATCTCCAGATCACCAGTGCTGGTCTCTGATTCCATTTTAGTTGCCTGAGATTTGGGAAAGGCTTCCATTTGTGGCTGGGGGAGCGGATGTAGGTGAGAGTTCAGTGTGTCACAGGACAATGGGGGACACTGGGATGGGTACCAGCAGCCAGGCAGAGTTATTTGTTCTTGTCCCTGATTAACCTCAAACACAAAATTCATAAACTAATAACTTCAATGGGGCCCTACCTATGAGCTGGTCATCTTATTCCCTCAACAAGCATTTCTTGCCTTTACATGTAATGCTAAAAGCTCTGCCAGCCACCATTTAGAGCAACAAGGGAGATAAAACATACCCGTGTCCTTCAACATGAGGACCTCAGATGTAGTATTTTACCTGTGCTTATAACCTAGGCTGTGCCATGGGTGTCTCCTTGTTCAGTCCTTAGCTCTTCCCAGGCATTGGGCTCATCTCTGTCCCACGATATATATGTCCCCTGTTTATTCAAGGTCTGGGAAGAGGTCCCACTGGGACTTGGCTTGTTTTTCCATTTTCAGGTTGGCTCCAAGATGAGCTGGAAAGATGGCTCTGTCCCTAAAGCTTTTGCTTCGCAAGCACGAGGCTCTGAGTTCAGGCCTCTAGAACTGAGTTTTTGAAAGCTGTGTGTGGTGGTACAAGCTTGTAATACTAACACCAGGAAGGTGGAGACTGGAGGGTCACTGGGGCTCACTGGTTAGCCCACCTAGCCTACCAGGTTCAGGCAAGTGAAAGATCCTGCCTCAAAGGTAGGCAGTATTAAGTGAGGTTGTTCTCTGACCTCCGTCCGTAAATGCACAACCATGCTCACATACCTTAGTGCATACAAATACATATGTACACACACACACACACACACACACACACACACACACACACACACACACACACACACACTCCATTTCTCCAAACAGACAACTTAGGAGCTCACCTGCCCTCCCATTCCTGTTCAGCCATGTTCACTTCACAACTACAAATGGTCAAGTATAAAGAAGATGGGCTTGGATTACTGGTCATTTTCTGGTGACTCGTAAGTCTTTGTGGGTCTCTCTGTTTTAAGTTCACTCTCATTTCTGCCAGAACAAAACTGTACGTTGTACTGATGAATGTTATCAGCACTCTGCCTTACTCTAAAGCAGAGCTGAGTAAGGAAGTGGGGTGCTGGAAAAAGTGTGGTCAGAATTGCCTGGGGTGGGGTCAGTCTTCTGCTCCCTACCCTCACTCATGGTAACACATAACCATCCCAAACTACCCTTAGATGGAAAGACCCCAGGCAGGTCACTCATAGACTGTCAGGGCTCTGGTTTTGGCACAAAGGGAACCAACAGCCCAGAGAGACCACTCACAACTCTTCTGGAGGGTTCAAATTGGTAACTGGCAAAGCTTTAAGCATTACATGCAAAGGCAAGAAATGTTTGCTGAGGGAATAAGACGACCAGCTCCTAGGTAGGGCCCCATTGAAGTTATCAGCTTGTGGATTTTGTGTTTGAGGTTAATCAGGGACAAGAACAGGTGACTCTGCCGGGCTGCTTTTAAACTCGGGCATATGAGTTTGACACAAGGTGACTGTGTTGGAAACAGAACTTTTGCTGTCTGTGTAGAAGTGATTGGTGTGGACAGGAAGCTGAGAATAACAAATGCAATTGAGCCTCTTTTGACACGTGAGGACCCGTGTTCGATTTTCTCCTTGGGTTATGGAGCGAAGGAGACATATTTCTCTTTCTTGGAACAACCTCTCCATGTGAGGTGAGCAGCAGCCTTTGCTGTGGAGGGGCCGTTGGTGGTATTTTTTCAGCAGGAAGTCATCTTGCATTCCTAGAAGCAGAGCTGAATTACCGAGATTTGTCAGGGGAGAAATATTGTTGAGCTTCCTACTAACTCAGAAATGTCTCTGGGTTCTGTGGGAAGTTCTGTGGCCGGGCTGGGAAAAACACACCTAAGGAGAGTTCAGACTCACTGAAAGACACCAAAGGGACCTGGCAGACTGCTCTTGTCTGCCACAGTGGAGTAGGGGTGGGTGTGAGTGTCTGGAAGGTGCCCAAGGGACCCCAGAGCTCCCTCCCTCCTTTCCTTCCTTTTCTGTGTATGCGTGGATGTATGTGTTTTTGAAGGTCAGAGGCTGATGTCAGATACCCCCCTCTCCACTCCTCTACCTTGTATTTTGAGACAGGGTCTCTCATTGGCCATGAGCTACCTGGATCCTCCTGCCTCTGCCTCTACCATGCTACAGTTACAGGCATAGGCTTCCATATCTGGATTTGTATGCAGGTGCTGGGATCTGAACTTGGGTACCCACTAAGCCATCTCTCTAGCCCTCACATCTCTCTGACCCTACAGAGCTGTGTGGTGCTCTTTGACCTGATCCATTGACCAGGACTGAATTTTAATCAATCAAGACTGTCCTGGTTTGTCTGATTCTGATATACATGGCCCATATTTACATACCACGGATCTGCATGGCAGAGACTGCACATCGGCTCATGCTGGCCTTCAAGAATGGTTCATCCAGCAACATGCTGCAGGAAACACAAGAAACCTTTCTAATCCTGAAAGAACTTTTCCCAAATGGAGATTCCCTCCCACAGCCCGTTCTGTACCTGCACCACCACAGCACCTGTGCTATGCTAGCTGCCCAGCTCCTGCCTTCCTTCAGAGAAGTCAGCAAATTATTCTAACTTCATTTGGTTTTGCCCGGTCCCTTCCCTGCTTCTGTGGTGGCTAGTGTTAGCCAGCCACTTCACTACAGAAGGTGTGTGTGTGTGTGATTGTGTGTGTGTGTGTGATTGTGTGTACATGTGCATGCTTCTGCTTGCACATGGATGTGTTTGTATACATGTTTATTTATGCATGTATCTCAAAACACAAAGTTACAGTATTCTGAAGATTCTTTTTTTCCTAAATACTATATCTTAGAGACTATATCTATGTGGGCACATAAAAACTTGCTCCAGTTTCTGGTCATTTTCTGGATCTTCCACAAACACATGCTGCCTTTCTTCCACGAAGTGGACCTGTTGGCTCTTTTGGCTGCTGGCTCTTCTCTAGGATTTTGGTGTGCATTTCATCCAGTAACAACCTTGGCCTCCAATACCAATCTTGGCTCAGCCTCAGGAATGTTTTCCCGAGAAGTGAGATCTCTGGGGCAGAGGGTACACACACTTAACACAAGCAAAGATATTACTGAATTAGCTGAATTTGCAAGCGAGGGTCATTAGTTAGGTTAAATCTGTCCTGTAAATGTTATATTTGACTCAGCGCTTGGGAGGCAGAGGCAGGTGGATTTCTGAGTTCGAGGCCAGCCTGGTCTATAGAGCGAGTTCCAGGACAGCCAGGGCTGTCTCGAAACCCCCCCCCCCCAAAAAAAAAAAAGTTATATTTGAGGAGTTCATTTTACAAAATTGGCATGCTCTGCTTTTTCTTTTATGAAAGGGCTCACAGAAACTTATAGTGGGAAGCATGCTATTTTAGGCTGAAGACACTAAACACAGTGGCACGATGCATGCCTTCAGAAGCCAGGGTGATAACAGTGCTAGCTCCCTCTGCCCGGGTACTGACAGCATGGCACATAGTGATCCACTGAAACAATGAACCCATGAGGCCTGCATGCCACAGTCGGGAGTGTGTGTGTGTGTGTGTGTGTGTGTGTGTGTGTGTGTGTGTGTGTGTGTGTGTTAGTTGTTTCCTTGCTATGACAAAGTTTCCAATTTAGGATTAGACAGATGTCTTTTGGTTCACAATCAGAGGGTCCAGTCCATGGTCACTTGGCTCAGTTGCTTCTGGGCCTGTGGAGAGGAAGAATGTTATGGTGGGGAGTTAGGGGCGGGGCAAAGCTGCTCCTTTTGTGATGGTGGGAGGGAGGAAGAGAGAGAAAGGAGAGACAAGATGACAGCTCCAAAGCAACTCTACTCCTTGCCTGCTTCCTCCATCCAGGTCCCATGTCCTCAGGCTCTGCTCAGGCCAGGATTTCACCTCACTTTTGGTCACTTTTTGGGCTCAAGAGAAGAGTTAACCGTTTTAGCAAAGGCAGTGTCCAGGCATCTGTTTCACTCTGGGGCTCTGGCCTCTCATGTTCATGTGCTAAGCCAACCTAGGGTAAAACATTTCCAGTCTTAATTTTGCCATCAGTGAAAAGGTTAAAAAAAAGTCTATGCCATTTGTGAGAGTCTTTTGGAAGGTGTGTGAATTATACAAAACAAGTCACCCCCCAAAAGCAAAATTCTCATTCTATCAAGAGACTCCATTTGGGTTCCCACACCTGCTGAATTCTGGGGCTGTCACAAGGGATGGGGTGCCTGGGTTCTCTGCTCATAGGGTGCTGGCAACGAAATCAAACAGTTGCAGCACAGATAATAGCGATGTTTATCCACAGTTTATGTCTTCTGGGAATAGTTCTAGAAGCTTCTCAAGAGGTCAGTTCTGCTCTAGCATAGCTCCTAGGACCAAGGGCTTTTAGGGCTCTTATTTAATAGGTGGGGAAACTGAAGCCCATGGTGGTTAAATACTTGCCAAATGTCAATGGCTAGTAAGAACAGATATTCTTGGAGTCTCTGGACCCCAGACATGTAGACCCAAACAAGACACCATCTTGCTTCTGTGCTGTCTGGTCACATTGAGACATACAGACAGAATGAGCAGGTGGCCTGAGTAACAGTGGGAACCCAGTGTCTAGTGTGGTGTTTGAGGGCCACCTTGGAGAAAGTGAGATCTGAAGAGAAAAGAAAGCTGCCCACACAGAGGTGCAGGAAGATGGTGGTCCTAGCTGCTTCTAAAGCTGATCAGATGAAGCTCTCTCATACTCAGTTCTGTTGTGGTGGGAGCGTCTGGCTGACCTAGTCAAGTCAGTACTGAGAGTAAGTTCCAAAGAGCAAGGGGGCACTTAAGGAAGAGCTGATTCCCTGGAAAAGGGTTGATGGATCTGTACCTAGGGGAAGGGGTGGGACAGACTTCTGAGTGAGGCAATGTGCTCCCTCCCAGCAGGCTCAGTGAGTACTCTCTTGTAGATTGAAGTCAGACATGGCCTCCATCTAGGGTTGGAGGTAGCCCTGCTCCCTAAGACCCAGGGTAGAGATGGGCTCTCTATGGAAGGGGTCCTTGTCACCATGCACCTTCTAGGAACAGTGGATGTCATCGCTGGACATACTAGCACATGATCCTTCATTTGGGCGCAGTCATATAAGGTCCCCCCCAAGTTAGAAAATAACCAGAAATCAAGGTTGGGCCTGGTGAAATGGAGTATAATCCAGGCACGTGGGGTGGGTGGGGCTGAGGCAGGAGGATTAAGTTCAGATGGGAAGGATTTATTTTGGCTAGTTTCAGAGGTTTTTAACCTAGTGTCTTTCTCTTTTATAAAAAAAAATATTTATTTATTCTTCTCTTATATATTACATCCTGACCTCAGTTTCCCCCTCCCTCCTCTCTTCACAGTCCCCTCCCCCCACCTCCCCTCTCCTCCAGATCCACTCCTCCTCCATTTCCCTTAAGAAAAGGGCAGGTCGCCTTTAATCCCAGCACTTGGGAGGGAGAGGCAGGCGGATTTCTTGAGTTCGAGGCCAGCCTGGTCTACAGAGTGAGTTCCAGGGCAGCCAGAGCTACACAGAGAAACCCTGTCTCGAAAAAACAAACAAAAAAAACCAAACAAACAAACAAAAAAAAAACAAAAAAACAAAAAAAAAAAAAAAAAGAAAAAGAAAAAGGCAGGCCTCCCAGCGATATCAACCAAACAAGGTATAACAAGTTACAATAAAACCAGGCACACACCCTCATAATCAAGGCTGGGCAAGAGAACCCAATAGGAGAAAAAGTGTCCCCAAAGAAGACAAAAGAGTCAGACAGCCTCTGCTCTCACTGTTAGGAGTCCAACAAGAACACCAAGCTACACAACCATAACATATATGTAGAGGACCTAGCTCTGACCCATATAGGTTTACCTGATTGTCGCTTCAGTCTCTGTGGGCCCCTATGAGCCCTGCTTAGGTGATTAGGACCATGTTCTTGTGGTGTCCTTGACCCCTCCTTGCTCTATGTAATCCTTTCACCCCCTCTTCTGTGGGGTCCCATGAGCTCTGCCTAATGTTTGGTTGAGCCCAGTGTCTCTTGTCTGTATGGTTTCTGGGCCTGTGGTGAGTTGAAGCCCGACCTGGGTAAGGGTAATTTGAGAAATCCTGCCACAAACAAACAAATGACCCCAAACCAAACGGTAGCAAACAAACAAAACCATAAGTCAAAAACAACAGAGAATTTGATCCTCTCAACGTCCCAGTCCAGGGCTGTTTGCAGCCCAGAACCCAGGTTCCAGTTTAGCAAGGAAACAAAACCCCATGCCATCACAATATGAAGGTGTGTTGCTCGCTCTGCCATAGCCCTGCCTTTTCTTTGGTTGTCCACAACACGGAAGAGAATGCTCTGTAGCTAAGAATGATGGCTCACACCTGAAAGTCCAGCGTGTAAGAGGCCGACACAAGAGTATAGTCTCGAGTTTGAGGTAGCCTGGTCTAGATTGCAAGTTCCAGAACAGCCAGGGCTACACAGTGAGACCAAGGAGATGGAGCTGAATTGAAAGAGCCTCAGGTCGGATAGAATGGTACATGTAAAGCTGGCGGTGGAGCACGGCTTCAGGGAGCAGCGTGACCTCTTTGTAATTCTTTGCACATAGAACATAACCCTTAGGAAACGTCACCAACCACCAGCTACTGGTACTTTCCAATTGTTAGCTGGACTCTGACCAATCCCGAAAATGACCGAAACCATCAAGAGCTTTCTCCTCAGTCCACCTGAAGACCTGGGCTGAGGAGAATTTTCCTTGTTAATGCAGGAAAGAAAATAGATGGTTCACACAAAGTACTTCAGACACAGAGCATGCTGACAGGAGAGCCTACCTCTCCACCGTCCTCTTCGTGATCATCTCCGAAATGATCAGGAAACCAAATATTAAATATTGGGATACATAGACAAGTTGGTTCTTGTCTTTTGGGGGTCATGGACACCCTTGTAAATGTGGATGCAGGGATCTGGGGAGCTGGCTCATTCAGTAAAGTGCTTGCTCTGTAAGCAAGAGAACCTGACTTCAATGCCCAGCATCCCATGAAAGTTGAATGCAGGGGCACGTGTTTGTAGTGCCAGCACTGGGAAGGCAGAGACAGAGGGAATCCTGGGGCTTGCTGGCCAGCCAGCCTAGTGAACCAGTAACTATCAGGTTCAGTGAGAGACCTTGTCTCAAAAATTAAGATGGGGAAGAATTGAAGATTCTCAGCACTGACCATGTGTATCATATGTACCCACATATGCACGGATGTGTGGACACACACACACACACACACACGCACACACACACACACACACACACACGGCCTGTAGGTTATTTTTTCTTGTTGTTGTGATTAAGTATTTCCCTGAAGCAACTTTCGGGAGGAGAGCCTTATTTTGGCTCAGTTTGAAGCTCCCACCCATCACAACAGAGATGCCACGGCGGCAGGCAGCTCTGTAGCAGTAGGAGCGCTCGTCACTGCTCAATCACACGTGTGTGCAGGTCAGGAAGCAGAGGGCTCAGGCTGGAATCCCTAAGACCTGCTCCCAGAGAACTACTTTCTCTAGCTAGATCTACAAGGTGTGTGTGTGTGTGTGTGTGTGTGTGTGTGTGTGTGTGTGTGTGTGTACATTTTACATCGAAACGTAACAGTCCTGAGAAAGACTTGGCTGGAGTCTCCTGTGGGAGCTTCTGAGCCCAGAACATCATCTCTCTCCAGAACCTCCTGTTCTGATTCTCTATCTGCCCCACAGCCCCGTATGAAGCTGTCTCCCAAGTCTCTCACACATCAGGCTGCGTGGGTGCTGCTTTTACTGTCCTTCCCTTAAATGCTGCAATTTATGGTGCAGTCATTCTGGGAGAAGAAAAGGATTCGTCTTTGGTGTTGGAGCGTCTGTGTGTATTAAAAAGCTCTTGTGGCAATCAGTACCCCATGGGAGAAAACAGTGGGGAACTTTGCAGGCCCACTTAGTCAGAACAAGAGGACTGGAGATTTGGATAATCAAGACGAATGTCTCTGAGCCCAGGATGCCTTTAAGAAGGGCTGTGGGGGCTGGGCAGAGGTCAGGATTTCAGGTTTGCTCTTTGGTCTTGGCAAATGCCTGCCTGGTCACATTATCATGGAGGAGGAAGAAACAAGGTCCTAGGGATAGAACCTCTGCCTAAAATCCCTCTATGAGGGTCTGGAGGCGTAGCTCAGCAGAAACACCACAGGACAATCACATAAACTTCAGCAAAAGGCAGGACTGCAGTGAAGACCCAGAGTAAAAATGGATGTACAAAGTTCTGCTTTCCAAACTGGAATCTTTGAACTCAGTAGAATGTCATCTCTACTGTCTATTTATTTGAGATAGGATCTTGCTGTGTTGCCTAAGCTGGCCCCAAACATTTGATCCTCCTGCTTCAGCCACCTAGGTGCTGGGATTACAGACAAGTGCTACTGAGCCAGCCTGTCATTAGCATCTTGATAATTACCCCCCCTCAAAACACCTTAAATCTCCGGCAGAGTTGCATCCTTCTGGCTGGGTTTCTGAAGAGTTCACTAGTGGCCCTGGTGGCAGCTGTAGGTCCCTGTGTTCACAAACTCCAGCCACAGAAATAGACACATATTCCAGAAGACTCACGGGCATCAATGTGAATGGTCTGTGAGGGAAGCCACCTGCCCCTGCCCTACTTACTGTTCTGCTGCTGTGAAGAGACGCCATGGCCAAGGCTGCTTACAAGAGAAAGCATTGCATTTGGGGCCTACAGTTCCAGAGCGTGCTAGATCCATCTATGGCTATCATGGCGGAGAGCAGGGAGGGGTTGAGCTGGAGCAGTGGCTGAGAGCTCACATCTGCTTCACAAGCAGGCAGAGAGAGCGCACGGGAATGGTGTAGACTTTTGAGAACGCACAGCTCAACCCCAGTGACACACCTCCTCTGATAAGAGCATGCCTCCTAATCTGTACCTAACAGTCCCACTGACTGGGGAACAGACACTCAAATATGAGGGCCTACGAAGGCCATTCTCATCCAAACCATTACAGTCCTCCAAACTTAGGATGAAATTTCTCACAACAGTGTGTGTGTGTGTGTGTGTGTGTGTGTGTGTGTTGCTGACAGTCGAGGCTATGCTTGGTGATTTTCATGTAGCATTGGAAGGTACTTGCTTGGACTGAGGGGCACTTGTTGAAGAATGTGTGGACTCAGGGGCCACTGCATCCCTTTGTGGTTTTCCATTGGGAAAGAAGCAGGGATACCCTGAGCTCCTCTGGACAAAACCCATATAACTTGGATGGTGGGGGTTGGGCACAGGAACTTTGTCATCTGAATGGAGCCTTGGGGACTCAGGCTTGTGCTGTGGGAAAAGGTGGTTTTCATTGTTAGATCTCTTTCTCCACTTTGCCCAAATGTCTAGACATCTGTAAGGGGCATTTCAGCAGGGAGAGCAGGCCGTTAAGTGATCAGAGCACAGCATGGTACTCCAAGCCTGGCTCAACCATGGCCCTGGGGTCTTTGCCTCAGGCATGGCTCCCAATCTCACTCACAAGTGTTCTCCTCCTTCCCTCTCACCTTGACAGCATGTTGGATCCCTCAGTGTCAGTCACCTTTCTCACTGCTGTGACAAAACACCAACTAAAGCTACTTAAGGAAGGAAGGGTTTATTTTGGCTCACAGTTAAAGGGTACGGTCCATCATGATGGAGAAGAGATGACAAGGTGGAGAAGGCAAGGTGGCTGGTCACATTGTACCCACAGTTGGGAAGCAGAGAGATGAATGCTGGTGCTTAGCTCGGTGTCTGAGGACACTGTCCTCTGTCCAGGACCCTTAGCCCTTGGTATGGAGCCACCCACACATAGGGAGGGTCTTCTCACCTCAGCTAAAGCAATCTAGGAACTTCTCCATAGATGAAGCCATCGGCTTGTGTTCTAGATGAGTCTAGATCCTGTCATGCTGACACTCAATACTAACCATCACGTCACCCCTCCAGCCTCAGGACTGAGTTTTCCTTTCTTATAAGAAAAGCAAGTGGATTAAATGGTGCTTAAACACAGGTGCTAGGACTGAAGCCTTCTCTGTACATTCCAGGCAGGAAGCTTGCTGGGCAACATTTTGGCTCAATTTTCCCAGTTATCCCCGGGATCTGGCTGCCGTCCCATTGCATAGAGGGATCTCCCTGAGGTCAGTGTTCGTACCTGGGGTGGTTAGGCTAAGACTGATGAAGGCAGGATTCTAACAGAGCTCTCCTTGTAGAACACTACCTGAGCAGAGCCAGCTCTGTAAGTCCCACTGTAGAAGGATGAGAACCCAACATCTTTAAGACCTGTCACAGGAAGAGTCCCCTCATCACCTGATATCCTGATGTCCCTCTGCTGGCTGTTGTCTGGATGGAACCATCTTGGCCACAGCTGGGTTGGGCTTTGTAGCAGGTGTGTCCCATGCCTTCACTTCAAAGCATGTTGGCTCTTCTGTCTGGAGTTCTCCATGGCTGCTGATTCCATTTTGGTGGAAAGGCTTGGATATCTGTCTGTCTATCTATCTATCTATCTATCTATCTATCTATCTATCTATCTATCTATCTATCTATCTATCTAGTGTTTATGCACATATGTGTATAGGTGCACATGTGTGTACGTGTATGCGTGTGCTTGTGTGTATGTGTAGGCCAGAAGGCAACCTTGGATATCAGTTCTCAGATCCTGTCCAACTTGTTTCCTTGAGACAGGGTCTCACTGGCTCATTAGACTAGACGGCCACCAATCTCCCTGGATCTGCCTGTCTCCACTTCCCGGTATTGCTATCAAGAGCACATGTCACTATATGCTGAGTAATTTTTTTTAATGGAAAAATTAAACTCAGGTCCTCATGATTTCGTCACAAGCATTTTCCCGGACGAACCATCTCCCCAGCCCAGACTTGGACATCAGATCCTCTGGGAGGAATCTCTGTGTATGTGTGACTGGTGAAACGACATGGATGAGCACCAATGTGTGCACCTCTGGGAGGGGGCAAGGTAGAGGGATGCGTGCCCTCTTCTTCTTAGCTGAATGGGGCTTTGTAGTACCTCAGGGGTAGCCTTATTAACATGCCTTTTCCCAGATGCCTTCTCTTTTCCTGACCCATCTCACCTCCAGCCCATCACCACACTCCCTGAACTGCCTAAGAACCAAACCCTCTGAATTTGAATCCTACCTGCAGGGGTGTACTTTGGGGAGGGGCGTATGCTCTCACTGGAGTGATGTGTGTCTTCTCCAAATGGTTTATCATTGCTCACAGCCCCCATCGGTTCCTTGCTGTTACTTGTTATTGATGTATTTATTCTACACAGAGACGAGGAGACGTCTGATCTCAGTGTTTCCTGAGTTTCCCTACACTGCAGGCCCCTGGTAACATGTCCCTTTAATTGTCTTAGATGAAAATACTTGGTAATATGGGCGGTAAAAGGACAGCCATGAACAACCCCTGACACAGCTACAGGCTTGTCAGTAGGGACAGCTGTGGAGGTCCCGGAAGGCAAGCTGTGTGTGTGTGTGTGTGTGTGTGTGTGTGTGTGTGTGTGAGAGAGAGAGAGAGAGAGAGAGAGAGAGAGAGAGAGAGAGAGAGAGAGAGAGAGAGACTTCTGGAGGACGCTGCTGTGGGGATTATGATGTGGGACTGTCAACTTGTGTGGGCAGCCAATGCCCCTGGCATTCCTCTGGGTGCCTTCTAGGAGTTTTCAGAGACAATTAACCCAGTGGGAAGACCCACTCTGAATGACCCCCTCCCTCACCCAGGCTGGGGTGTGGAACTGAATCAAAAGGGGGCATGGAGAAAACCAACTAGCTTGTCTCTCTGTTCCCAGTTTCTTCAAGATGTCAGGAGACAGCCCAGTCTGCTGCCTCCCCTTTCCCATCAGGAGGGACCATATCCTTCAAAACAAGAGCCCAGTCAGGTCCTCCTTCCTTAGGTTGTGATCAGGTAATCTGTCCAAACACTCGTTTCAGGAGAGAGCCCTGAGGTTAGCTATAGACTTTCCTTAAAATAATGTATCAATATTGGCTCACAGCTGTTACAAGCATGCTCCCTCAAAGCAACAGTTAATGACATAGTTAGGGACCTGAGGGAGAAAAGGGAGTTGAGCGATTTCACAGCTCATTTTTCTATAAAATTGAAAATACTTTGGACATATTCTGCTTCTTGGATATGGTGCAGGATTATGAGGTCAAGAGCTTCCTGGACTACACCAGGAGATCCTGTCTCAAAAAAAAAATCTACTAATTAAGAAAACAGCAATAAGAACGAATGAGCTCACAGCTGTCGTTCTTACAGAGTTTAAGCAGAGAGGTCGTACATGTCAGTTGTGGGTGCATCCCCAGGAAGGCTGGTGGTATTCAGCCTATCTACAGATCACAGAAGAAAAACTAGGGTCAGTTGGTGATCTCATGGCACTTAAAAAAATCTATGCAGGCTGCAACAGAGATGGTGGAGTGAGTAAGATAAGACCGCTTGCTTCTTTTCCAGAGGGCCTGAGTTTGGTTCCTTGCCCTCACATCAGATGGCTCCTAACTGCCTGTAATTCTAGTTTCATGGAATACAATATTCGTGTGTGTGTGTGTGTGTGTGTGTGTGTGTGTGTGTGTGTGTGTGTGATGTATGTGTGTTTACATGTGAGTGCAGGCAGGTGGGTACCATGGCATGTATGTGGCAATCAGGACAGCCTTGGTTGTCAGTTCCTGCCTTGCCATCACGTTTGAGACAGGACACATTTGTTTCCCCACAGCATAAGCCAGACTAGCAGTCCCTCTCCAGGGTTTCCTGTTCTCACCTCCCACCTCACTGCAGGAATGACTGGATTAGAGGTGCACATCACTGTGTCTGGCTTTGTGTGGGTTCAGAGGAATCTCAGGTCCTCAGGGCTGCCTGTGCACTCTCCACTGAGCCATCTCCCGACATGCCCTCGTCCTGTGATTCACTCTCTTCTTTCTTCCTGGTTTCAGATGCTTCAAAAGAAGGACTTTACACTGACTGTGGACACTGTTGGGCTGGGTTGGCACGCTGGAGACTGATGGAGACAGGGTGTTTTCTTCACCAGGAATGTCAACATGTTTACAAGGTAAACAACCTGGGTTGGGCTCGCCATATTGCCACTGTAGGAAAGGCACAGAACAATGTCAGGGACCCACTGTGAGCTGGACTTGGGTGGTCACCTGACCTTGGTCAGTCCAGTCTGAGGACTCACTGACTAGCCAGTTAGCTAATCCAGAAGTTCCAGATTTAGGGAGAGACCTTGTCTCAAAACCAACCCAAGCTAAACTAAACCAAATTAAGCCAGAGCCATCAAAGCTCAGCTGGTAACAGTGCTTACTGCAGAAACCTGATGACCCAAGTTCACCCCAGGTCCCCATAGTGGAAGGAGAGAATTGACTAGCAAAAGTCATCTTCTGATACACACACACACACACATACACACACTCACACATATGCACACACAAGCACACATACACATACACATTCACACACATAAACATACACATATGCACACACATGCTCACGTACACACACACACACACACACACACACACACACACACACACACACACGCGCGTGCACGCGCACGCACACGTGAATAAGTAATCAAAATTAGGATTAAAAAAAATAAAGAGCCAGTAGTGGTCAGGAAGCAGAAACAGACCTCAGAGTCTGAGGCCAGCCTGGTCTACATAGTGAGACCCTGTCTCAGGAAAAACAACAAACATCTCAAACAAACAAGAACAACTAAATGACAGATGGAAAACAATAAAGGGGGTGTACCTGTTGACCTCCAGCTTCTTTGCCTCTCATCCCCAAGTGTAGGCGGATAGACCCAGCCTTTGCTCAGAATACGTTCTTCCCGAGAGTTTTCATGTCATTTTATAGGCCGCTCCAAACCATTCCAAATACAAACAGAGCCAAAGGCAAGGGTGACTGTGCTGTCCATCCTCTTTCAACCTCTTTGGGCGTCCCTCCTCTACTTTCCTTCTTAGGACATACGGTGAGACCTGGCTGGAGACCAGGTCTTTGCCTCAATGGCTGTCCCCTGGGTACCTGCTCTAGTGGGCGCACAGAATTGACCCGTCCACCCGCAGTGCCCATGACAGCCAGCAGAGGGCGGTGGCGAGCCAGCAGAGTTGTACAGAGCAGCCCGGCGCGGACCCCAGTCCGAGCGCAGAAGCCCCACTGCCACCGCGAGGCCGCTTGCACCGGGAGGCGCCTGCTTCTTTCCTCATCCCCAAGAGCAGGCATCGAGAGCCCCCACCTGGAGCCATGGCCAGCCCCCCAGGCAACCCTGAAGATGCAGACAAGCTGAGAGAAGGCAAGGAGGGCCGGCAGAGGAGGGAGGACGATGCTCCGGAGCAGAAGAGGTTGAGGCTGGGGCTGCGAGGGGGAAGCGAGCCCCAGGACGGAGCCACGACACCGCGTCCAGCCCGGGACGAGCTCGACACCCACACAGGTGGCGAAGGCAGAAGTGTAAGTAAGCCCTGGTAGCTGGGACGTGGGTCAGGGCTGCAGTGGTCTAGGGATGCTTGGCCATCGCCTGGGTGAAGTTGGTAACTGGGCAGCAACTCCTGCAGGCGCATTGTGCTTGCTTGGAGGGACCGCCCGGGGATCTTGGATGCTTGGTGACAAGAACTGTGTTTATGTGCTGTTGATTTCCTAATAAGCTCACAAGGTGTGGCTGGTGGGGAGCAGTCCCAACTGGACTCTGTGGCTTGCCTAAAAGGGGGAAGAGGGGTTTTGGGGCCCCCCAAGGGAGAAGGATGTGAGGTCGCTTTAAGCAACTCTAAGCTGGCACCCCCATTCTGGCCAGAGCTGTCGGGGTACGTCTTTGGGACATCACTGTGCGAACTGTCCCCTTGGGAGGGTCTCTGGGACACAGGGCTCATCATGCCCTGCGGTGGTGTTCAGCCTGGGACCACAGTCAGTGTGCACTAGTCACCGGCCCCTCACCTTCCTGACCCTTCCGCATTGGCTGGGAAGTGTGGACAGGAGGCACATGGTTTCCACCCCAGTCCCCACATTCTTCTCCCTAGCCTCACAGACAGGGACAGCCAGGCAAAGTTCTTGGAATCCGTTGGCACTTCTACCAGGCTCAGTCCCTGGCAGCCAAGGGTAAATGTTGCTTCTGTGTATGGCGCTTCTGGGGGCATGAATGGATGGAGACCATTTGGCCTCCAAAGATTCCACTCCTTCTCTGGACTCTCTCCCAGGTGTGAATCGGCAGACCTTGTGCTGGGAGGTACTTGCTGTCCTTGCCGAGGCTGCCACCTTGGCTGTTTTTAGTGATTAGTGGTGTTGAACTCTTTGCTTCCCTCCTGTTTGCTTGGCTGAGCTTGTCTTATCAATTTGATGACTTGCTGACGAGCCCCTCAAGGGAGCGGTCCCTTCCTCCTGAGTCATTTGGGTGGCAGCTGGCCACCTTGAAGCTCAGTGGGTCCTGCACGGACTGGCTCTTGTATCAATCTCACTTCCCTATGGATGCTACTGTGTTCTGAAGAGGGCCACGGACCCATGGGGCCAGGTGAACGGCCTCTGAGATCCCAGTGGAAGATGATACTTGTGGACCGTTTCCTGGGCCACATGGTGGAAAGGCCTAGAAGGACATGCTTAAATGCAAGCAGAGTGGCAGTGGAGTGTCCTGAAACTTTGGTGGCTGGGAGCTTCCTTCTCCTTCATCTCCTGCTTTGAGACAGAACTCTGCTAAAGAACAGGATTCCAGGATCAGTGGAAGGGACCCAGGGCAGTTGAATGCCTAACTGACAGGGCTGAGTGCATATTCTGCCTGCCCTTAGCTGAGTGTCCTTGGGCAAATCACATAATCTTTTCTGAGCTGTAGCATCTTGGTGGGCAAAACGGATGTGTCGATAGGCCCAGTTTCATGGTGTTGTTATTCCTGAGATTAAGTAAGGCTTGTCCGGAAGAAGCACTTCGAGTGGCTCTGGAACACCGTGTGCTCAATAATGTGATTTAGTGGCCAGAATTAACCCTAAGGAGCTAGCTCTTGGTGGGACATCAGAATGTCCCCACTGAGTGCTTTCTGGAAGTCAAAAGAATTCTGTGTATTCAAGAGGAATTTACTAAGACAGAAATCCCACTGAGCCATTGGCAAGGAGTATGGTGGTAGTGAGGGAGTGGGGTCGCAGAAACCCTATGGTATAGGTTTGAAGGAACATGCAGGAGCTAGACAGAAATGATTTCAAAAGCTTCTTTTTTAGGGGTCCTGTGGCAAACTCTCCTGCCTGGGGTGGCCTGTAACGCCTGCCAAATTCCTCTTTCGTGTCTGTATCATCTGATCATCCAGGGAGTGTTTGCAGGCTGGGGCAGGTGTGTGTGTGTGTGTGTGTGTGTGTGTGTGTGTGTGTGTGTGTGTGTGTGTGTGAAGGTATACTGGATGAGAAGCAGAGAGTGAGGGGGTGCTGAAGAGACATGGCCCCTTCCTGGGGCAGCAGAGTCGTGGTCTCCACCCATGGCTCAGAGAGAATGGGCCAAGCAGCGAGCAGCACCCTTCCTGGGGTTTTGTCCTTAGCGACCATTAGCTTGTTGAGAGTGTCACAGCCCTCCTTGTTCCTTAGTGACAGGTCACTGTGGACTCTTCTCTGTAAAGCTGCTAGGCCTTCAGGCTACATCCAGACTTTTTTTTTTAAGGATAAAATGTCCCTTCTCATCTCCTGGTGATCTGGTGGGGGAGGCTTCCCAGTGACTGGCTGTTCCTCTGAGTGGCTTCCTGGCTGTGCTTTTGTTTTTGGGGTGGAATGGGGGTTCGGTGGTTAGTAAAGGAGACTTTTAGGGGACACAAGAAAACTCCCGGCCCCCTGATTGTGACATCTTGCTGGGGTGCTCGGAGAGGACTTCTTACTACCTCTCCTTTCTCTAGTTTTATTTATTCTTCCATTTATTCTAAACAGTATTCTTTATATTCTTATGTTAGTTAGCATATAAAGTATCAGGTTTCCTCATGGCATTTTCAAGCATGCATGTACACACATGTATATACACACACACACACGTGTGTGTGTGTATGCACATGCATGCATGCTCGCACGCACACATGTACACATACATGTCTGCATGCACACACATGTATACACTTGCACACACATGTACACACACGTGTTCACATGCACACACGCTTGCACACACATGTAAACACACATGTGTGCATGTACACACTCGCGCACACACACATACATGCACATACATGCACCCATTTTTTCTCTTCTCCCCCCTCATTTTACCCTGCCCCCTCAGTATTTCCTTTCTGCTTTCTTGTTACTTGTATTCTACTGCCCTCCCCCCTTCCCTCCTTCCCTCCTCCCCCCCTCACGGTCACTCTCTAATTTTATGATGTATTCCCACACCGGCCCCCACTTATATACATAAATAACTATTAAAATCTACAATCCACACCACCCAGCCTCAGAAAGACAAATTCTGCTGCCTGCCTCTTGGGGTCAGGAGTCTCATAGTTTCCTTTGCTTTCTCCAACCCCAGGGAGAGATCCCAGTGTGATTTGCAGCCTGTGACTCTTCCTGGAGGGGAGGAAAACCTCTCTAGGGAATTGGCTACCTGCTTCCCTTTTCCAACATCAGGCAGTTGGGCTGAGAGTCCCTGGTTGTTGCTGGGTGGAACTGAATTTTAAAGGGTAATAACTCACTGAGGCTCTACTCCCCCAAAATCCTTGGTGGACCTGCTGAGCTACCCCTTGTGGGGTGGGATGAGAACAGGAAGGTCTCCAACTCTCAATAGGGTTGCTGGGCGGAGGAGCCTCAAGACTATGCTGGGTGCATCAAGACCATGGCTTTCCATTTGTCTTTGCTTTTTTCTTTGTCATCTTGACTCAAGATAGAATCATCTGGGAAGAGGAACTTCAATTGAGAGAGTGTCCATCAGATTAGACATTTTCTTGATTAATGATTGATGTGGGAGGGCCCAACCCTCTGTGGGTGGTGCTATCTCTGGGCAGGTGGTCACGTGTTGTATAGGAGAGGAGTCTGAGCAAGCCAGTAAGCAGTGTCCTGTCCCCCCCAACCCCCACGGTCTCTGCTTCAGCTCCTTCCTGGAGTTTCTGCTTTGACTTCTCTCAGTGATGGACTCTGAGACTCCGTTTGTAAGCTGAAGCAAGCCCTTTCATCCCAGGTTCCTTTTGCACGCAGTATTTTATCATAGCAGTAGAAACCCCGAGACACCATCTTTGCTGGTGACAGGTGACGTGGCTCCCTCACCTCCCTACAGTTTGCTTCTGGGCGTGGATCCAGATTATTGTTAGTGGAGGTGTCAGGGCTGTCCTGAGCTGCTGGGTGAGCAGTGCTGCACCTGATGTCTGTCCAGGTGACAGTCAGAATGTCTCCCTATCCTGTCAACAGCTTGCTAGAGAATGAAGGCAGTTGAAGGCTGTTGGACACTTTCTCTTATGTATGTGCATGTGAGCACACACATGTATTTGTGCACAGTTCTCGAGGCCAACCTTGGTAGTCAGTCAGCTGCTGCCACCCACTTTTTTGTTTTCCTGCCACAGAATCTCTTATTGGTCTAGGCTGGCTGACCCGCCAACTCCAGGGATACACCTGTCTTTGCCTCCTCAGTGCTGGGGATTAAAAATCCACCACCATATCCATCTTTCTCTCTCTCTTTAAAATGCTTTTTTTTTCATGTGTATGGGTGTTTTACCTGCATGTATGTCTGTGCTCCACATGCATACCTGGTGCCCACGGAGGCCAGAGGAGAGCATCGGAGCCCCTAGGACTGGAGTTATATAGACAGTTGGGAGCTGCCACGTGAGTGCTGGGACTTGAACCTAGATCCTCTGGAAGAGCAGCCAGTGCTCTTTGACTGCTGAGTCATCTCTCCACGCCCCCTTTCTGACACTAGTGAGCACATTACTGACTGAGGTGTCTCCTCAGCCCGTGGTGTCTGTTTTGCTTTCGCTCTGCTGGGAGATATAACCTAGGCCTTCTGTGCCTTAGCTACTTTTCTATTGCTGTGATAAAACTAATGTGTGTCTGATTTCAATGGCTGTGTCATGTCAGGGACAGAGTGTACCTAGGGGCGTGTTGAGTGTCAGCCTCTGCCGTGCCTCTCAGCTGTGTGGCATTGAGAAGCTGGCAAGATTGCCGTGGGCCCTTAGCTTCCTCGACAGTGAAGCGCAGGTAACTAGATACCTCAGAGGAAGGGGATGTAGGGCTTGAGATAGTCACAGGAGAATGGGACATGCTTGGTGTCCCGCTTCAGCAAGATGCAAAATAAGTAGTAAAGGTCTAAACAGGTTTTTTTTTTTTTTTTCTGAAATTGC
>CM052710.1:88078824-88171094 GCA_028551405.1 Uromys caudimaculatus
GCTGGTGGCAAGCACCTTTATCTGCTGAGCCACCTTGATGGTCTACAATTTTATTTTATTTTATTTTTATTTAACACGGTGCAGGTGATTCCAACTCTTACCGTTCTCAGATACCTCAGATTCCTCTCCACTTCAACCTTCTGGTGAATTCAGGAATCATCTCTGTCTTCTGCTTCTGTGTGAGGTTCCCTGGTCCCCAGATTGCCTGCTGGGATTCCAGGTGGCAGGGACATGGGTGGGCAGAGCAGGCTGCCCAGTGTTCACTTTCATCCATGCTGGAGACTTCCATCCAAAGCCTTCCCGAACCTGTGAGTGACACAGAGAATTTGGACCGCACCTGGGTTCTGGCTTCCTGTCTGAGCACTGTGGACCTCCCCCATGGAAACTGTGTCCCTGTGCTGGATGGGAATTTCCCCCCAGCATTGCT
Source organism: Uromys caudimaculatus (assembly GCA_028551405.1). Lineage (NCBI taxonomy): Eukaryota > Metazoa > Chordata > Mammalia > Rodentia > Muridae > Uromys > Uromys caudimaculatus. Next base: position 88,079,252 of record CM052710.1, read on the forward strand.
CTCTCACAGGCTTGCCTAGAGACATGGCTACCGACTGGAACATGGCGTGTCTGCAGTTTGTACAGCAAGCTTCCTCGGGTGCAATGCAGAAGTGGGAATCAGAATGAAGTTAGCATATCTCCCAAAGGACAGAGGTTTGGGGTACAGTCCTAAGCAGCACAGGGACATTTGTTCCTTTGAGCTGGAACAGAAAGTTTTGGGGGTACACAGCACCACTATTAGTTCCTTCTGGAGGCACACACCTCCTGTAGCTGCAGTGGTTTTAGGGAGAGGATTGTGCTGGTTCCAGGTCTACTGATTTCAGAAGTATTTAATCATTGCATGGTTAAATGGCCAGCGCTGTGTGCTGCCATGCTGCGGCGGTATGGACTATAGGCAAATGCCTCTGTAAATTGTTTTTGATACATTGTGTGTGTGCGTGTATGTGTGTGTGTGTGAGTGCACACATGTGTCATTGTCCACATGTAGAGGTCAGACCACAGCTGCAGGAGTTGTTTCTCTCCTTCCACTGTGTGTGTTCTGGGCATTGAACTCATTGTCCTCAGGCTTGGTGCCCTTTCCTATTGAGCCTCCCTTGCTTTCCTGTGTCTTTGCAATTACTATTATTAGTTTTAGATAAGGTCTCACTATGCAGCCCTCACTGGCCTGGAACTTGCTGTGTAGATCAGGCTGGCCTTGAACTCAAATCAAAGGTATGTTCCACCATTGGGCTTTGCCTTCATAATTTTTAACCTCAAATTACAAGTTAGTTGCTTTTCTGTTGTGTGCTCTGGGATGTGACAGAGGGCTCAAGGAACAGGAAGGGGACAAGCTTGCAGGCTGGGCCAGGGCTTCTCAGGGATGATGTTGGTGGCTTTGATGATGGTGGGGTAGTGGGAATTGAGGAGAATCTGTGATAATGGTTCAAAGGGCAGGGTGTGCGGAAGAGATAGGGTCTGAGGTGACCTCCAGGATGATAGAAAGAACAAGAATTTGACTTTGGGCTCCTCAGCTGAGTTTGCTCTGAGATGCAGATTGTGGGGGGCGAAGATGCAGCCAGCTGGGGCCACAAGGACAGGTAAAGGATAGAGATTCTGACCTGGGGACCCTTAGGTGAGGCTGCCTAGGAGGAAGATGGACTTGAAACGGAAGGGGTTGCCGGCTCATTTTTATTTAGTTATTCTTATTTTTTAGGATTTGTTTTTTGGTTAATATGTGTGTGAGCACATAGGTGCATATGAGTATGTGTGTCCTTGGGGTCTACAGTGGCTATGGCTGTGTCGTCTAGAGCTTAATAACCAAAGGCCTCTATGAGATTAGTACAGAAGATAGTGTTTGAATATTTTTGTGTTTTCCTATTTTCCATTGTGTGTGTGTGTGTGTGTGTGTGTGTGTGTGTGTGTGTGTTGTGCATGTGAGTATATGCATGATTTTTTTTTGCATGTATCTGGGCACATGTGCATGTGTGTTTCTGTGGAGGCTTCCGGTTGATGTTGGGATTGATCTTCTACTTTATTCATTGAGCCAGGGTCTCTCAATCAAACCCAGAGCTCACTGATAGGGCTAGTTTCACTGGCCAGCTTGCTCTGGAGATCCCTTGTCTCCACTTTCTAAAGCTGGAGTTACATATCCAACATTTATGTAGGTTTCTGGGGTTCCAAACTCCAGTGCCCCGACTTTTGCAGCAAGTGATTCAACCACTGAGCCATATCCCCAGACCCTTAAATATTTCTACTCTGTGGTAGGTGGAGTTTTTGGAAGCCCTGGATACCAAGGGCTTCTTGTCTGTACCCCACATTTTTCTGGAATCTTTATAGAGTACAGCAGAGGGGTGCAGTGTCTTATCCATACCCAGGATACTCTATTTACCCACAATGCTCTGCTCTACCACACCTCCATTCTTGGAAGAGTATCCTGCCTCAGTGGAGGGTCCTGCCCTGGTGGTTCCTCAGCATGTGATATTCAAATATGGAGCCTTTAGGAAGCCTCACCTCTGCCCATGGTAAGCGGGGGATGTTGGACTTCTCAGTCCATCTCCAAATATTTGAGTACCTGAGAGCTAGGTGAGTATCTTTAAACGAGATGGCGTGGTCTCTGCTACCTCAAAAGCCATACTCTAGCAGAGACAGGCTGTAGCACAGGGGCCAGAGCTGGCAACCAAGTTGTGTAGATCAATAAAGTTTTATCGAAACACAGCTAGATACACTCATGTATGTACTGTCTTTCATTGCTTTCCCACTACAGAAGCTTTGGGACACAGATGAAAGTGCTTCCAAGGCTGAAAATGTCTTCTGGCCCTTGCAGGTCCATGTACCTTGAGAGTCCCAGGTTAGAAAGCTTTGCACACCTCTGGAGTTCATTGAGAATGTGAATGCAGGCGCTCATGATTGGCCACAGTTCTAGAGTCTACAAGCTATCTTCTAGTAAGTCGTCTCAGCTTTGCTTGTCTCTGGTATTGGACAGGCCCTGGTATCTCTTGCAACTGTGGCCAGGCTCCAGGTTAGCATGCTGTTCAAGTTTTGTACAGTCATGAGGATAGGAAGGCGTGGTGACTTGTCATCTCTAAAGGCCCCTTGTCTCCCAGCAAGTTTCAGAGTTCCACGTGTACAGTGGGGCCCGCCTTCCTGCTGCTTGGGCTCCTAGGAACTAAGCCTTTATGATATCAGAGGCAGAGGGAGGAGGAAACGGATCTTCCAGTGCAGGGTCTGGCATTGTTGAAACGAACATTTTCTCCCAAGTTCCAGACTGTCTGGGCATGTCTGCTGACATTCTGCCTTCAAAGCTCTTGTTAGCAGCCAGATGGTACCATTTCATTTGATTTTCTCTCAATAAATTGCAGCTTCTTGCACAGTCCTTCCTGCAGCCAAGCATCTGTGGCCAGCAACAGGATCTCCAGGGGTGGCTCAGAGGAAGAAGAACCTCTCCTTCCCACTAGGCTGCAGGGTGTCAAGGAGAATCCCCCGCACACTCCACGTAGCCCAGCCAGCCTCCTGCCTGGGCTTCACCATGGACTCTTGGCTCTATGTGACCCCTTGGAACTCCCAACCTTTAGAGATGTCTTGCTATGCTGATCTTTGTTGTGTCCATAGGCTTCACAGCCGGGTAGAACTATTGATTGCTTCCCTCCCTTGGCAGGTTATGTAGCAACTTCTGATTCCATGAAAACTAATCCTCAGGGTGGAGGCTTCCAGGTCAGATCCAGCTGGACTCCTCTGAGTCTTCAGCAATAGAGACCTTCAGCTTCTGAGTTGCAACCAAAGACAGCAGCAATAGCTTGGACAACTCTGACCAACAATAACTCAGTCCTGATCAAGTAATTTGAAAGGAGACCTCTCATGTCCGTACTGAGATTTTATAGTCTGTGTGCTTGCAGGAGGCATTATCATCTCAAGTGGCATAACTTTATCTAAATTATATGTATGTATGTATACATACATGTACACATACACACATATACACACACATATATACACACACAGATACACACACATATACACACAATGCATACATATATACACATACATACATATATACATAACACATATACACACACATATACATACATATATATGTATGTACATATATATACACACACCTGAACATGCATATATACATGTATATAAACATAGCTATGTACATACATATACACATATATGTACACACATTCATACATACATATACACACAACATGTACACATACAAGCACACACATATACACACATACATACAGCTACATACATATACATATAACACACATATATACATAAACACACACATATGCACACATAAATATGCACACATATATCCATACTCACACATACACACATGTATACACACATATACATATATACAACACATAATCACATAAACGCACATACATATACACACAAATATACAAACATACACATATATACACCCATACATGTATATATACACATAAATATATACATACACAATATATATACATATATACACACACATACACACACATATATACATATACACTTGTATGTTTTATATAAGTAATTTTAGATAACTATAAAATAACATGGCTTCCTGTGTCCCTGCTTTAAAGATTTTTGTGTTATTTATCCCACCTTCCTTTCTCTCCTTTTATATTGTCCTCCCTCCCTCCCTAATTAGACACCTTCATTTTCCCCAAGTCCCGCTTTATAGCACCTATAGCCTGCTATTCCCATCCCTAGAGCCTCCCACTCCCCGGTGGTCCCTTTTTACTTTCCAGCTTTGTGTGGTTACTTTAGCGTGTGCTCAGAACCTTAGATGAGAGAAAATGTGGCGTTTGTCTTTCGGACCTGGGTTGCTTCATGCAATACAGTATTTTCCAGTTCTGTCCATTTACCCGCGAAGGTCACGACGCCGTTTTTCTTGGCACTACTCCATGGTGCGTCTGCACCACATTTTCGTTACATGTCCCTCAGCCAAAGGACATTTAGTGTGCCCATTTCCCAGCTATTGTGAATAGAACACCAATGACCGTGCCTGAGCGAGTGTCTGTGGAGTAGGCCGTCAAGTTCCTTGACCATGTGCTGAGGCATGTCATAGCTGGGTTATGTGGTAGATTTATTTTTGGTTTGCTGAGAATGGTCCATAGTGGCTGCACCACCTTTCAGTGAAAGGGGGTTCCTTTTTCCTCAACATTGCTGCTAGCGTTCTTTGCTAGTTGTTTTGTTGATCTTAGCCATTCTGATTGGGTATGAGGAATTCTCAGCTTTAGTGTGCATTTCCCTAATTGCTAAAGACAGTTAACATTTTCTGAGGTATTAGCCATAACTTTATTATTCTATTGAGAACTCTCTGTTCAGACCCAATATTGGGTCTTTTTATTTTCTTGACTCTTTGTTTTTTGAGTTCTTTATGTATTCTGGATGTTAATCCTCTGTCAGATGTATAGCTGGAAAAGATTCCAACCCACTCTGTGGGCTTCCTCTTCAGTTTGTTGTTTCCTTAGCTATGCAGAAACTTTCTAGTGCCATGAGGTCCCACTTGTCAATTGTTGGGCAAATGGAGTCCTCTTCGGAAAGTTCTTTCTGTGTGGCTTCTTTGGTGTAGTGGTTACCATGTTGGTAGAATTGCAAAATGGTGCAGCCACTATGGAAGGCACATAGGTGTGGGGATTGGGGAGGTCCAAGCAGGTTAGGGTCACATGGAATGGGCTCACCAGGCTATGTTGGAGCACAGGATTTCTGAGTCATGATGATGCCAGGGGAATGGGTCTGGCATCAGCAGCTTGTGGTGGTCAGAGTCCAGGCTGTGGTGTGGAGCACAGGCAGATACCTGCATTTTTGGGTGGAATGAGAAGGCAATGTTTTTGGTAAGCAGCCCCAGGGAGACCTGAGTGGGGAGTCTGGGGAGGGTTGTCTTGATTGTTAATTGATGCAAGAGGCCCTGCCCACTGTGGGCGGTGTCATTCCCTGGGTAGGTGGCCTGGATTGTATAAGAACGTTAGCAAAACATGGGCTTGTTAGAGCAGGTTATCCTTGGCTGTGAGTGAATTCCATGATTGCAGGTAATGCTACCTGGTAAAGCAGGCCTGCTGTCAGGTTCCTGACTTGCATCCCTTCCCTGATTTGCCTCAGAAACATACTGTGACCTGAAAGTGTAAGCAAAATAACCCCCTTTTTCCACACGTTGCTTTTGGTCAGGTTTATATATTCAGCAACAGAAAGGAAACTGAAATACTGGGATTTATGAGACCTTGCCTTAAAAAAGGAGTGTGATGGGTTTTGGACCATGTAGAAAAGGAACAAATTGAGCGTCATAAGAGGGACCAAGTGATCAACAGGGAAGGTGGGGCATACAGCATTGGTCAGAGCTGTGCATCCATGCTGTGAGGCCTCCAGCAGACCCCAAAAACGTGAGCTGTCATAGGCATGCTGCTGATGGCCAAGCCGGGTGTGGAGTCTCTCCCTCCTCACCGTGTATTACATGTAGGTGTGGTAGAAGGAGGGGAGATCATATTTAGGGGTGTGTTACTGATGGAGGGGTTTGCAAGGAAGGGGACTCGTGGCTGTGAGGACTTTATTTGGGCGGGGAGGAGGAGGCAGGCAGGAGGCAGGGTCCGAGGACGTGGTTGTTGTGGGGACTTTACATCTGGAGCCTTCCAGGGATGGAGATGAAATGGAGGATGCTGGAGCCGGGGCTGCCGCACCATTGAGAGGGGCTGGGTGCTAGGAACATTTCTGTGAGTCTGCACTCTGGTGGCAAGGACACCTAAGGAGGCCTGCAAGTGCTCCTTGTTCTTCTTTCAAACTGTTCACGACCGGGCTCCCTCCGATGTTGCATCTTAGTCCTAGATGACTTGGTGTCAAATATTCATGGCGTAAAGAAACAAAGACATGGAGAAAAATCACAGAATGCTGAATATTGATCGAAGATTTTCTTTCTTTTTTTGAGGCTGGGGAGATAGTTGCTCCTTCTCTTAAAATCATGTCGATTATATCGAAGGTTTGTGTGTGTGTGTGTGTGTGTGTGTGTGTGTGTGTGTGTGTGTGTGTGTTTAGATTTTAAACATTATCATGCACTGAAAGATTGAATTTTCCAACATTCAACTTTCTCCTCCTCAGTCTGTGGGAGGAGCCCACATCCTTCCTCGATCCCGTGATGGGATGACTAGTAGTGACCAATGGTCCGGGGTGGAAGTGCAGGGTGTGAGCTCTAGATTGGGCGCTGATTTGACTGTGTGCAGCATCTAATACTGTCCTCCCTATGTTGCCTGGCCTGGGGATGGGTGTTCCAGGAAGGAATGACCATTAGCCTCACTCCCCACGCCCCAGGCCAGGTGAGTGTGGAGGCCAAATCTGTTCCCCTCTTGGCTCCTCCATATGCAGTGCAGAAGCAAGAAAAGCAAGTTGTGTCTTTGTGGGGGACTCATTACTGCAGCAGCATAGGACCTGTCCTGACTGATGGGGTGTGTCTCTGTGTATGAAATGATGGTATAAAAGTCTCTTGAACACAGGCTGTTCTTCAGAGGACCCAAGTTCAAGCCTCAGCACCTACATAGTAGCTCACAATTATCTGTAAGTCTTATTGCAGGGTATTGAACACACTGTTACGGCTTCTGCATGCACCGGGCATGCATGTGGTACACAGACACGTTCATGCAAAACAACATACATAAAATGCTACGATAGTAATCGTAACAACTTTTTTTTATTGGCATGTATTCATTGTTCATGGTAAAGGGTCTCATAAAGATGCTCCAGTGTGTGTGTGTGTGTGTGTGTGTGTGTGTGTGTGTGTGAGAGAGAGAGAGAGAGAGAGAGAGAGAGAGAGAGACGCACACACATGCCTGTGTTCAGGTGTTAATGCTTATATGCCTGTGAGGCCAGAGGTTAATATCAGGCATCCTTCCTCAACAGTTGTCATGTTAGTTTTTTGAGTCAGGGTTTCTCATTGAGCATGGAGCTCACTGACTTGGTTAGACTGGCTGGCCAGTGAGCTCTGGGGATCTTCCTCTTTCCATCTGTCCAGGGCTGGGATTATAGATGTGCACTACCACACCCAGCTGTCGTTTGAGCTGGCCGCCAGGGATTGGAACTCGGTTCCCCAAGTTGTCCTTTGGCTGACTGAATCATCTGCCCGTCATTCAACCATGCCGTGTGCTGTGAGTGTGACTCGTCCTCCCAGTCTCCTACTCCAGCCCACCACTTCCCCCTTTTCCCAGGCAGCCTGGCTTCTGTTTTTATTTCATGTCAATGATTTTTATGCAGCTATATAAAATCTAAGACCCACAAGTGAGAGAAAATGTGACGTTTGTCTTTTGAGTCTGGCTTGTTTCGCTTAATACAATGATCTCCAGTTCCATCTGGCTTCCTGAGAAAACGGTTTGGTTTTTCTTCATAACTAAAATCAAACTCCATTGTGTGCATTTACCACATTCCCTCAATTGATTAATCCATCTATCCTTCATGCTGAAAAGAAAGAATGTCAACATTATGTGAGCTCTAAAATTTAAAAAATAAAATATTTTTTTACAAGTTTGCAGAACAGAAAAATCAGGAGTCTGGTTTGATGAGCCATGGTGTGGGTTGGCAGCAGGGACCAGGGAGTGCTGACTGCCTCTCCTTTCCCGTGTAGAAGTGGAGCTGGAGGTTTACTGAGTCGTGTTCCAGGGAGTGTGGGGAGATGTCAGTGACACTTGGTGACTTCTGTGGTGCAGCAGCTGTGACAGCTCGAGCCTTTGGATATATGCATTCCATGCTAATTGCGTTAAAACATGGCCAGGGCTTTCGCTCTGTCATCCCCCAAATTAAGCACCTTAATCACAGAAGCACGCAGAATTGGATTTAGGGTGACTGATTCCCACCTGTCAGGAGGGGTATAATTAGATTATATTTTTCTCCAGTTCAACTCAAAGAAAATTGACAATAAGAGGCTGATCAATATGTGATGCTCGGGAGGTAAAGCCTACTCGGAGATGGAGAAGCACTTGTTTTGAAAATCTATCTTCTTGAGAAAAAAGGAAAAAAAATCCATCTTTCTTTCCCAGAGGAGAAAGACTGTGAAGCAGGCTGGGCTGCAGCTTGACCACCATGGTTTTCTTCTGTGAGGCCATGTGCTCCAGCTTGGGCCATGTGTCTATGCCTGTCTCTGTATGCCTGAGTCCGTGTATCTCTGTGTGTTTTTGTTTGTCTGTCTTTCTGTGTGTGTCTGTCTGTGTGTCTGCAGCTAGGTGACTGCACCCAGGTGGCAGGGTGTACCTGGGCATGTGCCCACTCCCATGTGAACCACAGCTTTGTAGGGATCTCGGTGCTTGGAGCTCAGCACATGCCATTTAAAGAAAAATCACTTCAGGAGAAGGGGAAGCCGTGTCCTTACTTTAATGGCACCAGGCTTTCAGTCTCTCAGAATCTTTGGTTTGAATTCTGCTTTCCTCCCTGTGAAATTTCTGGATGGATCAGAAGGAAAGGGTGAGAGTAGGAGGCGGGGACTCCCAACAGCCGGTCATACATGTTCTCCACATCCTGATCTCTCACCATGGCCTTCTGGCCATTCTGGTTGAGCCATTTCTCTGTTGATGCCTCCTGGTGCATTGTGGATTGCTGAGCAGCATCAATGGCCCCTGACACTAGATGCCAGGAACAAACACATCTTTCTCACAGCGTGACAGCCACACACATCTCCAGATACTGATGGGTGTCCCGGGGTACAAACCTGCCTTCATCTGCTGCTGTGTGGATGTTGTCTTGCTCCAGTAAAGCCTGACCTGAGTGACACAGCTGAAGCTGTTGGCAGCAGGCAATGAGGAGGAACCATCAGGGGCCTGGAGGAGCTTGTCAGGAGCCTCTGAGTGTTGCCACACTGGGTGTTGGCTGTATGAGTCTGCTAGTTTGTGAAGAGGTCATACTAGTCTTACATATGTCACGTGTAACTTCTCATTCTGATGCTGCTAATAAAATTTTCCATTAAAGGCATATGGGGGTTGCCTTGATCAAGATGGATGAAGGTGTTAGATGAAGGTGGGGGTGCAGGCTGAGACTCTCAGAGTGGGGTGTGTCATGTGTGACTGTGTTGCTGGTCACACAGGAGATTGGACTTGTAGTTGAAGGAGATTTTACAGCAACCTCAGGCACACTGGGTCCTTGGTAAACCTGGGTTGGTATGCAGAACATTCTTGTAACAAAGGTCACTCATGGGGCTCTAATTCACACACAGGGATTGTGGCTGCCTGAGGAATTTGGCCATGGTGTTAGGAGATACTAGCCATGGCTGAAATCTGGCTTCTCTTCCAGAGCTGGCCATTGCTATCTGATGTTTGCTCATTTACTAGACTGGTGTGGAGTGCCCAAGGTTCCAACTTTGCCAGGAGGGCAGAGGCAAAGATGACTGGAACTTGGGCTCCATAAGGGGCACCCTGAAGCCTGCTTTGAGAGTGAAGAACATTTTTCATTGTCCTTGAAAATGAACGGTGCGTTACACACACACACACACACACACACACACACACACACACACACACACACACGCACGCACATACACACGCACACACACACGCACACACACACACATGGTTGTATTAACTCTGCAGTGCCTAGGTTCTTACTATTTTGAGGTTGGGGGGGAAAACTTGTTTCTCAGAAAAAAAAGATGTTTTTGAGCATGTTGAGCTGGAAGTTTCCTTAGGCACAATAAAAAGCCTGAGAAAGCTTGTCTTTATGCATGAGTTAAGTTCTAAAGTCAAGTGAGTGAAATGGGTAGCCTGGGATAGGGCGACCACACTGGACAATCCCTACCACACCTCCGTAGCTCACTGGTCCCAACACTTCCTCCTCCAGCACTGGGCACAGGTGGCTTCTTTGTGATTAATTGATGGAATCTCTATGGGCTGGGTGTCCTGTACGTTTCTCAGTGCATACCCATGGCCTGCCCATTTCTCTCTCTTTCCTCTTGTTGGCAACAAGAAATAGTTCATTTTCTGTGTGTGCATGTGTATGTATGCACGTTCATGTGTGTGCAGGTGAACATGTGTCTGCAACCAAATTCGAGTGAGCAGGAACAACATGTTCCAATGTGGTAACAGCTTCACAATTTTTTTCTTTTGTTGTGTGTGCGCACATGTGTATGTGTATGCATGCATTCATGTGTGTGTATGTGTGGGCACGCATGTGTATGTACATATGTGGAGGCTTCAGGATGTCACTACGTATCATCATTAGTCATTCTCCACTTAAACATTTTTTTAATTCTATGTGTGTGTAACCTGTGTGCTGTGTCCCACTTACATGCCTGGTGCCAGCAGAGCCCAGAAGAAGGTGTCGGATCCCCTTTGACTGGAGTTACAGATGGGTGTGAGCTGTCACACAGGTTCTAGGAATTAAATCTTGATCCACAAGATGTGCTCTTTATGCCCTCTAGTCCTCATCTCCCCCTTTTAAATGGAAGACCACACCATCCACTAGCCCTAGGCTGTCTCCCAGTCAAATACTAACCAGGCCGGGTCCTGCTTCACTTCCAAGATCAAACGGGATTGAGTATGTTGAGTGAGGGCGGTATGACTGTAGGTTTTTATTTTCAAATTTGTTATTTACTGTGTGTGTATATGTGAGTGTATGTGTGCGTGACACGCACACATGCACAGAAAACAGGTACCTTTGAGACAACAAGGGAGTCAGATCCCTGGAACTGGAGTTACAGGCAGTTGTGAGCTGGGTGCTGGGAACTGAATTCCAGCCCTCTGCGAGAGCAGCCAGTGCTCTTAACTGCTGATCTATCTCTTCAGCCTATCCAACTTGTTTTTTGAGACAGCGTCTCTTACTCAGTCTGAGGCTTGCCAATTCATCAAGAGTGACTGGCCAGCAAACTTCAGGGATCTGCCCATCTCCACCCTCCCAGCCCAGGAACAGAGTTTTTATAGTAACAATCAAAGAAAACAGCAAATCAAGGCGTGTTTCAAATACATCAGGTAGGTGGGTTCCAGCAAAGTAGGGGAGTTGGCTCTAGGCCTCAGATGTGTTATGATGACGTTTCCAGCCTTTAGGTTGTTGGAAGCTAGGGGATTTTTTTCACACATAGGATTTACTTAATGATCACAAGGATATTGGGCCACTCACAGGAGAGAGCAATGACCGGCTATTTGGGGACTAATGATAACTCAGGATAATTGGCTCTGCACCTGCAATCTTCCAGCCCGCCACAATCACAGATCGCTTATCAGCTTTGCAAAATGTTTAGCACAGTTGTGCCTTTTCCTTCTGAACCTGAGTTCACACTTGCAACATGGGTCCCCAGGCTGAGTCTCTTGTTGGCTGAATCACTCTTTGAGAGTCTCTTTGTTGCCAGTGGCGCTAAAGGTTGAGAGATAGGAGCACAGACATTGTAGCCTTCACTGGCCTCTGCACCTGCCTGGATTTAATCAGCCTCGGAGCCCAGAATTCTTTCCTAAGCCCATAGAGAAGCAACAGCAACCTTGACAGTGGTCAGAGGGTAGCCACCTGCCAAGAGTCTGGGGCCCGGAGCAGGAACATGACATCTGTCACTCCCGGTGTGATGAAACTCATTCACTCTGGTTTGGAGGGAAGGAGAACGTGAGCAGTCATGATTCCATGCCTGGAACCGCAGAACTGGGGGTGCGGTGGGGTGAGGGTGCGGGCAGGGGTGAGCTGGAGGCAAGAGGACCCAGAGTTCAAGCTTTCCAGGTTAGCATCAGCTGTGTCATCAGTTCGAGGCCATCCTGAGCCTCATGAGACTCAGTGTCCAACCCACCTGCCTGCAGGAAAAAGTCTTAGAATACAGCCTACAGTGGAGCTCTCAGCCCATGCAAGGAAATCTGATCACACTGTGAACCCCAAGATTGTGTGGTTTACTGGAAAAACCTGTTTCTAGTTATGGTGTGGCTCAACCTTAGCACACACTTTTAATCCCTCTAGCTGGAATGCAGACACACCCTTAGTACACATCTTTAATCCCAAACAATGAAAGTAAAGTTAGTTTGAAGAAGGAAGAACCCATGTTTGAAAGTGATGTCTAATTAAGTGGCAGGCAAAGTGATAAATCAAAGAAAGATTTGATAGACTAGGATCTGCCCAACTCTCACAAGAGGAGAGGAAAGGGCAGCTAATTAAGAGAACGCAGAGAGGGAAGGGGAAGGAGGCAGTTACCGAGAGAATTTTACAGAAACAGGTTGAAGAGAGAACAAGCTAGACACAGGTGAAGACAAAACAAGCCAGAGAATAAGAAGGAGCCAGATGATTAGAACATATCGCCAAAGTTAGTATGAGGCCAAGCAGAGCAATTTAGGAGAAGCCAGGAGAGGAGTTTGAGCCAGAACAGCTGAGTTGAATGAACCAGCCAGCCAGAGAGCAGAGAAAACTAGAAAGGGTGAGGTTATTCAGCAGTAAGCCTCAGAGGCTGAAAAAATCCTAGGCCTAGGTAAGATTTTACAGAGGGTAGAAGCTTCCAGAGCTAGGGTCCAGGTCAGCAGATGGAGGCAGTAAGCCTCTGAGATGACAATTACATCAAACAAATAAAAGATACTTTTGTAGAACATGTCCCCTGTGCCTGCTCTTGAGCCCTGTACTCTGTTCTCCACAGCTCTAGGCTTTGCTAGAAAAACCCAGCATACATCTTGTGACTGAGCTACCCAGCCATCACAATGGAGACACAGGCCAGGGACTGACTGGCAAGGCGGGGCTAATCATGATTACCGTTCTATTGCTGTGAAGAGACACCATGACCAAAGACACTTTTAAAAGATTCAATTAGGTCCTTGCTTACAGTTTCAGGGGCTGAGCCCGTTACCATCCCGCCATGATGGCAGGCAGGTGTGGTGCTCAGGAGTAGCTGGGAGCTCACATCTTAAGATACAACCACCATGCAGAGAAAGCCACCCGGAAATGGCATAGGCTTTTCAAACCTCAGAACCCAACCCCAGTGACACACACCTTCTTCAACAAGACCATACCTCCTAATTCTCCCCAAAGAGTTTCACCAGCTGAAGACCAAGTATTCAAATCTATGAACGGGGGCCATTTTCACCACATGTGGCAAACACCTCACCAACTGAACTATTTTCTAAGCTCCAGCAACAGTAGTTTAGGGTGAGGAACAGCACAGTAAGGACAGATTTCAGAGAGGAGGGTGCGGCTGGAGACTGGAGGGCGGGGCAGGACACCAGAAAACGAGGAAGGAGTGTAAGGTATGGACCAGCAGGGTGTCAGTCTCACCCTGGGCACCTCACTGAACTGGTCAGCACCACTGTGTCCTCACTGTGAAAGAGAGGCCTATCAAGGGATGCCCTGGGACAGTGTGCACTCAGAGGGGGTAAACTTGATTTTTTTAAAAAAAATTTTATTTTATGATCTATTTATGTGTACTTGTGTATGTATATGCATGTGTGTGCAGTTGCCTCCAGAGGCCAGAAGAGGGAGCTGGGATCCCCTGGAGCTTGTGTTACAGATGGTTCTGATGGAGATACCGTGGACCAAACGCCAGTCCTTCACAAGAGCAGTAAGTGCTCTTAACCACTGAGTCATCTCTACAGCCCCCGGAGGAGAACTCATAATCATCATTAACAGACAGGGAAGTGGGGAGCCAGGAACTGTGAGTGAACTGCCTGGCTGGGACTGGTCCTTTGGTCCCTGTGCTGAGTGCTAGGTGTTCTCAGGACAGAGAAGGAGAGAGGAGATGCTTCCAGCGCAGATGGGGGCAGTGAAGATTTGGAGGTTTAAGAGAGTAGAGGAAATTGAGTGGAGCAAAGGCTAAGTGGGGAACGTGGATGGGGAAGCTGGAGGCAGGCTCGGACCAGAAAGCTTACAGCACATTACCAGGTGGGCTCCTTGGTCCCTTGGTGAAGAGGAGAGTGTGCGCACTTAGATTGAAGATCTCTAGACTCTGGAGTGCCTTCTGCCCTGCCTCCTGTGCTGCCAACCCCATTTCTCCTCCTACTCCATTTCTAGAACTTAGCAATTTGTGGTCAGAATTCACAGCAGAGGGATTTCCATTTGCTTTTGAGAGAAATATAATATACCACCAAGAAACTGCATTAAAACAATTTGGATTGCTGTAGGGGAGTTAGCTCGGTTTAGATTTATACCCGCGTGGATTTTTTGGTGTAAGGCCGTTCCTAGCCTGGGGCAGAGGGACCATCATCTGCTGCTTTAATTTTCGAGACCCCATTTGGTGTTTTCAGCTAAGCCCGAAGGTCTGCTATCACCCCGCCCATCCCCCTCCCCCCGCCCAGATTACAAGGCAGGGGCGGTGCCTGCGTTTTGCTGTTGTTCCCAGGCTCCATACCGCCACCGCAGAGCCCCCGCCGACGCTCGGCCGTGTTATTAAAGCTCTGGCTCCAGTGTGGGCTGAGAATTGTTTCTCCTTTGAGTGACATGGCCATATTTTCCATTAAAACCCGAAGCAAATAGCTGCATAAGTGCCAGCTCTGCCACTTGCCCTGCCTGGGAGGGAGATCAGTAGGGGTGAGTCTGGTTCTGTATTGCTATCCATATGGTTCTAGAAAGTTCCTTCCTGTCAAATTAACTCTGACTTGCCCCACAACAACTCAGGCAGACTTTTGAGATTCTTAGAGGTGGCGAGTCACGTTTTAAATGGGTCTTGGCAAGTCAGGTTGTGCCTGGGACTTAGGTCCCACCTTACAAGTGGTTTCTATTTTTTAAAAAATGGCCACTCATGTTCTCGGTAATACGCCATTCTCTGGAGTTCCAGTATCTCATGCGAACATGGGATTGGGGCCACAGCTCCCTTACCCTCTCTGGGCATCACTAACAAGCACTATCTGTGACACAGCACTCCCCACCCCTCCCTCCAGCACCTGAGCTGTCTCCATTGTCACACCACTGGTCTCCACCACATGGTATGGTACCTAGGGTGGGTACAGAGTATTGCTGCCCTTTCATTAGGGTGACGTTTGCAAGACTGTAGTATAAGTTAGAGCCTTAGGGCTGAGTCATACTGTTGTAGGGCTACCTCATAGTTTATATCTATCCATCTATATTCCTACCCCAATACACCCATTTCTCTACCCACTCTTCCATGTGGCCTCCCACCCATCCATCTATCTATCTATCTATCTATCCAGTCTTTAATCATTCATCAGTCCGTCCATCAATTCACCTATCTGCCCACAGATCTGTCACACATCTGTCTACCCACTCTCTCATCTGTCTGTCTGCTTGCCTGTCTGTCTGCCTGCCTGCCTGTCTATGTATGTATGTATGTATGTATGTATGTATGTATGTGTGTGTGTGTGTATGTATGTATGTATGTATGTGTGTATGTATGTATCTATCATCTATTTCTGTGTGTATGTATCTATTGATCTCTGCATCTATCTATCTATCTATCTATCTATCTATCTATCTATCTATCTATGCATTTATCTATCTACCTACCTACCTACCTATCATCTATCAACTTGAAGTTGCCCTCTGGCACATGTGCATGCATGCTTGAACACAGTGGTGGAGTAGCTCAGTGGTGGAGTGCTTGCCGGCCATAGCGAAAGACCTGTCATCTGCCCCAGCAGTGAACAAAGATAGACGCTGACACAGCTCATTGATAGGCACCTCACAGTTTAATGAAACGATTCAGACTTGAAGCCAGGACTGATGTGATTCCTTACATAAGGGAAATTTTAGCTGAGCCGAGAGCGCTTGGGGGCGCTGTGTCGGCTTGGCTAAATGATGTCACTTCATGACAAAGCTCTGCCTCCTTGGGTTCTCTTTCATCTTCCCAACTGTGAAAAACAAAATCTGGTCAGTGTTGATATGTCTGACAGCTTGGATTGTGTCTCTCAACAGAGAGGGCAGATGTGGCCATTCTTCTACAGGCAGCAGAGTCTGACTATTGGTCAGCTCTGTTGTTGGGTTGCCATTGAAGTTAGTGCCTACAGTCATATCTGTCAGCAGTGAGCGTTTAAAGAGGGAATGCATTTAGATAAAACAGTCATCAACTTTAGAAAGGAGCCGAGCCATCCTGTGTGGTATCTGCTCATGGTGTAGCTTAAAAGCTACGGGCAGCTGTTCAAAAGAATACAATGATGTCATTTTCAGAGAAAGTGATGGCTCTGGAGACGATCAGGTGAGGTGAAACACGGCAGATGAGGAAGAGAACATACGCTGTGCTCTCTCAGATGTGGGCTCTAGACAGAAGAACACACAGGGCATGGAAGGCTATGCTGGGGAAGATGACAAAGAGGGGTCTCAGGGGACAGAGAGAGGGGGCAGAAGGAAAGGAAATAGCAACAACAGCAGCAACAAATACTGCATGGTTTCTCTCACATGCAGAATCCAGGCTTAAAAAGAGGGGCTGAGAAGATGGCTCAATAGCTAGAAGCACTCACTGCCAAAGTGTGAGGACCTAGGTTCAAATCTCCAGCATCTCCGTAAGAACATAGGTATAGCTACATACCATTCGTAACTCAGCTGTGAAGGGGGTGGAGACAGAAGATCACCAGGGTTTGTTGGCCACCAGCCCAGCTCTAGGTTCAGTGAGAGTCCCTGTCTCAAAAGAGTATGGCAGACAGTGAGAGCAGGACATCAGTGTCCGTCTCTGGCCTCCACGTGCGCACACATGCATATGCACACACGTGCACACACACATGCATACAGACACGTGTGCACACACACATGCATATAGACACGTGTGCACACATCCCCCCTCACTCATACAGAAGCACATTATATGTACACATAAGATATGAAAACAGGGGCAAGTCTATATGGGGGGGGGAGGGGACCAGTGGGAGGGAAAGAGGACAAGGGAAGGTAATGGGAAGAATTGAGCCGACCATGGTGTTATGTATGTGTGAAAATGTTCTTGCGGAAACAACATAGCTTTGCACACTAGCTCAAATTATGAACAGAAAGGAGGGTAAAGACTGGAAGTGGGAAGTTTTCTCTGAAAAGTTTTGAGTCATTGCACGTTAGCTCCAACAGGAGAAAACTGTGTGGTCCAAACGAAACCCACTGTGGACAGCTGGCCTGTGAGTTCAATAGTAGGCTTCATTCTGAAGAAATAACAGTATTGGTGGCTCATGTCTGCAGTACTAGGGAGGCCAAGGCAAGAGGATCCCCTATGGGTTTTGAGGATAGCCTGGGCTACACAGTGAATTCTAGGCCAGTCTGGGCTATAGAGTGAATTTCAGGCCAGCCTGGTCTATTAAAAAAAGGCCAGTAACACAAATAAATAGATTTAGGAAATATATCTGGGGACTGGAGACATGGTTCAGAGGTCAAGAGCGCTTTCTGCTCCTGCAGAGAACCCGGGTTCCTAGCACCCAATGATGGTTCCCAGTCCGCCCTAACTCCAGCTCCAGGGGATCCAAAGTCCTTTTCTGATCTATGGATGGCAGCTACACATATGGTGCATCTATTTACTTTCAGGCAATCATAATGTACATAAAAGTAATCTAAAAATGTTGAAAAGTATTTATCGAGGTGGCTGGAGAGATGGTTCAGCAGTTAGGAGTACTTGCTGTTCTCCCAGAAGACCAGAGTTTGGGTCCCGGCGCCATATTAGGTGGCTCACAACCATCTGCAACTCCAGCTGCAGGGTATTGGACACATCTGGTTTCCATGGACACCCACACTCACATGTTCACACCCACATACAGACATACAGACATAAACACATGCACATAATTAAAAATAATTAAAATAAATATTAAAATACTTTGAACTGGACAAGTTGGTTCATAGTGTCACGAAGGTTTTGTTTTTCCTGGTTGCGCTGTCAGTGGCTAAGGGGCCCAACAAGCTTCGTAGACTTCTCTCCCTTGCAGTAATTTTTTTTATATCTGTTGGGACTCAGTTGCTAGACGTAGCAAGCTCAAAGTCATTTTGTCTCGCCTATCAGTGGAACATATTTTAAATCACCACAAATGGCCACATTTCGTCTCTGCTAATGTTCCTTGTCTAAAGGTTTGTGTAGGCTGCTGTGACAGGGTCACTGTTCTATGTGTCCCTACTTACTACCTTTAGTTTAATCCTGATGACACTTTTATTTAATTGTTCTTCATAAATAGCATGCAGTTAGTTCTGACTTTCTGTCCAGTCTAACTTGTATATGGAGTGTTTGGGCCGTTAACAGTTGGTATAGTTACTGATAGAGTCAAGTTTAAGCCCATCATCTCAACTTAGAAAATGACTGATTCTTATCATTTGTTTATGTTTTTGTCTGGGTGTACGCATGTCTACCATGGATGCTGGGATCTGAACTCCAGTCCTCTGAAAGAGCACCGAGCATCCGTCACTCCTGAACCCTTTCCCAGCACTGTGACTGTTATTATTTTCTGTGTCCTCTAGTCTTTGTTCTTCTATTTTTTTTGGGGGGGGCCCATCTTTGGCATTATTGCTATTTAGTTATTTAGTATTTTTTTTTTTTGAGACAGGGTTTCTCTGTGTAGCCCTGGCTGTCCTGGAACTCACTCTGTAGACCAGGCTGGCCTCGAACTCAGAAATCCACCTGCCTCTGCCTCCCAAGTGCTGGGATTAAAGGCGTGTGCCACCACTGCCTGGCTTTAGTATGTTTTTTATTGTTTGGTATCTTCTTATAGTGACTAAGGAAAATTTTATGCCAAAAGACCATCTCTGTCCCTTTAGATTCAGCCGTCTTTAGACTTAGACTCTGTCTGGAGAGGACACTTCACAGTTTCATTAATGTGATGCTTATGGATGATGGTCCCTGCAGTACAAGGACACTGGACACTGTCCCCTTTGTCCCTGGGGTCTGATATTATGTGGCAGTGGCAGAGGTGTCTTGCTGAAGTGTCACATGAGGCTTGGTCTGTGGTAACCACTCACCTTTTGGAGCCTGTGTTTCACCTCCCAGGTCAAGCCACCTCCCTCTCCCAGGGCTCCCAGATGGTCTCCTTACTGTAATTCCTGTCTCCAGCACAGCTGCCTTCCTCCATCTGGCTGGAGATGGAGAACATTCTGGAGCTCTGTTCAAAGCTGTTCTGTGTCTGGGACAAACTTCAGCAAGTCCCTGACTTTGCGGGTCACTCTTGCTGACATGGCTGTGTCCTTCCCACTTCTGGCCCTACACAGTGGAGGGAAGAGGAACCCTAGCTTAGAAGTGCTGAATCACCGTTCACTCCTCCCCACGCCATTTTTTGCTTTGTTTATGACTTAGATTAATTCTGAGCCTCTAGTACCCAGACTCCTATGAAAATTCCAATAAAGCAAAACTGATTAAAATCGGATTGCCCCTAGAAGCAAGGTGTTATTTTCTCCCCCGAAGCTGTATTCAGCATCTAAATAAAGTGAGGAGACCCAAGCCCTTTGCATCAGCCTTTAAAAGAGACTCTGAGGGAACACCTCTATTTGGACCCATAAATATAAAACAGGGACTCTTAAATGGGACTTTTCTTACTTGTTCAAAAAAAAAAAAAATCCACTATGAAATGATAGCCTTGATCATAACTTAATTTTTCATTTCCATTTGAACTTTAATTTTACTTAACTTTTCTTCTGACAAATCTGCAAAGGAATATTTAAATGACATGGCCTAATGTGGGCCGATTATTCATCTTTCAGCCCTCGGGCTACCCACGAAGGCTTCATCAGCTCAGAGCCAGTTTTATTAGAATCTGTAGCTCAGGAAATATTGCTTTCTGACAGCTCCTGGGCTGTAGAATTTAAAAGGCTTAAGTTTGGGGAGAATTTACACCGTGCCTCCTTTTGTACCTTTCAGGAGCAGTAAATCCCAGCTTCCTGGTGCTGTTTGGAGGATGGCATCACCTCTTCCCACAGCTTCTCAGCGTAGGTCTGAGAGACTTAGACCAGCCCCAGTTCCTCTTGGTTCTGTTCCCAGTTGGGCACTATGACTGGAAAGCAGAGACTGTATATACCCTTGAGTTTCCTTTGCTTTGGTGGAGATGGTCTTGGTGTGAACATGGACAATCTTAGGGTACTTTATCCTCATTGTGTGCATATGGGTACACACGTATATTCAGTGTGTGTGTGTGTGTGTGTGTGTGTGTGTGTGTAAAACCTCAGGTGCCATCATTTTTTTTTTTAAAAACATCTCTCACTGACCTAGAACTCGAGGTAGCCTAGGCTATCTGGCCAGCAAGCCCCAGGGATGTCTCTGCGTCTTCAGTGCATGCACCACCTTGCCTAGGTTTTAAAACATGTGTTCTGGGACTCAAACTCAGGTCTTCATGCTAACATGGCTGACTAGCACTTTACTGATCGAGCTACCTCAGCCCTGAATAAATGCTCACTGAATATCTGCATCTGTTGCATTTGCATAACATTGATAAAAATACCTGTGAGAACAACTTGAAAGAGGAAGGGTTTCTCTTGGTTCATGGTTTCAGAGGGTCCATGAAGGCTTGGCTCAATAAGCTTTGACATCGAGTATCATGGCAGCAGGAGTGTGGGGGAGCTCCTTCAGCTCAGAGCAACAGGAAGCTGGGGGTGGTGGTGGTGGGCAAGCACAGGGAACTAGGCATAACCTTCAAAGGCTCACCCTAGTGACCCACTTCCTCCAGCTAGGCCTCACCCCCAACCTCTCAAAATAGCCCCACAGGCTGTCAACCAAGCACCGGACACATTTACATTCAAACTGTCACAGCGCTACCTTCGCCAGACATTCTTAGTCCTGGGACACAGTGCTGAATAAATCAAACGCAGTTGCTCCCTCCGCCGAGTCAGGGACTGGCAGGGAAGACAGGGGCTAAACTCTTAAACACACTCATGAATCATAACCAGCAGCTAGAGTCACGGAGAAAATAGCATCTCTTTGGGAGAATTCAGCAGAGATCTAGAGGATGAGGGTGGTACCCAGAGGAGGGTCCCAGCTAACAGAGAGGCTTTTGCTTGATTTCCGGCTCCCATTCCCCGTGGGTTCAGACTTCCTCATTCGAATGTTGGCAGTTCCAGTCTGTTGTGAGCCCCGCCTGTCCGCTCTTTTAAAACCCTCTCGCTTTTACCTGTTTTCCACTGTTGCTCTGGAGAGCTCGGCTGTGTGCCCATTGGAGTTGAGCCACTTGCAGTGTGTGGATGTAATGGTTCACCTTCACTGTCAACTTGTTGGACTTTAGATCACCATGGAAACAAGCCGCTGGGCGTGTCTGTGAAGGGGTTTCCAGACTGGATTCATTGAGATGGGAAGAACAGTGGGCCGCACCTTTCCACAGTATGGGTCCCAGACTGAACAGAAAGGATGAACTGAGCTGAGTATCAGCATCTGTCTCTCTCTGTTTCTTTTCGGTAGACACAACATGTCTGGCTGTTTCAAGTTCATGCTATATGCCTTCCAACCATGTACTGTACCCTTGAAGTGTGGGCCCAAATAAAGCCTTTCTTCTTAAAGTTGTTTTTGTCAGGTATTTTGTTACAGCGATGGAAAAAGTAAGTAACCAATGCAGTATAGCTGGTTATGTTGCTTGTGGACTTTGCAAGTGGGCTGGGTTGAGATGGTCTTCACTGGTTAGTTTTATGTCACTCTGACCAAATACCTGGCAGAAGCTAAGCGAGGAGGGATGTGTATTAGTTCATGGTTTTAGGGAGCGTAGTCAGTTATGGCAGGGTTGGCAGTGCACTATGGCACTCTCTGTGATGGTGGAAGCTTGAAGCTTGTTCACAGCACAGCTGACCGGGAAGCAGAAAACTTAGAGCCGAGAGCTTGGGCTAGAAGTGGCTCCAGGCTCCAGTCCTTAACAACCACCCTCAGTGGGTCAAGGCTATGGCTCCAGCTGAAAGGCGTTATAAACCTCCTCAGATGGCACCCATGTGTTCAAACATACTAGACCGAGGAAGGGCATTTCACATCCAAACCATAGCAGCTGCCCCGTGTGGAGAAGCCTAAAGAGGTGACCCCTCTGCAACTGACTGGTCATATCAGTATGGGACCAAGTAGGACACACATTTGCCTGATACACATAATTTGAGAATCTGGGCTCGATGAGAAGAGAGCCAAACAGCACCTATGGCCTTCAATGGTTGTCAGTAAAATCTTGGTAGAGATTCTCAGAGTGTCTAACGTACGGGTATGTTGTATTCCGTTAGGGTCTTTACTTCTGTGGTGGGTGACTGATGGTGGAGACGGGGGTTGTGGTAAACAGTGGCGGCTGTTTTTCTCCTCAGCTTTGCATCTGTCTCCTGATGTTTCTTTGATGTCTTTAAAGACCATGTTTCACTCTATTGATCGGCAAAACAAAGCAGCGCTCAGAGCTCTTGTGTGGAGGTCCTCGAGGTTTTATTGAGCGATAGCTCTCTATATTTCTTGCCCTTGCAAGAACTTTCTTGTGAAAATACAGGCTGTGAAGAAGAAATGGGAAGTACCTGAGGTTCAGAGGCTGTACAGAGACTTCCTAAGACTTGTAAGTCGCTTACTTCCTGAGTGTCAAAAGCTTCCCTCCAGGATAGAATGTTTCAGTCAGGAGGGAATGACTACATGACATAATCCCAACATGCTATACCCTATATAGACATTACTAATTGATCCAGACCCATTTTCAGGAAGCTTATCTTGTACAGTATTCTCAGAGATCTCTGATAATGAATTGGGGCTCAGTTATACTGTGTTATACTCAGTAATACCAGTGGAATTATCTTTGCCTGACCTCACCGGAATTCTGTCCTTCCTCACCAGAATTCTGTCCTGCTTCACTTGTTGCTTTCTATTCCAGTTGCTGCATTCCATGAAGGCATCACTAATCGATCCTAGCTGTCTTTAGGGTGCTTATCCATACAATACTCTTGGAAATATCTTTCAGGGATTTTGGACTGGCTCCTGTTTGGAAATGTATCAGCCTGCCTTCACCAAAATGTGGATCCTCTAATTTTTCAATTAGTCTAGATAAACTGGTGTTTTTTTGGCCTGGAATTTTCCAAGGAATGTTAATCTGACAAAAGACTCCTGAGATAAAAGAATTTAAATGAATGTTCTTTCTTCAGCTCATTTGGACATCTCTGTATCCCTTGGATGAACAAATGTGTATATGTGAGTTAAATTTTTTAATAGTGCCTGTCAACAACCTAAAAACATGTAGGAGGCACCATCCTAAATTATGTCCTAGCTATTCATCCATTGAAGGTACATTTGCTGGGATGCCAGCTATGTATATTGGTGCTGGTGCCAGGTGAGAGAGAAATTGAGCTCAGAGTCCTGGACTGAGGGAGTTTGCTTTTTAGTGAGGTGGGCAGGAGAAAACCCAGTGTAAATTTAGTGAGCAAAGGACACAGGCTGATACCCTAGGAAAGAGCACTTGGACTGAGGAGAAGTAGGCACAAAGGCCCTGTGGTTTGAGCTTGCTCAGGAAGCGCATGGAGCCAGAGTGGAAGGGACCATGGCGAAGACTTGGGTGAGAAGGGGTAGAAGACCATAGAGAAACTGATGAGCTATGAACATGAAGGGCTGGAGCTACTGGTGCCCGCCACAGGACCACTCGGAAACTGCTGCATCTTATGGGGCATTCTCCTCTCAAATACACTTCCTTTTACTTCCATGTCACACATACAAGTGTACACACACATACACATACACATGCATACATATGCACACACACATACATGTGTACATGCATACACATGCACACGCACACCACATACATCACATATACACCACATGCATACACATGCACACACACACAGGCATGCACACACAACACATGTGTCCACACATGTGGACAAACACACACTTGCACACACATACACACACATACACACACACACACACACACACACACACACACACACACACACACACTGTATTAGTCATGGCTCTCTAGAGTCACAGAACTTATGGGTAGTCTCTATATAGTAAGAAGTTTGTTGATGACTTACAGTCTGTAGTCCAACAAGGGAGAGCAGCAGCTGTGAATGAGAGTCCAAGGATCTAGAAGTTGCTCAGTTCCCCAAGGCACGCAGACGAAGAAGTGCGAATCTTCTTTCTTCCAATGTCCTTATGTAGGTCTTCAGCAGAAGGTGTGGCCCAGATTAGAGGTGTGTACCACCTCGCCTGGATCTGGGACTTGCTTTGTCCCAGGCTGACCTTGAACTCAGAGATTTCCTTGCCTCAGTCTCCTGGGATTAAGGGTATGTACTACTTTGCCTGGGCCTAAGCTTTTCATGGCCACTATGCCTCAAGATCTCCATGTCAAGATCCAGGTCAGAAACTTGCATCTTCCAGTCTCAAGATCTGGATCACAGATGAGCCTTCTAATTCTGAATTGTTGTTCACTCCAGATATAGTCAAGCTGGCAACCAGGAATAGCTACTACACGCACACTTAAAAATCTAGACCCCAGCCGGGCAGTGGTGGTGCACGCCTTTAATCCCAGCACTTGGGAGGCAGAGGCAGGCGGATTTCTGAGTTCGAGGCAAGCCTGGTCTACAGAGTGAGTTCCAGAACAGCCAGGGCTACACAGAGAAACCCTGTCTCGAAAAACCAAAAAAAAAAAAAAAAAAAAATCTAGACCCCACAGGGGAGAGAACACATAGGATTTGTCTTTCCAAGCCTGGCTTATTTCACTTAACACACTGATCTCCAGTTTAACCTGGTTTTTTTTGTTTTTGTTTTTTCCCTGTGAATGACAATTTCATTCTTTTAGGGCTGAATAAAATCTGTTTTCCTGTTGGAAGGTTCTCTGTCCTCCTGACCCTGACTGTGTGAATTCTCACTTCCTACCCACAGTGGATAAGACCCTGCTCCCCCAAGCCTGTTGGCTGACAGCCTCTGGCAGGTGGGGTTCAGTGAGAATTGGTTTGCATGTCTCTGGTGTTTGGAAGCATGGAGAGTTTTTCTCAAGAGTATATAATTATGATTTATGATTAAATTGGAAGAATTTTAAGAAAATGTTCAGATCAGGCAAACACATAGCCAGGAAGTGAGTGACTGCCTGGAGCTGGGGTTGGGGAGGAGAGGAGGACTCTCTGTGAAGGTTGATTTTGGAATGATGGAAATTTTCCTTAGTTGATGGTGGTGATGGTTTCACACTTGAGAATTACCAAACACATGTATTCTTGAAATGTGTTTATTAATGTTGTTTGTGCATGCTGTATGGGCCCTGGTGCCATGGTACACGTATGGACCAGAGAATGACTCTGTGAAGCTGGTTTCCTCTTTCCACCTTGACATGAGTTCTGGGGATCAAATTCAGGTTGCTAGGCTTACACAGTAGGTGCTGTTACCTGACGCCTTGTCACTTAGATGCTCTGGTCTGAGCCTCAGCTCCCAAACTGGGGATGCAGATCAGCTAGCTAAGTGCTTGCCTAACATGCACGAAGGTTTTATATCTGGAACTGATGTTAGATGTGTGGTACGCGTTTGGAGCTGGAGGCAGGAGGATCAAAAGGTCAATTGTCATCCTCGGCTAAATAAGGAGTTTGAGGCTAGCCTGGGCTACATGAGACCTTGTCACTTGCAAACAAACAAATAATCCATTCCTCAACACACACACAACGGTCCTCCAAATTCAGATTGGTGGAGCTGTGCAAAGCATCACCAGGCTTCAGGCCTTTCCGGCACTCTGCTGTCATTAGGGTTTGGGGACAATATCCTGTAAATGGAGAAGAACTCAGGGAGAAGCAGTGCTCCTTGCATCTTGGCTGACTGCTCCTCCCCCAGGGCTGGCATCCCTGCAAACTTTGGGAGCCCGTACAGGCTGCTTATAGCACAGATTTATAGCGCAAATAAGAGATCAGCATTTTCGTTTCATCCTAAGCTCTGTGGTTGGGGAGAACACCCACGAAAACACACCTGTCTCTGAGGCTTGGCAATGCGATTATTAAATGTCACCCAGTGGGTCCCTGGGCTTGTCACTGTGGCTGCTCTGCCTGCGTTTTGTTCTAGCAGTGTTGGGAGTGATACATGACAAGAACTGTTTTGAGAGAATTTTTCTGAGCTCCCAGGTGGATTTGTCCTGCCCACCTGCCAGTGACTTCTGGATCCTCTCCTGTCATCAGCACCCACCTCCTCATCCACCAATCACGGAAGTAACACATGCTTGTAGGAGACCTTCTCCCCACCAACACACACACACACACACACACACACACACACACACACACACACACACACACACAGAGAGCAGAAGAGTATACCAGAAACCACAGATCCTGCATCAGCTCCCCTCTCCTTATCTGCCATTTTAAATCTTTCATTTATTACTTGTTTAATGTATGTGTGGGCACACATATGCAGTGGGACTTGTGTGGAGGTCAGAAGACAATGGATGAGAATCTGTTTTCTCATTTCACCATGTGGGGTCCAACGCCCAAATGCAGGCATCATTTGGATGGCTTGGCATCAAAGTGCCTTTACACACTGAGCCCTCACACTGCTCGGATCTGCCACTTTCTGGGGCTGTTGGGGGAGAAATTTTTATTCTAGCGATTTAAGGGATTTATAACTGATCACACACAGGGTGTCACACACATGCACACACACATGCCCGCAGGACTCCAAATCCTCGTTATTTAAAACGATCATGCTTATAATTAAGAGAGGAAATCCTGAAGGGCTCTTAATAAAGAATTTGCTTTATGCCTCTGTCCTCTTGAAGAGAGACAGCTCTGAGTCCTCTTAGCTTCAACACCACACTTGGCTGGTGTGCATCGCTAACTAAGAAATAAACACAAGTAGCTGTGTGTGTTTGTGGGGCATTGCAATATTGCTTTTTTACATTTATTATTTTGAGATTATCATTCATGAGTACTGTATTACATCATTTTTACCTCATTCTCTCCCCTCTGCAAAACTTCCGTGTCCCTCTGTCCCTCTCAACTCCATGGGCTCTTCTTTAATCGTTATTGTTACACACACACACACACACACACACACACACACACACACACACACACTCACACATCACACTACCCCCACGTGGGGACTGTGCTCTGTGTGTGTGTGTGTGTGTGTGTGTGTGTGTGTGTGTGTGTGTGCTCTGTGTGGAGGTCAGAGAACAACTTGCAGGAGCTGGTTCTCTCTTTCCAACATGTGGGTTCTGGGACTTGAACTTGGGTCATCAGACTTGGCAACAAGCACCTTTATCTGCCATCTGCCAGTTCGCCTATTTTTTGAGACTAGCCTCTTACTGAAGACCTGGAGCTGGTTGATTCATCTAGCCTGACCGGCCAGTGAATCCCAGGCTTCCTCCTGTCTCTGTTCTCGCAGCTCTGGGATTATAGGTGTACTTACTACACCAGCTCTTTATTTTTTAACCTATATTTTTATTTCTCAATTATGTATACTTGTGTGTCTGTGTTTTGGTATGTGCATGTGTGTGACAGTGTCTGCAGAGGTCATAAGAAAGCATTAGATTCTCTGGAGCTGGAGTTGCAGGTGGTTCTGAACAACCTGATGTGGGGGCTGAACCAAACTAAGGTCCCCAGATAGAGCAGAGTGAGCTCTTGACCACCAGTCTCCCCTCCACCCCCTGCGCCAGCCTTAGCCTGGGTACTGAGGATTGGACACAGGTCCCCATGCATGTGTGGCAAGCACTCTACCGATTCAGCTATCTTAGTACCCCACTCCGTGCTCTTTATCAATGTGTTCCTATGGAGTTGGACTCTGTAACGTCATAAGACAGGGGAACCCTATTTTGTTCAGGTTTGGTACATGTGTAGAGATGTCCACAGACATGAGAAGCCATAGCTTCTTCTACCCCTGGACGCTTCATTTCCTCACCAGACTGTGTTGGCTACACATGAGTGTCTTTCCTTGAGATATTTCCCAATGAGATTTTTTTTCTGTTCTTTGATTTTTTTTATCTTTCTTTGAGATAACAATAGCAAACCTGAAAATCTTCGTGGCTGCAGTCACAATGTGCTTCCTGCTTTCCTTTGGAGATTCATTTTCAAGGAAACCCTTCTTACCCCCTTCCTGCTCTGCACAGCCACAGGCACGGTGCATGTGAGAACTCGGGCTTGGGAAGTAGGAAGACTAGGGGATACACAGTGCAGCTTCTTCCAGGTGAGGAGGACTTGGTTGCGTGACTGAACGCTTCTGTCTCCTTACTTGCATGCTGTGTGGGAGTTCTTTGTGCTAGGCCTTGTCAGTGGATGGGCTGGAGACCATGAGGAGACTGTCCACAACTTGCTCCCGGTTTACAGTGGACTTCAGGAGCCTGACTGTCATTCTTTATGAGATGTGGTACATTTGCACACATTCCTTCTGAGAATAATGTATACCCCAGATCTTCTTCTTACTTTGTGCATGCACATGTGTGGGTATGTGTGTGTGCCCACACTCGGAGGCTGGAGGTTAATCTTGGGAGTCCTTCCATTGGAGGTCATTTTGGTCTCTCCCTCCTTCTTCCCTCCCTCCCTCCCTCCCTCCCTCTCCTCCCTCTTTCCCGCCCTCTCACCCTTTCCTCTTTCTTTCTTCTTTCTTCTCATTTCCTTTGTGAGGCAGAGCTTCACAGTGTAGCCCTGCACCTCGTGGCCTGGAACTTGATGTATAGACCAGGCTGACCTCAACTACAGAGCCCTGCCTGCCTCCGCCTTCTGAGTGCTGTATTAAAGGTGCACAGCAAGGCTCCACCTTGCATTTCCTATGTGTCTTTCACTGTCCTGGAGCCTCCTTTTGGAGCTAGGCTGTGCAGGGAGCCCCAGGGTCACCTGCCTCTGCCTCCTAAGCATGGGATTTAAGTGGCTTCCACAAGGATTCTGGGGATTGAATCAAGTCAGGCCCTCCATGCTTGTGTAGCAAGCTGAGCCATCTTCCTGCACTCTGCTCTCCTGGTTGAGCAATCTTCCCTGTCCCTGGTCTTTTTTTTTTTTTTTTTTTTTTTTTTTTTAATAAAAAGGCAAGTGTTAGCACACAAGAAATTAACTTCTCAGATTGAGCAAGATCCTACTATTCAAAGAGAGGTTGCTCTCTGAGCACCAGCGCCCTTGTTCATGTTTCTGGGACATTGGGACTTGACTATATTTTCATTGGTTTGTTTGTTGGGTCTCTTGATATAGCCCAGGCTAGCCTGGAACTTGTAAGGTTCTGCCTCAGCCTCCCTAGTTCTGGAACTACAAGTATATGTCACCACAAAGGGCCTGTGTGTCTTTTTTCTGAATATGGTTATGGTCCATCACATTCTCAAGAGGCCCAAAGAACAAACGCAGAAACAGTGCTGTCTGTACCCCTTACCCCGAAAAGCTGCTGTTGGATACTGTCTGAGTTTTGGCTCCTTACGTCCTCTTTGCAACCTGGTAGGGCAACTGTTGCATTTTCTCCTCTGACCTACTGGGAACGGGAGCCTAGAGAGAAGTGTCTTAGCCAAGATCAGAAGCTGGTCCTTGATACTGAACCTAGACAGTTCAACTGCAGAAAGTGAACCTTGCTGCCCCAACAGAAGCCGTCTTTGGGGTGGGTGTTCAGTGCTTGATTGTGGGGGAGGTTTAAGCATTGAGATTTGAGGATCTCCAAGGTCTGCAGGGGAAGCATAGAGCTCCTGGCCAGCAGGCTTTGCACCAGACAGCATGATGGGCAGTCTGTTCCCTTTCCTGGAATTTTGCGGAAATGCCCTCAGACCACCCTCCATTAGGTAGTAGCATGGTGTCTGGCCAGCAGACAGGTTCTTTGCTTTTCTTTCTTTCTGTCCTGGGGATGGACCTCGAGCGTTTGCACGTGCTAGGCAAGTGGTCTATTGTTTAGCTATACTCACAGATCTGATTTGTTAAAGATTTTTATTTTTTATTATGTTGGTGCCTCTGTGTGTGTGTGTGTGTGTGTGTGTGTGTGTGTGTGTGTGTGTGTGTGTGTGTGTACATGAGGACAGGAGCCTCTAGGGGTCAGAAGAGAGTATTGGCGTCTCTGGAGCTGTGAGCCAACCGACGTGGGTGCTGGAAACTGAACCCAGGTCCTCTGGAAGAGCAGTGGGCATCCTTAACCACTGAGCCACGTCTCTAGCTCTAGCCTAGTTTCTTTAAAAACAGGAAAAAAAATTGTTCCCCACTCCAAACTCTTGGGTCAAAGAGAAAAATTTTAATTCACAATAGTGACACGTTCTTTAAAAAAAATTAAACTATACCTTTATTTATTTTGGGTGCATGTGTATATATGTTCATGTGTGTGGTGCATGTGTGTGTATATGTGCATGTGTGTGGTACATGTGTGCCCTAGTATACATGTGGAGGTCAGAGACAAACTGCAGGCGTCTGTTTTCTCCTTCTACTATGTGGCTCCTACAAAAGGAACTCAGATTGTCAGGCTTGGTGGCAAGTACTTGGTGTGTGTGTGTGTGTGTGTGTGTGTGTGTGTGTGTGTGTGTATGTACGTCCATTCCATAGTGCATGTGTGGAACCTGCAGGAGTCAGTTCTCTCTTTCTTCCATATGGGTCTTGAGGATCAAACTCAGGACATTCCTGCGAGTCTTGGTGGTGAATGCCTTTAACCACCGAGCCATCTCTCCAGTTCTAGGGATTTTTATTTTTGAAAGAGTGCCCAAAGATCACCAACACTATGCTGCAGCTTTGGGAAGGACAGGGGGCTTCAAGGCAATGGTTTGTCTGCCTTCGGGAGTTCACTCTGGCTCTTGAGAGCTAGGAATCAATGGAACCCTCGGAAGCGGGGAGGATGCCTGGTGCAATCTACCAGGACGGTTTTTGGGAGGACCAGGGTCTGGTAACACAGCTGCCACAGGATGAGGAAGATGGCCCCTATGTCCAGGAGCTCAGGCAGTGCTGCCTCATCGAACCCTGCCAGGATTGCCTCCCAAGCTAAGTAGTCACAGGTGATTCCACGCCATTGGAAGGATGTGCCTGGAGCTTACCTTCCTGGGCTCAGAATGGCCAGTGTTGAAGGCTCTGCTCCAATTCTCAGCTTCCACAAGTCCATCGGTCAGCAGTTTTGTGGGATGGGTCCTGGGACAATAGCTACAGAGCTAGGTCTTTAGTGGTGCTGCACTGAGATGACTCCCTGGCTTCAGGACCAGGTGGTGGCTGGGGACACGAGTCCCTATTATGTGTGACATTTGTTTAGCAGGACCCCATTTGTTCAGTACAGTGCGAGCTTTGCAGGCAATTAATTTCAGGTCTGTTTAATTTGCTCTGCTGCTCATGCACTATGGAAATATCAGGAAAGCAGCTGCGAGCCTCAGTCCTGGCTGATCCTCTTCTGCAGGCTGCGCAGGGGAAGGCATTCCCAGGGCACATGGGCTACACCCCTGGTGTGTCAGACACCCTCAGCCCATGTCACCCAGGACATTCAGCAGCACCCTGTGACAGGAGTATAAAGAAGGGCCGCCTCACTGGGGGTGTGGCTGAGCTGGTGAGGTGCTTATCTATCACCCATGAGTCTCCCTAGCTTTGATGCCTAGCACTGCATAAATCAAGTGTGGTGGTGCATGACTGCAGTCCTAGCTCTTGGGAGATGGAGGCAGGAAGATAGAAGTTCAAGGTCATCTTTGGCTATGTAGTGAGTTTGGGCTCAGCTTGAGCTACATGGAACCATCTATCTTAGTTACCTTTCTGTTGTTGAAATAAAATACCATGACCAAGGCAACTTATAGAAGAAAGAGTTTATTTGGGCTTATGGTTCCAGAGGGATAATAATCCATGACAGCAGACAGAGCTAAGGCAGGCATGGTGGCAGGAAGAGGTAGCTAAGAGCTCACATCTGGAGCTGCAAGCACAAAGCAGAGTGGGAGTAAGAAATGGAATGAGTCTTTTAACTTTCAGAGACTGCCTCCAAGAAGGCCACACCTCCTAAACCTTCCCAAACAGTGCCAACAACTGGGGACCACATATTCATGTGCCCACAACTATGGAAGACAGTTCTTATCCAAACCACCATGTCATCAGGTACACTTATTGAAGAGTTACTGGTGTACATTCACCTGGTCCCTGAAGCTCAAGCCCATCCCTCTGGGCTCCCAGTCCCTTGGCCATGGAAACTTCATCTGCCTGGCTTTTCTCTTTCCTCCCTCTGTTTCTGCCATGTGTGCTGAGTTTCAACTTCTTTATTGGTTACTTTTCTTTTGGTGGGATAAGGTGCTATGATCAAAAGCAATCTATGGGAGAAAGAAGGTATTTTGGCCTGTGGTTCCACAGGGAGACATGGATGGCAGAAAGCCGCAGGCATGGGGTAAATAGAGCTGAGAGCTTACATCTTCAAAAGCAAGCATGAAGTAGAGAGTGAATTGGAAGTGGGGTGAGGCTGTGAACCTCAAAGTCTGCTCTCAGTGATGTACTTTCTCTAGCAAGGCTGCAGACTTCTCATACCACCCCAAACAGCGCCCCCACCTGGCGACCAAGTGTTCAAGTACCCGAGACTGTGGGGGAACATTTTCATTCAAACCATCACGGGCCCCATGACATTGCACCCCTGGCTTGGAACATTCTTGTCTCTGTCACTCACGTGAGGGGTGGTGCACAGGTTGTTGAGGAACAGAAGAAAATCACAGAGCTCATTTTGGTCTCTTAGGGAAGGATTTCTGGCAGGAACAGGATCTTAACCTGAGTACTGAAGGATAAGCAAAGTCGGATGATCTGAAGGCCAGTGTGTGCAATTCTAGAGCGTTGGCAGGCATATGCTGTGGGTGAGTAGGGTAGATGTCCTGGCAGGAAGGAGAAGGGACACAGTGCTGGGCACATTAGTGCTTGTGTTGTTGAATCTTCTCATTACGGTGACAAAATGACAAGAACAACTTAAGAAAGGGTATGTTTGAGGTCACAGTTGATCATGGCGGGAAATGCTGCAGAGCATGAGGTGGCCAGGAAGCAGAGAGAGGTAGAAAAGGGACTAAGAGGGTTACCAGGAAGCTTCAGGCATGACCGTGACCTGGGGTGTGGTACATGTGCCGCAGAACCCCTCCAGTACACCCCATTTTGTAAAGTCCTTTGCCTGTTCTGCCTCTAGGACCTATAGCCATGGCTGTGGGCTTCCTGGGCATGGGTTCTAGTGGAGCCTGAGGCCGTAGCCTCTGAGGTCAGATGTCCCACTGACTTTGTTTCCCAGGGAGGCCATATTTTGGCACTCAAGCACTGGGCGTTGGGTACTTTTGGCTTTTTAGCACTATTGACCTTGGTGTTTTTGTCCTTGGTGGCAGATGGTGACCAGCTTATCTGGCCTTTCCCTGATGGACCCCAGAAATAGCCCAAATCAAAAGATGCACTCTCAATCTGGGCCACACCTTCTTGTACAGCCTATGTAGAGGACAGGGAAGAAAGAAGATTTTGCTCTTTGCCTGATTGCCCCCACCCTTCCTTAACTGGCATTAGAACCCACTTCTAGATTCTAAAGACTCAGCTGAGACATTCAGCTTCGTGGACTGGATTCTGGGTTCTTGGTCTTTCTGTTGAGAGACAGCCAATGTTGGACTAGGTGAACCACAGCCTGTAAGCCACTCTAATAAACCTCATTATTTGTCTATCTATCTATCTATCTATCTATCTATCTATCTATCTATCTATCTATCTATCTAATGTGTTTGTATACTTGTATATGTATATATACACACACACAGATACACTCACTCATTCTATCAGTCTGTTCCTCTAGAGAAACCTGACTAATACAGATATATAGATTGTGGTACCAGAAGTGGGTCTGATCTAATTAGCTGAAAATCTCTATAGGTGTACCCAGTGACTTCAGCTTTTAGTTACTCCAGATGAAGTCAAGTTGAGAACCAAGCATAGCCACCACACCATCCAAAATGTAGATGTTGGTGGGGTTCCTGAGACTGTTCCTGAGGCCCATTCCGATCAGCTGCGCATGCTCCTGGGGCTGAGCCAGTAGGGGTGTCCCAGCACAGGTGTGTGCATAGCTGGGGCTCAGGTTGGACAAGCCCTCTAATAGTCGCTCTGCTGCCGGCACCTGGCAGTGCTCTCTTGGGGCAGCAGCTGAGATGTTCTCAAGCCTTCAGTGAA
Organism: Uromys caudimaculatus; assembly: GCA_028551405.1. Taxonomy (NCBI): domain Eukaryota; kingdom Metazoa; phylum Chordata; class Mammalia; order Rodentia; family Muridae; genus Uromys; species Uromys caudimaculatus. Next base: position 88,113,520 of record CM052710.1, read on the forward strand.
GGCGGGTCTCCGGGGCAGCACAGGCTCCTGTCCTTGCCTCTCTCAGAGTTCCTGTATCACAGTGCCCTGGAGCTTCCAAATCCTCCCTGTCCTTTAAGGATCAGCTCCCAAGCCATGGAGACAGTAGCACCTGCTTTGTAAGGACCGGGATGTTTAACACTTCAGAGCGCCGGGAGCAATCCTGGCAAGCAGCAAAATGCTGCAGATGCATGGATTAAAAGAAATGTGTTCAGCGTGGTGCAACGCGCATGTATGTGCTTTCATGCCTTCCTCTTCCTTTCTGTCCGCTTCTCAGGTCTCCCCGTCTCCCTCCCTCCTCCCCCTTTCCCCCTCCTTCCCCTTCCCCCTCCCTCCCTCCTCCCCCTTCCTCCTTTCACCTCCCCTCCTGTACTAGTCACTTTTCTATCACTGTGATAAAATCCCTAGCTTTTGTAACTCAAGAGAGGAAAGATTTGTCTGGGCTCACAGTCGGAGGAGACATAGTTCACCAAGGCAGGGAGGGCAGGGCCACAGGAGAGGTTCTGGGTGGTGGGAGGAGCTTGCTCACATGTGGGCCAATCAGGAAGCAGATGCGGGGAATGATGGTGCTCTTTCCCCACCTTCTTTTCAGTCCAGGACCCCAGTCTCTGGTAAATGGCTTGCATTCAGGGTATGTCCTTCCTGCTTAGTTAAAACTCTCTAGAAACATCTTTCCTGATACATCAGAGGTGTATCTTCTAGATGACTCCAAGTCCGGTCAGACTGCCAGCGAAGACTGACCACTGTTCCTTCCCTTCTTTGACTTCTCCCTTCCTGGCTCACTCCTTGACTTGATCAAGTCATGGCCTGCAAATTGATTTCTCCGGTTGTGTTGCATGCTGCTTGGCTCACTGAGCTGTCTGAGTCCCTCATCCGCCCATGGCTCTCCTGCATCTTTACCCCCACACCTCTATAGTCTTGGCAGACTCAGTGTCCTGTGCGCCTCCATGAGCCTAAGATTAATTACACATTTCAGTGGGGATGGACTCTTGCAGCCCTGGGTTTCATAGTCTAGCACAGCTCAGGGGAGTGGAGCTCAGTTCCTTGTATGTTAATGAGCTCTGAGGTGCCTCAGTAGCCAGCTGATGCTTTGGTCTTAAAGGGAACTTCCCTGAAACTTGATCTCACCTGCCTCACAAGGACTTCTGCAGATTTTCCTATCACTAGGCTGCTGCAGCCAGATAGGGGCCAAGGGCAAGGTCACGATGCCAGGTGTGCTGTGTATGTGTGGCTGATCTACTGTGGACTGTCCTGGGATCTCAGTGGATACGGATAGATGTCATGTTAATTTGTATTGACCTTGTAACTAGAGCGTTATCGGTAAAACCTAGGCTACTCTTGGGCACCTCCTCTATTATGGCAACTGAAGAGACCCAGGATAGTGAACAGTGGGGACAGATATAAATGTGGACATACCAAAGAAGGACAGATAAAGGTCCAGGACCTTTTAGAGTTCTGATATGTACTTATGTTTAAATAGAGGAAGAATTAGGGCAAAGAGCAAGAGTCTGCATTAAGTAGTCCTGATCAAGTTGGCCCGTCCATTACTGTCTTAGCTCTAGTTCATACATAGCAAGTCTGCTAGTCCTTCATCAAATAGGGACTGATATGACTCCCATAACGTGTTCTGTGGAGGTAAAGCCTCTCCATCTTAGATACTCAGTCCCATCTTGGGGTGGGTTCTACTGCAGGCTTATTGTTGCCTCTGAGTGGTTTCTGGATCAGTCTTGCTTTTCCTAGAATCTAAGGTGCTGTAAGGGTGAGGGTGGTGATCATTTCTGTGTGCTCAGCCTTGACAAGAATGGGCTGGTTAGGTAGATAGACCCTCCTTGGGTGATTAGCATGCCTGTGCAGAGTCCAGGCAGGAGTCTAACCAATGTCAAGGAGGGAGACACAGGATGAAGGCAGGAGGCAGAGAAAGCTTCAGGCTGCGGTTAGGGATGGTGTTAGTGAGGGTTCTCCAAGGGAACTGTGTGATTGAATAAGGATGGCCTCCATAGGCCCACATGCTTGAATAGTTGGCTCCTAGATGGTGAAGCCGTTTGTGAAGGATTATCAGGTATGGCCTTGTTGGAGGAGGTAGGCCTCTGGGTGAGGGCTTTGAGGTTTCAAAAGCCTGGCACCATTCCCAGTGGGTCCTGTCTTGTGCTTGTGGGTCAAGATGTGAGCTCTCCTTTGTTCCACCACTGTGGAGTCTAATGCTCTGAAACTATAAGCCCAATTAAACACTTCCTTTTGTAAGTTGCCTTGGTTTTATCAAAGCAATAGAAAATGAACAAAAATGGGCAGAACTGATGAAATATATATATATATATATATATATATATATATATATATATATATATATATATGATTTTTAAAATTGGTTTATAGGATGCAGTCTTGGTAGTCCAACAATGGCTGTCTTACGACGGAGAGACTGAGAATCCAGTAGTTGCTCAGCTCATGAAGCTGGATATTGAAGGCCTCAAGGATTCCTGGAGAAACGCTGGTCCTCATCATCTGTGTGGGAAGCCAAAAGAAGCTGGTTCTGTTGTCAGCAAAGGGATGATGCTTCGGTAACAGGAGGCTGAAGACAAGCAGGCACCAAACAATCTTCCTTCTTCCACCTCCCTTTTATCTAGCTGCCATTGGAAGGTGCCACCCACACTGAGGGTGGGTCTTCCCACTTCAAATAATCCAACCAATTGAGTCCCTCCCAGGGTGTCTTGAGGCTTGGGTGTTCATTGTTTCCAGATACGGTGAAGCTGATGCCCAAGAGTAGCCATCATGGCCACCCTATGGGCCCAGTGGGACACACATGTTCTTCAATTAAAGCAGTTCCTAGGTGCCAGTGGTAGCCCATTGGGTCCATCGTGTGTGTATGTGTGTGTGTGTGTGTGTGTGTGTGTGATTGAATGGGTTTTGCAAACATCTCTGTGTTACTGAACACCCCACCTCCCAGGGCATTGATATGCCATCCACGCTAGCTTGGCACTTAGGATTCTCTTAACTTCCAAAATGTTGGGTGGACGGGCATTCAGTACACCCCCACAGCAACCTCTGGGTCTCTTTGCCACTTAAGTGTCTGTGGCCCTTTTACCTAGTACCTGGCTCCTTGCAGCAGGATACCAGGCCAGTAGATTCAGTGTCCCCTGGAAGCCCTAGAGATGGATCTTCCTGCACACCTCAGATCTCTTCAGAGCCTGTTTGTTATCAGGCAGTTTACACACTGGGTCAAGCTGAGGAAACACCAGGTCGCCACAGCTGCTCTCTACCCCTCCCCTTCCCCCACATCCCCCTCTCTCTCCTTTTGCTGTTCTTCATGCAACTACATGTCTCAGCTTTCTGTGTAGCTCTGGTGCGTGGGAACAGAGTTGCCCTTTAGTCCTGTGTCTGTGCTCACTTTCATTTGATTCCCAACCCTTCCTACACACTAGTGTGAAGACTAAATTTAGTTCAATCCAGTAGATTTCCCACTGTGTTGATTTAAAAAAAAAAAAAAAAGTAACATGCATTCAAATTGACTTTATCTTGGATATATGGTTCTTAGGATTTTCTTTATGTATATGTATGCGTATCTGTATATGTAAATACTTTATTCAGGTCCCCAGGGAAGCCAGAAGATGGTGGTTTTGAGCTGCCCAACATGGGTGCTGGGAACGAAGCTTAGATCCTCTGTAAAACCAGCAAGTTCTCCTAACTGCTATGCCATTTCTCTAGCTCCCAGCCCTTTATTTGTATGGTTTTGCTCTTACAGTTTTTAAACACATATCTTGATGTATGTATATGCCCTCATAATCCAGACACAGGGCAGCTTTTCCGCCTCTGTGATGGATCTCCCTCTCTGAATGCCTTCACCTGTTTTCTACGGCTTAGTCCTTCAAACCAGCCCTCAAGATGGTATGTGACCTCACAGTAGCTGTTTTCTCTTAACGTAACAAATCCCAGAATCCTGCAAGAGGTTGTGTCAGTTACTTCCCAGTTGCTGTGATTTAAGTTCATGGCCAGAATCAACTGATGGAAGGAAGAGTTTATTTTGACTTGAGGTTCCAGAGGGGGGGGTCCAAAATGCCAGAGGAGGCATGGCGCAGCTGAGCGAGCGCATCTTCAACTGCAAATTCCTCATGCAAGTTCCACTGTCTAAAAGTTCTATGGCCTCCCCAACAAGCGTCACTGACCAGGGACCAAGTGTTAAAATACTTACGCCTACAGGAAAGACAGTTCTTGTTCAAACTACCACAAGCAGCCCTTTTCCTTGCCGAGTGTTTCATTGGTGGATATATGCCGTTGTGTTCCTCCATTGGCTCTCTCTTGGAGGTTGGGCTAGATTCTAGGTGTTGGCAATTTGAAATAGAGCTTGGTTGTACACATTCATACAATTCTTTGTATAAGGTTTCATGTCTTTATGGCCAATACCTCAGAGCAGATGTTAGGTTATGTAACTGTCCATTCAACTAGTCAAGAAATACTCACAGACTGTTTTATATTCCTGTAGAAAATGTGTGAGTTCCTATTGCTCTGCCTCCCTGTCAACATCTGAAATTGTCAGTATGAGCTCTAGCTTAGCTGTTCTTACAACTAAGAGTATCTTGTAGCCTCTTTAACCTCTTATTCCTGGAGACTCACCTTTCTTCTATATCCTGGCTTCCACTGTGCTGTGGAGACATAAATCTAGAGAAACTGTGGCCAGGGCAGCCCCAAGACTACAGGAGTTGGGTTGTTCTGCCCACCATGCAGACTTAGAGAGAGACAGACACAGGGTGTCACTGGTGCTCTGAATAACATGGCCCCTTCTAATTTCAGCTCCATCACACTCTTGAGGATGGGGAAGATTGAGGGAACTTGGGAGGACCAGAATTTCTGCCCATTCCTTTGTTCATTGTGGGTAGTTCCCATGCTCGGACAGAATCCTGATACCGCATCTCCTTACCCTCATTCTAGGCTTTATATCACAGAAGATGGGAGACAGACATCATTACTTTCTTTGTATGTGTGTGTGGAGGTCAGATGGTGTTGAGTGACCTTTTTTATCACTCCCAGTGAGAGACAGGGTCTCTCACTGAACATGGAGCTAGGCTAGAGGCTAGAAAGCTCTGTTGTCGCCCTCTTTCCTAGTGCCGGCACTACTGGTACATGTGGCCCCACTTGGCTTTTTATGTGGATACTGGGGATTCTAACTCGACCCTCACATGCTTGGGTGTCAATCACTCTTACACACTGAACTCTCTCACAATAGTTCTTAGCTCGGTGTCAGAGGGCGGGGACCCATCCAAGATCAGCAGGTGCTAGGGTTTGGTGAGTGTACTCTAACGGGCTCTATGCTTGGTCCCAGCCCACGGTGGTATTGAAAGGAGATGGTGTCATTATGACATGAGGCCTGGTGGGAGGAACACTGGCAGAGTGCCCATGAAAAGGGATATTGGAACTCCAGCCCCTTCCCCTCATTCTGCTTCCTGGCTGACAAAATGTGAATGCTTTTCTCCATCTTGGGATCCTGCTTTTATGTTCTGCCTCCTCACAGGCCCCAAGGCAGGACACTCACTGACCATGAACTGAACCCTCAGACACTACAAACCCAAACAGACCTTTTGTCTTCAGAAGTTGCTTCTCTCAGGTATTTTGTCACAGTCACAGTAAGCTGGCTACCACAGCAGGCATCGCTCTTCAGCATTATCTGCCCATCTCAATGAAAAAAGAAACCTTTCAAAGCAGAATGGGTTCATGTAGAGGCCAGTGGCCTGGGTATCTCTGGCAATCAATAGAGGAGAGAACATTTCAGAACGTCTCTGCCTGGGAGGGAACTTTTTTCTAGTTCCATGTTAATATCAGCCATCCAAGTGGTGAGTATTTTATCTCAGTGAAGGTACAGCATGAATTGTAGACATTCACCCATTCAGTCTGAGGCAAGTACTAGTCCCAGATACAGGCTTGGAGACACCCATGGACATAGGAACACGCTAGGAAGTGAGCAAGTCTGCTCTGGGGCGGTGAGGGAGGGCAGAGGAAAAAGCCGGGGGCAGGGCTTGGCCTCAGAGGCCCATAGTTATTTTTGCTTAGAGAATAATGGAGACCTTCCTGGCGACCCTTGAGTAACTGTGTCCTCTGCATCTGAGCTCCTTTTCTGTCCCTGTAACAGGATTCTGAACACCACATAATTAATCAAAAGGGTCTCACGTCAGCTTCAGTCTCAAGGCATTCAGCCTGTTGCTCCTCACCACTCGCTTCTGGGATGATTTTCACACACAGCAGGAAGCAGAAGGGCAGGTAGGCGTGTATGAAAGAAAGAAACAGACAGACTCCTGTGGAAACCACCCTGTACCACAGAGAACAGCATTAGTCTACTCCTAAGGGGTTCAACCTCACCAGGACTCATTTAACACTGCCATATTGAGGAGTTAGGTTCCCAGTGTGATTGCTTGAGTGATGTTCTCAAGTCCCTGTGTCATAAGGACCTGTGAAAAGGGAAGACTCTGCTTCCACCTACACTGTCCAGTGGTGCACGTGGGTGGAGCTGGGGAGTCTGCTTCTCCCACCTGCTTCTTGGGATTCTGAAGTACACTCCAGCGCTCCCCTGCCCAGCTCCCCTGCCCAGCTCCCCTGCCCTGCTCCCCTGCCCTGCTTCCTCTGCTTCTAAAGCACACAAGAAGCCCCTCCACCCCTCTGCACATGCTTGCAGAGGTGGAAGTTGAATATCTTTCTTAATAACTTTCTGCCTTATTTTTTAAAGTTACGTGTGTGTGTGTGTGTGTGTGTGTGTGTGTGTGTGTGTGTGTGTGTATGCACGTGCATGCGCACGCGTGTATGTGAGGTCATAGCGCATGGTGACATCAGAGGACAACTTGTGGGGGTCAGTTTTTCTTTCATCACATGGATCATGGATATCAGGTCCTCAGCTTCGATGTGTGGATCCCTTTACCTGCTGAACTAGCTCGCTGGCCCTCCACCTTATTTTTTGAGACCAGTCATTTCTCTCGCCCTGTAGCTTGCTCATTCAGCTAGGCTGCCTGGAAGTGAGTACTCACTGCTGTCTGGAGTTGAGTTCTGGGGATGGAACTCAGGTCTTCATGTGTGTGCAGCACCCCTGATTCCTGACTGCTTTGTCTCCCCAGCCCCGCAGCCCCCTTTCTCAAAAATCCAAGTTTAAAATAGTCTGTGGTCCCAGGAAATGAGTGACGCTGTCAAGCTAGGTCCAATTAAAGGAGCATTCACTGATTTCCACATCCCTCAGCAGCTCCAAATGAAGAATGTTTTCAGTGCAGCTGCCTCCAGTTAATTTTAGCCTCAGGGAGCAAAGTGGGGCCCTTGACCGTAGGGTCTTTGGACCTTACTTGGCAGGATTCCTCCCTTACTTCCTGCTGCCCACACCCTGCCCTCAGCAGGAGGATGCCTTCCCCTGTGATCGGAGTCTGTTACCTGTTCAGCCAAGAAAGAATGAACTTTGAAAGATTCCCTGGATCAGTCAATGGAGGACCTACCAGAGCATCACTTATAGTGCCCTCCAGAGCACCCCCTGGAGAATCCTCTGATCACCCCCTCTTTGGAACACCTTTGCAACCCTGGAGTGCCCCCCAGGGGCTTTTCTTGGCCCAGCCTCTAGGTCACTGGATCCCACCAGTCTGAAACAACTGTGTGGGCTCTTAGCTCTGTGGTCCTAGCGGGTGGGGCCGGCAGGCTTGGGTTGTTCACAGCTTGTTTCTGAGACTGACAGGGAGCTTGACTGCTAGGGGAGACGTCAGAAGTGCTGCATGCCAGCATCACTCTGTTACATAGGAGTCCCAGTCCAGGGACTGGGGGACAGCTTTGGATATGGTGCTTGCTGAGTGAGTGTGAGCACATGGGCTTGACTCCTAGCTCCTACATAAGACAGGAGTGTAGTGCCTGCCTTGGATCTCAGTGGTGGAGACAGTGCACTCCTGGGCTTGCTGCCACATCTGAGCCCATTTCTAGGAGGCAGCTAACTTAGTCAAACTCACAACACTGTTGTTCATAGGAGTCATTGTAACATGGTCGCCCTAGGTGCCCATCACTGAAGGACTGGATAAAGGAAACTATCTGTCTGTCTGCCTATCTGTCTGTCTATCTATCACAGCTACCCATTTATCTATCTGCCTATCTGTCTATCATATCTACCCATCTATTTGCCTGCCTGTCTGTCTATCTATCTATCTATCTATCTATCTATCTATCTATCTATCTATCAATCATATAATTTGGCCTCCAAGAAGAGTAGAATTACATAATTTGTAGGAAAATAGCGGAATTAAAAATCATGTTAAGCAGAGTAATCCAGACTCAGAAAAATAAGCATCACATTTTCTCTCACGTTCTTTCCCTCCCTCCATCCCTCTCTTCCTCCCTCCCTCTCTCTCTCTCTCTCTCTCTCTGTCTCTCTCTCTCTCTGTGTGAGTGTGTGAGAGAGACAGACAGACAGAGACAGACAGTCAGAGATGGTACTTTTAGAGATGTGGAAGGGTAAAGGAGAAAGGTTAGCAGAGGCGTGGCTATGATCAAAGAACACTGTATCTGAATATGGGTATATTGTAATTTCCATGAACATACGGAACATAAGCCGTGCAGTGGTGGTGCCTGGGGCTGCAGGGGTCGCTGTTCTCTCAGTGCAGAGTTAGTTATGTCAGACCAGAACATTCTTTTATAGATGCCAACACTGCCTTGTGCACTTAGAGTCTTGTTGGGAGGGTAGACTTCCTATTAAGCATCCTCACCTCACTTCCAAATACTATTTCAAGCTGGCACTGTCTCTGGGTCTGGCAGGGACCATGGAAGTCACGCTGGACTGAGGCCACCTTGGCCTGTGACCGGCACTGCTCACAAGGCGTCCTGCATCGGAGACGAGCAGAGTCCCTCCTGAATCAGCACCCAAGCTTGCGTCATCAACTCCCACACTCCCAAGCGCCTTCACCGGGAGACGCCTCTCACTCTTCTGTAGTTAAAGCTCTAATTAAATGAACCGATCGGCTGCTGGATGCTCATTTTCCTGTTGTAATTTGGCTTTAATAGAACTGATGCTTGAAAGAGAGAAAATAAGAGCCCAGTGGAGAAGTGGGACCTTACAGTGTGCCAGGAGAATAAACTTGGGAAGCAAGTGGGGCTTGAGACAGCCCGGGGCTCTGCTGGCTGGCTCTTGGACACCTTTTTGTATTGGCTCTGGGTGATGTATGTGTCAGGCTGACTCAAGGTGAGCACAGGAGAAGAGGTGTCTCTAGACTCTGTGGTCATAGTATAGTTTGGGGTCCAAAACCACGTTGTTCTGCTTTTTGTAAGTGGCCCTCGCTGATTCTCAAGCTTACTCTTATAAAAAGCAAATTGCAGGGCTAGGGACAGAGCATGTGCATGCTGTGTGTAAGACCAGTGCCGCCGCCAGCAAAATATAAGAGAAGAAACAAGACCAAAGCAAACACAAGGCTACCCTCTGCTTCATAGTTCATGGGCTGCATGTCTGCCTTGCTGCTGGGGTGCCCAGAGCTGTGCCTGTGCCTGCAGCTCAGGGAGTAAAAACGCAGTCCTAGTAATGGGGTCCTCAGTCCTGATTTTCCTGGAGGAGAAACAGCAGAGTCTGGGACGATTGCTGTGGTTTCCAGCCAGTCTCCTGTGTACCTAGGTACTGCTGGAGTTCTGATGGGAGTCAGAAACAGGGGTCCTGGGGCTGAGCTTCCCCTCAGGGCATCCACTAGCCAGTCAGGAAGAGGAAGGCAGAGCCCAGGACACTTATGGATCCTGGTTTGGTTCTGAGTGTGTTCATGTGTGCAGAGAGCACAGAGGGGCTAGGAGAGGGAAGGCCTTCTCTGAGAAATTTAGACTTTATGATGAAGGCCTCCCCTCCCCCCTTCCCATGGACTGGGGCCGTAGCTCAGTATTATCTAGCGTATGAAAAATCCTGGGTTTTGTCCAAAGCATCACATAAAATTGGATATAGCAGCGCATGTCTGTAATTCTACTCAGAAAGCAGATGCAGGAGGATCAAGAATTTTAGGTTCTCTTCAGCTACATAGTGAGTTCAAGGTCTCTCTCTCTCTCTCTCTCTCTCTCTCTCTCTCTCTCTCTCTCTCTCTCTGGATTGTGTTGGGGAATGACTGAGTTTGGCCCACTACCTGGTATTCTGTGAGCACTGTAGAGATGGAGGGTTGCTATCACTGGTACCAAAAGCGATCTATCACCTGCCTGGCATTTATGAAGTCTTGAACAAGGCCTGGGGTGAGTCAGAACAATCCCAGGCAGGTGTTGGCCTTTGTCATAATACTGCTCTCCAGTGGGGGTATCTGATGCCTGTTCCCAGGTCATGGCCTGGCTGCAGAATTCACGATGTATTGGTCTTCTATATGAGGGGGCAAGCTCTGTCTAAGCCCATTAACAAATGCTTGGTTGTTATGTCTAGTTCTCTGCTTCAACATGCCACAAGGGATCAATTTGTTTGCCAAGTTGTCCTATGAGGTAGACACATTCATCAACCTCTCCTTCAGGGTCAAGGCCAGCAAGGTTAAGAGAACAGAGTGCTCTGGGGTCAGAGTAGCTGGGCAGGGGTGCTTGTGAGCAGGACTTGATCTTAAGATCAGCCTATTCCAGGTTTTGAACCCTGTTGTCTAACTACGGCCCAGTGATGGGGCTTGGTGAGAGCAACTAGCTCCTGTTCCAGCTTCCATGAATTGATTGGCGTGAGAATGCAATGACAGACCCCACTAGGAACATCTTCTGTTGGTCTGAATTCCAGAGTCTACACGCCTGTGAACTTGAGGCAGGGTAAGCGCCGTGGCTGAAAGGGCTGGGGAGCCAGCCAGCATGGGCCTTCTTATCCATCAATCCTGAAGCTGAGGTGTTTGTGGAGAGATCTATTTCTAGCTATCTTTAATCTTAATGTTTTATCTGCACACATTTCAAATCAGTGAAAAGTTATAAGCACAGAACAATGAATACCCGTGTACACCTTCACCAGGCATTAGGTGTTGTACTGGCTAGTTTTGTGTGTCAACTTGACACAAGCTGGAGTTATCACAGAGAAAGGAGCTTCAGTTGAGAAAATGCCTCCATGAGATCCAGCTGTAAGGCATTTTCTTAATTAGTGATCAAGGGGGGAGGACCCCTTGTGGGTGGTACCATCTGTAGGCTGGTAGTCTTGGGTTCTATAAGAAAGCAGGCTGAGCAAGCCAGGAGAAGCAAGCAAGCCAGTAAGTAACATCCCTCCATGGCCTCTGCATCAGCTCCTGCTTCCTGACCTGCTTGAGTTCCAGTCCTGACTTCCTTTGGTGATGAACAGCAGCATGGAAGTGTAAGCTGAATAAACCCTTTCCTCTCCAACTTGCATCTTGGTCCTGATGTTTGCACAGGAATAGAAACCCTGACTAGGACAGGTGTGTTCCTTGGCTGGGCGCTTCCCCATTCCCCTGCTTCCTCCTCACTACAGTGCCCATGCCACTGTGGTCACATGCTACTGAAGATCCAGGGCATTCTTTTACACAACCATAACCCAGCCACCACACTCAGAAGTGAAAGGAGGAGGGACTGGAGAGGCGGCTCATTCAAGGAGGTGCTGGCCTTGCAAGCACAGGGACCAGAGTTCACTTTCCGGAACACATAAACATGCTGGGTGTGGTGGTGTGCATTTGCAATCCCAGTACACAGAGCCAGAGTGGTGGAGCCCCGGGACTCTCTGTGGCCAGCCAGGCTAGTCGGAGCTCCAGGCCAGTGAGCCAGCCTGTCTCAGAAGACAAGGCATCTGAGGAATGTCACCTGCGGCTGTGCTCTGGCCGAATGTATGTGTATGCATACACATGCGCGCACATGCACACACACACACACTCACACACACATGTGTGTGCAGACACACACATGTGCACACACACGCATACGCACTCACACACGTGCACACACATATGCACTTGCGCACACACACACATGCATGCACACACACACACTCACACATACACACACGTGTGTGCGCGCAGGCACACACGTGTGCACGCACACACACATGTGCACATGCGCACACACACACACACACACGCACGCGCGCGCACACATGCACGTTACCCCTTCTCCACAAGCACACACTCACACACACATGCATACGCGCACGCACACACACGTACACGCACACACATGCATGTGTATACACACACACACACACACACACACACACACACACACACACACAACACCCCTCCCCACCACCACATGTACTCTTTATTCACACAAAGGAGTTGAATGACTGCGTTACACTCAGTTAACCCACACGCCCTAGCCACTGCACAACTGTCTCTCTATCCTCTGCAGCCGCTCTTCCTGGAGCACAATGCCCAATCAGACACAATGCCTTCCGTTTTCACATTTTAAAACTTCCTTACCCTGGAGGAGTCCTGAGCCACCTGGTGTTTTGTAATTGAGTCCCTAAGCAGCCTTTGTCCTTGTATGGTGTTTGGCAGAGACTCCTGTTGCAGACACAGGGTGGATCCATCTGTCACCTTCTGAGGAGACTCAGAGATGGCAGTTTTGGCAGCCTTGCTAAGGAAGCCACGGAGTGTCCTTGGATCATCACACGCAGATCGGATGATGTCAGCATACTAGAGGAGATGCTCTCTAAAGTCACTTTGATGAGAAGAGTCACTTCCTGTCTGACACCCAGGCTGAAAACTGATTTCCCACTCAGGCAACAAGTGCCAGATGCATCTGGGAGGCCTCACTGAGCCCTGGGCCTTGGGTGGCTGGGTGTGTCCAGTACTGGCTGGTGGATGCTGCCATGTGAGGATGACCCCAGGCTTAGGGTGTGCCTAACACAGTGACTAGTGTTCTCACAAGAGGGATGAGAGAGAGAGCAGCCACCCAGAGGAGGTAGAGGGGGCCTACTGATCAGAGGTAGAAGGAATACATCTTAGCTTCCTCTTGTTGTGGTAAAAATACCCGTGACCAAAGCAGCTTTGATGATGCGGCCAGACGGCCCCCCATGGTCTCAGGCATCTGAACCCTTGGTCCCCAGTTGGTGATGTTTGGGAGGTTTAAGTGGTATGGACTTGCTGGAAGAAGTATGTCAATGATGGGTTTTGCCAGCTCAAAGATTCTTGCTTCCTGATGGTAGTTCAGAAGGTGAGCCCTCAGCTTCTGCCCCAGCCACCATATCTGTTGCTGGATGTCATGCTTCCACCATGGTGGACTTTGGAACCATATGCCAGACAAACCCTTCCTCTACAAGTTGTGTGGGTCATGGTGTTTCATCACAGGAACAGAAAAGTAATGAGTACATATGGCAGGCACTGTGCTTCTGTTAGCTCCTCACTCCTGGTTACAGGAATCACAGAGACAGGCACTTGAGGGCCTTGGTTGTATCACGTGCACAATCAGAAGCAGAGAGCAAGGGATACGAGCAAACATGATTGTGCTCAGCTCACTTCTCTACTGTCACACCCACAGTGGGTGGGTCCCCACCTCAGTTACCATAGTTAAGATGTGTGTCCAAAAGCCAACCTGACCTGGAAGATCCCTCATTGAGACACTTTCCTGAGTGATTCTAGGTTGTGTTGACTATTAAAGCTAACATCGCAGGCACTAGGGGTGGCAGTAGCCACTGTAAACTGGGGTGAGGCTGGGAGCAGATGGCCTCTTAGAACCTCCAGAAGGAATCAGTTCTACTGACCTTTATTTTCTCATTATGACCAAGTACTTGACAGAAACAGTTTTAAAAATGAAAGGTCTACTTGGTTCATAGTTTCTAAGAGTTCTGTCCATGGTATCTTGGCCTCATGGGTGACAGTGTGAGGTAGTATGTGTGTGTGTGTGTGTGTGTGTGTGTATGTGTGTGTGTGTTGTAGTTCCTCAGTAGGTATCAACTTTATTATTTTTTTCTTTTGAGACTGAGTCTTGCTGGGCTTGCTTTAAAATTATGTATGTATGTATGTATGTATGTATGTATGTATGTATGTATGTATGTACGTATGTATGCATGCATAGTCTAGGCTGGCTGACCAGTGAGGCCCAGAAAGCCTTTTGTCTCCATTGTTAGTCTGGATTTCCTAAAGGAACAACACACAGATTGAGCAAAGATCTGTGGGATTTATTAATTTCACTCATAGGATACCGTCTGGGTAGTCCAACAATGGCGGTCTCATACCAGAGGGGCCAAGAATCCTGTACTTGCTCAGCCCAGGAAGCTGGGTGCCTCAGCTGTTCAGTCTAGAGCTAAAGGTCTGGGGGAATCCTGGAGAGCCACTGGTTTGCAGTCTACAGTGGAAGCCTGCAGAACTGGTTCTGATGTCTGTGAAGAAATAGCACAGCAACAGCAGAGATGAACTTGCCATCGAGAGCAAAGGCGAGCAGGGGAAGAACAAAGTCTCCTTCTTCCATGTCAAGCTGACAGTGAAGATTGGCCTCACACTCTGCCTCTCCAGTGCTGGACTTACGAGTATGTGCACAATGCTTGACATAGGTACTGGGGTATTGAACTCAGGCACTTATGCTTGCTCAGCAAGCGCCTTTCTGGACTAAGCTATCACCCCAGCCCTTTTATTTATCTGTATAATTTATTTTTCATTGCTAGGGTTGAAGCCAGGGCTTTATGCTGGCAAGGGCTGTATCACTGCGCTATGTCTCCAGTCCTCTTACAATCTTTTATTTTGACATTGGGTTTCACTAAGCTGTGTACTAAGTTTGTGATACTTCTGCCTCAGCTGTGTGTGTGTGTGTGTGTGTGTGTGTGATTGTGTGTGTGTTTGTGTATGCTCATGTTGTGTGTTCACGGGGATGAGTAGGGACACCTGCCTACCATAGAGTGTGTGTGGAGGTCAGAGGACAGTCTTGGGGGTTGTCCTTACTGTCCTTGTATGAGGCAGGGTCTCTTGTTGTTTGCCATCATGTGTAACAGGCTGGCCAGCCCATGGGTTTCTGGGACGTCTCCTATCTCTGCCCCCCATCTCTCCACTGGAGCACTGAATGACAGATGCATACTGCTGCCTGTATGTGGCTTCTTGGCATTTGACCTCGAGTTCTCAAGCTTGTGAGGAAAGTGTTTTGCTCACTGAGTCACCACCCAGCCTTTCCTCATCCTGTGAGTAGCCAGGATGACAAGCCTGTGCCACCACAGTGCCACCACAGCAGGCTAGTTCTCATGTTTGATGTCTCTTGCTTAGTCTTCCTTTATTTGTTTGCACTTAAGATGGAGCTCAGAGCCCTGTGGATGCTAGGCAATCTTCTGCTGAGAGGCAGCCCTGCCTCACGTTGGTTCTTTTTGTGTCTTCATCACAAAGTGTATGTTCTGGCAGGAAAGCAATTTACAAAATACGCCCACATAGAAGGTGAGAAAGACATCCTCTCCAGGGCATCTGCTGTCCAAAGGACACCGTGAGGATTTGGTAATTGCTGTCTAGAGGAACAATTGACTCTTTTGGGTTAGAGGCGGTCTGGGGACCTTGCCCTTTGCCTCCCATCTAGAGCTATAAAGGGGGCTCAGCCTGGCCAGCTTGTCGGCTGCTGACAGGTAGGAGGAGGCTTCTAGGTGAGTGACAGGAGAGGTGGGGCTGAAGATTGGCTCCTTCTGCCCTGGGAGCCAGGCAGCACTGCGTCTGCTTCCCGTGTTCTGTGGCTGCTGTTGGAATGTGAGTTTTCCTGCAGGACTGAGGCACAAAATGTGTTACCAGGGGCCTATGGGGGCTAGGCACACCACAGTGTCGCCCACATGGGGACTGGGCCAGACTAGCCTCTTGACTTGAGTGATCAGCTTTGTGACACCTTGGGCTGGGCACAGTACCCTAGGTTGGACTCTTGAGGGGCAGAAATCTATAACTCTTCCCACATTTTTTGATGATGGGGCCCAGGTTAGTGCCTTGGTGACAAGCAAGGAACCTGCTGTGAGCACTGTGAGCAGGAAGGGAGCTGACTGGGAGAGCTCAGGGGAGGTGGAGAGCTGCAGAGGGGATGGCAGCTGACCTGTCTATATGGAGCCCATTCCTCTGAGTCAGAAGTGAGTACTGCCACCTTGGGGGCAGAGCATCTGTAGAGACTTGGAGCATGGAGACCTGGAGAGACTAGGTTGCACGCCCTTGTGAAGGGAGATGGGGATGCGCTCAAGGCTGAAGAGGTTCCAGAACCTTCCAGTCTTCATGAAACCTGTACCAGGCCCTTCCGCTCCCAAAGATTACTGCAGCATAGCTTGCTGTGGGGATAGAGAGAAGGGTCTGGAACAGGCTTTTTAGCAGTGAGGTTTTTATGAGGTATCCTTGCTATGGATGGTTCTCTCTGATGGTGTAGTGGTCTTCATGCTCTCATGGGTGGCCCTAGCAAAGCCATGGGCTCCTTAAACTAGAGTTGGGTGGCAAGAAAGCCCTTTGGCTATGGTTGCTCTCTCTATCTGAGTGAGTAGAAATAGTCTCCCTACACTCAGCACTGTACTTTGGGGATTATCTCTGCCCTCGATGAGAACATTCCAGAATGTCTCCTGCCCTTGCTCTTTTCTCACTTAGCTCTGGAGAAGCATGTGACTGATGATGTCATATTATTAGTCAATTCCCTCAGTGATGAAAGCACAAGGTGGTCCAGGGGAAGAAGTACCTGGAGTCCTTGCCCTAATGAGGAGGAACCATGCACCGCCACCGGTATCCACACCAAGAGGGAACACTGTGCTTCTTTCAAGAATCCTTTCCTGGGGAGACAGAAGCAATGTCTGTCCTTCCTCACAAGGTCCCACCAATAAACCGAAGTACAGTTCCACCACAGCTTGCCCCTAGGGAACCATATGCGACTAGGGCGAAATTGCCTACGAATGGCTGGAAGGTATAGGAGGGGGTGTCTAGCATCTCAGGGGAGGGACCAGTGGTCCTCCCACCCCCTCCTTCTATGAAGGATCCTCAATGGTCAATACAAATGGCCACTCATGATGGTTTCTTGCAGGCAGATACACTGATATGAGGAAGACTGTGGCTATTTGCAGAGAGGACTATGTTCTACAAGACCTAGGGATGCAGAGGTCACTGGAGAGCTGAATTGCAAACACCACAGCTATGCTCTTCCTAGGCACGAAGCCCTCTGGGCTCGTGGACTTTCAGTCTCCACGGCCACTGGGTAGCTCTTTGGTCTCCCGGGATCAGAGATTGTTACCGTTTCATAGTTTTTTCCCATATGCCTCTGTGTTTGAACACTTACTCACCAGTTGATGGCACTGTTCTTGGAAGTGGATTACAGGAGGAGGTGTCTTTAGGGGTTATAGCATGACACAACTTCCTGCTCTCTGACTCTTCATCCATGAAGATTGGAGGTATCCTAGCTGCACTCTCCCACTGCTTTGGTGTCTATCCTACTGTCTCTGCCCTGATGGAATGTAGCCCTTCAAACTGCCAGCCCAGACAGATTCTTTCTACTCTAAATTCTTTTGGTCAGGTGTTTGCCCTGTTGATGAGAAGAGTGATTAATGCAGAGAGATGATGAGAGATAAGGCAGAATCAGGATTTGAATCCACCCCATGGACTCAATGCAATTGTTCTTTATGGAGATATGGTCTTATGTGCTGAGGTTGTCAGTCTGTCCAATGCAGAGATGCTAACACAGCCGAGCTGCTGTCCAAGGATCCCAGGGGTTCTTGGCTTCAGAAGTAGGTTAAGGAGTGGGCCAACTGGGTAACTGCCCAGAGGCCAGATTATGAGAGTTGTCTAGGCCCAAGAACGTGTGGCTGGACAGAAAGGCTGTGCTGATTTGACTCTTTCATTGTTGTTTAGGGAGAGGCTATTAGTGACTGATGGGGAAAATGTGACTTCACAGCTCAGGACAATGCAAGACTAGATGTGTGTCACAGAACTGAGGTAGTCCGGGTAGTGACAAACTGAGCACAGGACCTGACGTCACAGTCTGGGTGATGCTCCTGGTGTGTGTCACAGAACCAAGGTTGTCAAAGTATTGACAAGAAGCCAAGCACAGGACCTGAGGTCACAGCCTGGGTGGTGGACGCCCCTGAGGCCAGCCTGAGGATGAAGAGGAAGACCACTGGGGCTGACCTGCCAAGGGAGATGCTTCATTCCACCTACCTGTGGGTCTTTCTTGCTGCTTCTTTGTGTGTGCATTGCTCATGATGTTTGCAAACATGTGTACGGGAGACTGTAGACAACAGAGGCCAGTGTTGTCTTCCATTTTTATTGTGCACCAAATTAAAACATATGTTTTTATATTCTAAGTTATGTGCATCTGTGCAGGAATGTGCATGTGAGTCCAATTGCCTTCAGAGGCCAGAGAGGCAGTTGGATCCCCAGGGCTGGAGTTGCAGACAGTTGTGAGCTACCCCACGGGGGTGCTAGGAACTGAACTCTGGTCCTCTGCAACAGCAGCAAGTGCTCTTAACCACAGAGCCATCTTCCAAGACCCCTACCTTATTCATTTAGGTTTTCTGAGATAAATTCTCTTATTCAAGCTAAAATTTACCAATTCAGCTAGACTGGCTTCCTAGAGATGCAGGGATCTTCCTGCCCCGACTCGCCCAGTGCTAGGATGACAGGCACATGCCGCTGTGCCTAACTCTATGTGGGTCTGGGGGATTGAACTAAGATCCTCATGACAGTGTAACAAGCTCTTTCCTGACTGAGCCATCTCCCAAACTCTGATTTGTTTCTTGCTTGGGCGACCCACATGTCTCTGTGAGCCTATACAGTTCTCACACAGAAGGGAGGCCCTCAGAGACATGAAGAAGGGGCTACGGGGAGCTGAAGAGTGAGACTGTTTATAGCTCACCATTCACAGGTAATGCAAATTCCTGAGTGTTCTGAGGCTCTTGAGAGTGGCAGGTGAATCATGCCAAAGTAGTGTTTCATTAGTACAACTTAAAACGAATTAGTATCTCAAGTAATATTAAACAGCTTAATTTAGCGGCACATTTGGAATAATATAAAGATCTCAAGTGTTAAAAACCATATTCAATAGTTAATTATAATTAACAAACAAATTAATATTGAGAGATTAATTATGTCAGGTGTGTGACCTAACTCACTCTCCTAGTTTTCTTTCTGTTCTGAGATAAAACACCCTGACCAAAAGCAGCTTAGGGGAGGAAAGGGCTTATTCAGCTCACTCTTTCAGGCAGAAAGAGAGAGAGAGAGAGAGAGAGAGAGAGAGAGAGAGAGAGAGAGAGAGAGAATATACACAAGTGAACATTCATTAACCTGTTGTTCTCTGCTCTTGACTGTGGATTAATGTGACTAGCTGCTTCAAGTTTCTGCTGCCTTGACATCCCCACAAAGATGGACTGTAACCTGCAATTGTAAGCCAAATAAATATTTTTTCCCATCATTCCAGGGACGTCAAGGCAGGAACTTAATACAGTAAGTCCTGTCGCATCTATAGTCAGGAGAGAAATGAATGCATCCTTGCTGCCTGCATGCTGGCTTGCCTCATCTAGTGTTTCCCTGTCTTGCATAACTCAGGACCTCCTGTTCGGGGAATGGTGCTGAGTCTCTGACATCAATGAATAATTAAGACGATTCCCCCAGACATGCTCACACCCACCGGATCTAGACAATTCCTTAGCAGAGGCGTTCTCCTCCGGTGATTCTAAGGTGTGTCAGGTGGATGTTTAAAGCTATCTGGCACTCTTAACTTGCTTAACTTTTTATTGGAATTAATACCATGCATCTGCTTTTAGCGCAAGATCTAGCCCGTTAACAGACATTTACATGAACAATGCAGTTATTTCCCCTAGGCACTCTGCTTGTCTCAGACCTCCAGACCTTGTTTCCTCTAACAGAATGGGCATTTCCCATTTCCCACCCCCCAACTCCAGGCAGCTCTCTTTCTGCTCACTGCTCTGTGAGTTGGACAAACTGAGGGTCCTTGTGTACGTGGAGCTGTGCTTGCCCCTTTGTGGGAACTTTACTGCGTTTGTACTAACATAGGTCAACTGCCACAGCTTGTGGTTCATCCCTGTTATCGTGTGTTACAGCATACCCCTTTTAAAGGCTGAATGCTACTCTACCACATGGATATGCCTCATTGACTGTATCCATTGATCCACTCATCTTAGCTGTGAAGAACAGAGCAACAGCGAACATGGGGGGATGTGGGTGTCTCTTTGTGATCCTTTTTTTTGGGGGGGGGTGATGTCTTAGTCACACTTCTATTGCTGTGAAGAGACACCCTGACCAAGACAACTCTTATAAAAGAAAACATTTAATTGGAGGCTTGCTTATAATTTTAGAGGGTGAGTCCATTATCATCATGGTGGGAGAAGGGCAGGGGCATGGGGACACTAATGGCACTGGGGAAGTATAGCAGGATATCCTGATCTGCAGGGAGTGAGGGGGAGAGAGAGAGAGAGAGAGAGAGAGAGAGAGAGAGAGAGAGAGAGAGAGAGAGAAGAGGAGAGGAGAGGAGGGGAGGAGGGAGTGGGGGAAGGGGAGGGAAGGGAAGGGGAAAGAGGAAGGGAAGGGGGAGGGGGAGAGAACACCTTGGCTTGGTCTGGCAAAAGGCTTTTGAAACCTCAAAGCTCACCCTCAGTAACACACTTCCTCCAACAAGGCCACACCTATTCCACCAAGGCCACACCTCCTAATCCTTCTCAAATAGTGCCATTCCCTGGTAACATTCAAACATATGAGCCTATGGGGGGCAATTCTCATTCAAACCACCATAAGTGAAGTTATGGTAGTTTATGTCCAAGGTTTTAAGGATCTGCATGTTTCTTTCTTGGTTTTCCTTTGCTTCCTAAGATGCTTAGTTTTAACTGTCAGCTTGACACAATCTAGAATCACATAGGAAGGAAGTTTCAGTGAAGGATTATCTAGGTCAGATTGACTTGTGGGTGTATCTGTGAGATTGTTTTGATTTTGTTAAAATAGGTTAAAAAACCTACCCACTATGGGTAGCATTATTCCCTAGGCAGGAGATTTTGAATTGTGTTAGATGGAAGAGAGAGAGAGAGAGAGAGAGAGAGAGAGAGAGAGAGAGAGAGAGAGAATATACACAAGTGAACATTCATTAACCTGTTGTTCTCTGCTCTTGACTGTGGATTAATGTGACTAGCTGCTTCAAGTTTCTGCTGCCTTGACATCCCCACAAAGATGGACTGTAACCTGCAATTGTAAGCCAAATAAATATTTTTTCCTTACATTCGTTGCCTTTGTTGGGGTGTTTTATCACAGCGCCAGGAACGAAACTAATATCCTTCCATCCTCAGCCTCAGTTTAGAGCCTTTCGTTAGTTTCTTATGAGGACCTAGGACATCATAGCTTCTAGGCTGGCTCTCTTGTGTCTGCAGCGATCTATCTTTGCCCCCTGGCCTGGTGACTCCTTCCTTTAGGTCTCAGTTGATGACACCTTTCTTAGCTTCTAAGATGAAGTATTTCCTTTTTACTAATAAATTGTGGTCTTTACTGCACAGGCAAGAAATGACTTATGCAGTTGCTTGCTGTGAGCCCTTCCCTGTTCCCTATGCCTGCATCTTTGGAGC
This sequence comes from Uromys caudimaculatus, assembly GCA_028551405.1. Classification (NCBI taxonomy): domain Eukaryota; kingdom Metazoa; phylum Chordata; class Mammalia; order Rodentia; family Muridae; genus Uromys; species Uromys caudimaculatus. Next base: position 88,134,938 of record CM052710.1, read on the forward strand.
AGGGATGTATCTGTCTTGTTCGTTGTGTTTTCCCCAGGGCTCACAGAATTATGGTGTTCCCAGGCTTCCTGGGGCTCCCAGGGTCATTATTTCTCAGTTTCCTGGCTGGTCCCCTCTGTGCTTTCCTGCCAAGGCTGGCCTGGGTGAACAGTACATGCTGCTAGGGCTCTCTCCTGGAATCACAACTCAAAGCCCACATGGAGCTTCCTTCCTCCTCCCCTAATTCCCAGCTCAGGTTACCAGCCACAGAACCGGTCTCCAGAGCCCCTAATTAGGAAAAATAAGTGTTGGAGAATGTCTTTAAAGAAAGAAAGGAACAAAGAGCAGAGATGGTACTCGGGTTGTTCATAGATCCATCAATTTTTAAAGTTCTGTCATATGTATGGAGACTGATGCCTTCCAGAAATTTTGTATTGTGCTTGGGCAGGTCTGAGATGCAAATGTACTGGGAGTCCCCAGGGAAGACGTGGGAGCACTCATCCACACTCCTGCGATGTTTCTTCTCTCTCTATCCGTGACTTAAAAGTCACATTGTAGCTGTCACTCATTTTCTGAGAAAACAAACTGAGGAGCATTCTTGTTCAAACGTCAGGCAAGCCAATGACAAATACGGCTCAGCCAAGGATCTGGCTCCCTTGGCTGCAGAGGATGAGGAACAGAATCCTCCAATGTGTCCTTAGTGAGAAAGGCTTGCTCTTTTGGTCTTGGTTTTGGGCTCTGTTCTCTCCCTAAAAACCTCCCCTGTCTGAATCCTGGATTTCTAATTTTTTGAAGCCGGTGTCTTGCTGTTCTCCAGCCCTCTCCAAAATCTCTGGGTACCTACTTCTTTAGGAAGTTCCATCTGGGCTATTAAGAGGGGTGAGGTTGCCCCTGTATTAGCTTCTCATGACACCTCCCCACCGGGAAGATGTTGCTTTTAAAAAGGGGCTGTAGCTCAGTTTGAGTACCTATTTTCTATCACTAACATAATTCATAAAGGGTGGGTTGATCAAAGCATATAAAGGGGGTTAATGGGCTTTCTAACTAGTGAGTGACAAGGTTGGGGTTTGGATGCAGAGGGTTAAATGTCAGTGTCTGAGGTCCCTCCATGACACCTCACAGGCCAGTAGGACAAAGGGAGATTTCGGTTGAGGAGGTGGGAAGAAGGAAGCTCCAATTTGATGCTCATGATTTGGATTTCCCAAAGAACACAGCACCCTCAGATGAGTTTTTAATGTAAGGAATTTGTTTGGGGTGACTTTACACTGAGGAAAGAGAAGTAAGGAAGGGGTCTGGTGGAAAACATTAGCTAGCAGCTAATCCTAGTGCGACTGGGGCTCAAAGGTGGGAGGGGGTCACCCCTGAGTACCACGGGTCCTGAGGCCCAGCGGATCCTATCATTTTCCAGTTGAGGATTATCCCAGGCTGTGCCACTTGGTAGGCTCTGGCTTTTCCAGAACCTGTGTCATGCACGTTCAGTGGTGGAGGATGTTCTTAGGCGGAGAGACAGGTGGGGTGAATAACTACTGGGCTGGGAGGAGCTGCCCCGCGTAGCTGATAGTGCAGGGGGCTTGCAGAGATATGCCTACTGCATCTGCAATGTGGGCACAGGGACAAAGGAACACAGGGAAATTTGTCAAGGTGGCTCTGTGGGTAAAAGTGCCTGCTGCCAAGGCCGATGATCTGAGATTGACCCTTGGAACCCAGCCGCTCCAAGTTGTCCTCTGACAGCCACATCCATGTGTGTATCTACATACAAAGGCACACATGCATGTATACACACAGATAAATAAAATACCCAGAGAGACATCAACCACCTCTGGAGCGCTAAATCCTTCCTTGGATGTCCTGGTTCCTCTCCAGTCTAACTGGCACCAGATAGAACACATCCTGGCTGTCACTTATTAAGTGCTTGCTGTGTACCAACCGTTGTGCTCAATACTTTGCAGGTACCTTCCATTTAATTCCCAACATCCTGTGGCAGAGGCTGTTAGTTTTTTTCTAGTGGTGAAGGGACTGAGCCCAAGGAGAGGAGACACATTGCTTAGGACGCTGCATCCAGACAGGAGCAGAGTAGGTTCTACATGAGAGTTTGTTCATGTCAAGTTGGCACACTCAATCTCCAGCAAGGGGAGACCTTGCACCTGAACACTGTGTTGTAAGAAGAGTCACATTGCATTCTTCTGACTTTGGGGTAGGAGTTTGGGGTGTACAATCTTGGTTGTCAGTGTCATGGGATCTAGAATCACCATGGAAACAAATCCTTGGGCATTTCTTTGAGGGATTTTCTAGATTAGGCTAGTTGAGTTGGAAAGACCCACCCCTAACCGTCAATATTCCATGGGCTGGGGTCCTGCAATGAATGAAAAGGAGTTAGTGAACTGAGCCCCAGTACCCACCTCTCTCTGCCTCCTGACTGCACGTGTGGTGTGAACAGCTGCTCCTGCCACCATGACTCTCCTGATGCGATGGACTGTGGCCCCTCAGACTGCGAGCCAAAATAAACCTCCCTTCTGTAAATTGCTTTAGTCACAGCGACAAGTTATGAATATAGAGGGGTTTCTCTTTTCCTTTTTCAGTGATCTGTCATGCATTTAACAGGGGTCCTTCAGAATCGAGAAGGCTCATTCAGCCTGAAAGCTGCCCATCATGAGGGTGATGAACGCTGGTGCGCATCTCCCACCTCCTTCGTATTCGGTTTAGCCCACCAGCTCATGGGAGAGTGTTGCCGCCCACAGTCAGGGTGGCTCTTTCCACCTCAGTGAATCTAATCTAGATCATCACTGATGGGGGCCGTGCTGAGTAACACATTAGTCCAGACCATTGCATTTGTCATCATAGTGTGACAAACAGTCCTTGTCAGACCTCATAGCTAAACTCTGGGGGTTACCCATTTGAACGATGTGACTGCATTACGTCGTCTAATGTAATTATCTGAATCATCATGAAACACAAGGCTTGAGCAGTGTTTCCTAGCCTCTCTCCTCACACTCACTCACTCCTTCATCTCTCCACCCCGTCCCTGTCTGAGGAAAGCCTCCCATTGCTTCTCCTCACCTGTTAATGTCAGTCGGAATTGACGCTCCAGTGTTGCAATCTCTCAGCACACGGCCACTTGCTTCGCTCAGTCTGGGTCTCCTACCTCGTCCCTTGTTTTCCTGGAGTAGAGAGCAACGAGGAGAAACTGCCTCCCTTCACAGCGAGAGGAAATAGCATGTATTGAGAGACTTCAGCTGAAAGCCAGCTTCTTCCCGTGTGGCAGTCTCACTCCACAGCTCATCCTTAGCTTTTATTCCTAAAGATTTAACAAGCCCCAGTCTGTAGTTTCTGAAAACACTCACTGCTATTCACATTTCAGAATCCTGTCTAAAAATTGAAAGCCTGGATGTTATTTATTTTTAAAGGCTTCTGGCCTCTCACCAGGCCAGGAAGTGACTGCCACTGGGTGCCACAGCTCCACAGTGACCTTTCTAAGCAGGGTGACCTGATTCTTTCCTTTAAATCTCACCCAGAAACTTCTGGGTCCCCTTGTGCATTTGACTCTGCCAAACTCAGATGTCTCCCACTAAGGAAGCTTACCCCACCAGGGTGATACATTTTGTGTTTCTCCACCTGTCCCCTCAGTTCTATGGGTCTTAGGCCCACACTCTGCATTGTTCTCGTGAGCTCAGAAGAAGCAGAGAAGGCAGTGTTTATAAGTGATCATGTTTCTGTCTACTTCCAGCCCTTCATCTTCACACAAGGTCTCCAAGGACCCTTGAGATAGGCAGGGACATGCAGCTGATGGACAGTGCCCAGGTCCGGAGGCCAGGCTAGTTAGCTTTCACAGGTCACCTTCTGCTCTGTCCATGCTACACACCTGGATCGGCTGATTTTACTGTAAGGAAACAATATATATATATGTATATGTATATGTATATGTATATGTATATGTATATGTATATGTATATGTATATGTATATATATGAATGATACATGATATATAGCAATTCACCCGCTTGGTTTCAAACTTCTTAATACCAAGATGCCTCCTAGGCATCACTGGGCCTACTCAAAGAGCTAAGTTTTTTTAAGACTGTACCAGCTCTAAAAGGCAGATCAACACAGGAACAACAGCGTCACCTTCTCCCTCTTAAAACTAACCAGTGCTTCTGCTTAGTAGAGTGGGCCTTGCGCCTGGCAGCTGCCATTTCATAATGAAATAGAGATGCCCAGGGCTCAGAGAAGTGGTGTCGTGCTGTCCCAGCTTGGGGATGGTAAGCAGCTTCCTGTTAGCACTGCCTGGGCCAAGATGGGTTTTCCTTCTCAGTGGGGTTGAAGGCCAACTGTGCTCTTTCCACTGAATGAGCCCAGCTGCAGGAGAGCCCCATGGACCCCAGATCCAGGCAGTAGTCACATTCTCTGGTACCAATCAGTTACCAGTTGCCATGAGCTAGGATGAGGATGTGTTGAGAGAGGTCCCTGCCTGGGGACAATGATGGATTGTCCCTGTGATATACCTACCCCATCTTAACTGTATTCCTCCTTCCAGATATTTAGCTGGCCCATGGATCAGGATCCAGGTTGTATTTGCCATGTGATAGGTGGTGTGTCTGGGATGAAGGTACTTTAGAGAGACACTGTGCCCTTCATTCTGTTATCAATGAACCCCAAGAAACTAGAATATCCTGAGGGACCTCATGCTTGGAGAGAGCCCAAAGCCTGGGCCACCCAGAGGGAACTTGCCTACCAGTAAAAGATTTGCAGCTTGTCAGTGGAGATAATGGAGCCAAAGTAGTGATGAGCCAACAATGGGCTCAGGACCATACCTTGACCTGGACCACACCCTCACTAGGACCACACTTTGACTGGCACTCCTTAGATGTGCATATCCTTGGCCCTCTACTTAAATCTTACTTCAGGACCCTTTGTAGGTTACCGAGTCTCTTTGTCTCTTTTCTCAGTGGTCACATTGAATAAATATTCCCTTCCTATCTTTCACTATTAAATTGGCTATTTTAATTGGCTTATGGAGGATAAGTGGCTGAACCTGGCTTGTCACCAAAGCCTCGTGACATATGGTCTCTAAATTCCTATGTTGAGGCCTTCACCCTGCACCTTAGGTTATGTTAAAGCGAGGTCATGCTGATGCCCCACACCCACACTGCTCTTATAAGAAGGTCAATTAGAGCTGCGTGTGGTGGCACCTGTAATCCCACATTGGGTGGATTTTCTTAAGGAGACATGAACAGACATCTGCTCACCCAGAGAGGGCCCTGACAACAAATAAATGATTCTACCAAAGTTGAACTTGGAGGTACAATGAGTTTACTGGAGTCACTTACGTGAGCCTGGGTTATGGGTCTCTCACAGGAGCAAGGATGGCCCAAAGGAAGCTACATCACTCAAAGCTACCCCAAAGCATGTGACAATGCACAGAGCTGCAAGCTTGGATTTTCTGCTTGTCTTGTAAGCAGCTCTGCTGTTGGAGAGACTCCTCTTTCCAGTGCCTGTTTAATGCTTTTATGACTTTGGTCAAGGGCCTTGTGATTCATGTTGTTTCAGGACTTTCTTAAGCCATGTTCATTTCAGAGTCTCATGAGCCTTCTGCTGTTATCAGGGAAGGAGTGCTTCAGCGTGGAAGACTGCTGCACAGCATCCCAGCACATGAGGATGAGGCAAGCTGATCGTCACAAGTTCTAGGCTAACCTGGGCTAACTAATGAGTTCCAGGCCAAAGCAAAGTAAAGGACACAAAACCCCAAAGAAGGTTCATCTATAGATCCCAGGAGTATCCACGTACAGAGGAAAGACTCCAAGAGACCACTGGGAGTAGATGACCCATGGAGGTCAAGGAGAAGCCCTGGAAGGAGGCCACCATGAAGCATCTTTGTTGTAGACTTTGGTCTCCAGATCATGAGAAATGACTTTCTGAATCTTTTAAAAATAAATTTCATTGCTTATTACTTCCTTATTATTCTCCCGTGAGAGACCCATCACCCAGGCTCCTGTAAGTGACTCCAGTAAACTCATTGGTTCTCCAAGTTCTACTTTGGTAGAATCATTTATTTGCTGTTGTCAGGGCCCTCTCTGGGTGAGCAGATGTCTGTTCATGTCTCCTTAAGAAAATCCACCCAATGTGAGATTACAGATGCCACCACACACAGCTCTAGGTCTCCCTTCTTAGCATTGTTTTATATTTATGGGTAGTTTGCCTGAATGTATGCTTGTGTGTCACATGCGTGCCTTGTGACCACAGAGGCCAGGAAAGGGCATTAGATCTCCTGGAACTGGAGTTATGGGTGGTAGTGAGCCACCATGCAGGTAGTGAGCCACGCTTCTGCTGAACCATGACCTCAATCCTCACTGGGAGATTCTAGGTTGGTGCTTTACCAGTGTACCATGTCCCCAGCTACAGTGCAGCTTTACTCAAAGCATGTACCTGGTGGGCTAAGACGTCTGCTTACGAGGAGTAAGTGTCTGAGACCCATGTGAACTCATGAGAACAAGAGGGACCAAGATGTCCACAGTGACATCAGACCTTCCTTAGAGGACTAAGAATGATGTCCTTTGATTAGATGGGCTTAGACACTCAGGTTTGAGAGACTCTGTGGGGAACCATGCTGGGCAGTTTTACATCAACTTGACACAGGGCAGCGTCATCTGGAAGGAGGAAATATTAATTGAGAAAATGCTTCCATAAGGTTGGGCTGTTGGTAAGCTTGTGGGACATTTTCTTAAGTAGTGATTGATGAGGGAGGGCCCAGTCCATTATGAGTGATGCCATCCCTGGGCTGGTGGTCCTGGATTCAATAAGAAAGCAGGTTGAGCAAGCCGTGGGGAGCAAGCCAGTAAGTAGCATCCCTCCGTGGCTTCTGCATCAGCTCCTGTCTCCAGGTTCCTGTCCCGTTCGAGTTCCAGCCCTGACTGCCCTTTGAGGATGAGCTATTCCATATCTATGTGAGTAAAATAAGCCTTTTCCTCCTCACATTGCTTTGGCCATGGTATTTTATCATATTCCTGGCTAAGGCTGAAGCAGTAGCTCAGCCCAGATTCAGGTCCCTGTGCTTGCGGTGCACAGGCTGCCGAGTGCTGAGTCCCCAGTCCTAGTGGGAATTGGGGCTCAGATCTCTGTGATATGATGTTGTCTTCCAGCCTTGCTGAGGGTGGAGCAGAACTCTGTCTTCCCAGCTGCCAGGTGCCTCTCTGCTTGGGTCCCCCTGCCTCTCATTCATCTTATGGGAAGAGGAGAGATTAGTGAATGTGGTTCTTTAGGCTGGTCACCACAGTTTGTGCCAGACCCGTGTCTGTGACAGCTTGTGAGCCAAAACACATGCTCTCCTTTTCTTTGGCTTCCCCTCCCCCCTCCTGCCTCTCTCCATGTATGTCCCCCTCTTCCCTTTTCCCTCCCGGGATGGTATGGTACCTAGTGCCCTGCTCTTGCCAAGCGAGCTCAGCTTCCAAGCCTCACCCCACCTGGGTGGTCAGCAATGAAACTCACTCACAGGCCATGCCTAGCGTGTGCTTTTGTGAGGCTGTGGAACATTCCTGGGCTAGAGCAAGTGGCCTTGCTCCACTCCTTCCTTCACTGTCAAGGGCTTTCCAGAGACTTCTACATCGGAGGCTGACAGATGAGAGACTGACAGAGACTGGGAGAGGTGGTAGGGTGTGTGTGTGGAGGGGGGGGGTTGATGTGCACGCATGCGGGCACATGCTGAGACTGAACCTGGTTCCCTGGCATCAGCGCTGTGGCCTCACAGACCTTGTGTCCCTGTCTCCTGAGATGTGCTCCTGAGCATGCTTGGTGGAAGGAAGTGTATGTGCAGAGTTCCAGCAAGCCTCACACCTGGCGTGGGGCTGCCTTCCTCAGGCCGCAGGGAGGGCAGTTCCTCCCACGGACGGACAGACACGGGGACACGGATGGAGGCAAGCTCTTCCAGGCAGCTTCCTTCCTGTCTTGGGGCTGCCTTCCTCGGGCCGCAGGGAAGGCTGTTCCTCCCACTGAGGAGGCAAGCTCTTCCAGGCAGCTTCCTTCCTGTCTTTTGCTTTTAAAAAAGACTCATTTTAAAGCATAATGACCTTTCTGTGTTTTCCTTTCTATAGTCTCCCACAGCGAGAACTGACAACAGCACGGTGTTGCACTGCCTGCCAATTTGAGGGGGAAAATTTCTAAAAACATCTAAAAGGAAAAAAAAAAAAAAAAAAGAAAACCAAAAGCCCTCACATCAGGAGACAGGCGTGTGGAGCCTGCAGTTGCTGAGGTGGGGGACATTTCTGGAATATTCAACAACTGCTTCTATTTTAATAAGGAAGCAGGGGGTGACAGCTTGCCTTGGGCTGTGGTAACCAGATCTGGTTTTCATGAAACCAGCGGGTTCACTTGGCTCATGGTTCCTGAGGCTGGAGGCTCTGTGGGTCACCTGCTTTGCTCTGTCTGGGCAGCTATACCTTGGGTTACACTTGGGCTGCACCCAAGGGCTCCAGAGAATGAGCTATTGGGTGCTGGAGGGAGAGAACAGCCTACAGCAGGTGCACAGGGCCCAAATTGTCCTTACAGTGGGTGGTTCTGGGGCATTCAGTATGGGCCAAAAACCGTGGCAGAAAGTGGGGACTCTAGATGCGGTCCTCTGCTCTGAGAAGGCAGAGGACAATTACACATTTTGAATGTGGCCCAAATTGTCATCATCCTTCCGTCCTTGGCAGAGGCTGTGGTGAGCTTCCTCACCCTTCACACGCTGGGCTGGCCACTCAGCTTCCCAGAGGACTGCCAAGCTGCTGTTGACAGCTGGAGTGCTTTTCCACTCGCTCACTTGCAGAGGGGAAGTGTAGACAGGACCTAAATGCTCAATGGTGGGGGATGGTCCAGCACACAGGGGTGTTGCCTACCTGAGCGTGGGTTTAGATACACGGGCAAAGAATAAAGATACTTCCACTCCTTAAAGTAGCCCTGAGAGTGCTGGAAGGAGCTGTGGAAGCCAGGCCGTACGGTCATGGTCGTGCTAAATGCACAATGTTTGCAGGAGGAGCTTACAGGCTCTGCGCAGCACAGAGTCATTCAGCTTCGCACACAGCCAGCCTCCCGTGGGACTTAGTCTTGGGGACAGGAAGGATGGCCGACACGCGCTGTATGCCGGGCTCTAGTTGGGTTTATCTCAGGTGTCATGTTCACTCTTGTACTTTACATACTATCAAATACATTGAAAAATAACTTCCACTTATTGGCTTGGTGGAGAGAGGGCGTGGGCATGTGTGTGGAAGTCGGAGGACTTGCTGGAGTCAATGCTCTCTGTCTTCCATTTGGGTCCTAGGGATTGAACTCAGATCACCGGCCTCGGGAGCAAGAACCTTTACTTGTTGAGCCATTTCTTAGGCCCATCTTGTTGAATCTTTTTATATCAATGGTAAACTTAGGCATTGCTTCTGTAATCAAAACAGCAGAAAGTAGGGTAGAGTGCACTTCTGTGGTTGGGTGCTTGGGCGGTACCCATGAAGCCCTGAGTCTGATCCCCATAAAAACCAGATGAGACGAGAGCAACCAGGTGAGACGACCTGAAAGAGCAGAAAAGCCAGAAATTTCAGACTGTGGGAGAAATGTCATCATTTGGACATCTGGGACGGGCAGGACACTTGTAGTTCTTGAGATTGGCCGAAAGCCCCCACTTCCTTGGCAAGACAGTGGGGGGACACAGCTTGCCCCTACTCTGCCAGTGACCACAGGAGAGGTGCCACAAGCCCTGAGTTAGGTGTCGTCCACACCATAGTATGAAATAGATGCAGCATGAGAGAGGGTAGAGGCTGAAGCAGGGAGAATGAGTTCTGTCCTGCCTCTTCCGCTAGTGTTACCTAGTCTTCCTCAACCCTGAAGAACTTAGTAGACTGTGAGGCACACCCCGTCTCCCCAGTTCCCTTGGAGATGCAAACTACTATGACAGTATGGACGACGAACACCTACTTCATGTTTACTTGGAGACCAGATGCTGTCTCGAGAGTTGTGGCTATCTCTTAGCTGCACATGGCACTTTTGGTTCTTGGTGAGGGTGCCAAGAGCCTGCATATCTCAGGAGCCCTGCATGAAAGCTGCAGCTGCTGGTCTGCCAGCTTCAGGAGGCCCCGGCCCTGGCTGATGAAGCAATGATGTGCACTGTGCAACCTTGGTCCTGGTGCCCCTTTCTAGGATGGCCGTAAATCCTGCGTGGAATGCATGAACTCCAGCTTTTGACTGGGTGCCGACTGTCTAGCTTGGACCGTGACTGGCTGCAATTGTTGTTATTAATCTCTCCCCACAGCCTCTCAGTTCCGAGGGCCTGTTCTGTGGTGCCCTTTAGGTAAGGATCAAGAGAACTAAGCACAGAGAAGTGAATCTATGTGCCCCCTTGTCATGTGACCAGGCAGGGCCCCGTGTCCTCTCCTGGGACTCCAGGACAACTGACTGGGGTGAGGTCCCTCTGTGTAGGTATCAGGGCCCAACCGCATCTGGATGCATGTCTTTTCATCCCTGAGTTCTGCCACCCTGACCTGTCCCCTCCATTTGCACATAAGCACCACTGCGAGGCAAACCTAGCCCTGGCTGGTTGAGGAGCCTCTCTCTAGATGACTGCCTGTGGGCTCCTGGCCAAGTCCTCCGTTTGACTCAGGACTGCCACTCTGGCTTTCAAAGGGTTAACAGACTCAGTGCTCGAGAGAATGGCAGCTAATGCAGTGACCCAGGGAGTCACATCTTTTATTTTTCAAAAGATGCTTGAATAGTTCAATTCTGCTGTTATTCAACTATTTTTCAGTCCTTTGAAAATGCGGGGGCTGATACTGAATGCACATTTGAATTGGGTGCAGAGGAAGCAGGCTTCTTTCTTAACATTAAAAAAAAACCCACATTTTATGTATTTATTATGTGTGTATGTACACTCTTACTCATGTCATGGAGCTTGTGTAGAGGCCAGAGGACAACTTGTGGGAGCTGGCTCTGTCCTTCTACCATGTCGGTCCTAGACCTCCAACTCAGGTTGTTAAGCTTAGCTGCAAGCTCCCTTACCCACTGAGCCATCTTGCTGCCCTGTCCCAGTGATTCTTTTTTCTTTTGTTTTTGTTTGTTTGTTATAAGACAGGGTCTCATGTAGCTCAGGCTAGTCTCAGACACATTTATGCAGCTGTGCTGGTTATTTCTGTCAACTGGGAAAAGGGATCTGAATTGAGGAGCTGCCTTCATCAGACTGGCCTGTGGGCCTGATGTGGTGCATGTTCTTTGTTGATGACCCAGAGGGAAGGACCCATCTCACAGTGCTCAGTGCTGAGCCTGGGCGGGTGCTCCTGAGTGGCATAAGAAAGCAGGCTGAGCAAGCCAGTAAGCAGCAGTCCTCGAGGTCTCTGCATCAGTTCCTGTCTGCAGGTTTCTGCCCTGATTTGCCCTCATGGTTCACTGTCAGCTGTGAGGGGAAACAATTGCTCTGCAGGTCGTGGTGTCTGCCACAGCAACAGAAAGCAAAGCAGCATATAGTAGCCAAGGGTGACCTTGGACTCCTGATCCCCCTGTCTCCACCTTCTGAGTGCTGGCACCACCACACAATTTCTAAAGGCTGTGACCTGCGTGCTAGGCAAGCTCTCTACCTTCTAAGCCACACCCCCAGCCTGGTTTTGAATTTTCGACCATCCTGGGTGCTGGGATTATAGGTGTGCAGTGTGGCCCTCTGCTCTTATTTAATTATTTCTGGACTGTGACTCCAAGTTGTCGAGGTTCTGAGTTTTCCCTTATGTGTAAGGAAGTTGAGGGCTGATGACAGCGCATTTCTTGAATGCGACGTTTGAGCATCATTGTTTAGTTTCTGCTGCCTCTGCAGCTCGGGGGAGTAGTTCTGTCTCTTTGATGCCATCTTATGAGTAGGAAAACCCCGAACTGGAGTGTGCATTCAAGATCCGACGAAGAGAAAGCGAGAGAGACAGGATTTAAACTCACAGACCTTGGTGTTGGCCTCTTACATTTTGTGCTGTTATCTGGGTTAGGAACAGCCTGGCTTTAGACCTTGGAGGCTGTGGGAACCCTAAGCCTGAATGACTGTACCATGTAAACGTTCCCCAGACAAAGCACCAACCGTGATCCACGTGTCCTGCCTGTCTGATTTCACAAAGCAACTTCCAAACCATCTAGCTATGGCTGAGTGTCTCATGCCATGGGGCCCAGAAGTTTTGTCTTTGTTTTCTTCAGGGAAGCAGGGACTTGTGAGGCTGCCAGAGGGGCTGGTAGAATCCCACTCCTGTGGAAGTGTGATGTGGCAGAGGGAGGTAGGGAGTGGAGAAAAGGCTGTGTTTTCTCAATGGTCGCAGACTATGGCCCTAGAGATGGAGGATGACATAGAGGTGCCCAGACTGGACCAGGGCTAGGTCCTGTAATCAGAGCTGTTAGGGTTGGAGTCTAGGTCCTGAGAGCCCTAAAGGGAGGCTCTGCCATCAACAGGTCAGTTAAATAGATAAGTAGTGGAGATAAGCAGAGAAAGGTTTATTCAGTGTGGCCACATGGGGGAGAGGAACAGAGAGATCCAGAGACAACTCAGTTTATGTTTAAATAGAGGGCACAGGTAGGCACAGCTGAACAGACCTGGTCAAGGCCTGGTACTGCCCATTCCAACAGTGGCTGGCTCCTGTCTCTCTTGTAAAGTGGTCTGCCAAGTTTTTGGAAGTGTGTGCCATCTGTTTCCAGCTCCTCTGGTAGGCACCAGGCTCCAGCCTTTCCCTTCCATCAACATGAGACTCTTGGGAAGTTTCAATTCCTTGGGGTGCATTGTTTTAATAGTCTGAGAGCCAAAGGAGAGACACAATTCCTGCAAGGTGGTGACTGTGATGGGGTCAGGATCCAGCCTGGAGCCTGTGCTGCCTCATTCCCACGGCAGAACTCAGGGGTTTTCCTCTCACCCAAGACTCCAGAGCAGTGAACTGGGATCCTCTTCTGGCTGGTGAGACCTGCAGCACTGGTTAACTACGAACTGTATGCAGACATTCCAAGTGTTGGTTATGTTGGCACAGCAGGCAGGCAATTTGGAGCATGACACCTAGACTTTCTGGGCCTCACTTTTCCCCCTGGACACAGAATCACACACCAAGTCTCCGGATCGTTTGAGTTAGCACTTTCCAGGTTGGCTTTCCTGGCAAGCCTCCTGTTCCCTGAGGGAGTCAGTCACATTTGCTCTTAGCAAACCTCAGCTGCGGGTGGCCTAGACAATGTGATAACCTGGGATCCCAGTGTTAAGAGTGACAGAACCCTGATTCCAAATTAGAAAGGCTACTAGATCACATGATTGAGCTTCTGCAACTAGAACCTCTTCAGGTATGGCAGGATCCAGGTGCTCAATACTGTCCTCCAAACCCAATGTTTAAATTCTCTGTTTCCCACCCCTTCCAAATGCTGCAACTCTCCCAGTAGCACCAGGCTTACAGACTGCCAGCTCAGTCCCAAAAGAGGCTGTGTGTGAGCAGGCAATTCTATCTGGAGTCTTGGGTCTTTTTGTGAGCTCTGATTGGTCACAGGCTCTTCTAAGCACTTCCTGTCACTATGACCAGTGTGTTGTTTCATTCAACTACTGAGGGGCCACAGGTTTATTGAAGGATTAGAATACCTGTCCATAAATGTCCCAGTGCGGATGGGGAAGATTGAATATTGGGCAGTAACTCCGACTGCAGAGGAAGTGTTCTGGAGGGGCTTGTGGAAGCAGTGAATTCAAAAACTGGATGTTGAAGGATAAATTGGAGATTTTGGGGTCAGCCAGGCAAGCGTCCATCAGGCTGAGTAGGTGAGTTTCTTTGCATAGTTATCTGGTGACACTCTTAACAATTGGGTTGGTGGAAGCTAGGGTCCGGTAAGTAAATGCATTTCAAAGGTTTCTCTTTTCTTTTCATGCTTAGAACTTGTTAGGAATTTCATTTTTACAGCAACAGAGTTCCTCCTCTTGCTGCCATAAGGAAGGCTCTAGAAGTTGATAAAACTGCAATAAACAGATGTTACCTGAGCAGGGCTGTGAAGGAACTCAGCTCAGGGCCACACCTGACTAGAGAGCATGGCAGATGTGTCAGAGAAGAATCTGCTGTTCACTCCCCTCTGAGGAAAAGTCTCCCTGGCTGGTACCTGCTGCCTTAGCAGAAAGGCCCAGGGCAGGTGCTGTGCTGCCTGAGGGCCAGCAGCTGATGTCAGGTGCAAGAGCCTAAGTACTGTGGTTTGTGTGCAGTGGTCGAGGTCAGAGGTTGAGGCTGAGGAACATGCTGAGCCTTGTGTGCTAGCAACTGAGAGGTGGGTGGGAAGGCCTCACATCTCCTGTCTAGTTGGCGCCCGTGAAGTTGTATTTTTCTTAAATAGTAAAGTAACCAGTTTGTGGTGGCGCATGCTATTAATACCAGCACTTTGAGGCAAAGGCAGGTAGAACTGTGAGTTCAAGGCCAGCCAGGGTTATACAATAAGACCCTGTCTCAAAAAAAAAAAAAAAGTATCAATAGTAGTGCTAAATGGGATTCTTATAAGGATTTTGGAAAACAAGCATAAGGAGCAGGGAGGATGGATGAGGTGCTTCAAGTCTGGCATGTGGTAGCACTTTTCAGCTATTGGGAGTCTCCTGGGCACCATGGCAGTCCCTGCTGTAATCCTACAATTCCAAATGTCTCCAGACACTGTCTGTTGGGAGGCAGTCACAGGTTAAGGTGGAAAGGGACATTTGGAGGAGGTTCCCTTCCCCTATTCCTTCCCTCCTTCCTGCCTCCCACCACCTTGCCTTCCCTTCTTCCTGTACTCCCTGTGCCCCTCCCTCTTTCCTCTCCCTCCTCCCTCTCCCACCTCCCTGTGCCCCCTCCCTCCTCCCTCTCCCTCCTCCCTGTGCCCCTTCCTCCTCCCTCTCCCTCCTCCCTGTGTCCCTCCCTCCTCCTTCTCCCTCCTTCCTCTCCCTCCCTCCCTCTTCCCTCTCCCTCCTCCCTCTCCCTCCTCCCTCTCTCTCCCTCCCTCTCCCTCCATTCTTCCATGCTTGCTCTTTTCCTCTCTCTTCCTTCCTCTCCTCCATCTTCCTGAGTTCCTTTGTAAAACTTTGTTCATCTTTTTTCCTTGTCCACTGTTAACACAAATGAGTGGCATTGTACAATTTTATTCTGAAGCTTAAAATCCTGAAGTTACAAGATGCAAACTAGAAAAGGTCACAGATGCCAAGCCACACAGTCTGTGAGTTAGCCAATACACCTGTCAGTTGGCACCCAGGGTGGAAAATTGCCCTCCTTATCCTTGCATTTGGTAGAGTGTTTTTATGTATTATATATAATTTATACAGCATGTGATTTTATGAAATGTTTATGAAATATTATACATAGTTTTAGATATTATTTTTGTTTTCTAAGACTGAGTCTTTTCATGTATCCAAGCCTAGCTTACAACTCATAATTCTCCTGTCTCAGGCCCTGCCCCTGAGGCCTAAGATTGCAGGTCTGAGTTCAGCAGTCTTCTGGAATATTTCAGGAGAGCCCTCATGTTGTGTATCAGTTTTCTCCCCGAAACTGACCAGATTCACTGTGCTCCCCCCTGCCAGAGGAAGCAAACCAACATGCTGAGAGTTACTTTGAGAAGAGCTAAGCTGTAAAGAAGATTCTGAGACCAGACCCTGGAAGAAGCAGAAACCAGTCAAGATGCCTGAAAGAGGTTTTGATCAGGGTCACTTTGGGAAGGACACTGTCCAACCTGTTGAGCTGCCTGCAGGCTGTGTATTTGCTCCGGGTCCCAGCTTTGTGAGCTGTCACCCATGCTGGAATGGCCTTTGGCAATGCAGCTTTCTTTGAGACGTTTCTGCTCTTGTAGTAACTCTTCACCCACATTCCTGTAAGTAACTCCAATAAAACTTATTGGTTCATCAAATTGGACTTTAGTATCCATACTTTTGTCTGTCATGGGCTTCCTGCCTGGGGTGAGTAGATGTGTATGTTGTGTCTCCCCAGGGAGAGTGTGGTGTTTGAATATGCTTGGCCTAGGGAGTGGCATTAGTAAGAGGTGTGACCTTGTTGGAGTGGGTGTGGCCTTGTTGGAAGTGTGTCATTTTGGGAGTGGGCTTTGAGACCTTCCTCCTAGCTGCCTGTGAGACAGAAGTTGGTACGAGGGACTGGGGTATTTCTGTAATAGACCTGACCATGTTTTTGTTTGGAGGAATGTGGATTTTGGAACTTTGGAAAGCAGTGGAATGCTTTAATTGGGGGCTTAACGGGCCATCCTAGTAGGAATATGGAATACAGTGATGCTGAGGGTAATTTGAACTCTGGAGGCTTGCTGGCTCAAGAGGTTTTAGAGGAGAAGAATTTTAATATGAGGCCTAGAGACTGTTCTTGTAATATTTTGATGAAGAATGTGGGTGCTTTTTGTCCTTGACTGAAGAGTCTACCTGAGTCTAGGTAAAGAGATTTCAATTAATTGCATTGACAAAGGAAATATCAGAAAAGTCCAGAATAGACTTTTTCCTCTGCTTTACTCTTATGAAGAGCATTTTAATCAAGTGAAGCAAGCTTAGAAAGGAAAAAAATGTATGGTTCAAGTAATGAAAGGGCACCAGGAAATACAATGAAGCTGATTCCTGTGTTTGAGGAGATAAATAGATTAAGGGAGTGGTGACCTTGGGGCAGGATCCCATCCAGCTAAACTTATTGTTTATGCTTTTGCAGTTAAGCAAGGAATAGTTATATCATGTTAGGCATTATTACCTGGTTATTGTTTTCATTTGGACTTTGAATCTGAAATGAAATACAATCCAGAAATGGAGGGTTCACCTGTAATCCAGATCTTGAGGCATCATGGCCATGAAAAGGTTAAGTCTAGGTGTGATGGTACACACCTTTAATCCAAGAACTCAGGAGACAGAGGCATGCAGATCTCTGAGTTCAAGGTCAGTCCATAGATCAAGTTATAGGCTAGACAAGCTTAGACAATGAAGGAGTTTGAAAACAGAAAGCTGGTGATGAACAGCCGGGCATGTTCCAGCCCCAGCAAGCCCCAGAACTTGGTAGCTTTGTTCATGTGACTCTGGCTTTAGAGTCAAGTGTAGGAGGTGTTACTGGGACAATTGTGCTGGTTAACTAGAACTAAGAAATTAGCAGTGATTAAAAAAAGACCAGCATCACTGAGGTGAAATCCAGGAAGTGTTTCCTGAGAGCATAAAGAATCTGTGTTCCAGAGATAATCAAGATTGTACCTCATCCTGCAGCTGGACTTATTAATGTGTAAGAATCATCCAGGTAGTACTGGTTTGAAGGCATGAAGGGGTCATGAAGAGCAGCTGAGGCCTGGAACTGTGAGAGGCCAGGGAAGGCCATTTGTGAGGGTGCAGCCTCAGTTGCAATTGATGGCCCAGGACTGAAGGGTTCATGCAAAGAAGTTGAGGCTTGGAGCCATGAAGAGAGCCTATGAGAGGCTATTGGTTAAGCCCAGTTGCTGCTGAAGACCTTAGTGTACTGAAGATGCTAGTACCATGGGATGATCATCAAGAACAGCAACAGCCATGGAGTGGGGTCAACCAGATCCAAGAGTGCTATAGAGAACAGAGCTGGAGAAGTGACCCAAGCCCTTTGGAGGAGCCCAGCAGATCATGTGTGGATCCCAAACATTGGAACTAGAAGCTTTGAAGTTGAAGTTGCCTTGGAGACCCCAAATGGTCAAGATGCCAGAGCCTTGGGCTATCTGCTGAGGAAAGCTGCTAACAAGGAGTAGAAACAGCACAAGAGAAAGAAGTTTGTTGCAATCAACAAACATGAAAGGAGTTGTAGATCTGAAGAGTGTTTTGGTATCAGACATGAAAATGCAGAGTTTGGAGTTTGCCCAGCTGGCTTTTGATCATGCTTTCAGGATTACAGTTAAGTGAGTAGATGAATCTCAGCAGAGACTTTGAACTTTGGACTTTTAACATTGTTGAGGCTGCTACAGACAATGGGGCTTTTGAAGTTGGACTAACTGTATCTTGTATTATGCTATGGCTAGGTCTGGCCTCCATAGATTCATGGGTTTGAACAAGCCTTTGGGGGGGGGGCAGGGAGTAGAATGTGGTGGTTTGAATATGCTTGGCCCAGGGAGTGACACTATTAGGAGGAGTGGCCTTGTTGGAGGAAGTGTGTCACTTTGGGGGTGGGCTTTGAGGCCTTCCTTCTTGCTGCCTGGAAGACAGTCTCTCTTGATTGCCGTTGGATGTAAAACTCTCAGCTCCTTCTCCAGGACTGTGTCTGCCTGCAGGCTGCCATGCTTTCCACCATGATGATAATGGACTGAATCCCTGAAACTGTAAGCCAGCCCCAATTAAATGTTTGTCCTTATAAGAGCTTCTGTGGTCATGGTGTTTCTTTATAGCCATGGAAACCCTAACCAAGCCAGAAAGCCACACATCACATTTTTGCTCTGCTTTCTGCTTTTCTTTGGTCTCATAATTCATCAAACAATCATGTCCTATCTCCTTCCATCCACACATGAGCTGACTCAGATTCTGTTAAACTCTCTGCTTTTTTGTCTTTTTCCTGGAACCCTGTCCCGTTTTCCTCTTTATCTTTGCTTCACCTGAGGCAATGGTGACCTGTCTGGACATCAACTGTGCAGTCAGAAGTCCCATGAAGCCTCCCCTGAGGGTGCTGCCCTCTGCCTTACGCCTTCACTGGCTCCCTACTGCTCAGTGCCCCTCATGCCAGATCACTTCACGGGGCATTTGCTCTGTCAGCCTTGTACCTGTCAGATCATTGGCCCAGTCCTCCATTTAGGCCTCCCTGCAACCAAGCATCCTCTCTCTGTCGTCCCATCTTCTGTCCAGGCAGTAGCATTTAACTATCATGGACACACCCCACCATCCTGCCAACTGCATAGTCTCCTGTTGGCCCTGCAAGTTTACCATCAAGCTTGTGATTGACAGGGAGGCTGGAACTCTGCAAGGTGGCTTCTGAGTGCCTGCAGATAGGACTGGGGTCTTGGAGTTCACTGTGTGTCACCCTGAGCCTGTGGATGGCTGCCTGCATGACGATGGAGTTGCTCCACCAGCCTCCATGCTTCTCCAGGGTGGACCATGCGTGGCATGCAGATGTTGGGGTGCTTTCATTGTCCCCACCCCCTGAGGCTCAGATCTCGTGGGATCCATCCTTGGAGTGTGGCAAGTGACAGTGAAGGGCTACCCTCTGCCTCACACTGTACACACAAAGTTGGCTGAGGTGCTTGCTCTCTCTATAGGGGCCTCTGTGAAACAAGTGGCCCTGGGGGAGATGCCGGGTGGCAGGGGACCATGGGCTGCCTTTGAGAGGCCATGCTAGAGATGCTGGAGCAGCAGGGAACCATGGGCAGAGTCTGGGAGCTGAAATGACCTACACAGCAAGAAACAGATGCCACTGTACTTTTGACCTTTCTCACTGTGATGACCAGATTACTGACTCAAGGGAGGTTATTGTCTCAGGGTTTCAGGTTTCAAAGTGGCATGGAAGGCACGGTGAGGACTCCTTGTGAGATGTGGGAGCTTAGCTTGACACTTCTGGACAGGCCCAGAAGCAGAGAGAATTCAGGCAGGAAACAGGGCCTTGTTCTAACCCCAAAGGTCTGCCCAGTACC
The DNA here is from genome assembly GCA_028551405.1 of Uromys caudimaculatus. Classification (NCBI taxonomy): domain Eukaryota; kingdom Metazoa; phylum Chordata; class Mammalia; order Rodentia; family Muridae; genus Uromys; species Uromys caudimaculatus. The sequence continues at coordinate 88,154,459 of CM052710.1, forward strand.
CCCATGTTCTCCAAGCTGCCCCTGCGTCTTGAAGGTTTCACAGCCTCCTGAGGCAGCGCCACCAGTGGAACCATAAAGAAAGGGAGGCTTCCATAGCCCAGGGAATGCTGGAAGGGGTCTTGTCTTCCCCATCTAGCCTCAAGTGAGAGGTCAGCCTGCCTCAGCTCTGAGCTGAGGCCTGCAAGGACCTGAGGTATAAACTTAGCTAACCTTCCCTGACTAGAGAGCAGGAGGCAACAGGCAGGTATTGTCCTAATCCCCTGAGCACCTTAAGGACACATTGATAGTTGTTGTTAGCTGCTTTTCCTGTCCTCTGGGGTCCACTCTCATTGCCATGAAATTCAGCTGCCTGTTTAGCAGGACATGAGTGGTCATTGCTGTCCTGGCATCCTCCTGTTCCCTCAGACTTGACCCAGTGCTGTCTTGTCACGGTGCAGAGGATGGAACCCAGGGCCTGGTGCATGCTAAGCAATTGTCTTACCACTGAGCAGGCCCCTAACCCTCACCTAGAGCAGGTGAGCAGGACAGGTTGCTTCTTTCCCCAGTCTTATGCAAATCTTTTTAGCTGGAACATTTTGTCACCTCTTTGAAGTCAGGTCTCTAGTGAGTACATCACATGGATTTTGTGAACCTGCTTGGCTTACAAAGGGGGAATTTTAAGCACATGTCACAGAGCTTGACCAGTCATCTCCAGTCTTCTGAGATTCTATATCTGTCACCCCCTGGCCTCCCTGTAGCCAGCTCAGCTCTGTCTTTGCGTAAGATGTCCTTGTCCAAGGCTGCCACTGGCTCCAGGCAAGAGTATGGATGGGGTGGTTAGGAGAGACCTGCTAAGTCAGTTGGCTTGGGCAAAGATGGCAAAGGGAAAAAGATCAGTACAAATGTCAGACCTTCAGCCATCTGGGAGGTAGACCTTGAGCCATACAAGGGGAAGAGAAGGGTGTACAATCATCTGGGAAGACATAACTTCAATTTGAGAAAATGCTTCCATAAGATCTCTCTGTAGCCAACTCTGTAGGGCATTCTCTTGATTAATGACTATGTGGGAGGGCTTCCCCCCCCACTGTTTATGGTACCTCCCCTGGGCTGACAGTACTGGGATGTAAAGGAAAGGTACCTGGACATATGAGCCAGGAGAGTAAGTCGGCAAGCAGTGTTCCTCTGTCATGCCCCCAGGTTCCTGCTGTGCTAAACTCCTGCCTTGACTTCCCTTCCTGGTGCACTGTGCTAAGCGCCCTCACATCTCCTTCTGGAGTGACAGTTCCCCTTGGGTATCTGCTGGGTTGGGGCAGCCTTGATATTTGTGTGCCAGGAGACCAGGGTCATGCAGCCACCCCCAGGCATGCCTTGAGCAGCAGATACATGTTCTGGGACCCTTCTGAACCCACAAATAGGTCAAACATCTGCAGTGCTTGCAAGTAGGGTGGGGCTCCCCACGAAAGATGCTGAGGTGACACAGAGGTTGCTTCTGGACCTGAGGCATGGGAGGGCAGGCAGCCGCGTGTCCTACAAACAAACAAACAAACAATCAAACAAATGGAGTGATGTGCAGGAAAGCCTCTGTGGGTTGCCAGGCACTGGAGACACCCATAGTGCTCAGAACCCGGCTCTCTTGGGGCGTTTTGAGATAGGCCTTCCTGACAACAGACAGACGCTTGACTTCATTAAGGCACCATGGGTCTTCATGACTTGCTATCTTTCAAACAGCTTCTGTTGTTTGTAAGCAGGTGATAAGTGGCTGAGGCTAGCTTAGAAATGGAAAAGCAGCCAGTGGGGCCTGAGGGGGAAGCTGGGTTGTGGGGGGCACACCTGAGACAGAACTACAGTACTGTAGCTGGACTGGATGCCTGATGCAGCGGGGGGGGGGGGGGGTTGGGGTGTTAGCTCTGTGAACATGCTGGGATGTCTATGATAATAGCAACCACTGACACACATGCCACCCTCCATCATGAGAGAGCTGGGTCCTGTGATAGCTGATCCACAAGTGGGTCAATTTCTCATTTTTAAGATGGGTATAACATCTTCCTGCAGAGTGTGTGTGTGTGTGTGTGTGTGTGTGTGTGTGTGTGTGTGTGTGTTTTGTAAATGTATATGTGTCCTGTGCTTGGTATGCAAGATAGACATGGTCCTTTGTTACTCTGAGACTCATTGGCTGGACAGAGAGCCTTTTTTCTTTTTCTCTTTCCTTCTTTTACTTTTTCTTTTCTCTTTTTTGGAGCCTGAGCTGACCTTGAATTTGCTATACGGTTGAAGGTGACCTGATTTTCTGATCTTTCCACTTCCACCTTGTATGTGCTAGGATTATAGCCACATGCCACCACGCACCATTTACGCGGGGCTGGGGATCAGACTGAGGGCTTCATGCATGCTAAGCAAGCATTCTTCCGATTGAGTGACATCCTCGGCCCTGAGAAATGTGTTTAATTAACACATGCCAGGGAATCACTTATTTGACACTGAGGCTTTGACTGGAGAGGAAAAGGCATTGTGGGCAGCGAGAGCTTGCTTTGAGAGATTCTGAATAGCTCTAGGCATAGAAAATTGGGTAAGCCTGACACACGGGCATTAAAGCTGGGCTTAGAAGAGTCATAGCTAAGTGTTTTTGTGTGTGTAGGTAGGTATGTGCATACGGTTAGCATGTATACTTGTGTGTGAACATGGTGCACGTGAGCCTGCTTGTTTGTTCAGGCGCATGTGCACATAAATGTGCACATGTTTGTGAACATGTGTATGTACACGTGCAGTGTGCAGGGTGCATGTGGAGTTATGTACGTAGGAGCTGTGTGTGGTGGGAAGGCACAGAGTTTGAATCCCTGCCCTCACTGGCGTGGAGGAGAGACTGGAGGGAAGGCTTTGGGCCGGGGGGAAGGATGTGGGATTGTTTCTGCAGAACATAACAGAAGTGGGTTTAGTTAAGCGGAGCAGGCAGAAGAGCGCAGGGCATCCAGGGGCCCTGTTGTGTGCTTCATTTCAGCTGTGAGGCTCTGAGGGAGAAAGTCAGGGCTGTGGAGAGGGCCCCTGCTCCCTGCTTCTGGGTTGCCTCGCTTGCCACCTTCTGGAGCCTTCTGGACATCAGCTGTCTTAGGGCTTAAGCCCCTTCCCAAAGCTCTTTTGAGCTTACTGTCTGCTGACAACAAACTGTGTTTGGTTTCAGTTGATCTGAAACTCAGCACCTGTGTCCTGGTCATATCCCACCACAGTGTCCAGGCTATACCCCATCACAGTGTCCAGGCTAGACCCCATCACAGTGTCCAGGCTATACCCCATCATAGTGTCCAGGCTATACCCCATCACAGTGTCCAGGCTGTACCCCATCACAGTGTCCAGGCTAGATCCCATTATAGTGTCCAGGCTATATACCCCATGACAGTGTCCAGGTTATTCTGCATCACTATGTCCAGGCTATATCCCATGACAGTGTCCAGGCTAGACCCCATCACAATGTCCAGGCTAGACCCCATCACAGTCTCCAGGCTAGACCCCATTATAGTGTCCAGACAATACCCCATCACAGTGCCCAGGGTCAAACCCCATCACCATGTCCCTGCAGCTTCCTCATTGCCAAGGGTGGTAACTGATAACCTGGCCCCCACGTGAGAAGCAGGACACACCCACCATCCTTAGCTGTTACTATTAATAGCACCTGGGATGGGGACTTAGCATGGGGTGGGGAGAGTTTGGACTTGGGTTTTGTGGTTTGGGTCCAGAACTCCATACTGGGAGTGAGTAGGAGGAGAGCTGATGAGGAAGTGGACCTAAGGAAGATTAATCTGCCTCCGTTGTCCCAGCAGGAGGTGGGTGTGGTGAGTATAATTTGGAAAATTGTTTCCTGCTCTGTTTTCTGGTTATAGTTGGGTTAATCAAATTCTTGAGTCAGGACGGAGCCTCACTCCCAGATCTGCTACAGTCTGTCCATATGTCTGTCTGTTCATCAGACTGACCTATTAAAAATATCTGCTTGTGCTGGACGTAGTGATGCACAGATGTACTTCCGGCACTCAGGGAGCTGAGGCAGGAGGATGGTGAGTTAGAAGGGCTGGACAGGTGACGTCATTTGAAAACAAAATCAGAAACAAGAGCTGGGGGCCTCACAGTTACAAACTGAGTGCCTGGCATGCCCAGGGCCCTCGGCTCCACTGCAAGACAGTAAATATGTAAGCAACAGGAAAACCCACAGCAAGTAAATCAAAACAAAACCCACAATTCAAATTACTTTAAATGATTATCATCACGAGTGTGTGTACATAGTGTATGTAGGCATAACTGTGTGAGGGAGAGTGTGGTGTGTGTGTGTGTGTGTGTGTGTGTGTGTGTGTGTGTGTGTGCGCGCGTGCGCGTGCTCATGTGAAGGCTACCTGGCGTGCATATATATAGAAGTCAGAGTCCAATTTGCAAAGTTGGTTTCTTTTTCTGCCACAAAATGAATAGTAGATATTTGTGATTTTGTTTGTTTGTGAGTGTAGTATAGGTGGGTGTGTGCTTTTTTTGTTTGTGTATACATGTATATTCGGGTGCACATGTGTGTGGATGCCAGAGGTTCACACTGTGTCTCTTCCTCTCTGACTCTGCAAGTCTCTCACTGAACTCATCATCTGACTAGACTAGCGGACCCACAAGCTCTGGGATCCACTGAGGCCCACTTCACCCAGCGATCTGGTTACAGGCATGTGCCCCAGGCTTGGCTTTTATCTGGGTGCTAGGGAATCTGAACTCAAGACGTAATGTTTATGTGGCAGGTACCTTACCCACAGAGCCAAGCTAGTTGGTGGCTACCGCTGTGGTTGGTGGCACACTGTCGCGTTATTCTGATGTGACTTGACTGTGGTGGACTTGTGATCACTGAAAGGGAATTTCAGGGTTTGCTGTTAGCCACAACGGTCAGAATTCACTGCCCAGTGTCCCCACTTCCAGACACACACACAGGATGGTTTACTGTTGGAGAGGATTTTATTAGGGTGGGCAGTAAGACTTTCCAGAAAGAGCTTTGAATGGGAGTGAGGTGGTCAGATGCAATAGTATACATGAGTGGTTGAGTCTTCTCCTTGCCTGACGTTCTCGAGGGACTTGGCCTGTATTTGCAGAGTCATTGCTCCTAACAGTCCTCAGAGGAGCTGGAATTGGTATCTGTGCAGACAGAGGAGAAAGCAAGTCCCAAGGAGAGCAATCAGCTATCACATAGCCCCAGGTCTGCCTCCTACTCACAAGCCCTCCAGTGGCTCTAATGACTGCATTCATTCCTGAGGAGAAAGCAGGAGTCTCCAGTGGCCCCTGCAGCCAGATGCTTGGATTCCCCAGAAGAGGCCCTTGACTCTAGTAGGATTTTAGTTGAAAGCTGCTCTCTCGGGAAGAGGAAGGTCAGTGGAGCTCTGGAACAAGTCGTTTAGGCACATAGTGAAGTGCAGCGCCCCCTTGCGGCTATGTGCACAAGGCTGGCTGCACTCCGGTCGTTCCCATCATGATGTCCGGTCCTCTGTTTCTGGTCCCCGAGCCTCCAGGCTTCTCAGCATAGTTGCCAAATCACTTCATACTCCAGGAAGTAAAGTGGGGTGGGGTTCCTCTTAACTTAGAAAGCGGTGTTTTCTACCGGCAGCCCCAATAGTCATAGCTACTGATGACTAGATGTTTATGGCTATTTCCAGAATTCCCTCCCTGGGGAAAAAGAAACCCTTCCCCATCCTCACAAGGTCCCAATGATAAAACAAAGTCTGATTCTACCAAATTTCACCCTGGAGAACCAACCAGCCTATTGGGCTTCCTTCCAGAATGTGGGTGAGGGGTTGCCTGCAAACGTGTGGGAGACTCCAGAACTGTCGGACTGGAAAATCTTAACCTGGTATGGGTGATAGAACCCTCCATTAACATCATAGGCTGTGCATTCTAATGCCTCCAGAGAGGCTGGGGCAGTTAGGGCAGGACCGAATAGGAAGACTGGGCTAGACTCGGGTGAAGGTCACATGACCCACAGCGTCTGCTCCTTCCATGAGGGAGTGCACAGGCCCAATCATGATGGGACACTTGCAAGCAGACCCAGGTGACACAAGTGATGGGAATAGCAGCTGCTTTGCTTGAAGGGCCATGCTTTCTGGCAGGAGTGAAGCCCAGAGAGTATCCTGGGCTCTTAGTTTCCTCTGCCTTCTTGTCTGAGTGCTGAGGCAGTTCCAATCTTTCTGGTTCCTCCTTCTCCACCAACAAACTTATTTAGCTGCATTGATGCAGCTTCTGCTCTGAGCCTAAGTGGTCAGTGGGACTGGCACGGTTTTCCTTGGGCATTCAGTCTGAGGTGGGTCAGCGGCCTCTCTGACGCTGAGATAACACTAACCCAAACCAACCTGAAGAGAAAAGAGTTTATTTGACTTAGAGCTATAGTCTGTCTAGGAAGCCAATGTGAAGTCAGTTCTGATGTTTATCTCTCAAGGTCCCCCGTCTATCCCCATGTCCCCCAAAGCTCACAATTCCAGCTTACTTACTGAGTCCTCCAGAAGAACGATGTGTTGTCCACTGATCTGGGTTTGGAATCACCTAGAAGACACTCCTGGGGGGGGGGGGCTCTGACTAGAGAGGCCTAATTAACTAAGGAGGGAAGATCCACTCCTTTAAAGCAAATCTGTCTCTCCCAGTGAGCTGTGATTTGGTGAGATCAGGAATTTATCACTTGCATCCAATACAGTGAAGGGGCACTGTGCAGGGGTGTGTACCTGCCAGGGACAGGACGGTTGTGGGTCAGTTGCTCTCTGAGGCTGGTCTCGACATGCTGACTGCTGTCATTTCTCAGGCCTCAGGTTGGTCTCTGAGAGTCAGAGAACCTAACTGGAGGTGACAGGTGGGCCCATAACTACCTTCTATGGTTCTGATCAAGTCAATGTTAAAACGTATCAAGGGCCGTGATACTGAAATTCAACAGTGCCCCATCTGTCCAAGCATATAGGGTTATCTTGTACCTGGGGTGAGATTGGCAGAGAAAGAGGTCTGGTTGCTGCTTTTTCCGTCCCGGTGGATTATGGGATTAAGGCTCCAGTAAGGACTAAGATGTTATGGTTTATTCAATAAATAATAATCCAAATCCATTTTCCATATTGGTGGAGACGTTTTTGGTTTTTTTGAGACAGGGTCTTACATAGTCCAGACTAGCCTTGAACACATTATATAGCCAAGGATGACCTTGAATTTTTTTTTTATACTCAAAATATTTTTATGTTATAATATTTCTTCCTCCAAATGCTTCTATATAACCCTCCCTGCTTGCCTTCAAATTCAAGGTTCATCCCGTGTGTGTGTGTGTGTGTGTGTGTGTGTGTGTGTGTGTGTGTGTGTATGTATTCCTAAACATAACCTTCTCAGTCCACATAATGTTACATGTATGAATGTTTTTAAGATGCCTGTTTGACTCTGAAAAGCCAGCTGGGGAGACCCCCTTCCCCATTCCCAGCTCTACTCAGTTGTCTTTAGTTCTCCATGTAGGTGGAGGACATTTCCCTGGCCACTCTGGCATGTCCATCAGTGTCATCTTGTCTTTGTTCAGCTCACGTTGGGTGGTCGTGTTGGTGAGACTTTATGGGTGTCGTGTCTGACGTTCCCAGGGGACACCACCACATAGCAAACCCCAATTCTCTGCCTCTTGTAGTCTTTCTGCCTCTTCTTCCATGGCATTCTCTGAGTCTTTGCTGTAGTCATGTTTGGTGTAGATGTGTCTGCTGGGACTGGGACCACAACTCTGAATTTTGATTGGTTGTAATTTTCTATTGTGTTCTTCATCTGTCACAAAGGAAGTTTTCTTGATAAAAGGTGAAGGCTCTTACCTGTGGGGATGAGAACAACTGTTGTTAGGGATTATGCTGGTTTAGTAACTTAGTGGTTATAGATTCTCCTCCAATAACCATGACTTCAATAGAACCGCTTAGTTAGCTAGGTTTCCAGCACCAGGTATGGTTTCCATCTCATTGAGTAAACCACCAAGGTATGTCTGCCACTTCTGTACCCTTAGGGTTGTCGTGCCCTTGGGGGTCACTGATACAGTTCATAGGCATTATAGCTGGGTAAGGCTATTGGTTGCCTCTCTTCTTTGGAAGCTTTGTACCATGAAAGCTAGTTCTTGACCTTGAATTTCTGCTCCTCCTGAATGTAGGGATCACAGGTTCGGTTTCTTTGGCACTAGGGATGAAATCCAGGAACTCATTCACCCTAGGCTGGCACTCGACAACAAAGCCACACCCCAGCCCATCGGTGGAGACTGGAGAGTTTTGTCTTGAAGCTCGTACCTGTGAGCATTCCATCCTCCAGGTTATGTATCTTGGTTCTCCCAACAGCCCCAGAAGCTGGGTTCCATCTGTCATTCTCATTTACAGGCAAGTGGACCAAGGGGGATGTTTCAGATGATGTTGTGTCTTTAGGAGGTGGCGTTCAAATCTGAGTGTCCAACACTCCTGTAATGGGGCCAGGCATGTTCTTGGCAGCTGGCACTGTAGAGCTGAGTCCTCAGGCTTAAAGCTGTGGCCAGCAATGACACTTCATCTGAATTTAATATCTCCATTTGTCTTTTTATTGTGTTTGTTTTTTTTTTCTTGAGATGATATTGATTTTTCTATTTATAACACCAATAATTTTTTTCTTCTAAAAGAGAACGTATTTGTGCAAATGAAAGTGAATTTTTTTTGAAAGATGTCAAGTTGTAGAGGTGGCAAAGATAGTGACTGGTGTGAGCGAGCTATTTCACCACCGTTGAGCCTGATACCCGGGGCCATGTGTGGATTGTGGAGGCTGGTGATCTGAGAGACCGAGTTGAGCTGGCTTGGGAGGAATGAAGGCCCTGATCATGGCTGAGTTTTAATGCATTCTGGAAATGCCTGTGTCATTTCTTCCATGGTGATTGACCTGAAGCTGTCCCTCTGTGCTGGGCCCTCTGCTCTCTCAGTCATTTCAGACCTTTGATGCTGATGGTCAGTAGACTATGAGAAGTGGTACTGGTTCTATCTTATTCTCCTTCATCACATGGGCAAACGGCAGCAATATTGAAGAAGACGTTTGCTCTAAAGCTCTGGATTCAACCATGAGAACACCAAGACCTGGGACTTCAACTGGTCCAGGATGAACCTGCAGTACCCAGGTACTACAGGTATTAAATCTTGGCTGTTATTGCAATCCGAGGGTGTATTTGTTACTGCCACAACAGCCTGGCTTACTTGATAGACCCTTTTCATTTCTCCAGATGGAAATCCAGGGAACAAGATTGGGACTTGGTAGTTTCTCCTTTGCAGATCAGACCCAATGAAAGACACAGGATGTAGAAAGAGCAAAGAATAAACTACAGTCGAACAAAAAAGGAAAGCAGCCACAGCCAGGAAGCCCCTCTCTCATTGTGCAAACAGCATCAGCACCACCTACTAATTAAGATGCACATGCTGCCTGACATCAAGCAGCCTTTTGTGAACTGTTAATTAAGATTTAATCAGTCACATATTTTATTCTTACTGAATTAAAAGATTAGTGTTCCTTTCTGGCAGGGTTCCCTTGCTTCCTGTCGAAGGCAATCAATGTATTCGAACATGATTTAAGGAGAAGAAGCTTGTCCCATGGGGAAGCTCCGCTTAGGGAGGCATTAGCCTGACAGTGTGGATAATTCAGTGAGTCCGACCAAAGTGGACTGATCGACAAGGTTGTTAATTCTTCCAGCAAGGGGTGGGAGGCATGTCTCTGGTGTTGAGTTGGGGTTGTGTCATTTGAGAAGTCTGCGAGAGCAGAGGATGGGTGGGAGAGGCAGGCACTCCTGTACCACCTCACCTGACGCTTCAGGAAAAACCTCCATGAATCACGAGCTCTGTTCTGCTAGCCTGAGACGATAAAATGACCAGAGAAGTGCAGAGCTGGGCACACACAGTGTGCACAGAAAGGAGGCCGCTGCTAGGAGTTGCCCTGGAGAGACACGAACAGATGTGTATTCACCCCAAATAGGGCCCCAGTGACAGGTCACACCAACAAGCCCATCAACAAGTCACATCAACAAGTCCAGTTCGGGAAAAATGAAATTGTCAGGGTTGCTTAAAGAACACGGGTGACAGTTTACTTGCAGGAGCATGGGTGACCCCAAACAGCTGCATCGTTATAGAGCCCCACCCCATCATGGGAGATGGCCTGATGGAAGCTGCATCATGGAGTCTTGCTCTCAGCTAAGCATCCTATGTAGTCTAGCATCTCCCTGAATGGTTTGCCACTGGGGGTAGGTGGGAGTAGTGTCTGGAATCCCAGGGAAGGGTGCTGCAACTTTCTTCCCTCCCCCTTTGGAAGCGTTAACCCCATCATTGTTACCGTAGACCTAGTTACTTCTGGATGGTTCTGCTCAATTCATCGCTATGCCTACCAGATCAAGGTAATCTCTACTTTAAAATATCAAAAGGTGATCGTGTCATGTCTGGAGGAAAAAAGCCACAACACAGAAGATGCTCATTCCCAAAACCCTTCCAGGGTTTGGTCGGGGCTGCCATTTACAGGGAATTCAGAAGGCACTTAATAAATGCATGCTGTGTGGATAAGTCCATGGAGGTATGCCTGTTTAAGACTGCTTATGTCTCACTAGTAAAATGAGTAAGCCCTGCACACAAGCCCAGGGACATGCCCCAGAGTGGATGGTATTGCAACTTTCCTCGAAGCCCATTTAAAATGCAAGAAGAGGGACGTGGCTTGGCTCCATGTCTGAGCTCTTGCTGAGCTTGCACAAGGCCATGGGTTCCTGCCCCGGCCCTGAAAAAACATGAGACCAGCCAGTAGCTAACACTCTTTTCACTGTTAATCCTGGTACTATTGAGAACAGTGATAGGCTTGTAGACAGAAGAGCAGCTGAGTGTATCCAGGGTGTGGGTATGTCCCAGATACCTGGGATAAGTGGTGGGCCAGGCATCAGATCCCGTGGGTAATGGTGGAGTGAAGTCAGGGAAGACCAAGCCACTGCCCTGGGCCAGGTGGCAGGAGAGGATCTGAGATATTTTTTTTCTGATCTTAAAAATGGAGAGAGAAGATGGGTGTGATGGAGATAGTGATTTTAATTACTAGCTCCCTGGAAGCAGAGGCCGGTGGATCTTTATGAGTTCAAGCCCAGCCTTGTCTACATGGTGATTTACAAGCCAGCCAGGGCTACATAGCCAGACTCTATCTAAAAAATTGGGAGAGAGGGAGGGAAGGAGGGAGGGAGGGAGAAAGAGAGAGAGAGAGAGAGAGAGAGAGAGAGAGAGAGAGAGAGAGAGAGAGAGAGAGAGAGACTGTTGCTGCAGACAGGTATTAGGTATACCCTAGCCCCTGGGGGAGGGACCAGTTAATTCTGGCTTCACAGGACCATCTCCCACTTCTCACACACCTCTGCCCCCTTTCCTCGTCTTATTTGTGTTAACTATTGTGAGTGTTAACTATCTCCTTACAGGTTCATGTGTTTGAGCAGTCGGTCCCTAGTTGGCATTTTTGGAGGGCTGTGGAACTTTAGGGGGTGGGGCCTCACTGGGAGAAGTGAGTCACTGGGGGAGGGCTTTGAGTTTTAGAGCCTGGCCTCACTTTCTGTTCACTCTCTGCTTCCTGACTCAGATTATGAGCTCAAATAAATCCTTCCTATTCTAAGTAGCTTCTTGATAGGCTGTTGGCCAAATAATAGGAAAAGTAACTGATATGGAACATGCATACTGTTGATGGTCTCTATCAGCCAAGGAGGAAAGGCACACTATCTCTGTGCATTCAGTCATGAGGAGACCAAATGTGCAGTCTTACAAGGCCACAAGCAAACCATGTGGGGAGGATCTGTTACCTTCCTGGGCTTGGCAGAGGCAAGGCCTGCGTGGGGTCAGGGCCAGCACTGGTGAGATAGAGACCCTCTAGGAGCCCTCAGACTAACTGACCGCAGTCCAGGCTGGGTCCTCAGGGTTTGTCATGGCTCTGACTGGGTGGGAGGGCAGGACTGTAGGCCTGGCTAGGATACTTCACATCTTCTCATCCTTGGGAGTTGTGAGCATGAAGCATTCCCTCTACAGTGCTGCCTCACACATGACACTGCTACACAGGACAGCAGAGCACAGCAACCCTGAACGACCTGGAGCTCTGGTTGCCTGGTGGGAGAAGGGGAAAGTCAAGAGATTAAAAGTGTGGGTATGAAATGGATGAATCTCTTACATACAGTGCCACCAATCCTGGAGAGCTGAGTTTGATTCCTGGCACCCACGTGGTATAAGGAGGAATTGCTTCATGACAAGGAGAGTGGCAGCCACCAAGGCGGAGGGACTGCTGGCCAACAACTGCGAGAAAACTTGGACCTCAATCCCGCAGCTTGGAGCTAGCCGCAAGGTCTTTACCAAGTCCTTCATAGTTAAGCCCAGGGGGGGATATGGTGACATCAGTTAGTGAGACCCTGGGAAGTGTACAGTGTTCTCCACCCACTCCATTGTGTTACCTGCCTCTTAGGGGGTAAGACCATATCCCCTTGTCTTCAAACTGACAAGCCTCATAAAACCAGCTCCCAGAAATAGAACTAAATCTTGGAAGAGAAATCCCTAAGGTGTGGCTCATAGCCACATGAACAGCCATGCCCAGGACGTCATGAAGACTCTTGGGGTCTTCTAGGAGCTCTGGGATTACCATGCTGGCTTGACTTTCTACCAGATCACACAAACTTCACTGACAGTCCTGGCTCCCACTTGTGGCTTCTGCCTATGCCTCCAGATTCATGAAGCTCCAATGATTATAGCTTTGGGTTCTGAAGAAGAGGCACAGTCCCTCCTTCTCTGTGTCAAATCAGGACTGTGAGAAGAAATGAGAAAGTTCTAAAAATACAGAGTGCGTGGAATCTCATTTCATGGTGGTTCTGGGAAGCTTTGGGTCCACGGCTCTGCAGTGATGAGTTAGGAGGCCATGAGAGGATGCCATGAGACAGCACTAATTCCACCTGCTAAGTTGACCCCTGACTGAAGGATGCTTGGAAGTGATTAAGCCTGTGTTCTTCCACAGAGGGAACCTCATTTCTGTGAGGGCTGGAGCCCAATCCACCACAGTTTCTTACACATTGCCCATGGTGGGTGTGGGACAAAACTCGGCTGAATGAAGAAATCACACACGTATTTCTGAGCCAAATGCAGCTAGCCTTCTGTCTTGAATTCTGGTATCTGACTGTGGCTAGACTTCTATGTGTGATGTGAGCTCTTGTGTCTGAGTCAAGAGCTGTCATTAAAAGGTTTTGTGTTTGGAGTTCCAATGGTGCATGGGCATTGACCATCCTTTTTATAAGAGATTTATTAGAAGACATGAATTCCATGAACAGCAGTGTGGTGGGAGGTCTAAGAAGAAGACAGGATCTTGTGGCAAGGGGAGGAAGTCCCTGGTTTAAAAAATATTTTAATTTTAAATTGTGTGTGTGTGTGTGTGTGTGTGTGTGTGTGTGTGTGTGTGTGTGTGTATGTCAGTTTGTACACATGTGAATGCAGGTTCTGCAGAGGCCAGTAGAGAGCCTTAGATATCCTGGAACCACAGTGAGAGGTGGTCTGCGAGAACAGCCAGTAGGGTTAACCACTGAGCCTTCTCTCCAGCCCCTGGGAGCCTCTTCTTATGTCTCTCACAGGAAGGAGGTGGATAGAAATGGAAAAACTTCCCTCATTTGGTCCTCAATTGGCTGTTGCTAGGGTAACCAGTGAGTGCTCAGTAATATCTAGTGATTGGTAAATAGCTCTCCGGCCGCCATTACTGGGGTTGATGGTCAGGGAGGACAAGTGTCTAGAGAGGCAAGTTCCTAGTTCTAGAGCAATTGCCATAGTTACAGGAACTGTCACAATGTCACCCAAATGGAGGATCTTTAGAAAACGGTATGGACCCAGCCAAGGGTCACCACCGTGGAAATGATATTCACTGCCCTTGAATTCGCATCATATCAAGCTGCCTTGTAGGATTTTGAGTGAAATGCTCTCTCCCTTTGCTCCTGGTGTGAGGAGTTTTCGGAGGCAGGGTTGGTGCCCTCAAAGTCACTTTCTGTGCATATTCTCTTTGCTGCGACTGTGTCAGGGCCTGCTTCTGGCCCTGGAGGAGAAAGTGAGTGGGGTCCCACAGTGTCTGTGATGGCCACTGTGGCTCCACAGACTTGCTGAGTGGTGAGACCCCTTCTCTCCAGTCCCCAAGCCTCTCGTCTCGGGGCATTAGCAACTTCTTAGAGGCAGTGCTAGTTTTCATGCCAGGTTTCTGTCGTAGTTACTTTTCTGTTGCTGTAATAAAATGCAAAGGCATCTTAAGGATGGAGAGATTTGCTTGGTTCACAGTTCAAAGGTGCAGGTCGTCATGATGGGTAAGTCAAGGCAGTGGGAGCTTGGGGCTCTGGTTGCCTTTGTACAGTCCAGAAGCAGAGAGCACTGGATGTACACTGCCTCTCAGCCCTCTTCCCTTATTTATATTGCTCAGGGCCCCAGTCAGGGAATGCTGCTACTCACGTTGGGCTGTTCTCTTTACCTAAGTTAATGCAATCAAGATAATCCCCCACAGGCATACTCAGAGGTCCATCTCCCTGGTGATTCTAGATTCTGTAGGTTGATAACAACCAACCATTCCAGTTGCCAAACTTGCTGAGTGGTGAGGGTACCCCTTGGCATAGTCCCCAAGTCTCTGGGGACACTGATGACCCCAAAAGAAGAGACAGTGAAATGATGCTTGTGTTCAAATCAGGCCTCTGTGAGTAGTGAGCTATTGGACTTTCAGAGAGAGAGAGAGAGAGAGAGAGAGAGAGAGAGAGAGAGAGAGAGAGAGAAAGACAGACACAGAGAGACAGAGAGAGAGAGACACATAGAGAGGGACAGAGACAGAGGCACAGAGATACAGACAGAGAAGGGAGAGATAGAGAGAGAGACACACACACACAGAGACAGAGAGAGACACACAGAGAGAATTAGGGCTTCCAGTGTTGGAAATAGGTTTGGAGAGTTGGAGCAGAGTGTGTGCGTGCGTGTGTGCACGTGCATGTGTGTGTGTGTAGGGGTCCTGTTGCTGGATAGGGGTATTGCTGGTGTACATGCCAGTGGGTAGAAGGGGGGGCTGGGTTACACGCTGGCTGACAGGCTGGCTCATTCTCCATCTGACACCACCCATTTCACCTGACTGTGTGAATCCCAGTCCTCTGCAGCTTACAGGGGAGAGCAATCTGGTGTCATTAGAACCCAAACCCCAAGTCTCCTGTCGTCAGCCTCTCCTGGGTCCCAGTGAGCACCAGCAGGTGCCCTGGAGAAGGTGGCTGGCAGGGTCCATGATCTGGAGTGGAACCTCTATGGTAGAACAGATGGAGTTGCCTACAGATGTGAGCCTTCCATCTCAAAGTCCTGGGGCCTCCTTCTTTCTCCAGCCTGTCTATCATGCAGTCACCAACAATGCCCCCATCCCCCGTCTGGAGTTAGTTCTTCATGGATGAAAACATGGTGACTGTGAGGCTGCTATAATTGGCTCAGGCAGGGCATCTTTGGACTCAGAGGGCCCATTGTGTAAACAATGCCACAGTGTCAGAGCGAACTTGCAGGGAACAGATCTTTGGCTGGTACAGGCAGCATCTCTCAAATTTCCAATGTGATTTAGAGTGTGTTTAAGTGAGAATATTGCTGAATATCCTTTCATGGGGGAAGGAATAAGTAATTTTAAAAAAGCACCATTTCTTTTGAATCCCAAAGACATAAATTGTACTCCGAGTATCTTGTTCACTGTCACTGTGTGGATCTTGGTCGGCTGCCTGAACTGGGCAGGGTTTGGCACAGAGCCTCCAGATGCCCTCCTGGCTCACTGCCAGTGCAGTGCAAACACGACTCTTACGGCTGAACCCCTCACTGGAGGAAGCCGTCACCTCTGTTCAGTTCTTGGATCTGAGATGGTCCTTAGCTAGTCTGTTTGCTTCTAAAATGGGGTCTGCCTAGGGAACAGAGTTTGTTCCCGTTCTTGCTCAGTGGAGGAGTGATGTGGGTGCCTTCTGATTGACCTCTAAGGAGAGACTGATCACCTGCTATAGCAGGACAGTGATTCCAAAAGCCTGGCCCAGGTGGCAGCAAACAGCTCCCCAGGAGTTGCCAATACCCTGGTTTCACGATGAGGGTCGGAGCTCAGAGCCTTGCAGCTGCCAGAAGCTAAAGATGATGTCAGAGAAGCAGGTTCCAGTCCAGATCAGGGTACATCTCATTCCCATCCCAGGATTCCTTGGAACCCCAAGACATTCTTGGATACCCCCAAGGGTTCTTGGCTCTTGCTTTGAGGTGTCTGGTAAGCTGGTTTGGAGCCTCTGCATCCTTTGCTCCTTCCTGTTCTTGTTGGTGAGGGGACCACCAATTGTGCTGCACCCAAGAAGGAAAGTTGGTGTCAGCAAGGTTGTGTTAGGGTTCTAAGCCCAGCCCTCTCATGTGTTAGTTACTGTGTGTGAGTATATGTGTGAGTGTGTGAGAGTGTGAGTGTGTGAGAGTGTGAGTGTGTGTGTGTGAGTGTGTGTGTGTGTGTGTGTGTGTGTGTGTGTGTGTGTGTGTGTGTGGTGAAGTTTTGACTCACAGAATTCTGGAAGTTGTTGACTCAAAAAAATCTCTCAGATAACCCGGTGGGAGGCAGCCAGTCACAGCGCAAGTCTGAGGATGGTCTGTTATGAAATTTCTAGTCTTTGTCTTCAGTCCTT
>CM052710.1:88171594-88186431 GCA_028551405.1 Uromys caudimaculatus
GTGTGTGTGTGTGAGTGTGTGTGTGTGTGTGTGTGTGTGTGTGTGTGTGTGTGTGTGTGTGGTGAAGTTTTGACTCACAGAATTCTGGAAGTTGTTGACTCAAAAAAATCTCTCAGATAACCCGGTGGGAGGCAGCCAGTCACAGCGCAAGTCTGAGGATGGTCTGTTATGAAATTTCTAGTCTTTGTCTTCAGTCCTTCACCTGATTGGATAAGGCCCACCACCCAGGATGGAGCAATGGCTGATCAACTCAAAGCCCATAACTTTGGGGACTAACTACTCATCCTAGCCTGCCTTTGCCGGAACATCTAGACTAGTCTTGGAGTGTGTATCTTCATACCCAGCCAAGTGGACTCATGCGATTGACCTTCCTAAGTAGACGCGGTATTTAGTGGTGGCCCAGTTGGTAACATGTTTGTTGTATAGACATGAAGACCTGAGTTCGGATTCCCAGCACCCATGTAGACATCCAGGCATGGTGACATCCACCTGTTACCCTTGCACTGGATGGCCGAGGAACACCAGCAAGCCAATTTCACCGAAATGACAAGGTCCACGTTCAGTGAGAAAGCTTGTCTTAAAATATTAAAGTGGGGGCATAGCCTGGTGTAGTGACCCACACCTTTAATCCCAGTACATGGGAGGCAGAGGCAGGTGGATCTCTGAATTTGAAGTCAGTGTGGTCTACAGAGTGAGTTCCAGGACAGCCAGCTGGAGTTGAATCTCAGGGCCACCTTGGCCCAGGATAGTGTGTATTGTATACAGACTGAGGAACCTGTGGAGGGAGCTGTTGGTAGAATGCTTTCTTAGTATACACAAGGCCTTGGGTTTGGTCCCATATTGAATAAACTAGGTGTGACGATGCATGTCTGCCAACCCAGCACGTGGGAGGCAGACACAGAGGTATCAAAGGTTCAAGACCACCCTCAGCTACATAGCACATCTGAGGCTAGTCTGGGCTACATGAGGTACTGTCTCAAACCAAACCAAACAAATTATTCCCCTCCCAGACAAACTAAAGCTTAACAATCTGTGATGCAAAGACTGTTGGACCAGGAGGTCTACTGGTGTCCAATATTGAAAAACACCTCTAAGATGCCAGCAGATGCTGCTGACCCTGTCGGTGCAGGTGGGAGGAAAGGAGGCAGCTATCAGTCAGGTTCTCCTGAGCTGCACCTGCAGTGACCCCTGGTGCATGACGAGGTCACTCACCACGCATCTCAGATGGACATTAGAATTTAAGAGAAAGATGCTGGTGTTGGTGACACTGGCTGTAGTGACCTTTGACATGGGAACCTCATAATGCCAAAGTATAAGTACGCAGGGCCCCACCTGTGATGCTAGCTCCCATGGTGAGTCGTTCTGGTGACTCAGATTGTGTTCCTGATGGTCTTCTGGGTTTCCAAAGTTCCCACCAATCTTCAGGAAAGTACTGAAAACCCAGACCAGTCTTCCACACACTAGTCCAAAACATCCAGTGTTTTTTTGGTTTTGTTTTGTTTGTTTGTTTGTTTTAAAATATGGGCCTTTTGCATATAAAACAGAGCTTTAACATTAGGTAGCTAACAGCAGGATGAATCACCATGAGTTTGAGGCCAGCCTGGACTATGTAATAAGACCTTGTCTAGATATTTTTTTTTTTTCTTTTTAAGTTTTACTTCTGTGTGTATGTATCTGTTGTGTGATCAGACTCGAGTATGCAGGTATCCAAGGATGGTGTCAGACTCTTTGGGGCTAGAGTTACCAGCAGTTGTAAGCTGTCTGCTGTGGGTGTTGAGCTAAGCTCTAGTCCTCTGGAAGAGACCCAGGTCTCTTAATGACTGAGCCATCAATACCCCCGAGTGCTGCTCCCCAGCCAAGTCTCAAAAGATAAAACCCAAAATAACATGCGGATTTCAGAATCATAGGTTGTAGTTATTGCTTGCTTACGACTGTTCAGCCACCGAGAGTCTGGTGGGACTATTAAGAACCCTAGAGATATAGGTGGTTCCTTTGTGTGCATCCATCCCTGAGTCTGCAGGATGTTGCTTATTCCCAGAGCTTCCTCTAGGGGGCAGCACGCCTTCTGGATGAGCTGTGGTTTTCATAGCCTTGGGGCCACAGTCTTGGGGCCTTTGTGGGAGGTGCATGTTTATAGCTAAGGTCAGTCTAGTGGCCTGCGTGAGAACAGAAAGAAACACCTTTTGGCCCCTCTTAGTTTTCTGTTGGAGCTGAAGACACCTATTTTTGGATGATATACTTAAGACTTTGGGAGTCCAGGTCAAGGGAGCCCCGTGGCGGGATGGGGCTGGGCATGGGACCTCTGGTATAGAGGGACGTAATTCAGGAAGGTCTGCCTTGATACCACAATCAATGGGAAGATTTGTGTCACAGATCTGGAAAACTCAATTCTGAAAGCGTGGAGTGGAATCAAATTGGCCTGTGAAGATAAAAACATGGTTAGGGTAAAAATGAGACTAAACGGGAGAAGGCAGGCAGGCGGTCTCTCCAAGAGCTGTCACTGCCGATAACTGGATTAGTCACTGTAATGGCCCTGGCGTGAAGCCCTCCACGCCGGCCTCTGTGGCCCCGATGTAATTTCCCTGTAACTCCTACCTGTGTTTATTGTGCCTCGTTATCCCATTATCCCGCGCCTACTGTTCTTTATTAGAGTTGGATTAAGTTAAGGACTCTGATTTTCTGTAATTGTACAATGTATAGACTGCTTGTAACCAGGGAGATTTTCTCCCATTCTTTGCCTTTGTGGCAAAAAAAAAAAAAAAAAAAAAAAAAAAAAAAAAAAAAAAAAAAGACTTGAAAATAATAAAATCACTTTTCTTATTACCAGAGGAGGCGCACCCGTCAAAGAGGGGCAGGTATTGGTTGGCGCCCTGAGCCACAGGGAGATGGGGGACTCCTTCCTCGGCTGCCTGTAGCTGCACCCTGTGGTCCTTTCTAGCATAATGAGGCATATTTTTCTCCTGGTTCACTTGATTCTCTGGGGGTATGGAGGGCGGTGTCTGGAGGAGTCGTGAACTGTGAAGATTAACCCTAAACACAGGCTGCTGTCATGCCCCAGTACACACAGGTACTTGGGAAGCTCCGCCCTGGGCTCTTGCTTCTCTCTGACTACCTCGATGGTGGTGACAATGTCAGGTCGCGTATGTAGTCTCTAGCTACTTGCCAAGATCTCAGTACATGGGTTTCCTGGTTGTAGCTGATGATGCTTTTGGGACCAGGAGTCCTGCCCTTGTCAGGAGGTAGACATCCAGACTGGAGGATGTCTCTAGAGAGGCCAGAGACAGATTCCTCACTCTCTGTCACAGGGGAGGGATGGAGCAGTGGAAGAACAGAAGAAGGACATAGATAGCAATCTATTAAAATAACTTTTATTTACTCCTTCCTGGTTATGAAAATACAGTTTGCTGATATTGTATCTTTCCTATCATTGGATGGGCATGTACTGTTGGTATCACGAATGAGTGAATGAGTGCGTGAATGAATGAATGAATGGGCAAGGCTAGCTTGTTTCCCTTGGTTCTCTAGCATCTATCCTGGAGGGGAAAGCAGCTCAGTTGGGGTCAGGAAACGATCAGTGCACAGAAACTGTGGAAGGCAGAGAACACAAAGGAAGCTAGAGAACAAGGCTCTGAGATGCACACTTATAATCTCAGCACTCAGGAGGCTGAGGCAGGAGGATGATGAGCTCAAGGACAGCCTTGAATACTTAAGGATACCCCATCAGGAAGATACCAAGACTACCTTTCTATGCGGAAGGAGCTCGTGGTTCTCAGCCTGGGATGTGTATCAGAACTTCCCCTGCAACTCGGATCCTGAAGGGAGCTTGCTGACTGTTCCTGGCCCTTCCCCACCAACCTAGCCTGAGATCTGGGCTAGGCACAGGGCCTGTGATGACCAGAATGTCTCAAATACCCTGTCACTGCAACCTGAAAGCAGGCAGAGAATGCTTGAAAGAGCCCTGCTGGTCCTGGCTAGGTTTCTTTTAAATGTGCGTTGTTTGTCATAAGATTGCTCATGCTGCTGCTGGGTAAATTGAGGCCTTGGGAGCAGAAGTCCATGTGTGCTCTGATACCCAGCCCTTCACTCTGTGATGAGCCCCACCGGAGCCTGTTTAAAGTTTACCTTTGTGCTTGTAAATCCCATGCCTTCATTCCTGGGAGCCAATTTTAACCATAGTGTCTATGGAATCTCTTGGGAAGTGCAGGGACCTTAGAAGTATGAACTGCCCTTTCTTTCCTCTGATTTTAAGTAGTTGTAGAATCAATGTTATTCTATTGGTATATTCTCTTTTTTCTTTTTCTTTTTAAAGAATTATTTATGTATATGAGTACACTGTAGCTGTCTTCAGACACACCAGCAGAGGGCATCAGATCCCATTACAGATGGTTGTGAGCCACCATATGGTTGCTGAGACTTGAACTCAGGACCTCTGGTGGAAGAACCAGTGCTCTTAACTGCTGAGTCCTCTCTCCAGCCCCTCTGATACTTTTCTACTGCATCCCAACCCTCACCTTTGCATGAAGCAGCAGCAGAGAGCATCCAGTAAAGAGCTGCCTATTCCCACAGACGCAGGGAATCCTTCCGTTCATGCCTGCCCCTACGGAGTTCGTGTTCAAGTAAACAGTGGCAGGTAGAGTGACACCATGGAGTAGGCCCCTTCTTGCTTTACTTTCTCCGTTCTGGAGAGATTATTTGTGCAAGCTTGGTAAATGATATGACTAGGATTTCAGTTCAGGTCTGTGTGACTGCATAGTTTTGCCCACCTTGGGTGGCCAGAAGTTCTTGCCCATTTTTCCTTCTGGTGGTCATGTCTTCTCCACTGCTAATGTCTCTGACTTAGTCATAAGTCATTACCCTGCCCCTGGATGGCAAAATTTCCTAGTAATGGCCTCTTTGCCTTGCTACCTCCAGTCCTCCTTCCTCTCCTTCTTCAGATTAATGTATTTATTTTATGTATATGAGTACACTGTAGCACTGTAGCTGTCTTCAGACACACCAGAAGAGGGCACCAGATCCCATTACAGATGGTTGTGAGCCACCATGTGGTTGCTGGGAATTGAACTCAGGCCCTCTGGAAGAGCAATCAGTGCTCTTTACTGCTGAGCCATCTCTCCAGGCCCTCCAGTCCACTTCTACATCACTGTCAAAGTCTTCAGAAGCAGAAGTCAATCAGGCCGCTGTTTGTGCCATGACACAAACGTCACAGTTACTACCATCCTGTCTTTACAGACATCCCAGATTATAGCAGGCAGATGCTTCTTCAGATCAGCCACAGTCTGTATGCAGCTTCTTTTTAGCCAATGATCTTCTACTTTCCAGGCACAGATGAGGCAGATGAGAACCAGGGAGGGAGCTATCCATCCAAGGGCCCCACGGATGCATGCTCTCCTCCTGAGAAAAGCTGAGTTTCAGTTTGAGGGAGTAGCACAGCAGCAGGAGCTTGAGGCAGCTGGTCACACTGCATCCACAGTCAGGAAGCAGAGAGAAAGATGAATACTGGGGCTTCACTCTCTTGCTCCTTTGTAGTGGGAAATATAAAAAAGCAATCCACTCTATGCTGGCAGGGCACCGGCGGGCAGGCTGGTCAGGCACAGGCAGGCAGGCCTGTTCTCATCTCGTGGAGACTCTCTGACTCAGGGCTCCGAAATCTCTTCACCTGGCTCGCTAAGTTCCCATGCCAGCCCCATGCTTCCAAATTCCCATGACTGGCTGGGGTGCCCTGCCACTGTACCTTTTCTCTGGAACTCAGTTGAGTCCCTGTGTGAAGGAAAAAACCACACCATCTTAGTTTAGAATCAAAGGCAACACAATCACTGGGCACAACAACTAGCATCCTAATGTGTAAGCCATTCTAAGTTAAGTTCTCCAGTAGTGGAGCCCAACAGATTCGCCACCTGAGCCCGGGGCCTCTGCTACCTACATGTTGACCTCCACCTGTCTCCCGTCCAAAAGGCTATTGAATAGTCTTTTAAATATTTATTTGGGATACTTTTCATTTTGTGTGTGTGTGTGTGTGTGTGTGTGTGTAAGATGAAGCTATGCATGTGTCAGGCAGCCCCTCTCCAAGGCCACCATAAACAAGTCCCCAGCAACCAGCCTGGGCCTGTTTCTTTGGTAAGACCTTTCTGGCTTTAGGCCAGGCCAACTGAGATCTGGGCCCCCATTTCTCTAGTTCACACCATCATTTCCAGCTCCTTGAGTCTGATACTTGTGGGATGGGGGGATTGTCGAAAGCCAGTGGGTCCCAGAACTGCCACCAGGAAGCATCCAGTCTTTCCCTGTGACTGTAGTAGCAGGAGCATGGTTGTTTGATACCCACATTCTGTGAGGCACCTGCTGGTCCCTGTCACTTGCTTTCTGCAGCATGTAGGCTATCCCATGCCTTGAGGAGATACATGACATTAATCAGTCCCTTCCTTTCTGGCCATTTCAAAGGTTTGTAGGACGTCCGAAACATTGACCTGGGTGCTGGCCAGGGATTTGAATGTTTTTGAGGCTTCTTTTTCCCATAGCTCTAGCCCAACCCTCAGAGGGATGTGTAGGCAGGGCCAAGTCTGTCCCCAGGGAAGGTAGTCCCAGAAAAAAGGGGATACCCAAGGAAGAATGTCATTTCTTGACACTAACAGTGACCAAGAGAAATAAGTCCTTAGGCCACTGAGACCTTGGTTTAGAAAGATTGGTGTGTGTGTGTGTGTGTGTGTGTGTGTGCATTTGTGTGTGTCTTTGTGTGTACACATGTGCCTGTGTGCATTTGTGTGTGAATATATGTGAACAGAGCTCTCCATTCTCCCAGCTGTGTGTGTGTGTGTGTGTGTGAACAGAGCTCCCCATTCTCCCAGCTGAGCAACTTGCATTCCTGCCTACATGGGCTGTGCTTCTCCGAGCTCTGTTCTTGGTGACCACATGACTAGGAAGCCTTCTTTGGGAAGGAAATGAACCTCAGAACACCTCTTTTCTACATTCAGGATGAGGTAGTATTGGGAACAGCAGTTCTCTTATTCCCACATAAGCCCTTCAAAGTCCCATACGTAGGTATGGTAAACATGTAGGTAATTCCAGCACCTGTGCAGCATAGAGAGCTGGCTAGCCTAGGCTACGTGTGAGGCAACACCACTACCGCCAGCACCACCAACATAACAATATCAAAAAATAAAACAATCACAAAAAATAACAACAACCACCCCACGCCAAGCCAGAATCAATAAAGTAAAAGAAAACAAAGCCAGTAATATAAAACAGAGACTTCTGCAGCTCCCCCAACCAGAATATGATACAATCTAATAGTAGTAAGTAATAGTAAGTAAGAGTGACGTATTGCAGGTCTAGCTGTTAAAAGGAGGTGTGCAGGGCAGGCGATGTGGCTCAGGGAATGGAGGTGCATGTTGCCACATCTGAGAACCTGAATTTGATCACAGTGACTCACATGGTAGCAGGAGAGAGCTGATTTCTGTCAGTTGTCCTCTGACCTCCACACACATGACCTGGCACACATGGGTCCACTCATATGCACCTAATTAAAAGAAGAAGAAAAAGAAGAGGAAGAAGTAGAGGAAGAAAAAGGAGGAGGAGGAGAAGAAAGAAGAAGAAAAGAAGAAGAAGAAGAAGAAGAAGAAGAAGAAGAAGAAGAAGAAGAAGAAGAAGAAGAAGAAGAAGAAGAAAGCACTTAGACAATAACAGCAGAAGTTGTGACACCTGGATCAGGATGAGAGTGGCAGCCATTCTTCCTCTGTGATGTTCTTTAATGGTCACCATTCTCTTTCATATTAACATGGTGGGAGATTCTCTTGTGCCATTTCCATTGGTGTTTAATGTTTCATTTGCATATACATTCTCACTGGCTGCTGAAAAAACTCATTTACATGACTAGTTTCATGAGTCTCAGAAAACCTCTTTTGTGGTACATTTTTCCTTCTGGAATCATCAGCTGGATGAGGGGACTGGGCAGGTCTCCAGCTAACAGGGTCACGTTGGGGTGAAATGTTCGAGACCCTTAATAAATGGAAGTACCCAACAGCTGCCGGGGTAGAAGATGTATGGATTATCTGTAATGTGTGGGTGTTTGTAGTTTGAAGTATCTTCCTGACCTTTCTCTTTGTCACCACTGTCCATCCAGGGCACATGGGGGTGTCAGAGACACAAGTGGTCAGGTAATGAGCTATTCGTAGGATCTGGACTGAGGAGCATCACTTATTGCACTGCCAGTAGCCCGTGTCCACCATGGGAGTAGAGTGAGCTGCTCAGATTCCTTCACTGGGGTGCTTGCTGAGCACTAGGCATTCAGGTGCCACGTTCACTCTCTGCACATTAGTTTCTGTTACTCATCAGAGTCCCTGTGTGAATGAGAGATCAAGCATGCAGTAAGACTCAACTGATGGGTGTCTTAGAGACCTTAGTGCTCAGCAATCCACCCAGGTTACTCTGATCTCAGTAGCTGCACTCCTAGCAGGAAAGGCCCCCATCCTATGACTTGCCCATTACTTGGCCAATCTATTGGGACTTCAACCAGTGAACTGATGGGGTTCTCTTCCCCCACTGGTCCTGGGAAAATACAAATGAACTAATTGCATCCTCTGGTGGGAACTGGAGCTCCTCAACTCTCTAGTCTCCACAGACCCCTCCAGTTCACTTAGCTCCTTCTGCCCACAGCCAGGGCATACGTGGCTATGTGTCTTACCAGTCTAGTGCAGGGCACCATCTTGTGCTTTTCAGGGTCAAGAGTCTCCTTTGTGGTTGGGCGAAGCAATGCTGATCAGAGTCACCGAGGAGTAGAGTAGGCTACTCTTCTCTCTGAGCACAGTGTGGTGAATGTGTACAGGGAGGTGAAGAGGCAGCAGACAGGCACCCACACCCACTGTTCACAGCACTAAACTTTGGGAGGGAAACACCCATGCAGAGTCATAGGCACATGGCCAGGTTGCTTCATAGAGGTGGTCAGAGACTTCCTCTGAGGTGGTGGCATTTCCAGGCTGAGAAGGGACCAACCTGACAGGAGCTGGGGGAGGGGAGCATGTCTGGATCCCAGTGATCACTGAGAATCCTGATTCTCAGTGAGCTGATAGGACCTCAGAAGGGTAGCTGAGGGCTGGTCCACATGCCTTCCAAAGCCACAGCAGTAATGGTGGACTAGGCTTCACAGGAAGTGATGACTGGCTTCAGGCAGAGGTGGAGTGATGGGGTCTGCGGTTTTGTTTTTAATTAATTAACTCATGGTACCAGGGATTGAACATATGACCTATGTAAGTTTTTTCTACAGAGATAGGGTCTCACTAACTTTCACAGGTTGATCTTGAACTTGTGATTACCCTGCCTCAGCCTCTCAGGTAGCTGGAATGATATGCTGTTGTCTCCAGGCTCAGTTATTTGGTACTTAAAAAGATGATTTGGGTATCTGGGTAGGAAGTGGGTTGTGGAGAAAGGGTTGAAGTGAACCTAGACAGGCATGGAGGCTTCTGTTGAAATACTGAGGGAGAGAGGGGGCTGGGCTGGACTGGAGTGGGTGGAAGGGTGGCTGAGTTCTCTGTGAGCACCTAGGTGGGACTCGGCCATGAAGAATGGGGCAAATAGGACATCTGTGAAGATTTTTGTTATTAGAGACTAAGTGTCACTATGTATCTCACAGTGGCCTGAAATTCAAGGTCACCCCCTGCCTCAGCCTTTCAAATGTTGGGATAGCAAGCCTGCATGACAACAGTCAGGTCTCAGACTTTTGACCTGAATGACTCAGTATATGGTGGGACCTTCTGACAGGAGGGGAGGGGATGGGAGGGGCAGGACTTAAATGGCGTTGTGTTGTCCAAGTGTGTCCTCCAGGGGCAATATCTAGCTGGCAGTGGGTAGGTGAGGACAGCATGTGGGGTGAAGGCCAGTGCAGAAGATATTACTTCAACTGTCACTCTCAATAGAGTTTAAAGTGGTTGAATAATAAGGGGAGATGATAAAATATTCGGAATGATTTAGTCTCATAAAACAAATGTCATGTTAGATGCAAGTCTGACTAAATCACCCGAGGATCCTCTAATAAGATCACTCAGAACCCTGGTGCTCTGGGCAGGCGCTGCTCACTCAACTGAGCTACTTGGGCTCCAGTGGCCACTACATAGCTTCAGTTCCTTTATAGAATTGTTCGAGGCTCCCAGTCCTCTCCCCCTGGTGTGGACACATACAGCTGCTGCTCTTTCTCTGTCATCTCCACCCTCTCCTCCACCTCCTCCTCCACCTCCTCTATCCCCTCCTCCACTTCCTCCTCCACCTCCTCCTCCACCTCCTCCTCCTTCTCCTCCTCCTCGTTTTTCTCCTTTTCTTCCTACTCCTCCTCCTTCTCCTCCTCCTGTTCCTGACTCCTCCACCTCCTCTATGTCTTCCACTTTATCCTCTTCTTCCTGTCCTTATCCACTTTCTCTTCCTCCACCTATTTCTCTGCTCTTCCATCTTCTTTCTTCACCTCCTCCTCCCTTCCTCCTCCGCTTCTTCCTCCTCTTCTCATTTTCCATTTGACACAGGGTCTTGCTCTACAGCCCAGCTCTTTTACCAACAAAACAGAACAAAACAAAACAAAACAAACATACACACAACCAACAACAACAACAAACCCCCCAAATAAACAAAAAAACCTAAACCCTCCAGCTTAGCTCTGTTAGTGCCGAGATGTAAGAAACGGATTGATCTGGTTCATTTTCATCTGAGGTGCTCTCGGAGTTCAGCAGAGTTGCAGATAAGCAGAACTGAGCCCCCCTGTCCCTAGCTGGCAGCAAGTCTGTCTGTCTCAAAACTTTGGGTTGGAAAATTACAATCAGTCTGCTATGTGACTGAGTCCAGGGTCAGAAAAGGGTCATCTCTAGCCCCAAACCATTCATTAGATACTTGGGCCCCAGCAGCCACTACACCTCCATAGCTTCAGTTCTTTATAGAACTGTTTGAGGCTCTCAGTGTCCTAAACCAGTAAAATAGGGAATTGGGAAGTGGGCAAGTCCTAGCCTATGGAAGAAGAGGACAGGGATTTCTCAAGATTGGAAGACTTGTGTCAAATTAGTACGCAGGCCATTGTTGCCTTTTCTCTGCATTGACATCTCTTTTCTGCACAACTGAATATTAGAACGGGTTCATTGCCACAGTCTCTTGAGTATGGTATCACCTTATTTCCAATATGAGACTAGGCAAGTGCCAGCATGCCCAGTTCAACCATCCCTGTTTCTTATAGCACACGTGGTCGTCCACCTGAGCTAGTGTTGTGAAGGACATTTGCCATTAGTTATTTACCTGGGAATATTTCACCCACATTACTTTATCCTCCACGGCTTCCTGAGTTGGGGAGATTTCGGATAAGATGATGCTCTGATTCTCCAGGACATCTTGGCTGTGGAGGCCAGTGCTGAACTCTCTCATGTCTCTGGGTAAGAAGCAACCACCTTGTTCCTTTGCAGCATGGAGGGTCTCATATGCTGGAGGCAGACTTCTGGCCAGCCAGGGATGCCTGTGCCGAGGGCATTGCCTTCCAAAGAAGTCATGGCTGTGTGTCCTAGGACTGAGCTGGGTGGTGAAGGATGTGGAGACAAATTCAAGGGCAGAGACTGGAACCTCAGACAGAGTGAAAGTCTCTTGAAATATGTCTAGAGACCCAGACATATCCAACCTTTTGGCCCTGGGACGTGAAATTGCTATCTGCAAAGTTTGTACTTAAGAACTACATAATTAAGGCATAAAAAAAAAAATCATCAAAACCAGTCATGCATGTTGTTAGGTTATGGTTTTTATATTAGGCTGCATTCATAGATATTGTGGGGCGTGTGTGGCCAGTGGGCTTCAGGTTGGACATGTCCACTAGGTCACAGCTGGCTAGAAGCTCATGGTCCTGACTTGCCTGTCCTATGTCTCCTGTCTTCTCCATAAGTATACACTTCCTGTGAAGTTCATTTTCCAAGAGAAAGTGAAATGTGCAAAAAAGTTCTGTTTACAAGTTCACAGTGCCTCAAGTTGACCTTTGAAACTGGACTTTTCTAGATGTGCTTAGAGGAACAGGAAACCAGACCATGGCAGTGGGGCTCGTGGTGTCGGTAATTAAATGTCATGTGTCAATTGAGCTAGGTGCTCTTAGGTCATTGTGGATGGACCTCTGAGGATTTAGCCGTTGACTCCTTTGTTCAATGGCTTTTTTTTTTTTTTTAACATGACTCTGGCTCTAGGTTAATGCTGTAGACACAACAGTGAGTTAAGACACCATTCTTGGCCTTAGGATGTATTCTCTATGTCCAAAAATGGTCACATCCCTAAGTAGTCATCGTATGGGGGAGGGTTTCCAGTGTTTTTTACTTCCTGAGGAGTTGTGAGCAAATGTCTATTCACCCCAGGTGCGGGGCTGACAACAGACCAAAGAGAAGATGCCACCCAAGTCCAGCTGAGTGAACAGCAAGTTTACTGGGGTCACTTACAGGAACACAGATGACTAAAGGCAGCTGCCTCACCGAAAGGCCCTCCCCAGCTGTGTGATGACTCAGAGCTCCTGTGTGGTGGCTTCTAGCCAAACACATCCATGCGTGCTTCTCACTTAGATACCCGACCGCAGAGGAAGTGCCCAGACCACCATCTGTGGTGGGTTGGGGGGCTTCTCTGTAAAAGAGTGTTCCCTGTATGTGGAAGTGGAGGCTTGGGAGTGGAGATTGCTTTGGAGCTTGAGGAGGAAGCCCTCTTGGACTAGGGCTCACGTTTCCTGGTAAGAAAAGAAGAGGACCGTGGGAAGACTGAGGCA
Organism: Uromys caudimaculatus; assembly: GCA_028551405.1. Taxonomy (NCBI): domain Eukaryota; kingdom Metazoa; phylum Chordata; class Mammalia; order Rodentia; family Muridae; genus Uromys; species Uromys caudimaculatus. The sequence goes on from CM052710.1 coordinate 88,184,337, forward strand.
GAGGCTCGGTAAGGGTAGGGCTACAAACCTAGGAGCAGCAGGAGCCACCCGGACCTGGAGGAGGCAGATCAGTGGTGGAGCTTTTGTAGGGAGCTATGTCCCTCTGACTCCTTGACTTTGGCTTCTGGTCTCCATGATTCACAGCTGCTTCTTATAGCAGCTTCCGGAAATGGACACACATCATTTGAGAGGCGTATGCAAACAAAACTGTTGCTTCGACAGGCTTACTCTGACCCCTAGAGTACCTCAGTAGAAGATGACTGAGCTGGCTGTGAAGTCCTGATGTGACTTGCAGTCTTCTAGTTTACAAACTTCCACAAGGTAACCAATAATAATAATAATAATAATAATAACAAAACAATAACAACAGCAATAATAATATAGATTCTAGGTTAGGCACCATATTAAGCATTCCAATGTATTTAATTCATGCATCTTGAGGATTATCACTCAAGAGAAGCATTCACTTGTAAAATACAGAGGAGGCTGATGAGATGGCTCAGCCATTAAAGTGCTTACTCTGGGAGCATTGGGATCTGAGTTCAATCCCCAGAACCCTGTGAAAAAGCTGGTGTGGCAACTTGTAATCCTACTGCTGAGGAGCTAACTGCCAGGCAGTCTAGCCAAATCAGCGCGTGTCAGGTTCAGTGAGAGACCATCTCCACTAATAAGGTCGACAGAGATGGAGCAAGTCACCTGACATTGACCTCTGACCTCCACATGTACACGGACACACACATACATACAACTGTACACACATACATACACATACACACACACTAAGGAGTAGGTGACTTAGAGGAGTAACAAACTGGGTTTCACAGTTCCAGGTTTATTTCATTTCATCCAATTTTTATTTTTATTGGTGTGTCTCTGTATGTAGGCTACATATTCACATATGTAGGTGCTCAAGGAGGCCAGACAAGGGGAGCACGGGATCCCCAGGAACTGAAGTTACAGGTGGTTACGAGACACACTAGAAATGCGTGTTAGTGGCATGCAGTTTTCAGAAAGGCGCCTTCCCATCTCGAGCTCGCTAAGCAGAGGGAGAAACAGCACCAGGCACATCACTCAGCGGCTCACAAACCATTTCATTTTACACATTAATAGAGAAAACGGAGGTGTCTTTCGGCCCATTCCAGTAAATCGGTTTTAGCACCAACTGCTGATTAATTGTTCCAAGCGGGCTGAGTCTGACTGACTGGCAAACCACCGCCGTCTGCCCCAACACAGAGGCAAGTGAGACTCCACCAGAAATTATTTCAAAATAAGAGCTGGAAAATATTCTGTGTTCCATTAATTGTGGCTGGCTGGCTGATCCATGCCTTTAAGTGGTGACAGATGGAAGTGTAGCGTGCTGGCCTGGCAGAGCTGGGGAGTGCTGGTCTGTGTCCCATGATTTCACTGCCACATCGAGACTCCAGTCTGACAGCTCAGGGCTGTGACAGTCCGTGGCTCACACATTTAGCTCAGTTCCATCCACCACACACCCACAGCCAGCATGGCCAGAAAGACGGCTGTAGATGATCAGATCCTGAAGAGAGCCGATCTTGCTGGGAGATCAGGCTGAGCAATGTTCTCCTGTGCAGGCAGCAGTCTGCCCTGCAGCACCGTCTGGAAGCTAGAGTCACCCCTTTGATGGGCCATCACAGAGAACAGGGTGATAGCTATCCTGCAGCCTCGGATATCTCAGGGCCCCATGTTGAACGCCGTTGGAGCCAGTGGCCTGGCTGCACAGAATGCCCCAGGACAGGAGCAGGCAGTGGGAGAGACAAGGAGGTGAACCGAGGCTCCCTCTCTAGTGCCTTTGCTTCCATCAGCACAGTCTCACAGCAGCGGAGTGACCTGCATGAGGCCCGTTCTCTTACATGTCCCAACGGATAGATTAGGAGGGACTTTCAGTTTCCTACTGGGTTCAGCGGAGAAAGGTGCAGCTTAAGACGCTTGCTCAATATTTATAATAGCCAGAAGCTGGAAACAACCCAGATGTCCCTCATCAGAGGAATGGATTCAGAAAATGTGGTACATTTACACAATGGAGTACTACTCAGCTATTAAAAACAATGACTTAATGAAATTTGCAGGCAAATGGATG